>OY755038.1:180122451-181337451 GCA_963576565.1 Aspidapion aeneum | reverse complement strand
TTAAAATACACCATATTGGGACATAAATCATACGCTTATGCGCTACCAGGCTGCTATATATAAAAATATCGCAAAAACTAGCCACGCCATGTCCCAACGCAGCCAAAACAGTTTGCAGATTACAAAGTCATCTATAGCTTCGTTCCATCAACCCGCTGGAGAGTCATAATATTGTACGAACAGTCCAATTTGCATTCCAGGTCCACGTTGTACTGTTATCGGACAGTAAGTTTTCCGTTCCAACAGTTGAACCGGTTTCGGACTCACACAACAATTAAAATTTAGACATTAAGAAAAAATAAATTGAATTTTACAACCAATTTTAACACTTGAGCAAATGCTGGGAAAGCCAAGTAAATACAACAATTTTTTTAATTTATTTTTTTTTGTGAAAACATGAAAATTTTGTTTTAACACTTGAGCAAATGCTGGGAAAGCCAAGTAAATACAACAATTTTTTTAATTTATTTTTTTTTGTGAAAACATGAAAATTTTGGAAAAACTTAGCTTCTGCTCATGTGGATCTACCAAGGATTACAACATCTCCACCATCTGTTGATTTTTTCGCAAGAGCCTCTTAATTTTTATCTCTGCGGGACCGCGACATGTTCTACATTGCGGACGTAAAAATCCCCCCTCCCTGTTAACTTTTGAACGGAATTAGATATCAACTTCAAACAAAAAGTATGTTAAATGGTATCAACTTTACTACTTTCTGACGTATTGCTTCGAACCGTGTAAATGAGAAGAGGGGTCGTGTGATACATTGTTTAAAAGGCATTTTAATCCTCTAATCAACAAAATCAAAAAGTTATAACATTGCTTCAATACCCACGGAGTTATGTGTGTTTATGTTTATAGTGTTTGCAACTCCTCTTAGGGTAACAGTGCAGTTACTTTTTAGTGTACCCCTCATTACCGTAATGTTGCCTTAAGACTATAAGGTCACTGACCCCTTAAAAAAAAATTTTTCTACGGGAAAAGTGGTCGAGTGATACCTTGTTTATGTATGTACATATGTACAATATATCACACGACCCTCCTTCTTATTTAAGAATTTAAAGTTGTGAGTGATTTTATGGTCTTACGCTCACACGACGCAACGGTTCAAAGTAATACGTCAGAAAGTAGTAAAGTTAATACCATTTAACATGCTTTTTGTTTTATGTTGATATCTAATTTCATTTAAAGGTTAACAGGGGGGGATTTTTACGTCCGCACTGTATACATCAAGTGCACTTAAGTATATAGTTTCAGTTTTTAATCACTTTATGCCCCACTTACGTTTTTAGAAAAAATAATATGTTGCATGTCTTACCTTTCTTGAATTACAGTGATTCTCAAGGCCGTACCTAGGGAGGGTGATTAAGGGTAATCAAAACTGCGCAATACATATGCACATTTTAATTGAAGGTTTTTAATCCTTCCCTGTATATTTTTTTGCATACGGCCCTGGCGATTCTTAAATAACAAAATGTCAAAAACTATATATACCTACCAAAGTACAAGCTACAAAAATTGATTTTCTTAACTTCTGAGAAGTATCACAATCCATATTAGCTAAAAATGAACAAAATCACAAAAACTCTGTGAGTATTCAGGAATTCTATAATATGTAGGAAATTTTGCCAATATTTTGTTAAAATCGAATTACAAAATACAAATATAATTTGTGATATTACAAAAAATAAAAAAATTTCACAAGTTTCGCCCAAAATTAAGTGCTTATGCAAGTTGGTTTCAATTTTAGGTAAATTTAGTTTATTAGGCAGTCTGTAGTGGTTTATAGTTTGTGAATACAAATTAAATTATTGTAATTTTCTCTGCATTATAAAGAACTAAAATTAAAAATGTGTAAAAAACAAAACTAGTGCAGGCGTAAACCACTTCACAAATTTTTTTTTTCTGTGTGCAACTTTAATTTAGAGCTCTCGATTTCGATCTAACTTTATGCGAGTGAAATCTAACCTTTCTTTTAGTCACGTAACTTTCAATTTAACTCTCTTGTATATGATCACATGACTAAAGTAAATCGATCAGAACGTCATTAGCATTCGTTTCTTTGGACTAGTTATTTAGTCGTTACATCTAACCGAAGCAGTTTTGAAACAGTTTTCGTATTGTCTTGCGCGCGCATTTGAATTTTTCGTATTTTATGACTGTCCAATGTGATGATGAAATAGACTTTATAATTTTTTTTAAAAGTCCAATCTCAGAGACGTTTGTCCCGTCTGTACGCTGTAAGCATATACAGAGTGTGATGCATAAACTTAATTTTTTGTTAATTAAAAAAAATACTCACAGGAATCAATTGGTTAAAAAACAAATGAAAACTGACAACTATGACAATTGCTGGCGGTCCATTGCAGTAGCCTCTCCAACAGATGTAAGGCCGCATGCTGACCAGATATAACCGGTGCGAAAATGGCAGATTAAGCTAGCAGATTCCTTCAACCGATGTCGTCCGAACGCTGTACATACACTATATACTGCACAACAAATTTTTTGTAATTTTATGCTCAGCAGAATGCTGGCAGATAAACTGGTTTAAAGGCAGCAGAATTTGTATAGAAAAAAATAATGAACAATATATAATATTTTTGTTTTTTCTTAAAGCCCTCAAATTTGTCAAAACAAAAGCTCAAGTAAACTCTACGCAGGCTTTTTCCTACTTATAATGCTGTTAAAATCCTACTTACTTAAAATCCTCAAAAACCCTACGATTCTTTAGAATAAGGCCTCAAGTACCACTGTACCCACCCACCAGGTTTCACCTTCGATATCTCCTGCTCCGAAACTTGACATTTTCCCACTACAAACTCTACGCAGAATTTGTCTGGTCCTTTAGCTCTTAAAATCTTTATATTTTAGAACCCTCAGAAACCGTAAGATTCTTTGGAATAGACCCTATTCCAGTTCCAAGTACCAGTTCACCCACCCAGCTTATTTTATCTTTTATGTCTCCTGCTTCGAAATTTGACGTCCCACCACAAACTCTATTCCACTTCTAAAGCTCTTAAAATCTATGTAACTCTAAACTCCCAGAAACCCTACGTTTCTATAAAATAGTACTTTAAAGTACCAGTATATCCCACCCAGCAGAATTTAACTTCTATGGCTACTGCTCCGAACCCCACCTCAAATTTCACGCAGACCTTTTCTGCTAATGAGGGTCTTTAATCATATACCCGGTTTCCACCTATGCGTGCCCACCTTAATTCAAAAAACCCATGAGGTGACGCTGCATTTAAAATCGATGCAAATCCATGTCTCGTCATGTGATGCGTTTTTTAAATCGGGGTGGACACGCATAGGTGGAAACTAGGCTTTACTAACACGAAACCCGCAAAAACCCTACGATTCTTTAAAATATGGCCTCAAGTATCAGTATACCCATCTAGCAGATTTTAGCTGCTTTGTCTCCTGTTGCGAAACTTGATGTTGTCCCACCATAAAATACACGCAGTCCTTTCTTGTTCATAAAGCTTTTTAAATGCTACTAACTCACAATTCTAGTAGGATTTAAATAGCTTTAGAATCAAAAAACATAAATTGCGTGGTGTTTGTGGAGACATAGCAGCTGAAATCTGCTAGATGAATATTCTGATACTTAAGGCCTTATTTTAAAGAATTGTACGGCTTTTGAGGGTTTTGAGTTAGTAGGAATTAAAGATCCTTAAGAGTATGAAAGGTCTGCTTGAAGGTTGAGGTGAGACAACGACAAATTTCGGAGCTGTAATGGCTCTATTCTAAAGAATCGTAGGAGTTTTAAGATGTTTTAATTAGTAGGATTTAAAGGGCTCCATGTATAAAAAAAGACTGCTTGGAGATTGGGATGGGAAAACATCCAGTTCAAGGCTTAATCTGCCATCTTCAAACCGGTACAGAGATATAGCGTATTGTGAATGTTTTCTAGGGTGTATTTGAGTTCCAAGGTGTACAAGGAAATTTTTTCAATAGCTATTGACCTGTTCGTAAAAAATGTGTTTTGGAATACATACTCTATCTTATGTGTTATGACTGATATACCTTAGAGACCCTGCATGAATGACATATTTTTAAGATTGTAAAAATATGTCATACATACAGGGTCTCTAATATACCTTATTGTCTCAGTGTATAGTGCCTGATAACTGATTTTGATTAGTTATTATTATGAGTTGTCAAAATATACCTTAAAAAATTTATTTAACTACTAGATATATATAAGCTCTGTTAACTGTGGGAGGTACGAATAGAAGTAGTATTCGTTAAGATCATCGACAAGGCAGGGAATATAGGAAAAAACCCCTTTTCTCGTCAAGAAGAATAATTAACACTTTGATGTTTTGCTTCGATGATTCTGTGATTTTTTATTAAAATTTAAGATAATATAAAAGTAGAGCAAATTTTATGTTACGATGTTTCTTAATGCGGTATATATGAGTAAATAACTAACAAAAGTTGGTTTAATGGATGCAAAAAGTTTGAAATTGTTTCCAAAAATTTCATGTCCGTGAATTAATCACGCATTCTTGGAAAGTATTGCTCCAATCGCGAGAGATTAATCTATTGCAGTGTGGTAAAGACACACAGACACGGAGTAGTCGCGTGGTACAAGCTGGTCGTATCTTCTTGACTGCCCGATTTCTTCGATGGCGTAAGGTAAGGTGAGCGAAATGTTCACTTGGTGGACTTAAGATCACCGGTAAACTTATAGTTCATATCATTATTTTTGAGACAACTTTTTTTAGTTGGCATATGCTATTTGTTATGGTAAACAGCTGATAACTCAAAAAGTTATCTCAAAAATTATGATATGGAGTTTAAGTTTACCATCTTTTTCCATAAAAAAATTAATCTGCCAGAGTCTATCTAGCCTTACTTTTGGTGATCAGTTTTGTTTTCGAGAGTAGTGTTTTAATAGTTTAATTTTTTTGATAAAAATGGGTAAAAAATTAATGTTAATGACTTCCACACTTTAAAAAAAGCTCGTCAAAATAAAACTAACTGGGAAAAGTAATATTACAAACACCAAAACCATTCCAGTGGAAAAAGGTGGTAAACTTAAGTTCAACTCACGGCCATCAAGAATATCATCTGGAGATTTGGTGAGCGCTAAGCTCATCTTACCTCACGAATAGCCAAGAATAAATGCCCTGGGCTGATCTTAAGGCTTCACAAATTGTTAGGAAATGTGTTTTTTATTTTTGCGAAAATGATCGACACTTTTTTCAAAAAGCGATTAAGAAGACACTAATTTTTTATTTACTTTCACCTTTAGAATAAAAATTTCAAGTTTGTCTAAATATCAAAACGACATACCGGTCACACAGGAAATAAGACATTTTTGGTGTTTACACGAACGGGATTTGCCCCACGAGCTTTAAACCGCGGCAAAAATAAAAAGATAAAACCGTGTGTATAAAAAAAACGATCTTGGTGCTCCCGCTCCACTCCTTCTTCTCGGAACTCGTGAACGTTCTAAGAATGCGTGATTTGAGTTTACGTGTAAATGCCGCTAATGTTGCTCAAATAATAGGAAACATAAGTAAACAGTAAAAATTTTAATCCGTTAAACAAAAGTTTATAATTATAAGAAAATATCAATATCATAAGCTTCAAAGATTTACCCGCAAAATCTTGCTTCTTAACAAAAATACTTAATTTCAAATCGGCCTTATTTCAAACAGCAGAAAATATATTTTGTGTTTGCGGCCTGCTTAGCCCCTCACCTCCTGCTTCGGTAACTTTATCACTTCATTAGGTCGGCTGTCGCGGATTTATCTTTTCTTGAGATCTGATTGCTTAATTTAAAAATTTCAGAAAAAAAATCCGCGCGGATAATACGCTCCATAGACTTATGGCTTAACAAAGGTAATAAAAGTTGGCGGGAAGGACTTAACGCTTTACGCCACGCCACTGTGTAGCACCCATTAATTTCCAGAGTATTTAAATATGGAAATATTGCTGTGTCATTGATTTCTGCGCTTTAGTCCTCTGCTTGTCAGACTAAAATTATAGTCTTGAGCGCCAAAAAGCAATACTTTATATTTTTGCCACTGCTCCGCTGCCTGCATATTGGCCTGGTTTATTACAAACACGTGCTAATAACAGCTGATGATTCATGGAAATTGTCCCTTAGTAAACTCTTATTCATAGAATTCTTTAACAAAAAAGGTATATGTCACAATATTTTGCGTCTTATCGTAGGTAGAGACCCTGTCTGTATGACATATATTAAATAACAGAGACGCGACAAACTCTTCAAAGTCAAATATATTTAACTCAAAATCAAAGGGTGAAAATATCGGTCCTCCGTCCCATGGTTAGAGAGAGACGCACCTTCTGTCCTTGTTAATTCATAAGCGTGGGAAAATAAAAATAAACGACTTTTAACGTCTTTTGTAAAAATATGTAGTACATACAGGGTCTCTAATCGTAGGTACTGTTAAAACTAACGGGTGATCTAGTACAGACCAAATTCTTATTCAACGACTTCTAATGTAATAACAGGCGCGGATCTACGGGAGGGGAAAAAGGGGAAATTTCCCTCA
Source organism: Aspidapion aeneum (assembly GCA_963576565.1). NCBI lineage: Eukaryota > Metazoa > Arthropoda > Insecta > Coleoptera > Brentidae > Aspidapion > Aspidapion aeneum. The sequence goes on along the minus strand of OY755038.1, from coordinate 181,330,915 downwards.
CCTTTAAATCTAAAAATATATTTAGTTTTGGTCACTATACAAAAAAGTTGCAATGCAATATTTATTATGATGTTCCCCTTCCTACTAAAGTCCCTGGATCAGCCTCTGGTAATAAGTGTAAAGCCGCGTATTTATTTCAGGCAGAATTGTTTTAAAAAAATGTTATATTAAGTAGTACAAAACATTGTAACAGCAAAGGCTCTCTCATCTCTACAAATTCCATCAAATATTTTTAAAAAATGTGGGTTTTTTGTATGTGGTTTATGTAAAAATTGTTTGGTTTTTAACTTTTAAAATTTACTCATACCTTTTTACCCCAGTTCTGTATACATAATATACTAGATACATAATTTGTTTATTTAGGGGAACTTGATAATGGCCAATTTTACTTAAAAATTTACCAATAAACTATTAAAAAATTATAATAATAAATTATTTCTAAATTATTGCAAAATATATCTGTATTTATCAAAATAGTATTATAAAATTAGCTCTAAAAAAAAGAAAGCATTAAAATACTTCTATATTCAAGGATTTTATACGTGAAATCCAGCTTAATTATATTCAGCATTTCAGAAATCAAATTAAAAACATTTGGTTGCTATTCAACAACAACGGTGCGTGATTTGACAAGCTTCGTTCGAGAAGTAGCCATTGAGTTGTATAAGGCCCTAAAAGGGTCTTATATACCGAAAGACGAGGCATTTTTTATTGACCCTATCTAATTTGGTTTCTATATGCAGGTATTTCTTATACAGTAAAAAAATAGATATAAATTACTGAAGTTGTGAAATGGAAAAAGATGGACTGATTATTGCATGCTAACTACACGCTAGATAATATATGGGTACTTTCATCTCCTTCACACTGACAGCATAACTGCGAAAGAAAAGCAGCTTGCTAATTTTAATCCACCTGCCGTATTTTGATTTGATCCAACCTGCTGTAGTTTCTTACAGGGAAAACTGGTGTTCTGTGATGGGCAATGTTGTCTAAGAATGGAATTTTTTTGAGTTTCGTGCTCGAATTTACAAAAAGAAATCTTAAAAACAAGTTTATAAGTAACTATTTGAGTTCAACCATGGTGCGAAATTGCTTTTTGTGCAAAAGAAGAGAAAAAATCGATGAGAAAACAACATTTCATGGGTAAGTCGTCTTGACGGATTTGATAAAAAACGAGAAAGTTCAGTAGCGTCACGATAGATAGTTTTTTTTTGCGAAGGTGCAATTTTACCCTCACACATTTTAATTCAGTGAGTGTCACTTTTCGCATTCATAAAGATTATTTTTTAATAATAATTTGTCCTTAAGTCCTGTAATGTGGTGTGAGTGTTATGTGGCATTGTGTGCATGAATATGCATCAAATTCGGATTTTTCGGGTGTTTCAGGTCGCTGAATTTGACTTCAAACTTAAAACTTATATTAAAAATTATAATGGCGGTTCCACAATGGCGCACTTTCTTATTTATAAATCGATTTGCATCAAACTTGGAACTTTAAGATCTTTCAGGTCGCTGATTATTATTTTTAATTTTAATATATAAAAATCAAAATCGCAAATCCAAACTGGCAAACTTTTCCATTTATAAACTGCCGATTATTATTTTTAACTTAAATTGATAATAATTAAAATGCACAATATGCATCAAACTCGGAACTCTGAGTTCTTTCAGGTCGCTGATAATTATTTTTAACTTAAACTTTAAATTATTCAAAATGGCGGATTCAAAATGGCGGATTTTCACCTGAAAGATCTCAAAGTTCCGAGTTTGATGCAATTCGGTTCATAAATTGGAAAATCCGCCGTTTTGGAACCGCCATTTTGATTTTTATAAATTTAAGTTAAAAATAATAATCAGCGACCTGAAAGATCTCAAAGCTTCGAGTTTGATGCAAATCGATTCATAAATGGGAAAATCCGTCATTTTGGATCCGCCATTTTATTTATTTTTTTAATTAAAAAAGTTCGAATTTTATACTAATCACCAAATACATAGTGATAAAGTTTTGCTGATCCGATTTGCTGCCGGGTCAATCCGCCTTCGATTCGATTCGCCGTCGAACCAACTTGTCGCCGAACCAATTCGCCGTCGCGCCGCCATGGTTTTAGTTTGCAATTTTGTTTTAAACGGTTAAGGCTCGTTTTCATGTGACAACAATGTCGCGAGTTTAGTGCCATGACACTAAAGACATTTTTAAACATGCAAACTTCAAAGACACGTTGTCGCGGCAACAATTTGAAGCCGTGGCATTAGTGTCGCTATATCAAAATCATGTTGATATTTTTGTGACATTTTACAGTAGTTCCACATACCTCGTGAAAATAGCAAAGTTTAAAAAAACATTTCCAAACGAGTAAGAACCTTTTATTTTGGAATTTGTATAAGAGAACTTGGCTTTACTTCTATCTCAATTCTTTTTGCGAAATACCATTTTCGCGTACTTGGCTTTTTTACATGAAATGATTAAAATTTACTTACACTTTTAATTTAATAATTAAACCAAAAAATCAACTAAAGGCCAACAATCATTTTAAAATTCTTATGGAAAAACCTATAACTGCGCTTTCTGACACGTTCAGAAATATACAAATATTTTATTGTTTTCGAAATGACGATTCCGCTCGGTAAAATTATCGTTTATTTAAAATGTATTGTAAGCCATATGAGAATTCATAAACCTTACTAATTCTAAGTAAAATTTTAAATATGGTTAGTAAATTTATCCTAAAATGATTTTTTTTAAATATTAAAGCAGAAACATAATAAATTAAAATAATTTTGATATGTGGAGATGTCTTTTGATTATATTAATCTGAAAATAAGGAAAAAACTATAATTTACTGCATCTTTAACGAAGAAAATCCTCTCCAACTCAAACTTTCCACCTTCATGATTTTGATCCTTAAAATTAAATTTGCTTTAAAAACCTTCTTTTTTTTGCAGATATGACTTAGTTTGATTAAAAATTTTGTGTTTTTGTTGATTCACTTATATCCATAGTTGTTCGTGCAACTTTAATTTTAAATTCAAATTTTGCGCCAAATTCCCGTATTCGGAAAACCTACACAATCTCAATTTGATTGGCACAAGCAAAACGCCAGCGCCATCTACGAAAAATGAATCTGCGCAAAAAGGCGTAACCAAAAAAAGATTCGTCTGTCGTATTCTGTCGAGATCACCACGCAGCATGGTGATAAATTCTATTAACCAAAAAATCCAATAACATTCTTAGAAAATCAAACTAAACCATTACACAAACAAGTGATTCTAGTGTGGATCGACTGCAACGACTGGGCCAGCGAGAGGAGCTCCTCTGGACGACGGAAACAGCTGAAAAGGTGAGTGCCAATCCTCTATATTGTCTTTGTGTGGCTCGGAAAAATAAGTATTTTTACATCGTCCTTTTAAGGATTTTTGCACCCAGATTTTATAAAACGGCCAGCGCTTACAGTCCCGCTGCTCTACCAACCTCAAAACAAGCAACATTTTCTGGTCCTTCGAGCCGAGAGATGTCCAATTGGATGAATCTACCTGTACTGAGGGCATATTCGAACAGAGTTTCGGTAAAACGAAGACTTGAATAGAAAAAGTAGGCTCTTGTTGGCCTAGGGCTCGAATAGTGCAAGTAGAAATGCCGTTAGTGGCCGATGAAGATTGATTTAGTTCCAGAACAGGGATCGAAATTTTGTTTCTTGGCAAGCCTAACCTGTTAAGACAAGCTTCGCTTATCAGGTTAGCTTGGCTACCGCTGTCCAGAAGTGCTCGGACAGGTTGGTAGTTACCCCGACTATCCAGTACCTCTAATTTTATAGTCGCTAGAAGCACTGTCGTACGGGGCGTCAAGGTGGATAACGAAGAGTATTGATTTGTAGATGTATTTGGATTCGAATTGATTTGAATTGAATTTGAACTGGGTTGAACAAAACTAGGGTTCTGTTGGCTAAGACTTGCATTTGAATTCTGATACGATAAGTTTGTGCCTGTGCTAGGCACGGCCACTTGATTTGGATTAAAACTTTGATTTAAGTTCGAATTTTGATTTGAATTTTGGTTTGAATTAACAAAGGATTGACTTGAATTCTGACGGATTGAATCTGTCATTTGCGATAGATGAATAAGACTATGGTGCCTATGTCGACATACCCTGCAGTTGTAGGTACTACTGCAGTCAATTACTTGATGATTTGAACGTAAACAGTTGATACATAACGATTGTTGTTTTACATAAGTAAAACGATCTGAAGGAGATTTGGAAATAAAAACACCACACTGCGAGAGTGGATGAAAAGAATTATTGCATAATTTGCACTTATAGGGTTGTTGGTTTTGTCGAAATTGAATATTGGATTGTTTATTTGATACTTGTGAGTGCGTATGCGCTAAAACATTTGATGGAGGGCTTGATTTGTACTGATTATTTGAATAAGAATTATATTTGTGGTTACTAGAATTCGAATAATTTGGTTTTTGCTGTTTTGAAGTCGAAGGTTGCATTTGCGTATTTTGGGGAGATAGCTGTACTGTTTCAAGAGCACGGCATTGGTTAATAAGAAACTGAATTAGATTTTGATATGTTGGAATCTCGGTAGTACTATACTTTAATTCGAAAGCGGTTCTTGTGGTTTGATCGATTTTTGATAATAAAATTGAAAATAAACAAAAACACCACGACGTTACTGGAAATTCAAGATTTTCGAGCGCCGCAATATTCTCGGAAAAGGTATCTACCAAGACTCTAAGATCCTTTGCTGACTGGTTTCCCTTTAAAGAACTTGCATAGTAGATTGAGTTCCAGTAGGTACTGGCTAAAAGTCTTTTATTTTGATAGCGATCTGTTAATACCTTCCAGGCGATTGCGTAATTACTTGCCGTTAATTTTATAGAACTTAAAATATTAAGTGGTTCGCCCTCAAGGAAGGTTAGCAAATGTTGAAATTTCCTTATATCGGAATAATTAGAGTTTTCGTGAACCAAACAAGAATAAACATCGTAAAAGGTTGGCCACTTTTTTACGTTTCCATTAAAGCAAGGTACCTGTAAAGGGCCCAGATCATCGCTACGTGAATAGTGTGAAGTTGCGGGGGTGAAATTTGAATGAACTGAATCGGAACATAAACTCGAAAAAAGAACTTTAGCTTGGTGGTAGAATAGATCCGTATCTTTCCTAATTTTGTCCTGTACTTCGAATTCATCATCGTCGTCGTCTTTCAAGAGACCTATGATGTCATTATGAATGTTTTTAAATTGTTCATAGTGATCATCTAACGATTCGTAAAACGCCTTAAAAATTGGCAAGGAAGAACTATCTGATTTAGCTTTTGTTCCCAAGTTATACGTTTCCGTAATACGAGATATTGAAACTTTGCGTTGATTCTCAAGCTTTTTTAACGACATATTGTTAATTTAAAAAAATAAAAAATATTTAAAAGGAATAAAACTAACACTTGACCCCTATTGACTTTAATCAGTCCAAAAGAGTCTAACAAGCATATATTTTATTATCGATTTCTCGAATAAATGCAAAAACTTATCAACAGCTGTTATCCTAGGTCGCGATCTTTCTCCCAAAATAAATGCACACAGAACAACTTGTACCTACTACCGCTTCTCTTATTATTTACAGGTAAATACTAATTCTACTAGATGTGTTTGTTTACCTGTTAAATAAGAATAAAGCATTTAACTCACAAGCACTTTTGTTGTTTTGAATAACTATAACATATTATTTAAACAAATAACTATTATTTAAACAATTTTCGATTTTTGAATCAAAACAAACGACGTACCAAGTGCCAATTTCGGCTGCAATGAAATGTGGGTGGAGCAACCGTTAAGCCACGCAAGGGGGGACGGAACCTCCTTTCTAAACCGGACACGGCAACAAACGAGCCAAAATGGCGAGACGAAAATCTAATATTTTTAGCAAACAAATTTTAAAAAACTATCTGGGTCGTGGGACCAGAAAATGTTGCTTGTTTTGAGGTTGGTAGAGCAGCGGGACTGTAAGCGCTGGCCGTTTTATAAAATCTGGGTGCAAAAATCCTTAAAAGGACGATGTAAAAATACTTATTTTTCCGAGCCACACAAAGACAATATAGAGGATTGGCACTCACCTTTTCAGCTGTTTCCGTCGTCCAGAGGAGCTCCTCTCGCTGGCCCAGTCGTTGCAGTCGATCCACACTAGAATCACTTGTTTGTGTAATGGTTTAGTTTGATTTTCTAAGAATGTTATTGGATTTTTTGGTTAATAGAATTTATCACCATGCTGCGTGGTGATCTCGACAGAATACGACAGACGAATCTTTTTTTGGTTACGCCTTTTTGCGCAGATTCATTTTTCGTAGATGGCGCTGGCGTTTTGCTTGTGCCAATCAAATTGAGATTGTGTGGGTTTTCCGAATACGGGAATTTGGCGCAAAATTTGAATTTAAAATTAAAGTTGCACGAACAATAGTATTACATAACAAACATATCATACAGTGTTAGGCACTACACGTCAAAAAGTTTGACACATGAGCATCTAGCAGGGGTGTCTTTTTTTACTCAAGCGTTATTATAATCCTTAGTTCAGGATCAAATTAATACCTTAGGAAAATGTTTTATTTCCTTTGTATAACATATTTTGATGGAATTCTAAAAAGAACGTTTTAAGACTAATAAGTGGTAAAAAAATTAGCGGTTTTTTTTTATTTTCAAATTTTTAATTTACATGTGTTCTTGGTCAATAAATTAGCTTAATCAGTGTTGCAATGCAAGAAGCGTGTTTATTATTTTTTACATATTCTGAAAGTGTTCTTAGCTGCCTTTTATATTCCTGCCTATGGGTAAATCTGCCCCACATTAATTTTATTATGAATTTATAGAAAGCTTTTACTTTTCTGTTAACTTAAAGGGTTATTGTGTTCTTTCGCATATTAAAAACAAATAAAAATACTCTGCCAATATATGGGCCCCTAGGCTCACACTAGGTACTATAGTTATAGTGTACGTGTAGCTAATTTAACTAAAAACTGAAATATATTTTATTCAACTCCAGACTCAATTACCTTTCGTTTGATACCACACAAGCCATGTTTTGACTTAAACTCAAATTTTTGAAATCTACCCCCCACCCTTTTGAAAAAAACTAAAATGTATTTTGTTTAACTCCAGACTCAATTACCTTTCGTTTGATATCACACACGCCATATTTTCACTTAAACTCTAATTTTTGACATCTGCCCCCACCCTTTTTTTAAAAATAAACTAAAATTAATTTTTTTTAACTCCAGACTTAATCACTTTTCGTTTGATATCACACACGCCATATTTTCACATAAACTCTAATTTTTGGTATCTACCCCCACCCTTTTATTTGGCTTGCGTTCGGTGGATTTTGTTCATTTTTAAATGGGACCATCACGGCCCAAGGCCCAACTTAGGTACCAAATTTCATTAAAATCGGACGAGCGGTTTTTGAGTTATGCGGGTTGACAGACAGACAGACAGACAGACAGACAGCAAAACAAAAAAGTTTCAAAATCATCTGAAACGCAAAGATATATACAAATTTTTGAAATCGGAGCAACTTTTTTTTTCTCGAAAAAATTAGGATCACCATAGCTCACACTACTTATAGTAGTAGTGTGAGCTAAAATGATCCCTGACGATAACTTCCTAACCCATAACCACATACACTTCTAAATGAATTCTTGTAAATTTTGAATAAAATAGGTACTAAAAAAAGGTTCATATGTTGAAAAATTGTTGTTAAATGCAAATTTAAGCGATGATCTATAAATCTTTTCGGTTATCTGAATTCAGCTGTTATTTTTCCAAAACTTTATACGCAACTATAATAGAATAATGAAGGGGTATTTGTGGTTCCAAACTTCAATACTTTTTGTTTTAACTTCGTAATATTAAATCTACTATTTTTGTATTTTTACTGCTAACCTATAAAACAAAGTTTAATCTTTCAGTCCGCCCTCCGTTGCTAATTAGGATCGCTAAAAATATAATTTTCGGATGATTTACGCCTCAAGACGGCGTTTTCGACGAAGAAAGAGCTTTTAAACTCTTTTGAACTCTGTCAAATAACCTATATGGGTGCGAGCTTAAATTTTAAACTGTTGCATATTTATCTACTGAAAATGATACCTTGCACCCAAATTTGATCACTCAATATCATGAGCGTACACAGCGAGGGGCATGTAGGAACATTTGGCCCCTCCCCTTCCCCCCCTAAATGTTGAAAATAATTTAATAATTTCCCCTTAATATTTAAGAAAAGTAGATGTTTTTCGGATTTTCAGTAATTTATATTTCAATCCTTAACTCAAAACTGCTGTGCTTGTATTGCGTTGTAATAAAGTACAACATCAAATATATTTTTGTTGTCCTTAATGACACAATATTTTTATATTGTTGTTAAGATTTTATTTAAATATTCTTATTTCTACATAATATTATACAATAGATACACTTGATCGTAACTATATTTTATTTTCTATGATCTCTACAGGGTGTTTCACGAACATCAAAGCAGAGGCCTTTTTGGGTAGGTATTTAGAGTGCGATCTGGGAAAAAAGCCTCAAACGCGTCGATTTTATATTCAAGGGAGACATTTTTTAAGCATCTTGACGTTTCTGAATGTCGCGCCTCCTAAGCTGGGTGAAAATAACCTCTTGAATTTATATAGAGAAACAGGATCGAGTAGTACCATTTTCTGAAGGAGTTTCGAATAACTTTGCAGTCGTGTTAAAATTTCAAAAATCTATCAATAATTAGATTTTGAGATATTTGAATTCTGATTTCAAACTAGTGCATTTGCATGTTGATTTTATTTTTTCTAGTATAACCCCTTTAAGGGAAAAACGTTACCCCAGGTTTTGAACAAGGGAACTGGGTCAAGTGATTTTTCAAAGGTATTTTTTAAGTGATTTTTTAAAAGTATTTTTAAAACACCTTTACAGTTATGTCAAAACTTTTGAAGCGTAAACTTCTTTAGGCGCGTTTAGCACTTTTTGTGGGTACTGAATTGAACTGAGCCGTCACGCTCGGCTATGTAACGCTCATTCGGGTGAAGTCGACTCGAGTCGACTAACTGTGAGAGGAACAGTCAGCAGAGCGATATGATAATGCAGATTAAGGCCACTCAGAGCAAAGTTTACTAGAGTAATTTATACCCAATTATAATTATGTAAATGTTATTACTTTGTATATTACTTTGCCAATATACAACGCAAAAAATCTTGTATTTCGTATTATTAATTTCGCCTAGTTGAAGTTTACACTCCTGCCGTGTAGTCTTAAGCACATACAATATTTTTTAAATTTTATTAATTAGTATTTAAGATACTTTACATGTCAACATGGCAACTAAGGTGATTAGATTCTCAATAAATTTTAAGACCATTATAAAATTAAATCAAAGACTGTCAAAAAGAGGTATTACTTGATCCACATTCCCTATTTATATTCTGGGGGTAACTTCTAACCATCAAAGGGGTTGTATCCAAAAAACATAAATCCAACATGCAAATGCACGAGTATCTTTTAAAATGTTGAAATAGTTCTTAAAAAAAACGATTTAAAGTTAAATTTATGGTAACATAAAATACAAATATCTGAAAAACAAATCGATAGATTTTTAAAATTTTATCACATCTGTCAAGGCAATTAAAAGATCTTTAAAGGAGGTATCAATTTACCCACTTTCTCTATTAAAATTCTAGGGGTAAGTTTTACATCTGGAGGGCCGTCTATCTAGGAAATATAAATGCATAACACAAATGCACTACTAACAAAAATAAAATCGACGGTTCTCGGTGCTTCTTTTAAGTTGTTGAAATAAATTTTAAATATCTCAAAGACTAATCGATAGATTTTTGAAATTTTAACATAAAAGTAGGTTTTTAAGTAAAGGTACTCAAAACTTCTTCACAAGATGGTGCCACTCGACCCACTTTCCCAATTTAAATTTAAATTTAAATTAACGTCCAGACGCCCAAAGAGTGTCTTCCTTGAATACAAAATCGACGTGTCCGAGGTTTTCCCTGATATCGCACTGTAAATACCCAAAAAGGACTCTCTTTCGATGTTCGTGAAACAGAAACACCCTTGCTATCTAAAAGTTTCGATTTATTGCAATGTGGAAATTACATTAATATAGTATTAGATTTAATTAAACATTAACGCGAATCTGAAGAAGAAGTCATGAACATTCTTTTAGATGACACACATGACGAAAATTTTGGAATACAGAAAGATCGTATTTGGGCGGCAGCAAAATCGTATGAACAGTCCAGAAAATAACCCGGTAGAGTATTGGACAAGACCTTTATTAATAATACCTTATTTGGACCTTCTGATAATGACTTCGTTTTTCGACGAAAACTTGTCAGCTTTCGAACTATTGGGACTACATCCGTTTGTTATGCTGGAAGGCGTGAACACTATTTGAGCTGGCACACATGCCGAAAACTTTGGAATACAGAAAGAACGTATTGGGGCGACAGCAAAATCGTATGAACGTTCCAGAAAATAACCCAGTAGAGTATTGGACAAGACCTTTATTAATAATACCTTATTTGGACTCTCTGATAATAGCTTCCTTTTTCGACGAATACTTACCAGCTTTCGAACTATTGCCACTACATCCGTTTGTTGCTGGACTCATTAAACAATTTTCACAATTTAATCACTTAAACGGGCTTAACGATGAGGCTGAATTATGATACAGCTTGTGGAGAGCCAAAAAATTAATAAAGAGAGACCGAACCGAACCGAAGCAAGCGGATTTTTTTTCCATTAACAAAGACTGACCTACATATTTTGCTAGCATTGCCATGTAGCAACAGTACCTTAAAACCATCTTTTAGTACTCTACGCATAGTCAAAACTTGGTTAAAATCCACAATCACATGGGATAGATAATGCGGTAATGCCGAGTGTACTTCGGAAATTAGTTTCAGAAAAAAATAGACAAGTAGAAGAAGAGGTTTTAAGTAGATTTGCTGAAGATCCTAGACGTGTCGTTGTACTGTAATTGGTTAAAAGTGATGTGCTTGTATGTTCGTTTTGGTTTTCTTTGTTTATATCAATAAATACCTATTTGAGTTTTAACTTTTTGCACTTGCACCCCCCCCTAAATTTCAAGCTGTGTACGCCCATGCTCAATATTAAAATCAAGTAATGGAAAATTGATCGCGTTTAAGTTTCTCGTATAGTTTTGGGGTTATATTCAGAGTATAGGCAAGGCTTTGTCTTTAATTTGTTTTGTTACTTTTTTCTAAACATTTTGCAGTAAAAGCAGGATTTAGTTGCGTAATATGTTTGCTCAAGAATTCTGAATAAAACTAGATAGTACGTTGAAAAAGTCCTGAGCTTATTAACGACGCACCATCTTTCTAAAAATATTTAATAGTCACTTCAGGATGTTTATTCTTGACACCCGTGAGGTGAGGTGGTCATAAGATCACCGGTAAACTTAAGTCCACCGGTGATCTTGAGTTCACCATCTTTTCCACGGGGAAATGAATTCGCGCGAGTGTTTCTAGCCTGACTTTTGATGGTCAGTTTTGTTTTGGAGATAAGTGTTTTGATAGTTTTTGATAAAAATGGGTAAAAATTTATGTTCATGACCTTCACACTTTAGAAAAAGCTCAAAACAAAATTGACAGGCAAAAGTAAGGTTATAAACACCACAACAATTCCCGTGGACTCATATCCCCGTGGACAAAGTTAAGTTCACCTCGCGGCTGTCGAGAATTTCGTCTTGGATTTGGTGAGCGCTCACCCCACCCCACTTCAAGAACTGTCAAGAATAAACGTCCTTGTCACAGCGACCAGTGGGTGTGAACTTAACTGCTCCAGATATCTGCCCATACTCTTTGGCACACCCAGGGGGGGGGGGCGGGTCCCGGCGCCCCAATCCTAAGAATTTTTTAGATATTTTCCACATATTTTATGAATTAAAAGATAAAATACGCCATCATGAGGCCTTCGGCCCCCAAAGGCCTCGCCCTCCCGGAGACATATTCGTGGGTGCGCCACTGCTTTACTTATGGAAATAACCAAACTGCCAGTGACAACATTCAGGACAACAAAAATGAAAATAAAAAGTGAAATTTGCTTTGAGAATGTTTTAAATTAATAAGATTTTAATTTATATATTATATATGCTGTCAAAGTAGTAAAAAATTGGTAACTGACAGAATTAAATTTTTATACAAAAACCGATGCCCAAAACTTTCTTGCGAAAATATACTATGAATAACGATGTGTTTCGTCATGGTCACTTGTCTTAGTTTCTGATGTATTTGGTAGATGTCGCTACTTGTAAAGCATACAGTTTTAAGCTGGTCATTTCTCTTATATAAACTTTAAGATGAAATTTAAAATTGCTCATATAGATTTGCATGGGTATGACACTAATCAACTATCGACAGTGTACGTGTTCGTAGATCCGGGACCCCCGTGTGTGATAAGCTTTGGACTTTGACCTAAGAAAAAATGCAATAGAAACAAAACCTTTTTACTCGATTAGCCACAAAAATGTATTTTGTTTTAATTCGCAGGTACAACATTTATAAAAAGTATTTCTCTTTCTTCTTAATACATGTTATGTCAAATCAATATGCAAGTATCTAATTAAAGGAATATAAGCCAAACTACTAAAATGTAAGGACAGTAAAGTCCCGATTATCCGAAATAATGTGGACCAAAGTGATTTCGGATAATCGAAATTTCGGTTAATCCGATTTTTTTTTTTGGAAAACAGGAGTTTAGGATGCGTATATTATTATGGACTTATTGCAATAGTGCCAGGCACTAATTGTGCCGGGCACTATATTGACAGTTTCACATTGTAAGAACAGCTGTCTTCTTTCAAAATTAGGCCTTTGTGTATTATAAGAGCCGGAATTAATAGTGCAGCCACTATTTATGGAAAATAAAGGACTGAATTTATAAATTCGACTTTTAAATGTTAATTATGAAAGAATAACTGTCACTTTTTAATAAGTGCCCGGCACAATTACTGCCTGGCCTTATTGCAAAGTGCCTATTAGATCGACTTAAAAACATTTGTAATTCGCATTTTAGACTGTCGGTCGTATTGCCGTTAAAGCCCGAGGGGAACCACCTAGCAGTTTAGGTGAGTCCCAGACGCGTTTCTTATAATGCGAATATTTTCGGTTAATCGGGATTTTTTTAAATAGTTTGTTTCGGATAAACCCTTAGAGTAATAAAAAAAAGAGTAGCAGTAAACTCGGTTTGGACGGTCATTCATTCATTTGTTGGTAAACAATGCTTGTTTTACGCTGTTGTCGCCTCCTGTATCTTCTTCAAATTGTCTAAATAATAAATTGTTTTCAACTTGTGACCAATTGCAAAATATATAGTGCATTGGTTTTCTTAACCTATTCAACCTACGCGATATTTTCACCTACGCTTATGAGTCGCTTCGCGTCGTTTTCTATTGTGAATTTTTTATTACATCATCATTATTACAAGAACATAATTCATGAACGGTCCCTTTTCCCACGACTTTCACAAGACGTGGTAAAAGCGGTATGACGTCATATTACGGAGTTTGTGTTAGCAGGGCCGGGTTTAGCTTTGGGCCATTTCAACTACATTCCCATGGTCAAGTCTAATTGATATTAAGGATATTCTATCTTATTATTTAATACGCGGCTTATCTGTTTATAGAGTTTAAGCATTACTAATCATCGAGATAAAAATTTCAGTGAGCACTTAATGCTAGACATCATTATGTAGAAATATATTCAGGCTGACAATTTGAAAAGGTTTCACCCGGAATATTTTGAAAAGCAAAAGAAAGTAATTTTTAAAAGCATATTGGGCACTCCGAGGCGCAAAGAGGAGTTATGGACTTGGCGGCGCTCACCCCCTTGGAGCAAGTCCCGCCCCTCAATTTTTCGTAAATTGGAACCTTTTAGTTACGGGACCTTGTTGAAATGTTTTTTATTTATCTTTTTTGAGATATTAGCAGTTAAATAAAATACTATTTTGCTTCTACCCGAAATCGGCAATACTGCGTCATCTGATGACGTATTAAATCTATATTATCTTTTTTAGTTTTACCAGTGGCGTCGTGTATTTACATTTAATCAAAATACTAATAAAACATTTTAATTTATCAACAGCACATTCCACAGAAAAAAATGTTCGACCGTGCTATTTTAAGCGTTTTTGCCATGTCGTGTCACCTCGCGTATTGAACTTGCAGAAAAAAAAGGGCATAGTTTATATGTAGGGTCCATTCCTAAATAACATAATGCTCAAGGGGACAGGGGGTGGTGGTTTATCCTTGCGATACCCTTAGTCAAATTTTCATGTATTTTTTTTTTAAAATACGTAAAGGAGGAAGGGAGGTCAAAAATCCTGAATTATTGCGTTACATAATTTGCCCGAGAACATAGTTATTAACATTAAAAACTTCGTGACATTTTTAGGTAACCCTGTATGCTGACTCGAAAAGCAATAGCTTGGGAAGGCATTGTTTGCGTCGAGAAAATGTTTGTTTTTCGTTTTTCTTAGATAATATTTCTTAAAAAAGCGATGTTGTAACCTATATTTGATCTGATATATTTAAAAAATAGTTTTAGGGAATAGGACAATTCGCCGCTGAACCAACTCTCCCCAGACCAAACTTGCCGCCGACCCGATTCGACGCCAGGGCAATTTTTTTTTCATTTCTTATACTCTACAAATATTTTAAATCTTTTTTACAAAAAGCATTTTTCGAAAAACAAAATTTTTTTGTGTAACATTTTTTTTGTGGTAAATGGAGGTGTCTCTACGGGTTACGATGCGATAATATCACCAAGGGTAGGTTTATTACCGATTTTGATTTCCCTAAAGAAGGATTGGAAACCTTACTTACCAAAAAATAAATTTTACGCGCAAAATGGTAGCAAACATCTACATGGAGTGGTTCGAGGACCATGCTATCAACACAGCAAGAGTTAAGCCAAAATTATGGCTACGATACATGGATAGCACATTTATTATATGGCCAGAAAATGATGACAAACTGCAGAATTTTTTAAATCATCTGAATGGTATTCGACCAATAATCAAATGCACCATGGGGAATAAAAAATATTCGGTCTTACCTTTTTTGGATGTTCTTATCAAACGAATAGACAGAAACATTCAAACCACTGTATATAGAAAACCTACTTACCACAAAATGGGTATACCGAGAAATTAATTAACTGTGTAGCAAATTCTCAAAATATGTAATAATAATTCGTTGGGTGTTATTAACATTTCATATGTTCAAGAGGTTTCAGAAAATATAAGCCGACTAGCCAAACACTATAATATAAAAACATTATTTTCGGTCGGAAATACTATATTATAGTATTAATAATAATTATATACTATAATATTATAGAATTATATATAATAGTCACATTGGCGAAAACGAAATGAAGCTGCTTTCATAATGCAGAATAAAGAAGTTTTCAGTCCACCAAGCACGGACATACCAAACATATGGAAACCACACCTTAAGGAAGCGTCTTAGAATTAAAAAAGGGTTGGGGCCGTCACATCCGACTGCACACAGTATCTTTAGACTGGATTGTTTAGTTTACACTTGAAAACGGTTAGGGAAACTTACTAACCGAAATGTTTTTCACTGTGTGTTGAGTTTTATTTTTGAAAAACGGAACTTAGTTGGACGTAGAAATAATCAAGAAGTGCTATGTTTATGAAAATATTGTTAAAATTCAGCCCAGTTTGGTTTTTACGAGATGATTCTTGTGACGCAGGTATGTTGCCATCGTCGGGGGTTCTGTAAATTCTAAGTTTTTAGGAATGACCGCCATGAATAGGGAAAATTTACACGGGGCCGCGGTTGATTACTTCTCTTTATGTTGTTATTACTCTAAGGATAAACCGGATTTCGGAAAATCGCGATTTGGATAATCGGGATTGTACTGTACATATATATTTTCCTACGACCAATATGAAAATGATGGATTTTACATGATTTGCATCCTCAGTAAACGTTAAATTTCACCCCGTGTGCAGAAAATTTTCGCACATGTGTGGAAAAGTGCTTTTTCGCACATGTATAGAAAAGTGTACATGCAATGGCGTTAACTGTAACAGGGGCGGATCTGGGGATTTCATTTGGGGTGAAGGAATTTTGCGCGTTTTGCATAGTGCAGAGAATGGGACAAATCGCCGCCGCCTATTCTCCGCCGAAAATTTTTCCCCGGGCCAACTTGTGCCGATTTGCCATTCACCGCCGTGACAGCTGGCGCCGTAGTTTGAGTTTGCAATTTTGTGCAAGTGTTTAGAGTTTCGGTAATAAAGCAATTTAATTTTTTTTATTACAAAGAAATTCAAAATGGTGAATCTTAGAAATCCCAAAGTTTCCAATTTAATACATAGCGGTTCATAAAGAAAAAAATCCACCATTTTGAACATTTTAATTTTTTTAAGCTCCATTTAGAAATGATAATTAGCGAACTAAATAAACACCGCAAACTTAAAAAGTAATACATATTATTTAATTTTTCATTTATGAATTCGTCCCCAATTTTCAGTCCGCCATGTTAATGTTGGCAGGTTAAATTAAAAATCATAATTATCCACATTAAAGACTACATAGTATTGTATCTGTTTTAGGTTTAGTTCAAAAATGACAATCAGGAAACTACAATTTTTAAATAAAAAAAATCGCCATTTTGGATCCGTTATTTTGATTTTTAAGTTTAATTCAAAATTCATAATTAGCGACCTTAAACTGCAAACATTTTTACATGTTATGTTAGAAATAAATAAACACCCCATTTAAATTTTTTATTTAATTTTTCGCGTTTCGCTAATTTGCCTCTAGGCCAACTTGCCGCCGTGAAAATTGGCCACTGTCCGCGTAGTTTCAGTTTGTAATCTTGACAAGTGTTTAGGTTAGGAACCGAAATGATATGCATTTATTTAAGTTTGAGTTGTTTCAGGTCGTTGATTTTTATTTTTCAACGCAACTTGAAAATAATTAAGAGAGAGTTCAAAATGCCGCCATTAAACTCTCTCTTAACTATTTTAACTTTTTTCCATTTACGAACCGTTATCTATTAAATTTGGCACTTTGGGTTGTGTAAGGCCGGTGAATTTGATAATTTAATTAAATTTGTAAAAAAAATAAAAAGGCGGAAATTTTAATTATGAGTCGAAATTTATTAATTTTAATACTTTGCGGTGACTATTATCATGGGCGCACCCAGGGGGGGTGGCGGGGCCCGGCCCCCCCAAGCCTTTGAGTTTTTTACATATTTTCTACATATTTCATGATAAAACACAAACAATAGCTAGAAAATTTGACATCATGAGGCTTCGGGCCTCCCCAAGCAGCGGCGTAGTTCGTCGCGTCCCCGCTAAAGACATGATGACTTTTTTTTTTAGTCGTACGATTTTAGAGGGGCGCCCTTTTTAGCTGTCGGGCCCCCCACACATGATGACCTTTTTTTTTTTGGTCGCACGATTTTTGAGGGGCGCCCTTTTTTTAGCTGTCGGCCCCCCCCCAAGACACATTCCTGGGTGCGCCACTGCTATTATAAATGAAAACATCTACCAGTTTTGACTTTTTGCAAATTTAATATAAAACTCATAATCAGTAACCTTAGATATCCCAATTAAATACATATCGGTTTATAAAGGAAAAAATTTGCTATTTTGATTTAGCCATTTTGATTTTTATTAAGTTTAATTAAGTCCTAATTAGCGACCTTACATACCGCAAACTTTAAAAGCAATACATATCGGTTTGTAAATGGAAAATCCGTAATTTTAGATCCGCCATTTTGATTTTTCGAAAGTTTAAATAAAAAAATCGTAATCTTGCAGTGACAGCAAACAAAATAAAGTTCCATATTTAAT
The DNA here is from genome assembly GCA_963576565.1 of Aspidapion aeneum. Classification (NCBI taxonomy): domain Eukaryota; kingdom Metazoa; phylum Arthropoda; class Insecta; order Coleoptera; family Brentidae; genus Aspidapion; species Aspidapion aeneum. The sequence goes on along the minus strand of OY755038.1, from coordinate 181,313,010 downwards.
ACGTACATGTTAAGAAATGGAAAAAGCCGCAATTTTGGATCCGCTATTTTAATGTTTTTTCGGTGTAATTCAAATATCACAATGAGTAAAATTTCTTAAATATTGGTTTTTTAATGAAAGAGTTGGATCCGCTATTTTGACTTTTATTTTAAAGATAAATTCAAAAATCATAATATTAAACCACAATTACATTTTATTTTTAAATCTCGTGTTATAAATAAATAAATAAACACCCTAAGTTCCAAATTTGATATATATCGGTTTTATATAAAACCATTTTGGAAGCGCCATTTTGATTTCCTTTATGTCAAAAATTTTACGCGCGGCATCGAAGCCTCGGTGGCATTTTGTCCCGACTGACGGCTAATCGGCTGCGAATTGTCCTAGAGCCTAAGAAAAATTCTGTAAGTCAAAACTGAATATATTTTAAGATTTAGGAGGGGGGGGCAATTTACTCCCCTCCCGTAGATACGCGCCTGATTATGTAATATACTATTTTAAACCTCCTTTGTCTTAAAAAGATATCACAATGTATGCAAAAATCTACATACACCATTTGTGTTGTTTTAAAAAAGAGCAGTGAGCTAAAAAACCATAGACAGCTCTTTAGTAACAAACGCGTTTCCCATTTGAATCCATCGTAAATGGGACACGCTCTACATTTCTTTTATTCCCTCATAAACTTTTAATGACCGCCTTATATGTTTTCCTATGCTCGTTTTGATTTTTCAAGAGATTTATGACATTTTTAAAAATATTCTACTACTGTTTTCTGTCACGTGTGTAAACATGTAAGCTCAAGGCAATTCATTAAATGAGGCATGATTAAACTGACGAACATTTTCAGTCGTTTATTATATTATGTTGAAATTTTGTTCTAAAGAAGTAAAAAACGTGGTTTTTTCGGGTGATCTAGTTTAATACATAAAAAATTTGGGTTTTAGCTCACACGTATACTATCATTATAGTATTGTGAGCTATGGTGATCGTGTTAAAAATTAGAAAAAAAAAGTTGCAGCTATTTCAATTTTTTTTATAAATCTTTGCGTTTCGGATGATTTTGAAACTTTTTTGTCGCGCCACTTCTGTCTGTACGTCTGTCTGTATATCTGTGTGTCTGTAATGACCAAAGCGTATAACTGAAAAAGTGCTTGCCCCAATTTAATGAAATTGGGTACCTGGGTTGGATTTTGGCTCTAGATGGTCCCATTTAAAAATGACTAAAATTTAAGAGACGAAAAAAAAGAGTAGGGGTAGATTTCAAAAATTGTAGTTATGGTAAAAATTTAACTTGTGTGGTTCTATATTAAAGCTAACTCTGCATGAAGAGTAAAAAAATACATTATAGTTGTTTTGTTTAATGGTGTTACACTGGGGGGGGGGATATCAAAAATCTAACGCATCTCCGATTGGCGGATAGGCGTTTATTTTCGCGGATGAAAATGGGTAACAATTACATTATACATTAATTGTGTGGGCTTAGGTGCCTATAAATTGGCAGGTATGTTTTTTTGGGTTATATTATTATTTCCGTATTTATGATAAAATTTCGAAAGCTAGATGTACACATGGATGCACAAAGGGTTCAAGTCCGTTTCTATAGATAAAAACAGAAAATTATCCAAGAAATAACAAAGAGGTCATTTATAAAATTTTGAAACCTTAGAATAAATTAAGCCTAAAAGATTGGTGGCTGTAAACATTTTAAAAACTATAATTTACAAATTAATTTTGTTAGACGCTTTTAATTTTACATTTCATGTTTTCAAACAATAATAAATGGATCCATGACAAATCTGATACCTTCCTAGCTAGCCTATTAGCACACTTGATCCAGTGAAGTCATGATCTTATATCAGCCTTGAAAACAGTTTTTTGTTATAACACAAATTATTGAGCAAAATTTAATCTCCAATATTCCAAAAACCAGATTTTGATGCAGCTTTCCGTTAAAAAGTTAGTCATTAGCATTAATGTATTTTGAACAATAATCTAATCAGCTATTTATGTAGTGTGCCGAACACTATTTTACCTAAAAATGTTATGAAAATCGGTTCCGCGGTTTAGGAGCTATCGTGTTACGGACGCAAATAATACACACACACACACACAGACATCACAATGATATAGCTAAGAGAGGTCAAAATACACCCACATAAAACCTTTCCTGCATTATCTTAAAAAAACATTTTTCGTCAAAAATAATACCTTCTCTAGTCATTGCTATGCGGGCGAGGAAAGAAAAACATCATAATTATACGCAAGTTAATAATATTAGGGACCTATTGCAATACGGCCAGGCAATAATTGTGCTGGGCACTATATTGACAGTTTCACATAAGAACAGCTGTCTTCTTTCAAAATGAGGCCTTTGTGTATCATAAGACCCGGAATTAATAGTGACGCCACTATTAATGGAAAATAAACGACTGGATTTATAAATTCGACTTTGGTATGTCAATTTTGAAAGATCAACTGTCATTTTTCAATGTGAAAATGTCAATTTAGTGCCCGGCACAATTATTGCCTGGCCATATTGCAATAGGTCCCTATTAATTTAATAGAGAATTACTAGAATAAAGCCAGCCTATTATAGTGCCAAGCAGTATTTTGATACCTTTACATTGTAAGATCAGCTGTGATCTTTTAATATACGGCCTTTGTTTACTATATGAACCGGAATAAATACTGCCATCCTTTATTAATAAAACATAAACGACTCCGTTTCAAATTCGACTTTGGTATGTAAATTTTGAAGGACCAACTGTCAGTTTTCAATGTGAAACTGTCAGAATACTGCCTGGCACTATCATTGCCTGGCTGTATTCGAATAATTCTCTAATAAGACAACATCTCTGCATACAACCCAGAAGAGCGAAACCGAACCCAGAAGAGAGATTCTCTCTTCTTCGATACTAGGACTAACTCCGACCACACGCCTTAGCGTAGCTATTCTGGGTCTTGAACGATGTGACCAACCACATCACATGCTTTGACCAATAGCAAACTCTGAGCGGTCGAGTGTTGTACGAAATGACTTTTCTCGACCAATGGCATACCCGCCCGCTTTTTAGAGTTAGTAAATTTTAAGCGTTTGAAGCGAAATCTGTTCTCCTGCCCCGTACCGAGCAAACGTTTCTCGGTCGAATCGTAGGAAAAGCTTGCGCAATGGAGGTTTGTTCACGTAGCACGTGACGGCTCCGAGCTATTTTAAAACTTGCCATTGGCGAAAGCACGTGATGGGAACTATTATATCGTTCAAGACCCAGAATAGCTACCATGGCGGGCGCGTATTCGGAAAAATGCCGCAAATTAAAATGTTTTGCTCATTAAAAAATTACCCAAGGCAAAAGCTCTGAAAAGGCTGTCCGTTTTTGGTTTAGAAGCATTTCATATTACTTTTTGGCAATTGTTAATTTCCCAATATTTCGGCCCGCTGAATCCGAATATCTCGGTTACTCCCCCTTCTCGAAAGGTTGACAGTGACTGAGAAAACCGCTAAAAGCACAAAACATGGATTTTTTCATTACATTTTCTTGAAAACTAACCTTTTTGGCATAAAATACTACCTAAAACTCTACTTCGGAATGAGCTACGAATCTCAAACTTTTCACAGATGTAGATCTCCATGGAGTTAACAACCCCTCCAACAAACGTCGAAATTGCCACTCACTCACTCACTCATGTATAGATCATCAATATTTTGTACTTCCAGGCATGCTACAAAGCTGAAATTTGGCAGACTGATAGAAATTATGACCAAACCCCTGGAAAAAACCAAAAAACCCGAAAATTTTAATTTACTCCCCTCCCCTATAGATTTAAAGTTATGTTAAAGTAGCATTACCCACTTCCAGAAATGCTAGAGAGTTGAGCCTTGGCAGACTGATAAGAACTATGATAAAACTATAGGAAAAAATTAAAACACCCCAAAATTCTAATTTACTTCCCTCCCCTAAAAATGTAAAGTTAAGTAAAAGTAACATTGTCTACTTCCAGACATGCTAGAGAGCTGAGCTTTGGAAGACCGATAGTAACTATGATAAAGTTATAGAAAAAAATTAAAACACCCCATAAATTCTAATTTACTTCCTTCCCCTATAAATGTAAAGTTATGTAAAAGTAACACTGCCCACTTCCAGAAACGCTAGAGAGTTGAACTTTTTAAGATTGAAAGACAATATGATAAAACTATATGAAAAAATTTAAAAACACCAACATTTTAATTTACTTCCCTCTCCTATAAATGTAAATTTATATAAAACTAACATTGCTCACTTCCAGAAACGCTGGAGAGCAGAGCATTGAAATGCTGATAGAAATTATGATAAAACCATGGGAAAAAATGTAAAAAGTCCAATATTTTCATTTACTCTCCTCCCCTATAAATGTAAAGTTATGTAAAACTAATATTACCCACTTCCAGAAACGCTAGCTAGCTGAGCATTGGAAGATTGATGGGAACCATGATAAACCTATAAGACAAAATTTAAAAACATGACAATTTTAATTTATTTCCCTCCCCTATACATGTAAAGTTATGTAAAAGTAACATTGTGCACTTTCAGAAACGCTAGAGAGCTGAGCTTTGGAAGGCTGACAGGAACTACGATAAAACCATGGAAAAAACTTCAAAATCTTAAGTAAGGCATTGCAAAAGTTTTGAACAATATTCCGCATATTTTACTACTTTAAAAATTAAGTATTATCCAATTCCTTTAAAAAAGAAGTGAATTCATAACAAAAACATTTCATGTAAAAAAAAGCTAAGTACGCGAAAATGGCATTCCGTAAAAAGAATTGAGATAAAAGTAAAGCCAAGTTCTCCAATACAAATTTCAAAATGAAAGGTTCTTACTAGTTTGGAAATATTTTTCTAAACTTATTACGGCTGTAAATGACTTTTAGGCACAGTGCTAAATTGAACATAAAGAAGTTTGGCTGTAATAGCAAAGTTTAAAAAAACATTTCTATACTAGTAAGAACCTTTCATTTTGAAATTTGTATTGGAGAACTTGGCTTTACTTTTATCTCAATTCTTTTTACGGAATGCCATTTTTGCGTACTTGGCTTTTTTTTACATGAAATGTTTTTGTTATGATAACTTTTATTTGGAGGATAGTAAAATTGTCTTTCAATAATATATACAAGATTATGATAGAAAGTAGCTCTTCAAGTTATATAAAATTTTCTCAAAAACTATACTTTTTTGGAAAAAATGTGTGATATACTTTATTATAGAAAACAAAAATATTTTAAACGCTGTTATATAAAGTAAGATTTATGTAACATTTTTAAACTAAGCTTATAGGAAAAAAATTGAATTTTTACCATTTTACTTTATTTAACTGACCTTAGTTTTTTCGATAATTTTTGAAAGTTACCATAATTTACGGACGCCCTTGGAGAGTTAGCCATATAAGAAAATTTTATTATTCACCGTATAATGGGAAAATCTTATGTTGTAGGAAACTTGGTTTGAAAAAAAATTGATAAAACATGTCACAAAATTGGTTTGTTTAATGATTTTCAAAAATTACTTTAAATTTGTTGTAATTATAAAATAGATTTCACTTTGTTATACACCGTTTTAAATTAACTTTTATTATTAACCGTGAACTATGTGATACATTTTTTGACAAAAAGCTTGGTTTTTAGGAAAATCGAATAAAACCTGTGAAAAACATATTTTTTTTATATGATTCCGTTTTACGGACGTCGCTGGTGAGTTTGTTATAATTAACTTCACCAAGTTACACACTGTGAAAAGGGAATATTGCTGTCTACAATAAAGTGAAATAAATATTTTTTCATAGACTGTTTCTAACAAAATTTGATAAAACTTATTTAATATAAGGTATAACACTTTTTTCTATTGAGCTTAATTTAAAAAAAAATCGAATAGATTATGAAAAAAATATTTTTCATAATTTTTTTAAAATTAGGTACTTTAATCAAAAAGTAAATAGCCAGTTTTTTGTGCTTTAATTAAGGGACGTAATGGAGAGTTTGTAATCACTCTAAGCCCATTAACTTAAACATTGTTAGAGAATTTTATTATCTACAAAAATGTGTATTAACTATTTTTCCCTTGGAGGTTTGTGAAAAACTTTTAAATAACGTAAAAAAAACGGATTTTGAGGAGTCTGGTGAAATTCTTGGCGACTATTGCAGCTAATTAAAAAATATATATATATTATTATTTTTTGGTTAAACAGTTAAACAATTTCAATGCATACCTGCATCAAATGAGGCTTTACATTATTGGGGAATTGACCATTTGCTAAAAGGTAATATAAAATGCTTCTGAAAAGTCGATTTTTCGAAATCTTACCTCGAATAAATTCCAGAAAACACCTCGCTTTTGGTCTATTGACCACAGCACACCATTAACCACCACAGTAAGTGCATTAATCAAACCTCTAAAAGAAAAAAATTGCGGAAATATTTTTATTAAAACGTAGATGCACAAGTTTTGCAATTTAATGTATATAATAATAATAATAAATTTCACTTTATTATTATTATAAAAGGTTTTTCTTTTTCAGCAACTTCCGAACTTTGACGAGATAAATTTAACAGTATAATATCCTGGAATGGATTAATAAATACTGCTAGAAAAGGCCCGAAAATCAGCTATTCAAAAGAATGCCTATGATTTTCTAACGGTCTCAAAAAATTGGTATGTTTCTATTTTAGTCTGAAATAAATCTAAACCTAACGATCTTTTTTTAAAAGTAAATATCCCCCTTGATTTAGTATAGCACGAAACAAGATGACACGAATTTAATCTGGAGTAGGAAACTAGACAAATTAAAATTTTGTAAGACCGCATACAGTTCTGGTTTTGCGTTATATAATGTTATTTATTTTAATGTCTTCCGCCCCTACGTATTTAGTTTCTTTTGATTTGTTGGATATTTATACTTAATCATTTTTAATTATCTTCATTTAGAAAACGAATGACTTCATTTTCAACAACTTAATTAATTCACCCAACAGCGTTGCCTGTATTAATTTTTCATTTATTTGTGCTATTTTTTTGTTTATTTTTTTAAATAGAACGGAATTTTTTAAGAAGTAAAAAAATGGTAAAAAAATGGTTACCAAAAATTGCGAACCGAAGGTATTAAATTCGACAAATTTTACAATATCCTTTGAACTAATAAAGGAGGCTATTAAATATGTTAGTACAATGTTATCAGTTAATGTGTTGGAAAAAGAAATAAAACTACGCTTTTCTACTAAAAATGCAGGGCTTGCCCTCGACGCGTTTTGGTTTTAACACCTTAATCATAAGGGTTTCTAAAATAATAAAAAATATTTGTCATAAAACTTTTACATACCAGGATAATATTACCACAAAACTTACTTTAGTGTAGGAGATGACAAATTCAGCAAATGCCCAGCATGGAACACCCTTATTTAATATTATCGTTTAAAAATTGTTGTAAAAAATTTAATTTTTAAAACCTTTTAAAATTAAAAGTGAGAAAATCAAAAAAGTTTGGTCAAACATAAACTCTTTTAAAAACATCTGACTTTGTCTAAGGAAATTAGGTGGAAAAAATTCTCATCTTCTGTGAACAAACTTTGTATTTATAATAAGCGTCCACCAGTTAGGGTCAGTTTCAGGAAGGGTCCCTAACAAATATATAAAAACCTACTATATACCTTGTTCTTTAATTTGTTAGTTTTATTTAGTTTTCACAGAAATTGACTTTAAGAAAATGAAAAAACTTTTTAAAAATAAATAAAGCAGTGTTTTTCTAACTAAATAAAAAACTCTATAAAAATGTATTTTTTTGTACTTTTTGTGGTAGTCTGATAATTGTAGTAATCTTTATTTAGTCAAAATGCTTATAAATTATTAATACTTATAGTCCAAACAAATAAATACAATTAAAAATTTGACCGGGACTTATATTTCAAAAAAGTAAAAAAAATTGTTGTTCTGCCAGACCCATAGTCACCAAATACGTTAATACAATTTTACGTCACCAGTTTAGGGTTAAATGAAACCTTCAGAAAAAATGTCCAACAAGCAACCCACTACAACCCATCTAGCGTTAACCTGCAAAGTTAGGATATTGATATATAATAGAAATTCCTAAAAACGTAACCTGCATTCTTTCCGCGTGTCAAGCAGTGGCATTTCGTGGCTTTCAAAAATGGTGAACTTAGGGAAACTAAATTTAACTTACCAATCTAGTTTTTGTAGAACAACTCGATGTATAAACGGTCCTTTAGCGAGGCATTATTTTCGATAGGTTCTAGTTATTAGTGGATAGTATTTAAAAAATATGTCAAACGAAAAAGCATACCCGACTAACTAAATAATTTTTTACCCGATTAGCCACGAAACTTGTTTGATTTTTAAATTCACGGGTATTAAATTTCACGTTTGTTAGTATCATTTGGCTTAAAACTTCCGCTGATTGACGCTCACGTGTCTGATGGCGGGTAAAACGTTAATCAGCGTTGATCTGGCCTGAAAGACAGAAGAGCTATCGTAGGTCACGGATGGTTTGTTTCTTTTTATTTGCAATCGATCTTTTTATTGATCGATATGTATAGCAGTTTATTTTCGCCTGCTCTTGTTCTAGTTTCTCTCGTATCTCGGTAGATGGCGCTTTTTGCGAGAGTTTTCTCACTACTTATATAGAATTGGAGACAAAAGCGTCTAGTTAACTTCGTAAGGGTGTTACATTGACCAAGCAGTGTTCTGAGGAGTCCCATAAGGACGAAACAGTTAACTGTCAACACTTATTAGGTATCCATTAGATCTTGGACCCCCGTGAGGTTAAGCTTTTAAGCTATCCACGGAAAAATATGAGAAAACCAAAAACTCCTTTTTATTCGATTAGCCACGAAACTTGTTTGAATAAATAATTTTTCGTACGCGGTTCTACTACAATTTTAGTCCAAAAACCAGTATTATGCCGGGTTTATACAGATATAAATTTAAATAAATATTAAAGTAAAAATAAATAATAAAATAAAAAAACAACTTTCAACTTTTATTTTATCTGAAACCGGATGCACGCAGGTGCGTGGTCGTGTCACATGACCTTTGTTGTTGTTTTGATGTAGAATTTAAGTTTTTTTTTATTCCTTTTTAATTTTAATTTGTATTTTTATATTGGTCTTTATTTTTATCTGTTTATACCTAGCATCAAAATTATTATATCTTGTAGGAACCACCACTTTTTTATTAATATTTGGATACATGATGTGTAGGCTACAAGTTTTTATTATTATTATTTTTAAAATTTTTCCTGGTAATTTTTAATTTTTTGGTGAAGAGGTTTTTCACCTACTTTACCCGACGAGCCGCCACTGTTGTCAATAGAAATTAACACCTTCTAGAAAGATAAACATACAATGGATCACCGAGGATATCTTATATTTGATGGATCAACGTAGAAAATATTTAAAAGGATCAACACACTAAAAGACAAGCAATTGCAGATCAATATTTGACCAAAAATAACAGAAGCAAAGTAGGCCAGTCATTCGAGCGAAAAAAAACCCACAGCTTGCAAACGGTGGTGTAGTCGCGATTTTGACATGTGTTGTTCAAATTGGAGTCCTGGATTTTGACCAAATTTTTTATTTAGTGGCTTTTAACTTCGAAACAGCTTATTTTTGAGAAAATCTAATAACAGAAAATAAAGTCCAACTAATAGCCTATAAAACAAATTATCAGTAAGTTATCTGGGAGCACCCTTGCTGAGATATGAACCCTGGAATGGAAATACATAAGAAACGGATGTACTACTAACACTTCAGGGTTCGTATCTTAGCAAGGGTACTACCCAGATTACTCAATGGTATTTCATTTTATAGGCTATTAGTTGGTTATTACAGATTTACTCAAAAATAAGTAGTTTCGAAATTAAAGCCCACTAAAAAAAAAGAGTCAAAATACAAAATGGCGGCGAAATGTTTAGCGTCATAACATGAAAACCATTCGTCTGACAAAAAAACGTACAAAAACTTTTTTGTAGGAAATTTTATTTCTGGATTTCTGGGACAACGGGTCGGCTGGTAGGTTCTTAATACTTAAAACTAAGTTTAACATTTTAGCTCACACATATACTATACTATAGTAGTGTGAGCTATGGTGATCCTAATTTTTTCAAGAAAAAAAAAGTTGCTCCGATTTCAAAAATTTTTATATATCTTTGCGTTTCAGATGATTTTGAAACTTTTTTGTTGCGCCGTCTGTCTGTCTGTCTGTCTGTCTGTCTGTCTGTCTGTATGTCTGTCTGTCTGTCTGTATGTCTGTCTGTAACGACCAACGCGCATAACTCAAAAACCGCTTGGCCGATTTCAATGAAATTTGGTACCTTGGCTGGGTCTTGGGTCGAGATGGTCCCATTTAAAAATGAACAAAATCCACCGAACACAAACCAAATAAAAGGGTGGGGATAGATTTCAAAAATTAGAGTTTATGTGAAAATATGGCGTGTGTGATATCAAACGAAAGGTAATTGAGTCTGGAGTTAAACAAAATATGTTTTAATTTATTTTTAAAAAAGGGTGGGGGTATATATATCAAAAATTAGAGTTTAAGTGAAATTATAGCGTGTGTGATACCAAACGAAAGGTAATTAAGTCCGCAGTTCAACAAAAGACATTTTAGTTTTTTTTTAAGGGTGGGGGTGGATTTCAAAAATTTGAGTTTAAGTCAAAACATGGCTTGTGTGGTATCAAACAAAAGGTAATTTAGTGTGGAGTTGAATAAAATATATTTCAGTTTTTAGTTATATTAGCTCACACGTACACTATAACTATAGTACCTAGTGTGAGCTTAGGGGCCCATATATTGGCAGAGTATTTTAAAAGTAACTTAAAAGTAACTAAAAAAAAAGTTTTTGGCCCGAGACTTTGTGAAAAATAACTCTTGAGTCAATACCAAGAATGAAAACCGAAGAACTCAGGCTTTAAATGGTAACTGATTATGCAAAACATTATCATCATCAAAGGCATATATTACAATATTTTTTAAATAAATGTAATGTATTATTATTCATGACCTTGGCACTAGTAAAATTAACTGTAAATTTCCTCGTAATTTTCTGTGTAGCGTCAAGCAGTCTGCTATCACAAAAAATAACTGGCATGTTTTAGATTCATTAAATATAATTAAACATTACGTTCTAGCCAACAATTGGAAAATCCATTTACTCAACAAAATTATTTTAATATATTGGCTTTGTAGTTCAAAAGCAGTTTTTACATTAGTTCTTCATAATTTTACAGACACTTTATGAATTGTCATTACTATTCTTTTAAAATCCATAAATTTTCAGATTATTTATTGACAAAAAATAATAAAAACGCTATGTAGTTTTTCACCATTTTGTGCCCACTTTGACCCTTTGTGGCCACTTACATCCTCATTTGTGGCAATTTTTTTTTGCGGTATTATAGGGTCGCATGTAAGTAAATTAAATATTACTTTAAAAAAATTGCCGTCAGCAAGCACTTATGTAGATCCTTACATACAACCCCCTTTTGTTTTCCCTATAGTCGTGATAATACTACAATAATAAACATAGAATAAGTTTTATTTTAACCCAAAGCAAAGGTAGAAAATCAACTAATAAATACGAAAATTTTGGATCAATCGTGTTTATTATTTGAGTTTAAGTAATGATTAGAAACATCCAAAAGCTCTGAATTTGATACATATCGGTTTAAACATGGGAAAATCTCCGATTTTAAATATGCTATTTTCATTTTCTTTTTAAGGTATTATTAAATTATATATATTATTAAAATATATTGATTGGCTTAGGTAGCACAAAATTTCAAATTTGAGGCAAATTGGTTTTTAAATAAGTAAATCCGCCATTTTATTATTTTTTGTGATGAAGCATCAGGAATAAAGTTAAGATGCAATTTAAAATTAAAAATTTCGCGAATTCGAACATAATTGCTTTTATATTATATTATATTATTAATGGTCTAAAAGGGTGGGAAAAAATATAATGAGGCACCCTGTACAAAATAATGAATAAGATCCTCTAAATCGAGTAATAAAAAATTAATAAACAAACTCTTAAAGTTATATCCTGTCTGTACAATTTTTGTCTCATAAACCCCCACAGGAGCCCAATTATTGTACTTTTTTTAATTTTTTTATCAACTTTGGTCGGCTGTCGAGTTATAGCGGCAAATTTTAAAAAAGTGCTAGTTTCGCATATATACTCATTTTAAAGGCGAGGGTAAGGTGATGGTAGGGTAAGGCGATATTGATGACGTCATCGAATAACCATAATTACTCTGGGTAAATATTGCCTTATACATTTTCGAACGCATTGTGATTGTTAACACATAATTTGGATTTGAGTTAGTTTGAGAACTTTAACTTTTTTAAGAAGTATTTTTACTTTTCTAAATAGTTATAGACTTACTGAAGTAATCGTGTGTGAAATATAACACAAAATAATAAAAAAAAAAATAAACACTTTAAGCTAAGCGCTGGTGCGCAATCGCGGGTGAATCTCGCCTCCCTTCTGACCGGGTGAATTAGACGCACCTCGGGTCATCAACATTTTGATTTTCGAACGGGGGTGTATGACGTCATCGTTTTGACCGTGATCATTTTCGAACGATTTTGGGCTAGCCCAGGTATAACCTTTACCCTAGGGTGACAATTTTAAAACGCACCCCGGTTGTTGAAGGCATGCTGAAGATTACTTGCACGTTTTTTGTCTAAAGTTGTGTTTGAAAAAATGGCACCCAATTAACTCTATCCTTAGAAAAATGGCGACCGTCCATGTGACAGCATTTTACGCTGCAATCGGTCGAAGAAACGTATACCTGCGAACTTTATTACGATATTGCAGAATTTTTCTCCAGGTCAGATCAGTTTTGTATAGCAGATTATAAGGCAACCATACTACGAAACGCAAATTTTAGTACCCAAGTATTAAAAATCGCGTGCCTTATTTGATACTTTACTCACTACTTACCAAACGAAGCCAACAATACTAAAAAATCAAGTAACCGTGAATCAAAAGATCAAAAATCTATAAAATTAGACAATAAAACGGGAGTATAATTCGTAGCTTACGGTAGTGATATGTGAATGAAATTTAGTTAGAGCGCAGATGCAGTGATTACCACAACACAGTTACAAATAAGCGCTTCAAAAATTTTATTTGATTAAAAATAAATTTACTTTTTATTAAACTTCGAATATTTCATTTAATTAATGATTTTCTACCTTAAAGCAATTATTGCTGTAGTTTGTGTCTTATTGGTCATAGGTGCCAGCCGCACCGATTTTTATTGTTTAATATTATCTGGAGAAAATAATCAAAAGACGGACATCAATTTAAACTTTTAAAAGTAAAACATAAATTACCACAATCTAAAAGTATTTAATAGGAGTGCGAAAAAGTCTTAAGATTCTGTAAACATCTGAAAAATGGAAAAAAAACTTCAAACGGTCTAAAATTGTCTATTACCTTTATAAAAACGTCTAGAAATGTTAAAGAAAAGTCCAGAGAGGTCTTAAAATTAAAAAATTAAATTCCAAAGTAAGCTATAAAACGCTGGAAACGTTTTAAAAAATATAAAAATATCTAAGTTAAACCTGTTCATGTCTGGAATCATTCCGGAAAAGTTTTAATAAAAGTCTAGAAACATTCTGTACTAGTTTGGAACGTGCAAAATTCTGGAAACGTTCTACAAAAATATAGTATTTTAGAAAATGCTAAAAATGTTTAAAAAAGACTTAAACACCAGTATTTACTAAAGGGTCTACAGTGCTAAGTGCTAAAATCCTAGGTTTAAAAGTCTACATTTTGGTTGAAGGTTTAGCTTATTTTTCCCGTGAATGCAATAGTTTTTAATATTTATATAAATGGTTCATAAATACCTTGCGATATGGGTCATCTTTTTTCGTTGTAACAAAGACATTATTTCCACACAAAAGTTATAAATAAATAAAAAGAATAAAATATTTGGTGTAAAAATGGTAGCCATATTTAAACCTCCAAACGTCACTAGGAAATGTCGAATAAAAACGGTGTAAGTCAGTGTCAGCTGTCCGCTATATTTTACATGTTAATTTTTTAGACAATTTAGGTGAATGTGTAATTGAAAGGGATTCTAATATATCTTGTGCATTTTACAGTATTTAAATATTGATACGTATTTAATACGGTAATGCATCTACAAATATTGTTTTAAGTTATTTAGGTATTATTTAGCTTTGAATATTTTTGGATATAAGTTTTTTGTCAGATGCTGGTCAGTTGGCTCGATACAGGCCATAAAAGTTAAACACACACACACACACACACAAGTTTTTTGTCAATCATGGATTATTTCTTTTGTTTTTCGAACTTTACACCACCCCTCAGGGGTGGTACTACAATTTGAGACTATTTTTAATGGGAATCCTACGACTGCACGGACTGTTTCCAAAAAATTACATTTCGTAACAAATTTTTTATGTGGTTTTTCTTTATTTCTAAAATTAATTTGAATTTATATGAGATGAAACTCACTGAGAAATGCTTACTATCATATTGCACATTAGGGTGAACCAAATCTTTGCAGTTATTTGACCTGTGAGTAATAAACAAATACACTTAAACCGGTCGGTATCAAGTCTATAAACGAGAAGTATGGACATTTTATGAAAATATATTAGTTTATCAAAAAAAAATGTGACTAAGTTGGTAGAGAAAGGTTTTTTTTCTCTTCTGTTTTTTCGTAAGCAGCTCGGAAGCTGTACACCCACGGGGCTTCAAGATTTAATGGACATCTTTAAGTGCTGACAGTTAACTGTTTTGTCCTAAAGGGTCTCATCGGAACACTGCATAGTCAATGGGACACCCTTGCAAATCAAAACAGACTGTTATGAATCTTATCTTAAGGTATTGTTAAGAAAAATCATGCATGTAAAACCGTATGCTTTTACAAGTAGTAAGATCTTCCAAAAAATTACTATCAGTCGTTTAGAAAATTCAGGTTTAAAGGTGAAACATTAACCCATTATTGCACCCTACCTTATAGGAACATTTTTGTTTGTTTGGTGTTTTCCAATCAACCCTTAAAATAGTTGCATTCTAACCGGTTACACCCTGTATATTATTTTATTTATTTTGGAGCTCTCCTTGTTTGGTTATAAAAAGCCATAAGACCTCAAAATTATGTAAGAAAAATCACTACTTTTAACTTAACTATACATACGCCTTTAATCAATTTCAACTTCAACAAATTTTTGCCACTCCAAAAGTTTTGGATGGTTTGGTGTGTTTCCAAATATAAAATAAAAAAGTAAGTTCGATTCAAGCCTAAAAATCTAGTTTTATTAAATATATCATTGCGAAATATAATGTTAGAACCGGTAACATGTAGCGTGTAACACTAAGTAGTTTTGTTAGAAACTCCTAGGCTGGCGGTCTTAACAGGAATTCTCGGCGACAAGTTTAACATGCTCGCCCACTGCCCTTCACACAAGGAATCAAATGTCATTTCTTTTAGTAGCAATCCTCCTAAATCTCCTGGACCACGACAAGTTGGCTCTGAGTCCCAAATTCTGTGTTTATTAGACTCGACCCATCTAAAACAATTTATTACTAGTTAGAATAACTACTATTTCACTGGGCTCCTGAATTCAAGTACTAACCAAACAGGCCAGCAAATTAAAATGTGCATTTGTATCTAGACCGCCCCTCCTTTAGTTACTATTTACACCCTATCACCCTCCTAACTTTAAACTCAATGGCTCATCCAATTTTTGAACATTATATTGTGGAATTACCCCGCTGTAATTTAGGTCCTAAAAAACTAACCTACAGGGGTGCTTTCAATTGTTTCACTAGTAGTAAAACTGAATAACTAACCAACTTAAGAACATATTTTCATTAGAATAAATCTGTGGTAGGAAATCAAAAGAGGGTAACTCAGAGGTAGTAAAGCCTAAGTTACCCCCTTTTGACTTCCTACCACAGAAATGATAGGTTATGTACACTAAATCATCTTAATGCGCCAAAAAACTTTAATTAAATTTTGATCAAACATTAAATTTATTTAGTTATTGGCTTTACCCCAAAGGCTTTAGACAAAAGCATTAAAATATACTTTTTATTAAAAAAAACATATTATGTAAATTAAAAAAAGGCAAAATAAAACAGTTAATTTTATTCTATATTATCGACGCGAACTGACAGATATTGGTTTCGTTGTTCGGTTGGGCTCTGCTAGAGGGCTCAATAGTCGTACGGTATTTGTGGGCTTGTTCGATAATTACTTCGACCTTTTGGTTTAAAAGAAATAAGGTATATTTTGCATATGTTTCATAACTCAAATTTTATAAAACAGGGTTAAAATTGTGTTGCCTTTAAAGCTTTTTCCTTTCAAAAAATGTAATAAATTAATTACATGAACAGTGTCCTCTATAGCCAGGGATGGTGTTGGCTTTTAGTCGGCCCAGAACTTACGAGTTCGAGCACTGTCAAAGGCTAAACATTTAATAGGGTAAAAAAGCATCACTTTTTATTTGCCCATATCAGTATCAGTATCGAACTGTGATTCGACTTCAATTTCACTTTGGACTGCAGAGTTAGTTGCCGGTCGTCGATCTGTAACATTTATACCTTCGCTTTTTAACTTCTTTTAATTTATAATGCATTAGAGGTTGTAAGGGATAATGATAATAAGTGTGCAAAAGTGTAGTGCTGCTTTATTACCCTATTATTTTTATTTTTCAGCCATTTATTTTTTGACAAGATGTTGGCAAAATCACTTTTAAAATATTGTCACTTTAATAGCAATTTTATATCTGTCAAATTTAAAATTGCCTTCGAAACAAAAACATTCAACTAAAGGTAGACCCCGTATAGAAATCCTAAACTTCATCAGACACAAAAAGTATTATACTGGGGATTTCTTTCAAATTCGCAACAATGTTGCCAGTACTTTTATAACTTGTAATTTTGATGTAGGTACATAAGTAAAATGGTAACTAATAAAAATCAAAAAAATATTTTGTTTTTGAATTCGGCTTACGTTTTGGATTGCTATACATGTATCTGTAATAGAATATGTTTACCATCCTATGTGAGAAAAGGATTGTTTTCATTGATTTTTTTTTTTGAGATCTTATCATTAATAACGTTTTTCTATACAATTTAATTCTAGGTTGTAAGTATAACCTCTAGATATGTATGTATGCATGTCTGTCTGTGTACCTATATGCACATATGTATACAAATGTTTGAAAAAAAGTTTTTTTTTTTAAGTTAGAATATGTTATCCAATAATCAATCGGTAAATTTTTGTTGACATAGGTACCTAAACTTAACAAAAATCATAAAACATTTGCTTTTAAGTCCCTGTTGTTATAGATCTATGTGGCGGTTTAAATCCTTATCTATTTTGAATTAAAAGGAAAGTATAAATTAGAAATAATCAGCTAAAGTTGGTTTTTTTCGAAGATTGTTGATTGTCGATTTTTATAGAACGTACAACGATTAGCACAAAATTGCAATTTTTGTGCAGTCAACCAACTTGAGCTTGTTTTTTGCAGGAACACAAAATAACTACATTTTTTTAAACTGCACATGCGCACCTCTCTTTTTCTGATCACATAAAATTATCTTCCTCTTACTAACTTCACACATGCTCGACCACAGCTGAGAGGGAGATATTTTATGTGAGAAGAAAAAGTACGGTAGCGAATGCGCAGTTTAAAATATTGATTTGGTTTTCGGTTTTCTGAAAAAAACGGGACTCCATTTAAGTGTGAAAAACGTTCAACTGAAAGTAAGTTTAATTAAATTTCTTTGGTGTGAGGTTAGAGTTCATAAATAGTTTATTAGTTTTGTCTTCCTAGGTGGTATTTAAAAAGTTATTAAAACCAGATGACTAAACTGCACTTTTAACTACAGTCGAACCTCTCTAATTCGAACCTCTATAACTCGAACCTCTCTATAACTCGAACCTTTTAAATGGTCCCTGCACATTTTTATATGTATTTCAACCTCTTTAATTCGAATTTCTATAACTCGAACTCTCCATAACTCGAACTGTTTTGGTGGTCCCTTTAAGTTCGAGTTATAAAGGTTCGACTGTATTAATTATTGTTCTCACTACAAATGTTTTCGGTATAAAAATAACTCTTGCTTTTAGTCCAAATAAATTTAAGTTAAATGTTTTGATCACAAAAGTTAAAAAAACCTTTTCTTTATATATATATATATATATATATATATATATATATATATATATATATATAAATTAGTCTACAACCCTCTCCTGGGCAACTCTGGAAAACTCAAAAAGTGTTTTGATTTGAAAATGGAACGTCGCAGAGAAAACCTTTGTTGACAAAAAAAATTGTGTGTGCTTAAGACCACATGGCAGAAGTGTAAACTTTAACAAGGCGAAATTAATAATACTGGCCTTCATCTGCATCATCATATTGCTCGCTGAATGTTCCTCTCACAGTTAGTCGACTCGAGCCGACTTCACCCGAATGAGCGTTACATAGCCGAGTCTGACGGCTCAGTTCAATTCAGTACCCACAAAAACTACTAAACGCGCCTAAAGAAGTTTACACTTCAAAAATTCCTTTACAATTTTTCTTAAAGGTTATAGCTCTAGACTTACATGTATAGAAGATAGAGAGCACCAAAATTGACAAAAATCAGTTTTTTGCATTTTACACAAAAACGGTAAGTCGTAGAGAAGAATTTTATTTAAGAGAAATATTACCCATACGAGTCTTCACAATCAATCTCCATAGTCTATAGGTCTACAACGACATGTTTAGAAGGTAGATGGCAGCTAAGTTGTCAAAAATTGTGTTTTTTTTAGTCGTAGAAAGAAACTTTATAAACATAAAATGTTAAAGGACACAATTTTCTACATTCTTTCCTTTTGGGCCACAGGTTTACAAGTACGTGTAGAACATATAGGGCGCCAAATTTGCAAAAATTATTATTTTATTTTATGTAAAAACGGTAGGTCCTAGAAAAACACATTATAGACAAGAAATCTCCAGGACGCCATTCTCTACAATTCACCTATGTGAGTCACAGCTCTATGACTTATGGTTTTTGCGTAAAACGAAAAAAAGTATATAATGGGCATTTTCGGCACCCTCTGCCTTCAACACATATGGTTGTAGAGCTGTAAATTGTCATTGTCGCATTGTAGAAAATTGTGTCTTGATCATTTTATGTCAATAAAGTTTTTTTTTATGACTTACCGTTTTTGCATAAATTGCAAAAAACATAATTTTTTCAAATTTTTGGTTGGTTGTAGACCTATAGACTATGGAGACCGATTGTAGGGAATTCTATGGGTAATATTTCTCATACATTAAATTTTGCCCTACGACGAGTAAAATGCAAAAAACTGATTTTTGTTCGCTATTTTTCAGAAAAAAAATTAATAGCGGCAACCATGTAGACCAAACGTCACCCTTGCATCATTTATTGTTGCCTTTGAGAGGTTATCCGAATAAACGGGCGTTTTCGTTGTTTTTTTTGCAATATTGATCACAAAATTAACATTTTTTTTATTAAATAACTTTAAAAATGCCTAAGAAGTGTGACAAAAGTGAAGAGAAGTGGCTGGATTTATCATTTCACCGGTAAGTTTGAATCTCTTCCAGAAACCGTCATATTGTTTACGATTTGGTAAGACAGTGGTGTGGTTTATAACTTTTTTTACAAAATATTAGTGATTTATTTTACAACGAAGTTTTAAGAAACATTATTTATTGTTGCAAATTCCCTTATTTTCCCACCTCTAGTGTTTGGGTTTTTTTGGAAAAGTTTTTGAATTTATTCTGGCAATAATATATAAAAAAATATATTTCTTATGTAAACAACCATTTTCACTCTGTAATGTTATGTTATGTCATGCTACTGTACAGTTATTAAACATTTTAAAAATATTCAAATTTATGAGTTTACTAGATTCCCCACTGATCCAAACAAGAGAGAGCTTTGGAGGGAGATTATTGGCCTTAATAAGGAGAAAATTCTGTCAAAATGGGCATTCTTTGTTCTGACCACGTTGATCCTCAGTATGTTCGTTTAGCACCTAGTAGGCACTATCTTGTACGAAATGCCTTGCCCAAGGTCAGGTGTTAAAGACTAGTTCAAATTAAGAAAACTACTTACTACTAGTGGTTGGTAGTTAAATATTCAACTATCTCTTTTTATTATAAAGTATACATAATATATTATCACTGGTTGTTTATGATGTTCGATCATCATATAATAATGTAAAAAAGTAGTTAGAATTAACAAATATAACTGTAAGAAGAAAAAAGGTAGTACCTACTTTTACACAGAAAAAAAAGAGTTTTAACTTCCTTTTCACTTACTTACTGCATAGTCCCTGGTGATTAATTAAAAGAGAGCCTTGAGTCAAATGGATTAAAATATTGTTCTTAATTCTTATATTTGCCAAATTTAATAATGTTTGTATATATAGGGTGTCCCATAACTTAGGGGCCATAGGCCAACAAGTGATAGAGGAGGTCATGTCTGATCAAAAACTTGTTGTTGGCAATTTTTTTAACTTTTGTGATAGTTTTATTAAATATATCATTGCGAAATATAATGTTAGAACCGGTAACATGTAGCGTGTAACACTAAGTAGTTTTGTTAGAAACTCCTAGGCTGGCGGTCTTAACAGGAATTCTCGGCGACAAGTTTAACATGCTCGCCCACTGCCCTTCACACAAGGAATCAAATGTCATTTCTTTTAGTAGCAATCCTCCTAAATCTCCTGGACCACGACAAGTTGGCTCTGAGTCCCAAATTCTGTGTTTATTAGACTCGACCCATCTAAAACAATTTATTACTAGTTAGAATAACTACTATTTCACTGGGCTCCTGAATTCAAGTACTAACCAAACAGGCCAGCAAATTAAAATGTGCATTTTTATCTAGACCGCCCCTCCTTTAGTTACTATTTACACCCTATCACCCTCCTAACTTTAAACTCAATGGCTCATCCAATTTTTGAACATTATATTGTGGAATTACCCCGCTGTAATTTAGGTCCTAAAAAACTAACCTACAGGGGTGCTTTCAATTGTTTCACTAGTAGTAAAACTGAATAACTAACCAACTTAAGAACATATTTTCATTAGAATAAATCTGTGGTAGGAAATCAAAAGAGGGTAACTCAGAGGTAGTAAAGCCTAAGTTACCCCCTTTTGACTTCCTACCACAGAAATGATAGGTTATGTACACTAAATCATCTTAATGCGCCAAAAAACTTTAATTAAATTTTGATCAAACATTAAATTTATTTAGTTATTGGCTTTACCCCAAAGGCTTTAGACAAAAGCATTAAAATATACTTTTTATTAAAAAAAACATATTATGTAAATTAAAAAAAGGCAAAATAAAACAGTTAATTTTATTCTATATTATCGACGCGAACTGACAGATATTGGTTTCGTTGTTCGGTTGGGCTCTGCTAGAGGGCTCAATAGTCGTACGGTATTTGTGGGCTTGTTCGATAATTACTTCGACCTTTTGGTTTAAAAGAAATAAGGTATATTTTGCATATGTTTCATAACTCAAATTTTATAAAACAGGGTTAAAATTGTGTTGCCTTTAAAGCTTTTTCCTTTCAAAAAATGTAATAAATTAATTACATGAACAGTGTCCTCTATAGCCAGGGATGGTGTTGGCTTTTAGTCGGCCCAGAACTTACGAGTTCGAGCACTGTCAAAGGCTAAACATTTAATAGGGTAAAAAAGCATCACTTTTTATTTGCCCATATCAGTATCAGTATCGAACTGTGATTCGACTTCAATTTCACTTTGGACTGCAGAGTTAGTTGCCGGTCGTCGATCTGTAACATTTATACCTTCGCTTTTTAACTTCTTTTAATTTATAATGCATTAGAGGTTGTAAGGGATAATGATAATAAGTGTGCAAAAGTGTAGTGCTGCTTTATTACCCTATTATTTTTATTTTTCAGCCATTTATTTTTTGACAAGATGTTGGCAAAATCACTTTTAAAATATTGTCACTTTAATAGCAATTTTATATCTGTCAAATTTAAAATTGCCTTCGAAACAAAAACATTCAACTAAAGGTAGACCCCGTATAGAAATCCTAAACTTCATCAGACACAAAAAGTATTATACTGGGGATTTCTTTCAAATTCGCAACAATGTTGCCAGTACTTTTATAACTTGTAATTTTGATGTAGGTACATAAGTAAAATGGTAACTAATAAAAATCAAAAAAATATTTTGTTTTTGAATTCGGCTTACGTTTTGGATTGCTATACATGTATCTGTAATAGAATATGTTTACCATCCTATGTGAGAAAAGGATTGTTTTCATTGATTTTTTTTTTTGAGATCTTATCATTAATAACGTTTTTCTATACAATTTAATTCTAGGTTGTAAGTATAACCTCTAGATATGTATGTATGCATGTCTGTCTGTGTACCTATATGCACATATGTATACAAATGTTTGAAAAAAAGTTTTTTTTTTTAAGTTAGAATATGTTATCCAATAATCAATCGGTAAATTTTTGTTGACATAGGTACCTAAACTTAACAAAAATCATAAAACATTTGCTTTTAAGTCCCTGTTGTTATAGATCTATGTGGCGGTTTAAATCCTTATCTATTTTGAATTAAAAGGAAAGTATAAATTAGAAATAATCAGCTAAAGTTGGTTTTTTTCGAAGATTGTTGATTGTCGATTTTTATAGAACGTACAACGATTAGCACAAAATTGCAGTTTTTGTGCAGTCAACCAACTTGAGCTTGTTTTTTGCAGGAACACAAAATAACTACATTTTTTTAAACTGCACATGCGCACCTCTCTTTTTCTGATCACATAAAATTATCTTCCTCTTACTAACTTCACACATGCTCGACCACAGCTGAGAGGGAGATATTTTATGTGAGAAGAAAAAGTACGGTAGCGAATGCGCAGTTTAAAATATTGATTTGGTTTTCGGTTTTCTGAAAAAAACGGGACTCCATTTAAGTGTGAAAAACGTTCAACTGAAAGTAAGTTTAATTAAATTTCTTTGGTGTGAGGTTAGAGTTCATAAATAGTTTATTAGTTTTGTCTTCCTAGGTGGTATTTAAAAAGTTATTAAAACCAGATGACTAAACTGCACTTTTAACTACAGTCGAACCTCTCTAATTCGAACCTCTATAACTCGAACCTCTCTATAACTCGAACCTTTTAAATGGTCCCTGCACATTTTTATATGTATTTCAACCTCTTTAATTCGAATTTCTATAACTCGAACTCTCCATAACTCGAACTGTTTTGGTGGTCCCTTTAAGTTCGAGTTATAAAGGTTCGACTGTATTAATTATTGTTCTCACTACAAATGTTTTCGGTATAAAAATAACTCTTGCTTTTAGTCCAAATAAATTTAAGTTAAATGTTTTGATCACAAAAGTTAAAAAAACCTTTTCTTTATATATATATATATATATATATATAAATTAGTCTACAACCCTCTCCTGGGCAACTCTGGAAAACTCAAAAAGTGTTTTGATTTGAAAATGGAACGTCGCAGAGAAAACCTTTGTTGACAAAAAAAATTGTGTGTGCTTAAGACCACATGGCAGAAGTGTAAACTTTAACAAGGCGAAATTAATAATACTGGCCTTCATCTGCATCATCATATTGCTCGCTGAATGTTCCTCTCACAGTTAGTCGACTCGAGCCGACTTCACCCGAATGAGCGTTACATAGCCGAGTCTGACGGCTCAGTTCAATTCAGTACCCACAAAAACTACTAAACGCGCCTAAAGAAGTTTACACTTCAAAAATTCCTTTACAATTTTTCTTAAAGGTTATAGCTCTAGACTTACATGTATAGAAGATAGAGAGCACCAAAATTGACAAAAATCAGTTTTTTGCATTTTACACAAAAACGGTAAGTCGTAGAGAAGAATTTTATTTAAGAGAAATATTACCCATACGAGTCTTCACAATCAATCTCCATAGTCTATAGGTCTACAACGACATGTTTAGAAGGTAGATGGCAGCTAAGTTGTCAAAAATTGTGTTTTTTTTAGTCGTAGAAAGAAACTTTATAAACATAAAATGTTAAAGGACACAATTTTCTACATTCTTTCCTTTTGGGCCACAGGTTTACAAGTACGTGTAGAACATATAGGGCGCCAAATTTGCAAAAATTATTATTTTATTTTATGTAAAAACGGTAGGTCCTAGAAAAACACATTATAGACAAGAAATCTCCAGGACGCCATTCTCTACAATTCACCTATGTGAGTCACAGCTCTATGACTTATGGTTTTTGCGTAAAACGAAAAAAAGTATATAATGGGCATTTTCGGCACCCTCTGCCTTCAACACATATGGTTGTAGAGCTGTAAATTGTCATTGTCGCATTGTAGAAAATTGTGTCTTGATCATTTTATGTCAATAAAGTTTTTTTTTATGACTTACCGTTTTTGCATAAATTGCAAAAAACATAATTTTTTCAAATTTTTGGTTGGTTGTAGACCTATAGACTATGGAGACCGATTGTAGGGAATTCTATGGGTAATATTTCTCATACATTAAATTTTGCCCTACGACGAGTAAAATGCAAAAAACTGATTTTTGTTCGCTATTTTTCAGAAAAAAAATTAATAGCGGCAACCATGTAGACCAAACGTCACCCTTGCATCATTTATTGTTGCCTTTGAGAGGTTATCCGAATAAACGGGCGTTTTCGTTGTTTTTTTTGCAATATTGATCACAAAATTAACATTTTTTTTATTAAATAACTTTAAAAATGCCTAAGAAGTGTGACAAAAGTGAAGAGAAGTGGCTGGATTTATCATTTCACCGGTAAGTTTGAATCTCTTCCAGAAACCGTCATATTGTTTACGATTTGGTAAGACAGTGGTGTGGTTTATAACTTTTTTTACAAAATATTAGTGATTTATTTTACAACGAAGTTTTAAGAAACATTATTTATTGTTGCAAATTCCCTTATTTTCCCACCTCTAGTGTTTGGGTTTTTTTGGAAAAGTTTTTGAATTTATTCTGGCAATAATATATAAAAAAATATATTTCTTATGTAAACAACCATTTTCACTCTGTAATGTTATGTTATGTCATGCTACTGTACAGTTATTAAACATTTTAAAAATATTCAAATTTATGAGTTTACTAGATTCCCCACTGATCCAAACAAGAGAGAGCTTTGGAGGGAGATTATTGGCCTTAATAAGGAGAAAATTCTGTCAAAATGGGCATTCTTTGTTCTGACCACGTTGATCCTCAGTATGTTCGTTTAGCACCTAGTAGGCACTATCTTGTACGAAATGCCTTGCCCAAGGTCAGGTGTTAAAGACTAGTTCAAATTAAGAAAACTACTTACTACTAGTGGTTGGTAGTTAAATATTCAACTATCTCTTTTTATTATAAAGTATACATAATATATTATCACTGGTTGTTTATGATGTTCGATCATCATATAATAATGTAAAAAAGTAGTTAGAATTAACAAATATAACTGTAAGAAGAAAAAAGGTAGTACCTACTTTTACACAGAAAAAAAAGAGTTTTAACTTCCTTTTCACTTACTTACTGCATAGTCCCTGGTGATTAATTAAAAGAGAGCCTTGAGTCAAATGGATTAAAATATTGTTCTTAATTCTTATATTTGCCAAATTTAATAATGTTTGTATATATAGGGTGTCCCATAACTTAGGGGCCATAGGCCAACAAGTGATAGAGGAGGTCATGTCTGATCAAAAACTTGTTGTTGGCAATTTTTTTAACTTTTGTGATAACTCTAATAACTTTAAAAAAACGCAGTAAAAATATGAAATTGGGTAGTCTTGTATTAGAACAAAAGCAGTAAATTAAAATTAATTTTAAAAAATTAATTTGAAAAAAGTTAGTCAGTCCATTTTTTTAGAAAATACTATTTTTTTGGTATGAACTTTTATGAATGCCATATTAAATGCAATGTTTTTTAAATATTTTTTGTTAATAAAAACAAGTCTCTAGCGAGACATAATAATAAAATATTATTGATATTTTTTAAAAGAGAAAGCAAAAATTAATTTAAAAAAATATATTATTTTTTATACATTTTCGAGGTTATTTTGACAGCCCGTACCTCCTCCACTTGTAATATTATCAAAAAAGGAGTACCACATTTTTTAATCACAATTAGCTGAGTATTCAGCTGGCTGTCACAGATTTTTTTTGTATATCCGGTTTTCACCCACTCCTCTTTAAAAATCCTATATCTTAAAAACAGATGAATGTTGACCCCATGTTATATAAACTTTTTTCTTGGAAATAACCTCCTCTATCACCTGCTGCACTACGGCGCCTAAGTTATGGGACACCCTGTATAATAATCACTTAATTATAAATAATATTTATTCATTTTTATTTTATTTGGTAAATAAAAATTAAATAGATTTTTTTATGGAAATCAAAAGTATTTTGTTGATAAAACTGAATAAGTCATATTTTTTAACATTTGCAAATGTAAAAAAACACAGACTCATACCAAATATTTTCTAAAAAAACTAATTGCTAGAGTTTAATAAACTAATGAATGGATTTTGGTAAAATAAACCAATGAGTGCTTTTTATTTCGAGGCAAGAGTTTTGCTGATAAAATATAACAAAAAATCTATATTATAAATATAGGCTGTCCCATTTTTATCATTTGGGTGGTTTCGGGAACTTCTAGAGAAGATTGAAGAAAAAACGACTACACCTTAGTGTGCTTTAATTTGAAGAGAATAATGATGGTAAACATCGCATATCAATATTATAAACATAGAAACCGAAAACACCCAAAAGTGTCGAAAATGCACCCTGTACACTAGGGGATCAAATAGACTCTTTAAATCCTGATGCAAAAATTTTGATAAATATCTCAAGGTCTGAGTATATAATTCGGAGTTTTTGACTTTTTTTAACAGAACAAATCTACTTACTGTAAAAAATTTACTAAGAGCAATGTATTACCAAGGTGAAAGAGTAAAAAGCTAAAAAAACACCTTTGACAATTTGAAATAAAAAGAAACACTTTTACCTGTGTTTTAAATTTTAGGGATTGAAGTAACACTTTTCTATATCCAGAAAAAAATAATATAAAGTAGATTTCTTATCTTTAGGGAAAAATAATAAAAATCAAAACTACGGATATTACCAGCTGTAAATAAGTTATTGATTTCTAATATTATAAATCGATAAAAAAATTAATTCTGTAAAAATAGAATGGCTGTCAAAGCTGTACCGGTAATATTTTACACTTATTTAAATTTTATAATTTTGGGTGCAAAAATTTTATAGGAAAATGTCTATAATATATTTATTTTATTTTCAACAAAATCTGCACGCCCATGGTTTTTCATCGATTTCTCTTTTATACCTCTTACAGTGTTGCCTGCGAGGATTCGGCGAAATTTTCTGAGATTTCATGCATGATGAATGAATTTGCGTATTAAATAATGGGGATGCGTCTTCTAGGGTTCCTTGAATTTCTTTGCTTCGAAAATATTCCAAGTCACAAGAGAATCAGGCTTGAGAATTAAAGGGGGCTGTGCATAACACAATTTTACTTGGAAAGTTGGGGGATATAAGGTACAATTTACACCGGTACATTTCAAAGAAAATACTAAAACTAACGAGCCCACTAAGCACAAAATCGTAAAAAACGTTAAATGAATGTTGAAAAAAAAATGTTTTTTTTAGCACAAATTTGTGTTAAAATTAAGTCAACTTTTGACATTAAAAATCATGTAGAAAATCTTAACGAAAATTTCATGTAAAAGCACTACCAAAAATATATTTCTTAATAACGTTAAGAAACCAATATTTAAAAAAACATCATTTTATTAACATTAAAAATTATACCATTAATATATGGTTATTTTTATAATGTTTTTACTAGATCTCATTTCTAACGTTGAATTTAAGTTGAAAAGTTTCTTGGGTTTAGGGATGGGAAAGAAAAACCAATTACTTAGGCTTCCGGCCTGGTTTTTCTTTCCCATCCCTAAACCCAAGAAACATTTCAATGGCATTTACAGGAAACGAATCACAATCAACTGTTCAATTTAAGATATATGAAGCTAATAAATGTTTTGTTTTTTAAACATTTAAAAAAATTATACTATAGAGGGCGCTGCCGCATTGTTCACCTGCCAGAACGGGCCATCGCCATTTTTAGTTGCATTTCGCTGCGAGTTCATACGAGTCGGTAGCAGATACGCTTTGTGCAATTTTCGTTAAAATATTTACCTTTTGTAGAAACAATTAAAACAGTTATTAATAATTATAGTAAATACATATTTGGATAGGAATATACACCAGTTGTGTGGAAAAGATGATATAGTTAAAGAACAACAAATTTGTATGCAGTGATTTAAATGAAGCATCACAATATTGGGTAAGAAAAGTAAACAAAAGAAAAAAAATTGTTTTGTATGGAATATCGCATACCTAACGTTATAGGTAATCAGACAGGGAATGCGACAATTTACCGCAGAATCCGCAAGCCTCGCAGTGGGACCAAACGAAGGCTTCGTTTGCATTCATGCTAAAGTGAATACGCACCTTGAAATTGTTTGCCATGTATTCACTTGAGCATGAATTGTTTGGCCACGTAGCGAGGCATTTACTACAAAATTACTGTTTACATAGAATTTTAAATTTTATTTTCAGAAGCTAAGGATCCGAATTTCTTTTACTGAGTGTCGAGTTCACGAAAACCTCAACAGACTGTTGCCCTGCGTTTCCAAAATAGAAGAATTTTATTTACGTTATTTATGTTAAAATATATTTTTTCGTTGTTAAAAAGCATTTATTTTTCAATGTTAGAAAAACATTTCTTTTCCACTGTTAAAAATCAATCTTTTTTTAACGTTCGAAAAATACTTAAAAAAAACGTTAAAAAAACCTAAGATTATTTTTCTAACGTCAGAAAACGGGTTATTAAGCTTCTTTTTCACTATGAATATGACGTTCTTACTAACATCCAACCTAACGTCATGTTTTTAAATTAAACATTATTTTGACCTAATTAAAATGTTTTTATGTTTAGTGGGAGTATTAGGGAAGATTATCAATTCCAAAGCAGAAGCTGTAGCCCAAATCACCTAAAAGAGAGCAAAAATAGAAACTTCTACAGTGTTCTTCTTTAGATTAGGTATACCAGATTTATTTCCGTAATTAAGTTAATTTAATTAATTATTGTAATATTAAGATTTGGTTGCTATGGAAACAGGTACATTGACAGACTGGCACGGTTACTTACATGGACAAATAAAGTATACTGCAGTCACAATGCCAAGGATTTTTTGCCAATTTAACTGAAATAAGCTCAGTCAAAGGATCAAAAATCTTTGCTGGTAGAAAGTGAAACTTGTTGCTATCAAGTTGTCTAAAAGAAGAAAATCTAATTAAAGCCATGTTATGATTTCCCGACAGTGGCTAATCTTAATATCTTTATGCGTACGCAGAGTAAAAAAGCATCATCATTATTAGTACCAATAATAAATTCTAATTAACTCAAAAATATCCCACATAGCACAATCACGTGTTTAACACGTAAAAAAGGCGTGAGAAAAAAAAACGTTGATTTTAAAAGCTGCTAGAAAAAAACGTTTATTTTATATATGAAAACAAGCTTAATAGGTCATTCATTAACGTTATAAAAAATAACGTTGCTAAAAACTGCGTTGTAATAACGCTATTATAAAATTAAAACAGCAATCTTTTTACGTTAGTTTCAAGTGATTTTTACGTTAGAATCACATTAGATTCACGCTTTTTCTACACGAATTTTAAAACGCGACTTGCATGGCTTTTCTACTGAATATTTTTGAGATTTTACTAGCAGCAGCACCACCTATTGTCGGGATTTTTCACTTTCACGAAACCTATCAGGCAGTGCTTTGGCTTCTAAACTCCAAAAACCTTTTAAGGAACTGATCCCTGATCCTTCACGATCACGACGCATCTGTTATTAACCTGATAAAGACACATTAATATTCTGTGAAAGTGTTTACTGTTAACAACAACAATAACCTTGCGAGAGAGCGCCCACATATAAGGATCTCCTTCCAAAAGACTGGATGAAAGTCCCCATCCGCTTGCCAACCTCGCCCCCACTCGCGATCACTCCTGGTCCTCTCTCCAACTTATCCTACTGCCGAGTAGCCAAAGTTGTATGTAGTTGTTTACTTTCAAAAAACCTTGTTTAGCTTTTAAAAAAAACATAAGATATATATAGATAGATTTATAGATATTTTGTCTTGCCTTGAGCGCCATCTTTAAAATTGTCTTGAAGTGTTGTAGTCTTAAACTAGTGAATTTTTATAACTTCCTTTCGCGTCTCTTTTAAGTTAAAAAAATGTTATTAAAAAAACGTGACCAAAAAAGAAGCAGAAAGTTAGTAGGTTTGAGAAGTCTTAATCTAGTGGCGTTTTAGAACATATTGTGGAGGACTTTTCAAGTGTGAATTTGGTACATGAAAATAACGAGGGTAAAAAACACGTTATATACACAGCAACAGAAACTTCAGCAAAAAGTACATTTTTATAGCATGATTTCTCCTTGTTTTTAAGTTATCTTTAAGCATGTAGATTTAACAAAATAAATATTACATGGTATGAGGTTGTTTTCAAGTAAAAAAAAACTTTGTTATTTTTGTTAACGTTAATTTAACGTTGATGTGATTTTTGTGCTATGTGGGATACTTTGTAAGTTTATTTTGAATGTCAACATGAGAGTGTTATATTTTACAGCACCTGCAGAATTGTTACTTTACATGTTATTACTTCAGTTTCGCCATATGAATAAGGCAAAAGCAATGACCGAGTGTGTTCACTGGCTTGAGCGTTTGCTTTGACGCCCCGAAGCGCTGGGCAGCTCATTCTGTTTTTTTTAATGGGTTGCACACTTTTCAATGCAACACATTCAAAAATAGGAGGAGCTGCCGAGCGTTTCAGGGCGTTAAATCAAATGGTTGAGCCTGTGAACACCGTCGGTCGGTACTTCTGCTAACAGCGTTTGTTTATTTGAGCGCGGAGTAGAACGAGCAAAGCTTGAGCGGCGATCAGCTGATCATCGAGCAAACAGAGCTTAAAATAATAAACGAACGGCTTCCGGAGCTTATACCTAACAATTTGTCAATATTTCCTCTGTTATGTGAATGAAATAGGTAAAATTAAGTTTCCCTATTTGGTAGAACTTTAAATAGTTTTACAATAGGCACCGCGGCGTTTTGTTGCACAAAAAACTAAAAAGCGCTGCTTTGACTATGCATCTATTCATGCAAAATTGTATTAAAATTTTGCGAGATGAAAAAGCTGCATAGTGAGAATAATAACTTTTGCGCCGGAACACAAATAAAAAACACTGTCTTTTAAAAATAAAAAGAAAATCAAAAAAATTTTGGTTATGATTCCGTTTTAACCTCGCTTTTAGTTTCAACCGACTTAAAATTCATATGGAGCTGGCAAAAGCTCCAAACGCTCGGTCAAAAAGCTCAGAGAGAAAAGAGCAGCTCCATGAATAAACGAACGGCTTAAAATTTACTTAATTAAGAATAAACGAACGACTCAGTGGAAACAAAGCGTCTGGAGTACAGATCAAATTAAGGAACGCTCTTTACATCTACCCTATTTATATGGTTTCGCAGTTTTGGACCGAGAAGATCATGTGTTTGCTCTTCTCGGGTTTTGGACGGCAGCCGCTTAACCTTCTAATACCGTAGAACACATAAACATAGATAAAGGATTTTTGCTTTGGTTCAGTTCAGGCAACTCCGGCTGTTTGACAGATCATTAACTCTGTGGCGCCCACTACTGAGCTTAGTGACGAACTAAAAGTTGAGACGGGAAATTTGAATGGTCTTTTATAATAAATTTTCTTTAATTTTAAAGTTTTTTTGAAATTTTTAATCAGTCAATAGTTTATAAAGACATACCAATGTCTTTATAAGATATAAACAGATTGAAAATAATATATAAAGTGCAATAAATAAAATATTTTTTAAATGAGTTTTTATTATTATAAAAAAGCTACAAATAAAAACTTTATTAATGACTAACTATAGATGAAATAATACATAGTCTAATTGATTGTATTGTATGTATATTGTAAAATAAAATTAATTGAAAAATTAAACACTATAGTATATTTAAATTTGCTTTTAACATTTCTGGTGAGTGATGAGTGAATAAATAATGAAACAGTTGTTCGTGAAGAGAATCATTCTTAAATATCTACTTTTTAAAGGCTTGACGAAAATCTGACGTGATTTAAAAGTACCTCCTCGCCTTGGTTGTAAGTTGTGTAGGGTATGTTTCAAAGGAGTATATATGTTACCGGACGAACCCGATTTTAGGATAAACTAGTTTTTCCTAGGCCAAACCAGTATATCCGAAGAGCGATAGGATGAAGTAGTTTGTCCTAGTCTAAACTACTTTGGACCACGATTTAACTAGTCTGAACTACTAAGATGGTAGCCGCTTGGCTTTGGCTCGCCGATCACAAGGATTTAGTTTGCTCGCGTACATTGACTGTTATGGAGCGTTCGTCTAATTGCAAAATCGTGGCGTATTGTGCGTGGACGCTAGCCCTACCAAGTGTACTTTGTCTGCCTGATCTACCAATATTATTTAACTCATCTATTACAATAGATAAGCAGGGTGATTTTCACTTGATTTCTAACGACATGAAAATAGAAAGTTTTAAAAACCTAACCTAACGAAACCTAAACCTAATCGAACCGAACCAAAGCAAACCAATAATTAAAAAAAAAAAAAAACTTTCCTGACTTCCTACCCGGGATCCTAGAGGATGTGAATCCGAACCGGACCGAACCGAACCGAATCGAACCGAACCTATCCAAACCTAACCATATCCAATTAGTTTGGTTAGGTTAGGTTTGATTTGGTTCGGTTTAGTTAGGTTCGGTTCGATTTGGTTTGGCTCGGTTCCGTTCGGATTCACATCCTACAGGATTCCGGGTGAGAAGTCAGGAAAGTTTTTTTTTTAAGAAAATTATATCCATATGGTTAGGCAGAAATTCCGCCTTTGCAAGAACCGAATCAAACCGAACCGAACCAAACCAAACCAAACCAAACCGAACCGTACCGAACCGAACCGATGCCTTAAGAAAATAACGTTCTCTGCAACTCGAAATGCCATAATAGTTTGACATGTAATAACAAGTAAATAATAAAAATTAGTAAACATGTTTGTAATAATAGTATTTTCTTTAATTGGTAGTAAAAACGTTACTTTTGTAATCGGTCCGCACAAGTTTAGACAAGGACAAATCAGTTTTTCCTAATCATAATTAATTTATTTCAGAAAAAACCAGTTTAGCCTAGGATAAATAAGTTCATCCTATCGCTCTTCGGATAAACTGATTTAGCCTAGGAAAAACTAGTTTATCCTAAAATTTGGTTTGTACCGTAAAATATACATAGCTTATCAGTAGTCGCACATATCATCCAAAAGCTAAAAACAATAAATAAATTAACTTATAACCATGTTAATCATAGGTACTAGATTATGGTAAGATAAAGATTTAAAATTAAGGAATAAATTTATTTAAAGTTCATTACGTTGCTGGGTAATATCTCGTTTACCCATCAATTAAGCTTAAATTTAGTGTTAATTTTGTATGTGTCTCCCTTTTACTTAATATCAAAAGAAAGAGATAGACATAAAATTAACACTAAATTTGTGCTTAATTGATGGGCAAATAAGGCACCTATCAGGCATTCGAAACCTGTATTCACAGTTCCGTAAAGTAAGCGATAAGAAGGTAAAAAGACACTACCAATACAAATTTTATCAAATGCCAATCTAACCTCAAATGAGAAAATAAGAAAACTTACCTTAAAATTTCTTGGAAAAGTGTACATCTAATACTCGTCTGAACTTTAGTAACTTCACCCTGGAAAGCAACTAGAAATTCTCATTGTTTTATATTTAAAAATTGCAAAAGTTACAAATTTAACAAAATTTAATTTTAATGCGTCACAGCAGCAAAGATTACCTACATAAGCCAAAAAGATAGATTTAAAATAAACCCGAAATAAAATGCGGTGGAAGAGGTCTTTCTATCTGAATAAAAGGGGGACGGAAAATCCAAACCACAGATTATTCTCAAAAAAAAATAGAATAGAAAAAAAATAGAAAGCGCCTCTTTTCAGCTTAGTGAGAACTTTAAGCTAACGACCTGTCAAATTGCATTGAGTTTCCTAGGCATGCACACAAAGTGGTTTGGATGCGTTTGGGCCAGCGATACCTTATGTTAAGTACGACGTAAGGTATTGGAAGTTTCGTAACGATTCTGCATATGAGCAGTTCGATAGCCTAATGTGTAGTGTTGCCACTTCTAAAATAATTCTTTCTAGGCGCATGGATCCTCCTTCATTAAAGATTTACGTAGTGTTATAGTTATTTACCTAACAAATGCGGAAAGTGATACTTTACCACACGCGACGGCAGTTGGCCGAACGACGCGGAGCGGAGTTTGGGCATGCCGTCAAGGGTGTAAAGACACTTTCCGCATGTGTTAGGTACAATATTTTACCTATATACCTTTTTCAAAAAAATTGAATTTAATTTATAAATAAAAATGTCAAATTCGATGGAATTGAAATGTAAACAAATATTGAAGCTGTGTTATTGATGCGTTGCTAAGATTTCTAAGTCGTGCGCGTGCGGTAAAGTAACTTTACCGCATAGTGCGCGGTGAAGTAATTACTTTACCGCACGCGAATAGGT
Organism: Aspidapion aeneum; assembly: GCA_963576565.1. Taxonomy (NCBI): domain Eukaryota; kingdom Metazoa; phylum Arthropoda; class Insecta; order Coleoptera; family Brentidae; genus Aspidapion; species Aspidapion aeneum. The sequence goes on along the minus strand of OY755038.1, from coordinate 181,278,220 downwards.
AAAAGAAGTTATGGCGTGGGTATTTTAAAATATTTTTTATACTAGTTTACCTATATTTTTGCGATAAATAAACTTTACTGCCATCATTTGCATGTGGCAAGCAGTACCCGCACCATGTTGTTATAAAAGTAGTAACGCCAATATTATTTAAACGTAAATTTCAGAATTTGTTTTTTTTTCTAAATTATTATTATTTAAAAAAAAATATTATACTTTTTATAGAGTGCACATATTAGGAAAATAAGTAACTATTTTCATTAGTTCCCTATTGACGAGTCGTTAAATACCGAGATGAATTCCAAGAGGTGCGCAAGCGTTGTTCTGTCACTTCTGCCAACCAATCAACTGAGAGATATTTCAGTATGGTTTTATACAGCAAAACTTTAATAATTTCCAGTTCTTTTTTATGAAAATTCGTCGTTTTTGTGCTGTGAAAATGCCGATGACGTGCAAGTTGTGTGACAAATTATTTAGTGCCCAATTTAATTTGAATAAACATTGTCAAAGTAAACATGGCATACAAGAACAAAGGTATTCCTATGCAGAAAGTGTTTTTATGTTTAGATGCCTAGAATGTAAATGCTCCTTCCCAAAAAACTTGGATCTGTGTGATGATTTGAAATACAAACACAATCAAGAAATACTTAAAGAAACATTGGAGTTGAGAGTCAATACTCCCATGGCAAAACAAAATAAACGTAAAATGCATAAGATCATATAGAAGAAATACTGCATATACCTCAAAAAATATTAATCGCAGCACGTAGATATTGTATGTTTTTGAAATCAGAAAGAAAAGACGAATCTTAAAATGCAAAAATATACAGGGTGTTCCCTCTCAAAAAAATCGACTTCATTGTCACACCCTGTACAGGGTGTCCCAAATTCGTTGTTTTTTTGTGGTGTCGGGTATTTCTAGGAAAAACTGAACCCCCCCTTTGCGACGCTCAAATTTCAAGAGAAGCCTAAAGGTGAAAACCACATTTAGATATAGCAAGCCGTTTTTAAGCTACGGAGTGTTTTTGTCTGCATTTTGGGAGGGGGTCTATAACTTTTTTGTTTATGAAAATTTTGTTTTTGTGTAAATAGCTTTCTTATGGATCTTTTCTTGAAGAATTGACAGATGTAAACGGTTTTTATTTATCTCTTTTGGTTTTTAAAATATTGCATAAAGTTGTTATTTTTCTTACAGAATAACTCTTTTTTTATTCGATTTTTCAAAACAGCTTAAAATTTCCTTTAAAATGATGTATCACACTCCATATTTTATTTTTTTATTATTTTCTTTATTTTTATTTTTTAATCACCTCTTTATTATTTTTTTATTTTTATAATTTTATATTAAAATATTTTAAACCCATTAAGCAAACTAAAATATGTGGTAAAAATAAAAAAAAATACAAAAATATAAAGAAATAAAGGGATCCCATCATAAAGAAAAATTAATTTTATGTGATATCTCAAAAACTAAACGTGACAAATGAAATTTAATTTAACAGTTGAATTCTTCTTAAAAAAGTGTCTTAAGAATGTTTTCACAGAAATAAAAAATATTAATAAATAAACAAGTTATAGACCCCTTCCCAAAATGCAGACTTTTTAAAAACACCCCGTAGTTTAAAAACGGCTTGCTATATCAAAGGGGGATCAGTTTTTTTTAGCCCCTCTAGAAATATTCGAAACCCCCCAAAAACATTGAATTTGGGACACTATGTACATGGTGACGGATAGAAAAAAATTATGTTGGCTTTTAAAGTTGTCATAATTAACCAAAAAAATCTCAATTTATTTTCAATGATAAAGTTGCTGAGTGCTCCGGTTATAAAAAACCACCCGGTACCGACATAAAATCATACCTAAAAATTAGAATTGACCATTATTTTATACCTTGAATTTTTTATTATACGTTAAGCTCTTCGATCTCGCGCCAATCACGGTATTCGCGCCAATAATTTAAATTAGACATTTTGACGTTAATTTTGGCGCATGCTCCTTTGATGGAATTCATCTCGGTATTTAACGACTCGTCCCTATTGGGGAATAGCACAATTCGGCGTGGCCGATTCGCCGCGGGCCGTTTTGCCGCGGGGACAATTAGCTGTGGGACAATTCGCCGCAAGAATTTTTAAAATTTTTATTTTAATGTTTTATGTGTAGTAAGCAGATTTTTGAAAACGGCTGTTTGAAAAAGTAATATCAAGTAAAATTAAAATTTTTTGTTTTTCATTACAGTATATTTTCTGAAAAAAACTACTCTTTATAAAAGTATTATTTCCAAAACTAATTTTTGTAAAAAAGTTTTTTTAACATTTTTTAAACTTATTGAAAAAGCATTTTTCACGGTTAGGCTTCACACAGATTTTGGTATTCCAACAAAAATTAAACAAAATTCCCGCGGCGAATCGGCCGACCGCGAATTATCCTTGCAGCGAGTTGGCCCGTGGTAAATAGGCTGCGGCGAATTGGCTGCGGCAAACGGCCCGCGGCGAATTATCCTCTAAAATGTTTTCGTAAAACTTACAATCTTTGTAAACTTGGCGTGTAGATAAATATCTTTGAATGTAAATCTTTAAGAATATTATTGTTTATCATAAGCGAAGTTAAACTGACCAAACCATTAAGGCTCTTTTCAGGTAAGGCTTCTAAATTATTGGAGAATAAAAACAATTTTTCCAAATTTTTGTTAAGTAAAAAGGTATTCTCAGGAATTTCTTGAATATAGTTTTGACCCAGATGAAGCTCTAGCAAGTTGCTCAATTTTCTAAAATTATCAGAAGTAACCTAAAAACAACATTTTTGTTCGAAATTTTCTGTCAATTCAATTTAAATAATTATAGGTATTATAAGAAACTGAAAATATTGACTTTTGCAAAATAGAAAATTACCTGAGTAATTTGATTTCCAGTTAGTTGCATAACTTTTAGGTTTTCCATATGGTCAAACAATTTTTCTGATATATAAGTCAACTTATTTTTTCGCAGGTTTAAAAGTTCTAGGTTGGACAATTTATCAAAAATTCCTAAAAGAAAATTATTTATAATATCTAACAATTTTAATTTACACATCTATGTATGTAAAATTTTTAGCTTAAAGCTGAAGTACCCCGTTCCACCCCATGTTTAATTGTTCGTACTCTAAAACCGGAACATATTTTATAGTTAAAACGCAGCCAATTAGTGTAACTTACCGGTCGGTAACAACGTTAAATTATTTTCAGTAATTTGTAATCTCCTTAAAGCTTTTAAATCACTAAATATAAACTTGGGCAAAGTTTCTAAATAATTGTTGCTTAAATCCAAATCTTCCAGATATTCTAAGTTGCTAAACAATGTGTCTGGCAAAGTCTTAATAGAGTTTCTAGATAGGTCTAATAAAATTAAATAAATGTTCTTTCTGAACAAATCAGCGGGAAATGATGTTATAAAATTTGTTGACAAATCTAAAGTTTTTAGATTTGGTAAATCGGCAAAGAGAATTGCTGGGAGGTGCTCGATGTTATTTTTGTGTAGCCTCCTAAAAATATTTGAAACACATTTTAATTATTAGACATTTAAACATATTTTTTTAAAAAACAAGGCGTTGTGTTGATTTATAACAGAGCCAAACTATGTCAAGTTCATTTTTGCTAAAAGTGAGGTTTAGAACATAATAGGTCAATGATAATAACGTGCTTTTGAATTTCCTAATTATAGTGACTACACGCATTAGTCCCTCAGTTATCTCAACACCATATAAATAAGTTAGTAGAAGCGCGCGGCCGATATTCTACTTTTTTTGAATAGGTTGAATGTTATTCAATGAAACCCATTCGAAAATACTCTGCCAATCTATGGGCACCTAAGCTCACACTAGGTACTATAGTTATAGTGTGAGCTAATATAATCAAAAACTTAAATATATTTTTTTCAACTCCAGACTCAATTATCTTTCGTTTGATATCACACACGCCATATTTTCACATAAACTCTAATTTTTGGAATCAACCCCCACCCTTTTATTTGGCTTGCGTTCGGTGGATTTTGTTCATTTTTAAATGGGACCATCACGGCCCAAGACCCAACTTAGGTACCAAATTTCATTAAAATCGGACAAGCGGTTTTTGAGTTATGCGGGTTGGTCGTTACAGACAGACATACAGACAGACATACAGACATACAGACAGACAGACAGACAGACAGACAGACAGACAGACAGACAGACAGACAGACAGACAGACAGACAGACAGACAGACAGCAAAACAAAAAAGTTTCAAAATCATCTGAAACGCAAAGATATATAAAAAATTTTGAAATCGAAGCAACTTTTTTTTTCTCGAAAAAATTACGATCACCATAGCTCACACTACTTATAGTAGTAGTGTGAGCTAAAAGAGGAAGAGCTGCCGAGCGCTTCGGAGCGTCTAATCAGATGCTCGATCCTGTGAACACCCTCGGTCGGTACTTCTTATAACTAACTACCTTATTCATATTATGACAAAACTAACTTTTTGAACTTAACGTAGTTTGGCTCTGTGGTACCAAGAATCAAAAACAAAGTTTGACTCTCAGGTAGTGAACGGAAATAAATTCAGCTCAAATACATAGTTGTGTATTAACCAACTAATATCAAATTGACCAATTTATCCCAAGAAAAGGGTATAATTAGCCCAGGATAAAAATAAATGGATCCATGGCGGATCTAATACCTTCCTAGTTAGCCTATAAGATTAGCACACTTCAAGATTACTGTATGATATAAAAGCCTTGAAAACAGTTTTTTGCTAATCCTCAGAAAGGATAGCTCCTGCGAAGTTTTTGGCTCTAAGGCAAATTATTGAGAAAAAAATTGTCTACTATATTCCGAAAACCACATATTGATGCGGTGCTCCGTTAAAGCATTTTAAGACAAATGTCGATGATCTTGCTAAGATAGGTCAAATTAGACCCAAATAATACATTTTCGGCGTTTTTAAAAAAAAATCCAAAATAATACCTTTTCTAGCCATTGCTGCGCGGGCTAGGAAGGTAAGAATATACGAGTATAATAGTTTGTAATTATTTAAATGTTGATCGCATTGCAAATTAATCGATTGACGCCATAGCAAAAGTGGCACCACATTCGATATTTCTATTATTATTTTTCTATTTATATCAACACGAACCCTAGAATTGCACACTGGGGTCTCAGATATACAGAAAAACAGGCTTCTGCTTACCTCAGCGTGCAGTTAATGTAAAGCCCGGTTTCCTTCTATGCATACTCACTCTGATTCAAAAAACGCATTACGTGACGGAACATGGATTTGCACTTGTTTTAAATCCATCGTCACCTGATTTTTTAATTCAGGGTGGACAGACACAGATAAAAGCCGGGTTTCAGAAAACTAGGTTGAGTTTTTGTTTAGTAAAATTTAGCTAATAAAATATTAAAATAAGTGGATAAATTTGCCAAGAAAAACAAGATTTGTTTATGCAGCATGTAATATACCTTACTGTGCAAAGAACATAATGAATGAGGAAGCTGAATAAGAAAAACTGAGCTAAGAAACTAAATAAACGTTTGCTTTTGTTTTTTACCTAAAATAAATATATTATTAATCAAACAAGTTTCGTGGCTAATCGGGCAAAAAGGAGTTTTTTGTTTCCCTTATATTTTTCCGTGGGTAGCCTGAAAGCTTAACCTCACGGGGGTCCAAGATCTAATGGACACCTAATAAGTGTTGACAGTTAACCGTTTCGTCCTTATGGGACTCCTCAGAACACTGCTGATCAATGTGACAAATCTTGCGAAGTTAATCAGACGGTTTTGTCTCTAATTAAATGTAATTAGTGAGAGAACTATAGCAAGAAGCGCCATCTACCGAGATACAAGAGAAACAAAAAGCCAAAAGCAGGCGAAAACACTGCTATACAATATCGATCAATGAAAAGATCGAATGCAAATAAAAGAAAACAACTATAGTCCGTGACCTACGACAGCTCTTTGTCTTTCAGGCCGGATCAACACAGATTGCATTTTTACCCGTCTTCAAGACAGTGAGCGTCAATCAACGGAATTTTTAAGCCAAATAATACTAACAAACGTGGAATTTCGTACCCGTGAATTTAAAAATCAAACAAGTTTCGTGGCTAATCGGGCAAAAAGGAGTTTTTTGTTTCCCTTATATTTTTCCGGAAAAATATAAGGGAAACAAAAAACTCCTTTTTGCCCGATTAGCCACGAAACTTGTTTGATTTTTCCGGAAAAATATAAGGGAAACAAAAAACTCCTTTTTGCCCGATTAGCCACGAAACTTGTTTGATTTTTAAATTCACCGGTACGAAATTCCACGTTTGATAAATATATTATTGTTTAGTAATAAAATTTAAAAAATGATAACTAAAAATCAATCTGCCAGGAACCCCAGTGTGCAGGTTATGTCTTAAAGTTGTAGGGTTAAGAGGGCGCACCATTAATATATTTTTATCTTAAATACAAAAAACTACTTAAATGTTTTGATTTGATTTTGAAAGTCAGTGGATAAAAGTTTATTTTTTTCTTAATGTTAAGCTTGCCCCGGTCTTGATTAAAATATATTTACTTACAAATAAACCAAATTGTTTAGTTTCGAAAATAACTCAGCAGGAACAAAATCCAACAAATTGTCAAACAAGTCTAGTTCTGTTAGGTGCCCCAGACCCTTGAAGGCATTTTTATGTAGAGTGGTAAGTTTGTTGATACCAAGGTCACTAAAAATCAAAAGAATATTGAAGGCTTAATAATGGTAAAATATTGAAATAAGACAATCAAAAATATTTAATTTTTAAGAAAGAAATAGAAAAGAATTAATGATGCTAATTTTAACTACTGACAACGTTCATAAAAATGGCAACACTATTAATAAGTTATTTTAGATTCAGGGATTCGGTAAATAAAAATCTCTCTTTTTGGTTTGTGACGTTTCAGTTTATTCAACATAAGATATATTCTAAAATGGGGAGTTCTACACTTAAAACTTATATATATTTTTACGGATTCTCTGCTACAAATAAAACTCGCAAATAACAAAAAGAATATGCCAATTTACTTCGACAACTCAAAGTACAAAACACGCACTTAAACTTACTAATAACTCACTTCTGGAATAGGCCTATTAACTTCGTGTTAATATCTTGCGATTACTACAATTCGTTATCTCTGACTGACTGTCGATGCGCGATGTTCGACTCTATATATAGGGTCTGCGACCTTTCGCGAAGAATTTATCCTTTTTCGAAACACGAGTATACTAGTTTCTGCTAGAAGGTTCGCGTCCGAGTACTAGTGTGAATCATAGATAACGCAACTAAAATCTAGACAAAGAATACAACCATAAGATAAGTCAACCTAATACTATACTAAACCTAAATAAATTCTATAAAATTTTAAATAACTTAAATTTGTTGCAATACATATATTTTTTTTTAGACAAAACAATAATTTATAATAAAAAGAATTACATTACAATTACATAGTGTTACGGGTTCCCAACGACAAATAAAACTCGCAAATGTCAAAAACGATATGTCAATTTAATTCGACAATTATGTGCAAAACACGCACTTAAACTTACTAATAACTTGGTAATAACTCACTACTGAAATCGGCGTATTAACTACGTGATAATATGTCGCGATACTACAGTTCGTTATCTCTGACTGTACTTGATGCGCGATGTCCGCCAGGGTCGTCGAACCTTCCGGAACTATCTGTCCTTTTCCGATTCACGAGTATGCTAGTTTCTTCTAGAAGGTCTGCGTCCGAGTACGAGTGTGAGTCATAGATAACGCAACTAAAACCTAGACTAAGAATACACCCATCAGACAAGTCAACCTAATACTACACTAAACCTAAATAAATTCTAACTATAAAATTTAAATAACTTAAATTTGTAACACTATCCTCCTCTTCAGGTTTTATCGTCTCAATCAACATTTCCCAGGTAAGGTTTCAGTCTGTCCAGGTGAAATACTTTCATCTTGGATTTCGGGCCTCTCTGTATTCGGCAGACTACATCATTAATTCTCTTAACAACTTTATAAGGTCATTCCCATGGTGGTGTCAACTTAGGTGATATCCCTTTCTTGCGTTGAGGATTGTATAGCCAGACTTGATCAATCTCTTTGAACGCTGAATAGTGTGTTTTCAGGTCATATCTCGCCTTCATGCGGTTACTGGCTATTTCTATTCGCTCTCTAACCACCTCATGGAAATTTTCCATCTTCTGTCTTAAACGTTTGACATAGTCATTAATTTCTAAGTGTTTTTCTTCAGGTGAACCAAACATGATGTCACATGGTAACCGCAGCTCTCTACCAAGCAGGATACTAGATGGCGTAGCTCCTGTCGTGTTGTGAATGGCGGTTCTGTAGGCCATCAAAAACAATGGAATATATTGGTCTCAATCTGTTTGATACTCATCATCTACTTTGCAAAGATCTTCTTCTATTGTTTTGTTAAATCTTTCGACCATGCCATCTGACTGCGGATGTAAAGCAGTAGTTCTGGTTTTATGTATTCCTAAAAGATCACAAACATTTTGGAAAAGCTTGGATTCAAGTTTCTCCCTTGATCTGAATGTAGTTCCAAAGGAATGCCAAATCTGCTGAAAACATCATTTACCAGAACTTCTGCAACTGTAGCGGCTGGTTAGGCAAAGCAAAAACTTCTGGCCATTTGCTTAATTAATCCCTGACAACAAGGATGTTTCTGTTACCATTTTTAGTTTCTGGAAATGGTCCTGCCACATCAATAGCAATGCGTTCAAATGGCAGACCTACGTTATATTTTTATATTTGACCTCTGGACCTTATTTGGGACCTTGGCTGGCTGCACAAGTCGAACATCGGCGGCACCAGTTGTTTTATTGTATGTGGGATATATGCATCCATTCCAGATAAGATTACTTTTGTTATTTCATTACAGCAAATAGTGGGATCAGCTGTTTTAAAGCAAACCTCTTGCCATGGAAAATCTAGGTAAAACTGTTTAAGGTCATTCCATTTCGCCGATTTATAGTGCCACATTTTACGAGGAAGTGATTGTTGGCTTGGTGGTATGAGCATTTCGCACTTTGTTATTATAAGTTTATGATCGGATGAACCAAGTGGGGGATCTACTTGAATTGTGTACGACTCAGGATTTGTAGTTAGGAACAAGTCTAAAAGCGCTGCAAATTCACCCCTTTCTGAGATACGGGTAAGTTCATCGACAAGCTGCGTTAGACCACAACTTATGGCAAAAGCTTCTGCTTCCCTGCCTTCATTATCTGTTTGGTTGTGGTGTTTTAGCCAGGGTATATTGTAGACGTTGAAATCGCCTAAAAAACAATTTCCGCATGTGGATAGTTAGACTGTATACTATCACAGTTTTCGGATAATGTCGCGAAAATGTTTTGCTACTCGGTGCTACTTGGCGGTCGGTAGAGGCAGCAGATGAACTTGGTCGATGACTTTGAGGTGAATTTTAGCCATATGATATCGAGGTTCGCTGGTTCTAGCTTCTCCTCCCGATGACATGAAAGGTCATTTTTGTACACACAGATCCCAAAATTATGTCGAAATCGGTGGTGCAGGTCATAGCCGGGATAAAGATAGCTCACAATAGATGTTGCAGAACTGATTTTAGTTTCAATGAGAACAAGGATGTCAGGTTTTTGTTCTTCAAGATGTTGGTGAACTGAATTCATGTTGGTACTTAATCCTCTTATATTGCTAAAATCAATTCTGAGTTGAGTTTTTGGTCTTCTTTTAATATCTTTGCATGAAGGACCCCCAGGATCACCTGACGCCCGGAGATCCGAGTGGTCGGGTATTTTACCTCCGGAATATTTTGATCCTGGAGGCGCCATCATGCTATCTGTTACTCATTGTTGGAACCGGACTGCCAGCGTAGTAGCGGAACGTGGTGATACCACTTAGCGCTACTCAGTTCTGGCATAGTGGTATCTCACCGGTCGACGCCCAATGAGTAAAAGCGTCTACCACCTACCACCTACCTGCAATGTTTACAATCTTCAGGGCAAGGTCTGCATTATTATGGGTCTGCATTATTATGCATTATTATGCACCCTTCCCGCTCGGTGCTTAATTTGATAATGGTATTGTTGTAGCTTTTCTATCCATCTCGCGACTTGTTCCTCAGGTTGTTTCATTTTCATGAGCCACTGTAACGCAGCATGATCCGTTCTAATCAAAAACTCTCGTCGATAGAGATATTTGTGAAAGTGATCTATGGATTTAATAATGACTAGGAGCTCCTTTCTGGTAACACAATATTTTATCTCTAGTTTGGATAGCTTCTTGCTGAAAAATTCGATTACCCGTTCTTCTTCATCTTGTACTTGGGATAGTAGTGCTCCTATGCCATCTTTGCATCAGTATCTAATATAAATTTACTTTTAGTCTTCTAAATGCTTGGTCACATTCGGTATTCCATTTGTAAGAAGCTTTATCTTTTGTAAGTCTATGTAATGGAGACACTATGTTGGCGAATTTTTCTACAAATCGTCTGTAGTATGTACACAGACCCAAAAAGCTTCTCAATTCATGTTCGTCACGAGGTTGAGGCCATTCTTTTATTGCTTGTAACTTCTTTCCGTCAGTTTGGATGCCTTCTCGGGACGTGACACAGGAACTCAACTTTTCCTTTGAATAGAAAACATTTCTTTGCGTTAAATTTAAGATTGGCATTTCTGATTCTTGAAAATACTTTTCGTAAATTGCCTAGATGATCTTGAAATGATTTCCCCATTACTATGACATCGCCCAAGTAGACTAGGCAGGTTTTCCAAGTAAAGCCTGGTAGAACAACTTCCATTAGTCTTTCAAATGTCGCTGGGGCATTGCATAGGGCAAATAGCATAACATTAAACTGGTAAAGTCCACTGCCAGCAGAGAATGCTGTCTTCTCTTTATATCTCTTTCAAAGATTCCTACTTGCCAATACCCGATTTTTAGGTCAAGAGTAGAAAACCAATATGATCCTGCCAATATTGTTAATGTGTCGTCTATCCTTGGCAGTGGGTAACTATCTTTCTTGGTCACATCGTTAAGTTTCCTGTAGTCGACGCAAAATCTAGTAGATTCATCCTTTTTAGTGACCAACACCACAGGAGATGACCAAGCACTTGATGACTCTTGAATAAGCCCGTCACTGAGCATTTTATTAGTGAGATTGTGAACTTCTTCTTGTTTGGCCATTAGTAGTCTTCTTGGCTATCTTATCGGTCCCGAACTACACTTAGTTTCGAAGATATTACTTTGTTTTTCTATAAACTCTCTGGCTTTACTAAATTTTTTTGTTGCCAAGTTGACTGAAATTGGTGATGTACCTCCGTTGGTAACTTGCTTTTGTCTTCGAAAGTTGGCTCTTCACATCTTGTTACTCTCTGGACTGCTGGATCAAATAATGCTACCACCTCCCCCGTATTAATTTTGATACTATTTGGGAAAATATTGGCGACTCTAATCGGGATGTCTTTATCGGTTCTAACTAGTGACTTTGCAACGATGTAAGTGTTGGGTGTGTTCTGTTGGCTTATGAGTCCGACGCAGCTTGATGTTTTACTTTCTAGCCTCTCAAAAATTATGGTCTCAATAAACCAGTCTTGTTGTGCATACTGCCACTACCTTAATTAAATTGGTTCTTTATTGGTGTGACTATTTGATAAAATGAACTCTTCGTTCCCAAATCCTAGGGTAATAAGTTTATTATCAAACGCAAATCCATGTTTACTTAACAAGTCCATTCCCAATATAAATTCATCTTCTATTTCGGCAACTAATACAGTGTTGCGAATCTTCAACTTTCCCAGCTGTAGGTCTATGTCTTTCTGCCCCAACACGTCGGCGAATTCTCCAGTCACAGTCTTAAGTGTTATTTTCTTTTCTGTTGATTGAATTTTATATCTCGTTGCAATTTTGAACTTCAGCAATGATATGGCAGCACCAGTGTCTACTGTTATATTAACTTGTCTTCCATTTATAAGTCCGTCGATGTTAAGACTCTCAGCAGTATGTTTTAAGCTCTTAATAGAGTAAATTCTGGGGGCTAAATTTCCATTAGCCAACACCCGCCCCTCTGCGTTGACTAGTTTTAGTTTTCCCGATCTCTTCTTCGGTACTCTGTCCCAGTAAATGGTGAGCGAGACCTCATTTGGACACGAGAATCGTATTGAATATACCCTGTACGTCCGTATCTAAAACACTTTCCATTTGGAGAGGGACGTCTGTTTCCTTTTGAAGAGTCAATCTTTTCTATCAAAGATTGAAGAATTTGGCTTAGCGTCTTTAAGGAAACCTCTTGTTCTCATCGCTCATTTCTTCACCCTTCTGAATTAAAGCAGCCCTTACTTTTGGCCTGGACATATTATTTGATGACTCAATTTCAAGGGCTCGAATCAACAATTCGCTGCTGTTATGGAAGCGTTCTCGGCGGAGTAACTTTGCTAAGTCCGTGTCTCCCAAGCCATTAATAAAGCGGTCTACCGTGAAAGGATCTCTGTAATTTTCGGGCATTTCTGGGTTAGGCAAATACATCACCCCCCTGATATGTGCTTCATACTCTTGTAATTTCTCTCCTACTCTTTGTTGGCGAATATTTAATTTCGACCAATGTAAATTTCGTAAATGTTCATCTCCATACCTTCTTTCTAATGCTGCCACTAAAGCATTGTAATTTTATTTTTGTTTGGCTGGAATAGACCGTAAAAGTCCCAGAGCAGGTTCTCGTAGAGCTACTAACAAAGCTTTCTCGTCATCGTCCCAGCCATTTGCAGCAGCGGCAGCTTCAAACTGTTGTTTGTAGGTGGACCAGAAAGATGTACCATCGTAATTTGGAGGCTTAATGTTTTGGTTGGTATTCACAACATATCTCTGATCTTTTATTTTGTTGTGTTCTTTCTGAAGCTATATAAGCTGCTTTGATACGTCCTGAAATTTTTCTTCCACTGTTTGAAAAACTTGTTCTCTCACATTCTGTAGCTTGATCTCCACTTTTTATTCAACTTTCTGCAATTTGTTTTGTACCATTTCTTCTACATTCTGCAATTTGTCTTGTACCTTTTCTTCGACGTTCTGCATTATTTGAGTTATTTCTTTCTTAGGGCCTTCGGTTGCTGCTTGAACTCTCCTCTAAGCTGTTCGGAGTTGCTCTTTATCTGATCGAAGTTTTCTTGCATGCCATCTAATCTATAATTCTGGTTTTGAGCCACTTGAGCTGATAGAGCCTAAATCATTTTAGTTAGTTCTTTCATCTTTACCGATCCTTGTCTGGTAAGCAACAACTTTTTCACAAACCTCTCTAAACGTTTACTTATTTATTTATTTTTTTTGACTATAAAGCTAATGTCTGCCAGTTTTTCAATATCTCTACTGATTCTTAACTAGAACCTGATGGAATGTTCTGGAATATACTGTCACTCATTCCGTTACTAGGCAAATGTAGAAATCGCTTTTTGATTATCTCTTTTGGTTCTCGAGTAGATCGTCGAAGAATGTTATGGAATAATCTAGAAATTATTTCTAATTCTTGCTTGTTAAATAACTAAGCTAATGACGAAGTCAGTTTTGTGTATATTTCTTATGGTTCTCGAATAGAACGTCGTAGAATGTTATGGAAAATTCTAGAATTTTTTTTTAATTCTTGCTTTTGAAATAACTAAGCTAATGTCGAAGTCGGTTTTTGTATATCTCTTCTGGTTCTCGAATAGAACGTCGAAGAATATTATGGAATCTTCTAGAAATTTTATCTAATTCTTACTTTTTAAATGACTAAGCTAATTTTGAAGTCGCTTTTTGGATATCTCTTCTGGTTCTCGAATAGAACGTCGTAGAAAGTGATGGAATACTGTAGAAAATCTTTCTAATTATCAATTTTTGGGCTGTAAGGTTAATGTCGAAGTCGGTTCTCAAATATCTCTTTTGGTTTTTGAATATAACACTATCGAACTTCTTTGATTATTCTAGCAAAATCACTTACTCTTCTTCTTTTCAATTGTCCTAGCCGGTGGTACTATGTAAGGATAGTCTTGGAAAGTGGAAATTTTTAGGCAAAAAAAACAAAAACATATACCGATTTTACTAATTTGTACCTCGTTGTGTGGGGAAAAGTAGTGCTTTTCTATAAATTAAAAAGAAAACTTAAACATTTTCGCCATTTTAAGGAATCAAAAATGATTCTGTCCGCCATTTAAATTTTAAGATGGCGATAAACTTTGATCATGATCTTTAAAAGTTATCAACTCTAACCAGGATATTTTTTATTTTATTAAAATCGGTTCAGTAGGAGTGAATTTATAAGGAAATAAATGCAGACATAATTGGCAAGGCAATCGTATTGCATGTATCTTTTTTACCGATTCTTTTCTTTTTACTACATCTTTGAAGGGTACATTTTAATTTTGTCCGCCATACTGGACTTTGAGGTGACCGGCAAAAAAATATATTTAGTCAAAACTCTGACTAATTATCTGCAAAGTGTAGTTTGTCCCATTAAAATTAATTGTATAGTTCAAAAATTATAGTGAACAAAAATTAAAAACAACGGTAAAAACGGTTTTTTATTGGCCCACCTCTTATATAAATTTTAAGTGTAGAATATGTCTGATGATGGCTGAATAAACCAAAACGTCACAAACAATAAAGTGAGATTTTTATTGACCGATTCCCAGGATCTAAAATAATTCACAATTGTAACGGTCAGGAAGAATATTTTAAAACACTATTAATATATACTCACTGGTAGGTCAGAACCAAGAAGCTTTAGTTTGGTTTGTTTGAAAAATTTAACAAAACAAAACAATTTTCTGAAAAAAATTACATTTTACGTGGATCTTTAATAATTTTGAGGCGGGTTCTGTATCAAAACAATTTTACTGCTATGTAAAGACCAAAATAAACGGCAAAAGCAATATTACCATTTAGATCGTTTTCTGAAACAAGTGGAAATGTGGATTTTCGATTTAACGCACCAATTATTACAACATACGAGCCCTGTTACAGTGACATAAACCCAACTAATAAACTAGTTTTAAACAAAAAATGTTTTAAAAACTTATCCGCAATTTTAATATATTTAAAATATTTTTCAGTTAGCAAAAAAATACTAGGTATAATTTTGAAAAAACTGGTTGAATGGGGATTACCGAGACAAAGCTTGTAATATAAAATTCATAATAGAACTTAATATTTTTTCATATTTTTTGTTATCATTGTACCATGTAATCATAAAAAAATTGCAATTACATTACTTTTACATCATTGGGCACAATTTGTTGGTCGGGTAAACTGTTAAAATCTTGTTTCCAGCAGCTAATGGTCTTTGTTTCCGGAAGGCAACTACAAGGACCCTTTCCACAATCTGGCCACTTTTCTAAACGATCTACGATTTTCCATACTAAAATTGTAAATGCACTATTTACATAATTTAAGATGTGTTTTAGGAGAAATATTAGATTGGGAGCTCCAGAGCAGTCGTCAAAAATGGAGACATTATTTGAGGTCTGAGGGTAACTGAGAGTAACTGACAGTACGGTTCAATAGAAAACTCTTCCTCTTCCGAAAATTCAGTAAGTTTATTAAGTATTAAAGTTGGTAAGAGAAGTTTAGTTGGAAACATTTTAGGATTTAAAGACAAAGCGGATCTAAGCAAAACGCACCCTTATACATAGGTATAGATCATTGAGTTGTATAAGGCCCTGAAAGGGCCTTAGAGACGGAAAGACAAGGCATTTTTTGTTGACTCTATCCAATTTGGTTTCTATCGGCCGGTATTTCTTTTACAATAAAAACAGAGATAGACAATATTGAACATGTGAAACGGACAAAGAAAGGCTGATTTTGAATGCTAATAATACCCTAGATAACATATGGGTACTTGTGTCTCTTTCACACTGACGGCATAAGTGCGACAGAAAAGCATCTGGGTAATTTTAATCCACCTGCCGTATTTTGAGTGATTCGACAAGCAGGTTTTTCGTTTTATACAGGGAAAACTGATAGACAATGTAGTCTAAGTACGGAAATGAACTTTTTTGAATTTCGTGCGGAAATATTACAAAAAGAAATCTTAAAAACGTTTAAAAACAAGTTTAGAAGTAACTATTTAAGTTTAATCATGGTGCGAAAATGTTTTTTGTACAAAAGAAGAAAAAAAAATCGATGAACAAAAACATTTCATGGGTAAGTCGTCCTGATTGATAGTTTTTTGTAAATCACGAGAAGCTTCAGTAGCGTCACGATAGATAGTTTTTTCTGCGACCTTGCGACCCTCACACATTTTAATTCAGAAAGTGTCACTTCCCCGCACTTATAAGATAATTTTTTAATAATAATTTGTCCTGAAATGTGTTGCAGTCTAGGACAACTGGGCGCCGCCAACTCGGCGCCACCAACTGGGCGGCGAGCCAACTGGGCGGCAGGCCAACTGGGCGCCGGACTAAAATATTTTTCCTTGATAAAATGTGCAGATGAAAAACAAAATAGATATATTATTATTTATGCAAAAACTTCTTTAAAAAATCCTTTACGTAATATTCTTAAAATTTGGTTTTGTTAGAGTTAAATCGATTAAGTCGAGTGTTGAAATTTTGGTAGGTCTAGAGTTCTGGTAACCTGATAACACAAAATTTACGTTTTTGATTACAAGAATGGCGGATCCAAAATGGCGGATTTCTTTATTTTTAAACCGATTTGTCTCAAACTTGTGAGTTTGAAGTGTTTGGGATCACTTAATACAGTTTTACCCTCAAACTTAAAAAAATTAAAATCATGGATCCAAAATGGCGGACTTTCTTATTTATGCATCGATATGTATTGAATATGGAACTTGGCGCTGTTTCAAGTCGCTGATCATAATTTTTTACTCAAACTCATAAAAAATTCAAAATGGCGGATCGAAAATGGTGGATTTATTTTTAAACGGATTTGTCTCAAACTTTGTTTGCAGTGCTTGAGATCACTTAATACAATTTTATACTAAAACTTAAAAAAATTAAAATGGCGGATCCAAAATGGCGGACTTGCTTATTTATGCATCGATAAAATGGAACTTGGCGGTATTTCAAGTCGCAGATTACGATTTTTGACTCAAATTTATGAAAAAATCAAAATGACGGATCCAAAATGGCGGATGTCTTCATTTTTAAACCGATTTGTCTCAAACTTGAGAGTTTGAAGTGCTTGAGATCAGTTAATACAGTTTTATCCTAAAACTTAAAAAAATTAAAATGGCGGATCCAAAATGGCGGATTTTCTTATTTATGCACCGATATTTATCAAATATAGAACTTGGCGGTGTTTCAAGTCGCCGATTGTGATTTTTAACTCAAACTCAAGAAAAACTCAAAATGGCGGATCCAATATGGCGGATTTCTTTATTTTTAAACCGATTTGTCTCAAACTTGAAAGTTTGAAGTGCTTGGGATCAGTTCATACAGTTTTATCCTGAAACTTAAAAAATTTAAATGGCGGATTTTCTTATTTATGTACCGATATTTATCAAATAACTTGGCGGTGTTTCAAGTCGCTGATTAGGATTTTTGACTCAAACTCATGAAAAACTCAAAATGGCGGATTTCTTCATTCTTAAACCGATTTGTCTCAAACTTGAAGTTTTGCAGTGCCTGAGAACACTTAATACAGTTTTATCCTCAAAAATGGCGGATCTAAAATGGCGGATTTTCTTATTTATGCACCGCACCCACATGTATCAAATATAGAACTTGGCGGTGTTTCAATTTTGGATCCGTCATTTTAAATTATTTATGAGTTTGAGTAAAAAATCATAATTAGCGCCAATTTCTGTATTTGATACATATCGGTGCATAAATAAAAATATCCGCCATTTTCCATCCGTCATTTGAAATTAAGTACTTTCAAGCACTGGAAACTTTTACGTATGAGACAAATCGGTTTAAGAATAAAGAAATCCGCCATTTTAAATCCATCATTTTGATTTTTTTATGAGTTCCAGTCAAAAATCATATTCAGCGACTTGAAACACTGCCAAGTTCTATATTTGATAAATATTGGTGCATAAATAAGAAAATCCGCCATTTTGGATCCGCCATTTTAATTTTTTTAAGTTTGAGGATAAACCTGTATTAAGTGATCTCAAACACTGCAAACTTTCAAGTTTGAGACAAATCGGTTTAAAAATAAAGAAATCCACAGTTTTGGATCCGTCACTCTTGAAATAAAAAACGTAAATGGTATGTTGCCAGGTTACCAGAACACTACACCTACCAAATTTTAACACTCAACTTAATTGGTTTTGAAATTTTTGTATAAATAACATATTTATTTTGTTTTTTATCCGCACATTTTATCGAAAAAAAAATAGTCCGGCGCCGAGTTGGCCCGGGGCCCATTAGGCCCGGCGTGGCGCCCTGTTGGCGACGCCGAGTTGGTCCGGCGCCCAGTTGTCCCATTCCGAATTGAAATTTTTAGTTCCGAAATTCCATCTAACTCCACCATAACTTGTAGTCCACCCAAGAAGAGAAGAGTTGAAGAAGACACTTGTTTAAAGAAATAAAATATTTTACCTGGAAGGTACAACATTTGTAAAGTTCTAAGATGAAAACAATAATTTTAATACATCCACTGCACTTAGCATGCTAACAAATTCTTTTAACTCTTTTTTTTACTGAAGAGAATTTTGTAAACACAGTATACACAAGTAAGTATTCATGAATTATTTGATATTCAACCAGAAAATTGTTGATAAAAAAATGCTGCTAGAATTCAAAATTTTTATTTTTCGCCGCCACTGACCTTTTTTATTCAAGACAAGCCAATAGAATATTTTTGCGATGTTGCATGTGTCCGGACTTACCAAACCGAAATTCTATTTTCATCCCTGTCTTGGTCATTAAATTCTTAATTGTATGTGGTCGATTGCGATAAAAGCTTGATATAATGGCAATTTAAGCCCATGCCGGGTCTACCCGTAGGGTATAGAAGTCAATGTTGTAGATGTATTTGTTGTTAAGAAAAAATGGACAAAGGGATTTTTTAAATTTTACCAAATCAAAGTAAATTAGAATAATGGTAGCAACCAAAAAAGTTTATGAATGAGATATCAAAGATCACATTAATTTTTATTACAATAGGAAACTCTTCTCATTTCCCTCCAAATTTTATATTTACTAACAGTATAAGTAACTTTAGACTAACCTGGCTGTTCCAGTGACCTAATTCTTCTCTCGAGATTTAGCAAATAATTATTACTACTACTATTTCCCTCAATTTTATCCGAAAGTTCAGTAAGTTTTATAAGACTTTCTTCTAGGGCTTGACAAGCGTTAATTTCACATACTGGACTTTCTCCTTTAATTAGGCCACTAAATATTGGGATTAATAGGACAAATTTAGTTGAAAACATTTTGGATTTTGAAAATTAACTGGATCTAGGCAAAGAACACAAACGTAACTAAGCCTGTATATCCTATTTTTTTGCTATTGCTTTAGTCATCGAATATAAAGATATAATTATTTTGTTAAAAGATAATGTCCTTATGATCTAGTTTTGCTTGATTAAATGTAATGTGGTATAAAATGCCCTATTTAAATTAAAATGGCTAAATTGACTAAATAAATGTGTAAAATAATAATTTTAATTTTTAACTTTCATTAATTCACATAATTTAGAAAACTGTGTATGTATGTATAGTCCAGAATAATTTTTAATACCTTACTATTATTACTTACCAAATGATGTAGGTACAAACATCAAAATAAAAAGCATAATTTTTTTTAAAATCGTATTTTTATAATTTCATTAATTCTCTTAGTAAATTATAATATGGCTATTTTTACGTATGGATGTGGCGACCCCACCGCCCGCTACTTAAGGTAAATGAATCGTGCAATCAGCCAGCCTTAGGGCTTGTTCCTAAATTACGTAACGCACTAAGAGATAGAGCCTTAAGTTACTTTCTCTAAGTTAAAGAGACTGGTTTTCCGGTACGTAATTTAAGGGTGGCCCCCATGCTCGAGTAGCCCAATTGTCTTAGTCTCTATGTAGTCCATGGGCCAGGTCGCCAGAACAAGGAAAATGGTATAATTTGGGGGTAATAATTTCATTTTCACAGCAGTTAGAGGGTAGTAGCTTAAACAAATTGTGGCCAACCAAACACGGCGGACGATGTTTAAAAAAAGCAAAATTTAAAAAACGGTAATTAAAAATTATTTTATTATTTTTATTTTACTGCATCGTTTCTTCGCTCTAAAAGTCAATTTTCTTATTTCTACCCCCGACAGGGGTGGTGGTAGACCCCAAAATGTACCTGAAGACATGGCTTTTTTTGTTTTATTCATATTTTAATTTCCATTAAAGTTGAAAACGCTTTCTCGTAAACGACGTGTAACACTTTCTAAAACGGGATATGAAATTGAAGGGTCCAGTAGAAAAACGATAAGATTCAATTTTTCAAAAAGTTTAGTAAAACGAAATTTAAAGTGTGAGTCTCATCGTTTTTTCACAGTGCTGCCTATTTTTAGCCGTAGCTTTTAGTGGAATCTCAGTTTTTATCCCCTGTAAGGTTTAGTGTGTTACTACTTCGTAAGAATTTCTGAATTAAATTCGCTTTATTTGAAAAACGTGAAATGACCCCATTGCACTTATGTAGGTAATTATGTAGTTTTTTTAGCACGTGATTCCATCAGATATTTACCCGCGTTCCTCGAATGATGCCTCGCAATCTAAGCACCGCTTAAAAACAAATGAAACGATCGAAATTACATTGAAAAAATGCTTTGAGAAGTTAGTTCAAACTAGCCCAATAAACAGCGGAAACTTTTGTAAAAACTTTGATTTGATTATTTATTGCGAACGGAAATTCCATTTTCGATAAATTTAATTAATCGATTTTTATTTAAGATAGTGATCTGCGTTTTTTACTTTACGAACTTTCTTTGTAGCCGTAAAATTAGTATAATATTTTTTTAATACCTATCCATTTTCTAATCAGGCCTATTCAAATAAGATCCTTTCGCAACATTATAGCTATCAAGCAGCCCCTCAGCTGATTTATTTTTCTTGGGCTACACCAATATAATCGACAGAGTTTATTTCGGTGTTTTATTTACAATTTAGAAACTTTTATGCATTTGTATGAGATACTGAAATTGGTTAAAAATAAAATGAACACTTTAATTAAAAAACATTAATTTGTACTGATAGTGGAAAAGTTCACTTAGGTTGTTTCCATGTTTTATGCATTCAACATATATATCGGGTATTAAAATTTTGTTGCATCTGCGTGTTTTTCGAGCTTGTTAAGTTTTAAATCTTGGTTTTGAGGCTTTAACTTATAGGCCAGTCATTATATAGTTAGAGCAATCGCGGATTTGAGGTGGATAACATAGTAATGACAACCCTTCCCATAGAAACAAATATTTGAGTTTTTAAAACCCCCTAGAAAAAAAATCACATAAATATTGTCTCCGTCGACCATTAATCCCTCCTAGATTTTGTCATAGATCCCCTCTTGATATAGAGCGAAAAAAAGGCCCCCAGCTTGCAAAAGGTGGTGTAGATATAATTTATTACTTTTAATACAATTTGAACTATATAGAGAAGTTCATTTCCTTAGATTGTTTAGGGTTAATGTGCACTTGCTTATAAACATAACTTGTGCCATTTACTTAATAGGACATTATTTTCTATCCTGACAATATGTTGTTTATATTGGAGTCCTAAAAAAATTTGAATTTTGGTCCTTGAGGGGGGCCGGCGTATCCTGCCATCGGATATTTTCGATTTTGGCCATGCGAAAGCATCTTGAAAACCAACAGGCGCCTCCTTCCCGTGGCATATCGAGTAGAAACATTACATTTTTTTTAAAACGAATTCGGGAAGGCGCTATTTTTCCAGGATGGTGGCGAGCGGACACTGAAACTTTAGGGACTATCAATTCTCTAATCGTGGCAACTTTCAAAACTATCGGAACATTTGCAACCTGAAGTATCTCTCAAAACAATTATTTTCAGATATCTGTAAAAAATATATAGTTTAATAAATGTTGAAACCAGACAAATTTTAAGTTATTTTCACCAAATGACACACTACGTCAACATCATATTGGCATAGTACTAGCGTTCTTTTTTTAATGCTCCTATCAGTTGCAAACACAGAAATGTTTAATACGCATTTGCGGATTTTCACCTGTTAAGGCTGGAAATCGACGAAAACTCCACAACTATCTTTTTGCAACAATCAAGGAACTAGTGTGTATTTAATATGTGTTTAGTATGAAACCAGAGTAGAGCCGTTGGTGGCTCTTCTCGGATAAAACTCTATATTACAACCTTTTTATACCTTTTTTGCACAAATTAGTAATATGTGTGAGCAACATTAACTTTTTCCTGAAAAAATCTTGTGAAGGTAATCTAGAAAAGGGTTCTAAAGGACATCTGGTACAAGAATTGGTAACATACGTTCTTTTTTGGATTTACATTTTTAAATAAGAGACCTTGTTAAGATGTTTGTTACAGGACATTTTTAAGATACTTTCAGAATATCTTTGTGATATCTGGGATTGCTATGTATTTTTACCCAACTGCAGCAACTGTTGGTGTCGCTCTAGAAGCTAAATGGCTGAACCGATTTTGACAAAAAAGGTGTCGTTGAACTGCTACTGATCCCGAAGGTGCCATAGGCTATATTTTTTAAACAGAAATCAACATGGCGGTCGTCAGACGCCATTTTGTCACATGATGTAGGCTTTAAGGCATACAAATGACCTAAATTTCAGGCGATTTAATGAAATTCCTTTGATCACCCATTACAAATGTATGTGGCGACAAATGTAATTACTTTTTAGTCCTCCCTGCTCCCACCTATCTCCCCTCCTGTCATTTCTCCCCACCCTCTTCAAAAACCATATTCGCATAATTTTATCAAATTAAAAAATCTTCTGCACACGTTTTAAGATTCCTTTACCAACACCATTTTATTAGTTCCCCCCTCCTTTTCTCTCACTTCTCCCCGCCCATCTTATTAGTAATATTTGTAGCTATATCTTTCACAAATATAAAGCGATTTCAAAAATTCTTTCTGCACACGGTTTAATATACTTTCACTCAATGTTTGAAGAAACGCACCTATCTACCCTTTGGGCATAGTTCAATGTTTCACACAAATGCACGATTTAGGTAATAATAAGTTACCTTGATTTTGTTAAATGAATTGAGTATGTGTTACACATTAAATTAAGCATATATTTACGCGATCCAATAGACCTTCATGAATTAGCTACTGGTTGTTGATTTTTCTTACACGAAATGAAATTTAAAAAAAACAAAAAAAAAATGGAAGTTCTGTAGATAATATACACGTACTTTCCGGGTAACGCTAAATGAATGGTAAATGCATAGTGCTTTCTAGAACGCTGAATAAGAATTAAATCTCAAAAAGGGAAATAAAAAAATTAAAAAAACATCCAAGTGCTAAATCTACTTGTAGCTACTGGTTGCTGTTGGGTACAAAATTACCCAATAACCTGATTCATGAAAATACAAAACTGTATAATTTCGTAAGTGCGCTTTGGGCATCACAACTAAAAGTTGAATCTTATTTTATAGGTATACCTATCAATTTTGTACCCAACTGTGACTAGTAGGTACAAGTAGATTTAGCAGTTCGGTGTTTTTTTTATTAATTTTTGTTTATAGTTTAACTTGATTGGACTAATGTTATATCGTTCGCCCCAACAGACTGCTCGACGACAATAATGTTCGAATTGTTGGACATACACCAGGGCAAAAAGCCAAGGTTAAATTTAATCATTACTGACAAAACTATCGTAGCGGGAAAACTTCAAAGGAATATAATTGTTTCGCTGTTGTAATTCGCAAAATATGATAATTTAGTAATGAGCATGGGTCATACATTTATCTGAAATGACAGTGATTAATTGTTGTTCAGTCGGTTTTAAAAACTTTTTTTAAACTTTTTGGTAGGTATAATATTAATGGATTTTTTATCTACGTAAACTATTATAAATAGTTCTGGTTACCTATTAAAAACACTAATTATTATAATATTCCAGAAAATTTTTTAAATAATTGACCAATTTTAAAACTTCATATTTAAGAGGATTATCGGGAAGCTAAATGCTCTCGGCATTTAGCAAACTAAATTAAATTTTATGAACGAACGCCACTTTCTGTCACGTGCAGTCAGGGCCCGATTGGGAGAATTTTTTGATCAGAGTGGTCAGTTTAGGCCGACCAACAAAAACAAAGTGGGTAGATTGTATAAGGAATTGCGGTTCATAAATTTGTTTTTTTTTTCACTTCACTCCTGTATTTGCCACTGCTTATAAATATAGTAAAAGCCCCGACCCCTTTTCCCTCAGGAACATGGTCAAAATGGCGCCGCCATCTTGGATTTTTTACCTTTTTTTTCTTTTATAGCCCTTTACTCAGAAAGTAATTACTTTTGAGAAAATCTGTTGAAGGGAAATATAAAGCTCATTTGCGGATTTTCACCTGTTAAGGCTGAAAAGAATAGTTACTGGCAACCATGGCCAGCAAAAGTGCGAAAGTAGACGCTGTCGTGAAAAATTGTAAATACTGTAAGAAAACTGTCGAAAAATCGCAAGTTTCGTGTGTGAAATGTGAATCTTCGTTCCATCCCTCTTGTGCATTAAGGGCCTACTAGTGATTGGGGGGCGTAAAAGTGATGTAAACTGCTGCTTGCAACAATCGGCCCTTGAAAGCAATGTCAAGGTCATGGAAAAAAAGGATGCATCCTCTGAAACTGTGTCCTTCTTTAAAGATGTTTTTGACAAACTTTTACTAAGCAAAAGCATCATCATTCAAGAACTCAAAGACAAAGAACTTATACTTCAGAAAACTGTTGAATTACTTGAAGAAAAGGTGAAAAATCTCTCCAGTTCCCTGGAAAAAGCAACAAACAGTGCGACAACACCGCAGATCGATGTCACATCACCATTGCTGACAGCAGGTCAAGAACAGATTGCCCCAGATCAAAATGGCGCCGGATCAAGACAAACCGTACACGCCACCGTGCACTCTGATGTCAATTGGAACCCACGAACCCCCGTCCAGTCTCGGGATAGTGCTAGCAACCAGTCTAATTCGGGAGCGCACCCAGTTCACGGGCCGTGTGAACATACCGAATCGAAACTACCTAGAACCGATACGCACCCGTGTGTCAAGTTACGTCAATGATGCAAACAACCATAACCCAACTAATAATTTTGAATAAACAGAAAAAACACTTGCCTGAGCAAAATGAGAAGAAAAAAACTCTTGATGTTATTAATAAATTTCCTGTATCACCATTAATTCCTGACTCTGATGATAAGGATGAGTGGGAACTGGTGACCAACAAAAGGCGTTGGCGTGCACGTCAACAGCCTTCGCCAACTGCCGCGAAAAGGCCCACTCCAATTAGGGGCGCAAATGAACAATGTACATTATTAGAAATTGCACAGAAATACCATTGGTTTTTTATAACCGGACTATCCAAACAAACAGTAGAAATAGATATTCTCACATATCTGCAAACCAAATCGCTTGATAAAAACATCATATGTGAAAAAATGAGAACAACCAAGCAACAGATTAGCTCATTTAAGCTTGGCGTTCTCCACAACCTCAAAGATGATTTCCTTGATCCCAACCTATGGCCAAATGGGGTCAGCATAAACGATTTTCTCAATCTTCAACGCCTGCGAAAATTGTCCACTCATCAAAGAAGGGAAGAATTTGCAAGGGTCTAATTGATGATAACAATGATAAAAAGCTTAAAATTTTTTATGCCAATGTACAGGGTATTAGGGACAAAATT
The DNA here is from genome assembly GCA_963576565.1 of Aspidapion aeneum. Lineage (NCBI taxonomy): Eukaryota > Metazoa > Arthropoda > Insecta > Coleoptera > Brentidae > Aspidapion > Aspidapion aeneum. The sequence goes on along the minus strand of OY755038.1, from coordinate 181,252,401 downwards.
CACGAATTTGAAGTGCTTCTCGAGGAATTAGGGGCTGATTGTTTTTGCACTAATGAACACTTGCTCAAGCCAGATGAATTCTTACAAATAAAAATAAAAGGCTATACAGCTATGGCTAGTTTTTGTAGATCAGATAAGATACATGGAGGAGTCAGTATTTATTTGAAAGAAAACCTAGAATGTCAAGAGCTGAACTTATCAAATCTTTCCATTGAAATGCAGTGTGAGGTGGCTGGTATCCACATTTCCTCCACTCAGACTAACATATTGACAGTATACAGGTCTTCAAACGGAGAGCTTAACACATTTCTGGATGTTATGTCACAGGTTCTTAATAAAATAGATTTTACAGGTAATATCATCATTCTTGGTGACTTTAATGTCCACTATGAGGTGCATGACTGTAGGGGGGCTGAATATCTTAACTTACTTTTAGCTCTTATGACTTGTTTCCTACTGTACAATTTAATACAAGGAAGGAAGCTACTCTTGACATCATATATATTAATTACAATAGGTCTAATCTAGATATCTTTCCTGTAGCCCTGGATGAAATTTCGGACCATTCAGGTCTGGTCTTCAATACACCTCTGAAATTTTCTGGCAGTCACAGCACTAGAGTCTCTTTTAGACCAATCACTGAAGAAGGTCTGGATCTACTCTATAATCAACTCAATGATTTTAATTGGTCATCTATAACAGAATCTAAATATAATGTTGAACAACAAATGTTTACTTTTTTCAAAGTCTTAACAGGTGCTATAGATAAAAATCTGCCGATTAAGTCTAAGATGGTTCCAAAGAAACAGCAGGTCCATCAAATCAATTGGTTTAATGATAATCTGAGAAATATGCGAGGCAGATTACAAACACTTAGTATCCTTAATAAACAAAATCACATTCTTGTTCCTAAAAACATGGTGAATAACTATAAACAGCAATATAGGAGGGAGTTGGCTTATTCCAAAAAAGCTGCCCATGACAGCTTCATTAATAATTCTTCCAACAAATCGCAAGCAATGTGAAAAATCATAAAATCTCATAGGAACTCTCCCTCGCCTCCTGCGGAAACCCAACTTAATGCTCAGGTTTTTAATAGTTTTTTTGAAACAGTAGCTGATGAAATAATCAAAACCCTCCCCACCACCAATTGTTCTTATAATGACTACCTAACACATCAATATACTGGTAATAGCTTTAAGTTTCATGAAGTTAGTCAATCTATGGTTTTAGATAAGATTTCTGGCTTGAAAAATAGTGGGAGCCGAGACTGCTATGATATAAACTCAAAAATTATCAAATATCTTAAAAACATATTATGCAAACCTCTTACTGACATGTTTAATCAGTGTGTTAGTATTGGGGAATTTCCTTCTCCTCTTAAATTAGCGAAGGTTATACCGATCTTCAAGAATAAAGGTGACCCAGAAGACCAAACAAACTACAGGCCTATATCATTGTTGCCTATAATTTCTAAAGTTTATGAATCACTGTTGAAGGACCAAATAAATGACTATTTTGAGAACAATAATATCTTTACACCAAACCAATATGGTTTTCGTAACAAAAAAAGCACTACTTTAGCCATCAACCGTTTAACAGAATTTGTATCTGAAGGTTTTGAAAACAAGGAGAACACCTATGCTACCTTCTTGGACTTGACAAAGGCGTTCGACTGTATATCTTTTGAAATCCGTTATAAAAACTCTTTTACTACAACTTTCACGACAGTAGTGTCGCTCTTGTTAGGTCCTACTTGGAGGGGAGGGATCAATATGTTTTCTTCAATAATGAGGAATCAAAAAAACAGAGGATTCAGCATTATCTATTATTTCTATTATTTCTCATTTATATAAATGACTTGCCCAACTTCACCAATATCATTACTTTGCTTATCATTTTGTTTGCAGATGACCCCACCTCTTTATTGCGCTATCACCCCTCAGACCCTATTTCGCAATGGATACCAAATAAAGAGGAACTGATAAAAAACTGGTTCCTAGCCAATAAACTAAGTGTTAACCATAGACGAATGACAGAGATAGACCAGACACTTACACGGTGGGAGTTTTATTACTCAATTGGCGCAGTATACCGGGGTGCCGTGGAAAAACCAGCGCCTCTCTAACTTCGTATTCCATACTAAAAATTTACAGGGGGGTTTGAAACAATATAACGCTTGCGCAGATTGTCTCTAAGCTACAGGGTGGCTTTTCGATTTATTGTATACCGGATGCTCATAGCCATCAATGCAATCGTTCTCCAATCAAGCTACATCTTATAATATGGTGTTTTGAAAAGTTTTTATCAAATTGAATTTTAACACCAAAAAATCCATTCTACTCGTCAATTAAATACATAGTGTTAAATTTAAACTTTGCGCGCTGATAAGAATGAGTTATTTTGTGTCATCGCTCAATGTGCCTAAAAACACTCTATAAACACCAATTAGTAAGGATGCTCAATCAAATAATTTTTTTATTAATGGCTACTAGCAACAATAAAAAGGAAGGTTGAATTTTTTAAAATTAAATCTAAGGTTTAGAAGTTTGTTTTCCATTGATATAGGTACATACATTTTCTTGAGAGGATAATTTTCTAGTAAAAAAAGGCTCTTTGACGAATATTCTGCAGTAAATTCCTTTTTATTAGTGCATAGAATACATTAACTTAATTATTACAATGCTTTACACATAATATAATGCAAATATAGTATTTTTCTATCAACGGAAACTTTTTTAGTTGTTTTTTAATGAAAAATATAAACTTATGCAATGCACTTATGATTTCCGTACTCCGTCAAACTTCACGAAATTTTGGTTTGTTGTAGACTGAACCTTTCTTATCAAAAGTTCAATCTACAACATACCAAAACTTCATGGAGTTTGACGGATTACAGAAATCTCATTAGAGGTGTGCCTGATTCTTTTAGCTATGTGATGTACAAACAGTTGCGTATATAGGAAAAAGTTTCGGGGGGGGGGGGGGGGCGAGACAGTTTTGAGGGGGGCCGAGACAGTTTTGAGTATTTTATGCTATTTTATGTTTGTATTCATGAAAATAGGTGGAAAATATCTAAAAAAATCTTAGCTTCGTGGAGGGCCCGGGGTAAAATGTTACGTAAGCTTTTTAAATTAAAGTAAAGTATATCGCTTTTAAGCTACTGTACGAGTGAAACTTTCAGAAATCAGCTTTAAATGTGTATCGAAAAAAATGGCCGCCACATAGACTCTGTAAATTTCAAAACTTAATAAAAACCAATGGTATAGAATAGAGTTTCAGTAGAAAAAAAATCTAAATAGCATTTACAATGGCGTTTTTAATGTGGGAGATCATTATGCCGGACCTGTATATAAATATAGTGAAATAAACTATGTTTTTCCAAGCGCAGATTCGAGGTGGGGTAACGTGGTAATTACTCCCCTAGAATAAAAAATATGCACTTTTTGTTAATAATTAAAGGGAAAACAGGAAAATTACCGCCTCCCCCCTTGAAAAAAAGTTTTATAAAAAAATATCGTCGATTAGAACCCTTCCCCCCTTGATTTTGACCTAGATCCGCGCTTGTTTTCTAAATATTAAAATTTAAAACTAAACATTTTAAACTCTGTCCTGGTTCAAATCACACACTATATATTTAACTTAAATTTCATCTTTCGTCAAAGTTAGCCAGTTTTTAGGGCGAAATATTTTTAGCCACTCATCCAATGGCTTCGTTTGGGAAGGCAATGGCGCTTGCTAACATAGTCTTCGCACCCACCAACACAACATTGTTTTTTCAATTTCTTAAGCGATGAATCGCCCCCATCAAAACGCGCAAAATACCGATTGGTCATAATTTAGCACAACACACCATAAAAATTCAGGTAAAAAGTCGAAAAATAACGAAAAACTGCATCCACAAAACAAAAATGTAAAATGAAATTACATATTTTTATCTATTTTGCTAAAGTCAATGTCAGTCATAATCAAAAACAAATTATCAAAATATACCAAGAGTAGCGGTTAATATATATTGCGAGAGCACAGAACTTTGTCCATAATACTTTTATACAAGGGGTGACAGTCTGTAATCAGCGCCTCTCGAACTTTGTATTCCGAACTAATGTATACAGGGGGTATGTATAACAGTATTATGAAAAGACCGGGGTGCTTTCCTTACTATAAATAATTAGTTTACTATGGTGTTAACATAAGTAAGACCCAAAATATCAACTTTACTCTCCAGACTTCTCCATCGAACCTAGAGAGTCAGGAATCAGTTAAATTTGTAGGGTGTACCTGGATGCGGGGTTAACATGGAAGGTGCATGTCAAACACTAAGCTCCAAACTGTCAAAAATAACTTTTTTAATAAGAAGTCTATCAAAATGTGTTTCCAGAAGTACACTACTGACGGCTTACCATGGGTACTTTAACTCCAATCTTTCCTATGCAATTTTAAACTGGGGTCATTCCCCCAATTCGAAACAAGTTTTCAAATTACAACGTCGGTGTGTCAGAATTATTGCTGGCTTGGGGTTCTGCGATTGCTGTAGGAATAGCTTTATCGAATTAGGTCTCCTTACACTTCCATGCACCTTCATTTTGCACTGCCTTATTTTCATCAGAGAACATCTGGATAATTTTAGATCACATAGTGAAATTCATCCCTACTCAACAAGGAACGGGGGAAATTTGGTTCCCAGCTACCATAGGCTGCAACGCACTAGAAGATGCTCTGATTATTATGGCATTCAATTCTTTAATCCTCTGCCCACAGAGATTAAAACACTGAGTTTTCCTCAATTTAAAGTTAGAGTAAAAAAATTCCTCATAAAAAGTGCCTTCTATTCCTTCGAGGAGTATCTTGAAAGCAATTTTATTATTTAAATTTTTTTATTCAGTAATGTTTGCATTCCAAAATGTACTTTATGTTGTTATATTTTTGTAATTGTCCATGTTTACTAAATTACTTAAAGTATTGTCATTTTAAATAAGTGTATTGACTATTTGATTGATTTTTTTTTACTTTTGACTTGTAAAAGCACTTATCTGCAGTACCTTACCATTAAATAAACTAAACTAAACTAAACTAAACTATATTTGACCTTATATTATAAAAGATATGATTTTTTGAAGTGCGCCCTTACATACTTAACATGATCTACGGTCGATATTTTCTTATTATTGTTGACCTATTGTTAGCTCCCGCTAAATTTCGCGGTGTTTGTAAATTTTAAAACCACACAATTGAATGACGGACAGAGTGCATTTTCGCGCATTTTGGACATGCGCACCAAGAATCAGAGAGATCCTTTTTCGACCGCCTCGAGAAATGGCGTGTTAATTTACTTTCTCCAACTATTTCAAATTTCTACACTTGAAAGTGCTCGATTTTGGTGTACTGAAGCATAGAACTAGAAACTTCAGCCCTTCAGCTACGTGGTGACAGCATTAGATCCAGACAGGGGCCCCTTGGAAGTGGAGAAATTGGCTGCAAACTGGTGAGTGCTTTGTCTCTGATTTCCGTTGTGTGGTACCCACAATTAACCTATGGACCTTTTAATTATTTCGTAATTTCATATTAATATATTTATGTTTGTTCGCGCTTTCATTAATTAAAATATATACAGTCCATTGCATTTATCGTTTTTCTTACTGCGGGCATAACATAAGTGTTCCTTCGACCGAATTATTTAAAATTTACTCCATACGACGGTATTAATAAGTCGGCCATTTTCACGCCGAGATCAAGGCCTTGAATTTTGCCAATCGTATTGAAACGAGAGAGATTTTCGCTCGACCTTCGGTAGCGGCGCAGTCCACCTGTTTTTCGGTCCGCTGCTATGGTAACGTACCGTGGTCATTCAGTAAACAAATCGAAGCAATCAAAACAAACAAGCACATGTTCATTGTGTTAGGTGTGTTCCATATCATTTCGATATTTAAAACAATTTTCATCAATTGCGATAAATTAGTGCATATTTTCGACAATTCGTCATTTTTCTATTTCAGAAGCATTAATTTAGCGTTAATTGTATATTTACCGACATTTCTGTGATTAGATGTGTTCCATATCATTTCGATATTTAAAACAATTTTTATCAATTGCGATAAATTAGTGCATATTTTCGACAATTCGTTATTTTTCTATTTCAGAAGCATTAATTTAGCGTTAATTGTATATTTACCGACAATTTCGTCATTTCAAAGGTAAAATCATGTCTGTCAAAAAAGCCGTGCAAAAACGCAAGGGTTTTTTATCTGCGATCACTGTTATGTGTTTTCACAGACCGCGGCAACAGACGAAAAAGCGAGAAACGAGTTTCAAGTGAGGTATTACGATTTGGAGGAAACCTAAATGCATGCTGGCACATAATGATGTCATTATGTTGATAGACGACTCGGATGACGAGGAATTTAAAACGCAGGATGCGATCCTTTCAGAAGCTCGTAAATATTTTTATGCGTGTAAGGGGGTTTACTCTAAAATAGATCCAGATAGGGGCCCCTTGGAAGTGGAGAAAATGGCTGCAAACAGGTGAGTGCTTTGTTTCTGATTTCCGTTGTGTGGTGCCCACAATTGACCTATGGACCTTTTAATTATTTCGTAATTTCATATCAATATATTTATGTTTGTTCGCGCTTTCATTAATTAAAATATATACAGTCCATTGCAGTTATCGTTTTTCTAACTGCGGGCATAACACCTATAATAGTCAGAAAGATTTTCAAAGAACCTGGATTCTGGATTTGCGGTATAGAGAAAATTTTATTGCTGATTCTTATAGCCCAAGAACTCATCTTTAAAGATCCGGATCTGGCACCCTTGAGCATTTTGAGATATTCAAGATGACGGCCAATTAGGGAATAATTTTTTTTTTAATTGTTTAAAAAAATATAAAGCCAACGCTAGGCGTATTCAATAGCTGTTGGGGTCCAATTAAATATAGTAAAAGCCCCGACCCCTTTTCCCTCAGGAACATGGTCAAAATGGCGCCGCCATCTTGGATTTTTTACTATTTTTTCTTTTATAGCCCTTTACTCAGAAAGTAATTGCTTTTGAGAAAATCTGTTGAAGGGAAATATAAAGCTCATTAAAAGACCTTTCGAACAAGGTACCTACGAGCTACCTAGGTACTACGATTACAAAGATACGTATGTAATATGCTAAATTATTGCACATTTCATTCAAAAGAAATACAGCAAAATTTTTAAATTTGACCAATTTTCTTAGAAACCAAGCTTTTTTTTTTTTTGAAAAAAGGATAATATACTTTTTTGTAGAGAATAAAATTTTTATTGTAACTGTGTATAAGTTAGTAGGAATAACTTTATTTGTAGCGGCCAAGTGTCATCCATATATGTGGGTGATTTATAGAAATCGTCGAAATTTTACTGAGCTTTTAGGTTTTTTTGTTTAAAAACAAAGCCCTTTAGGAAAAAAGTTTTGCACGCCTTAATTAGACGATAAAATTTTCTTTACGATGATGTATAACAAAATTTGCTAAAAATTATGGCTAACATTTAACAGCTGTCCCTTTACTAGGATCAGTTTCAAAAATCAAAAAAAAAAAATATATTTATTTTTTGCAATTTTTGCAAAATCCATGCTTTCTAGGAAATTGCTTTTAAATACTTTATTAAGAAAACTAAATTTCCTTTTCAAGAATGTATGATATAGTAGGATAAAGTTTATTACTAAATGCACAGTGACGTCCTTAAATGGGGGTTATATATAAAAATCAACAAAAATCTATCTATTTTATTGTAAAGTTTTTCTGAATTTTTAAAAACATAAAGCTTCTTGAGAAAAAAACAATTTACTCTATGTTATAGACAATAAAGTTTTCTTTTAAATGATGTATAACAACCTTATGGTATCGTTACAATTAAAAATTCAGTGACATTTTTAAAGAAAAAGTGCCTTTTAAAACTGACGAAAAAATATTTTTTATTAAAGGTTTTGTCAAATTTTCTGAAAACCCAAATTCTTTATGAAAAACTTAAATGACAGTTTTTTAAGATAATAAAATTTCCTTTCCAATGATGTCTAACTTTCTAGTATCTGAGGGCGCGGCAGTGCCTCGCCAAGTTCGCGCGCCGTACCATCTTTTCTTGAAACATTTCAGCCGATATTTGACCTATCTAAAACTCTACTTCGGAATGAGCTACGAATCTCAAACTTTGCACAGTCGTGGATCTCCGTGGAGTTAACAATCCCTTCAAGTTTCATTGAATTCCAAAAAGTACTAAAGTAGTTACGAAATTTCAAAAAACGTCGAAATTATCACTCACTCACTCACTCATATATAGATCATCAAAACTCTGCTGTACTTCCAGACATGCTAAAAAGCTGAAATTTGGCAGACTGATTATGACCAAATCCCTGGAAAAAACCAAAAAATCCCAAAATTCTAATTTACTCACCTCCTCTATACATGTAAATTTATGTAAAAGAAATGCTACAGAGCTGAGCTTTGGCAGACTGATAGGACACCAAAATTATAATTTAGTTCCCTCCCCTATAAAGGTAAAGTTATGTAAAATTAACACTGCCCATTTCCAGAAACACTAGAGCGCTAAGCTTTAGAAGGCCGATAGTAACTATGATAAAACTATAGAAAAAAATTAAAACACCCCAAAATTGTCCTTTACTTCCCTCCCCTATTAATATAAAGTTATGTAAAATTACCTTTGCCCACTTCCAAAAACGCTAGAGAGCTGAGCTTTTTAAGACTGAAAGGCACCATGACAAAACTATAGGAAAAAATTTAAAAACATTAAAATTTTAATTTACTTCCCTCCCCTATAAATGTAAATTTATATAAAAGTAACATTGGCCACTTCCAGAAACGCTAGTGAGCTGAGCTTGGAAGGCTGAAAGGACCTCTGATGAAACCATGGGAAAAAATTTAAATCCCCCAAACTTTTAATTTGAGCCCCTCCCATATAAATGTAGTTATGTAAAAGTAACTTTGCCCACTTCCAGAAATGGAAGAAAGCTGAGCTTTGAAAGGCCGATAGGAACTATGATAAAACTATAAATAACTTCCCTCCCCTATAAATGTAAAGTTATGTAAATTAACATTCTCCACTTCCAGAAACACTAGAGAGCTGAGCTTTGGAAGACTGATAGAAACTATGATAAAACTAAAGGAAAAAATTTAAAAACATCAAATATTTAATTTATTTTCCTCCCCTATAAATGTAAAGTTATGTAAAATTAACATTGCCCACTTTCAGGAACACTAGAGAGCTGAGCTTTAGAAGGCTGATAGGAACTATGATAAAACCATAGGAAAATATAAAAAACCTCAAAATTTTTAATAAAGTATTGCAGAAGTTTTGAACAATATTCCGCTACTACTTTAAAACTTAAATATTATCCAAATCCTTTAAAAAAAGGATTGAAATCATAACAAAAACATTTCATGTAAAACAAAGCCAAGTACGCGAAGGTGGTATTACGGCTGCAAATGGCTCTTACGCACAGTGCTAAATTGAACGTAAAGAAGTTTGGCTGGAATAGCAAAGTTTAAAAAAACATTTTTAAACTAGTAAGAACCATTCATTTTGAAATTTGTATTGGAGAACTTGGCTTTACTTTTATCTCAATTCTTTTTACGGAATTCCACCTTCGCGTACTTGGCTTTTTTTTACATGAAAGGTTTTTATTATGATTTAGTTTACCCCTCCCCTAACGCTACAGTGGCGTCCATAAATAGTGTTGATTTACAGAAATCGTTAAAAATCTGTTTAAAATAAAGTACATTGTGTTAAAACGGTTTGTGCTAGGTAATAGGCAATAAAATTTTCTTTTTAACGGTGTACAATTTAATTAAGTAAAGTTAATTTGTTAAATAAAAACATATAATTAAACTAGGTTTTTGAAGATTTCTGTAAATAACCTCCATTTAAGGAAGTCTAAAATGCTTAGTTTTTACGAAAATTGCAAAAAACATTTAATCCGGCGTTGGTACACCTGGGTATGACATACCCGGGATTGAGAAAAACCAACAGAACTTTTTCTAACTCTGCATGCTGCCGACTAAAGGGGTCCCGAGAGAAACACCTGAAAGCAATTAAAAGCCCGTCTCAAAAAAATCTGACAATCAGGTGCCGTGTATCCACACCTGGGCTGGGTCGGTCTTAAAACAAATACTTTGTCGGCGGACCGCAAAGAGTCGCGCCTTTTCTCTATCGGTAGAGTTGAAATTGTGCCGTCTATCCACATGTGCTGGGTGGGTCAGAAAACAAATACTTTGTGCTAAGACCGCCAAGAGCCGCGCCTTTTCTCTGTCGGTAGGGTTGAAATTATACCAGGAAGATTTTATATGAATTTGGATATCTTTTGAAGGGCAGATTGAAGCAAAATTTCATGAAATCGACAGAACCCCGTATTAGGAGCATTTCAGGTGACTTTGCAAAAACTATACCAGCCGTGTAACATTTTTTGTGGCAAATTCCTAAAATATTAATCCGTTGGGTGTTATTAACATTCCATTTATGTTCAAGGGATTTCAGAAAGCATAAGACGAATAGCCAAGCACTACCCAACTAACATTTATAGTAGCGGCTACATGTTCTAAAGGCTTTGCTACTTTCTTATAGTAGAAATGTGGTGATCCCAACCAAAATTTGTTACTTTTTAGTTCTAACTACTATTTAGTATCAGGAAATAGTAGATGTTTCGTAAAAACGACCCTCTAAACTACTTCATAGGATTGTTTCTTGATAGTCGATTCTGATAGTCTTCTCTACCACAATAGGACGTTGATAAAGTTTTACTTTCTTTTTAGTCGTTATTTCGTAGTCGCCCTGACTTTTATATCCTACTTAATAACCACTAGAAAGTTAAGCTTCATTGGAGTCCCAAACAAGTGTATCCGACAACTACATTATAACTTTAATTTTTACCACAAAAGTTTGTGTCATCATAGTAACATCTGATGTAACAATGTAGACAAAATAACTTTTTGGATCAACTTTAAAGCCGCAACTACTTTCAAGTAACCTTTTCGACTATCAGGGAATATAGTTTGGGATGCCATGTTTTTATGTAAGAAAGAAAATTTAATATTTTTGTTGTCGTTTTATGAGCTCATATTAAAGAGCTATACTATTTTATAAACAAATTAGTAGAAGCTTACCAAAAATGCTCTTCTTAAGCACCATTTGTTGGAGTTAACTGTCGATTAAGAAAACATAACCTCCAAAATCACAACACAAAAATTCCATCAACTACCAGAAAACGGCTCAATTTTACGGGCGCACCGGTTTTTTGCAATATATATAATGCATGTTATACAAAAAACTTTGCGTCGCACTCGAATTTTGATCCTCTGCTCGTAAATTCTTACACTTTTGGACAACATAGTACATATTATAACCATAACCAAACAAAAAAACTAAGCGAGTCTGTTTACTGTTGTGTCCACCATATTGTGTAACAATTCTACCAAAAAGAAACGATTATATTATTTGCAACTACATCGCAACTTTTATGCCATTACGAAAAAAAAACAGCCTCTACGACGTAGTAGATACCTGGCTACGACGTAGTAGTGTAGTTGTTACTACTGTGACTTTAAACACTTGGCCAAGTAGTTATAACCAGAAATTGGTTCCCCACTTAGGGAATTATAACGTCGTTGTATGGTATACTGAGACGTAGCGGGAGTACGTTGCGGTTACTTTTAAGAAATTCTTTCTAGTTGGGGTTTCGTCGTTACAACTTTAAATGTTTGTTGGGTATAATATAAAAAACAGTATTTTTATCGGGAAATACGATTAGGAGTTTTGTAAGTAAACCAAAACCAGAAAAACCCTCAAATAATAAGGAATGCATTTACCAAATCCCGTGTGAGTGTGGTAAATCATATGTAGGTGAAACGAAACGCCCTCTTCAGGTTAGGGGTAATAACAATCTAAAAAGTACCCAATCAGGGGTATTGAAAAATACGGTTTGGCGGTTCGGTTCGTTTCGGTTTAGTGGTCAGAATCTAAAGTATTGCATAAGGAGTCGCATTGGCAAAAGCGAAAGCTTATTGAAGCTGCGTTTATAATGCAGAATAAAGAAGTTTGTAGTCAACCAACCATGGACATACCAAACATATGGAAACAAGGCGTCTTAGGCTTAAAAAAATTGGCGAACCGTCGCACCTGACTGCACACCAAGTAGTATAAGTAGTAGCCTATAGACTAGATTGTTTAGTTACCCTTGAAAACGGCTAGAGGGACTTACTATCCGAAACGTCGTGTTTAAAATAAATAAAGACAATGTCCGAAATTTTGTTTCTATTTAAAAAGCATTTTTTAATTCTTGGTAAGAATTTCTTTGTTTTTTTATACAAAAGTACGCCCCTGGATTTTCCTGTTAAAAAATATTTAATCAAATATTTTTTATTTTTTATTTTTTCTATTTTTTTATGTACTATCTTCGAAATAAAATAAAAATTTAGGTTCCAAATTACTTCTAGCATTTTTTAAGCCAGTTTAAAAAAATATATTTTTAATTTTTAGAAAAATGCCCTTGTTACCTAAAAATGCATTTTGGTATCTAACGCTACATGACTAATGTTATATTTATTTTTTTTCAACGTCAAAAAATTCAAAAAATTAAAACACAACCATCATATTAAAATTTTATGTCTATTGTTAACTTCAAATGCGAAATGGTAAGTGGGTATGTCATACCTGGGTATACCATCCATGTTAGGAAAAATAGGTGTACCAACGCCGGGTTAATAAAAATGATTTTTTTAAGAGATTGAGCTTGACTCACAATACATACCGAGATGAATATTATATGGTTTAAATGGAAATTTTTTATTCTACAAAAAAGTTAACTACACTTTTTTTCAAAAAAGCTTTTTTTTTTTAAAAATTGGTTGAACTTAAAAATTTATTTTAAATTAGACGTGCTATACGGCCAAAGCAGAAAACTTTTTTCTTATTTTTCTTTCTTTAAATTCACTTGTCGTTTATAGTTTTAGGTCCTTGCATTATTTGCAATTTGGTATTCGATAATTATATTGGCAAATCGCCCGTTTGCGATCAGAAATTTTAACACACGAAAAGGTGATCTCATGCTTTCAGACGTTGATTCTTTACGTCTAATTTGAGTTATCATACCTTTGACAGTGGGAAAGAAGAATTTAGAGATCAGTTGGATGACTTGGTCGAGTTAATACCTGAGTGTCTCTCGTTCTTGTATTGAGACACCTCGGCCTGCATAGATAGAAGTTTTCCGAAAAATTTATGTGTGGCTTCGGTGGTTCAGTGGTAGAGTGTTTGCCTAGATAACAAGACATCCCGGGTTCGATCCCCGGCCGAAGCAGAAAACTTTTTTCTTATTTTTCTTTCTTTTTTCACTTGTTGTTTATAAGGTCAAATATAACAAATCAAGCATCAGTTTAATTAGAAAACCTTACTCATATAGAAAAAAACTATACCAGAATTTTTTGGTAGCCATATTTGTTTTAATCCACGATTAAACTCTGAGTTTGTTAAAATCTGCAAACTACCCCCCAACTTTGGCGCGCCGTAAAGCAAAAACGGTTGCTCGGAGCGAAAAAATGCAAAAAACCAAACTTTGTTCTCTACATATTTTATTTAAACTTTTTTTATAGCACCTACTCCAACGGTGCTATTTTCCTCCAAGCGCCGCGATGCAGAGTTTTCATCCCCCCACCCCTCGAGCGGCAACCCCCGAGGTCTCAAACTTAGATGTACTTTCAATGGACCTATGTCTACCATCCCACCAAATTTTAGCTTTGTTCGACCTTTTGCAAATAGAACCCCATATTGTGTACCTGACGCTTGGGCTATAAAGTGCTTTTGGTCAGGTTTTTAACAGCCTGTTACTCTTACCTTTATCCTGCGCAGACGCAGCGCCGCTCTGTCATGATGTTATCTGTATTATAGTTAACGACAAGCGCTAATTAGAGCCGTGCAACGGGAACGTACCAGTAGAGAGCCAACCACCCAAAACCCACTGTATCACATATCAAACCAACCAAATTATGGAGATTTATGCGTTGGAAAGTTTGTTTTCTTTGGATTATTTTTATTCCTTTGATAACAGCATGCTGCTGCGCCTGCGCAGAAAAAAGGTAATGGTAACAGATTGGTAAAAAACCTAAGCAAAAACATGATTTTTTTGTTAAACTGAGACTGCATATGATAAATGTATACAGACTTCTTAAAGTGAGATCCTATACAGGAAATTTCTATACTGAGTTCACGAATAGATGACCACTACTAACAGCATGTGAGAGTGATACTGCGCCTAACCAGAATAAAGGTAAGGCTAACAGACTGGCAAAACACCTCACCAAAAGCCCCTAATTATTCTACTAAAAGCATTTATGTAGAATAAAATTAATTTTAGCAAGAGCTCGATTTGCTTAGACGAGCGCGACTGGAGAGGTATTTTCATAATCAAAAACGCATAGCGTTTTTAAGACGCTTACACCAGTATTTACTAAGACCTTTAGACTTAGCATTGTAGACCGGGTTAGTATCAAGTCTATAGACTTGATACCGACCCGTTTAAGTGTAGTTTTTTAATACTCACAGGTCAAATAACTGCAAACATTTGGTTCATTCTAATGTGCAATATGATAGTAAGCATTTCTCAGTCAGTTTTATCTCGTATAAATTCAAATTAGCTTTAGAAATAAAAAAAGCACATCAAATTTTTGTAACGATATGTCATTTTTTGGAGATCTAGTCTGTGCAGTCGTAGGATTTTATAGTGGTTAAAGCCTATACCTTAAGTACAATAAGGTACCAAAATAGCTACCTTTCTTATTCTTCAAGGTAGAAGTGAGGGATTTTAAGGAGTTTGTGAATTACTGTATGTCTCCCCCCTCTGGAATCTATTTAAGTGGTACTGATAAATGAATAATTAAATATTGTTTATGGGCAAGTTTTCTACACTTCTGTATGTAAAGGTACCCTGTAGAATACGTACCCGAGCATTTGAGCCTTATTGGAAACACCCTAGTATGAGCTAGAGTCCCTGTATGTTGACATATTTGGATCCAATATGTCAACATACAGGGACTCTAGTATGAGCGAGTCTATCCAATTGAAACAATGAAACAAGCGCGGATCTGCGTGAAAATCTAGGTAGGGGTAATAGTCGACGAAAAAATTATTTGTAATATAATTTTTTCTTAGGGGGGGGGGGGGTAAATCGCCTATTTTTCCTTTAATCAATAACAAAAAGTGCATATTTTTTGTTCTAGGGGGTGTAATTACCACGTTACCCCCCTCTCAAATCCGCGTTTGCAATGAAATTGTGGTGGTGGTGCCAAAGCTTAAAACAATTTATATTTTAATAATTATTGAAGATTTTTAACTAAATTTTCTTCTAAAACTTTATTTTATTTGTTAGAATGTGATGAAAATGTATGGTTTACGTCTCTATAACCTTTCTTATTATACCCTAGGAATATAGGGGTCATTACAATCATGTTAAGACACCGCTAGCCCAACCTTTTCATTCAAACCATTTCTAACCCTCACATTCTCTAGATTTTCGAGCTTTTTATCAATCAATACCAAAAATAACTGGGGTGAAAATCTATGCCAGAAATGTTAAAAAACATAAGCAGAAAGCGAGAATTTAAAGGACTCTCGCTAAGCAGTTCCATACCAAGAAATTGTTTACCAATGTAAATATCAAATTCGATAGGTCAGCGCAAAAGCCATGCGAGAAGGTGCGTTTCGCTTAGCGTTTTCAACCTAACGTTTTTAAGCCAATTTATGGCCCGTTTTTATCTACTAAAAGTTTTGCCACGTCAGTATAGGTACCTAATAATTTAAATTTTTTGAAGTGAAGCTGCTTTAGCGGTATATGTTTTTTTAGAAATAAAAATAAAAAACAATTTTTTTACTTTTGCTACTAAGTGGCAAATTAAAAATATTTAAATTTTATAACTTTCGAAAATTGTTAATTTTACCTGTAGACATAAATATATTTATTACATTATGTTGAAGTCTTGCCACTGTGTCACATTAACCTGAAGATTTTAAATGAAACACCCTGTAGGTTATTTTAGTTTTGGAATCTACTTAACATTCTTGATATTTTTCATAAAGAAGTGCATATACCTGTCTTAATATGTTTTCGATAATATATTATTTTAATCCAACTAATAAATACTTCCATTTTATTTTTATTTAATGGGTGTATAAAAAGTGTGTCTGCAAAGCATATAGGAATATTTACTTTTCGTACACACATGCATCCTTTTTTTATTTAAGGAGCAATGCGTATCACCAGGCAGGGTTATTAGCGCCGGAATATTTATAAGTTACATCATAAAGTAAGTTACTTTGTGGTTGCATGTTTAAATCTTAAGATAAAGATTACAGTCTTTCAAAAAACTATTTAGCCGCCGAACAGCTTCAACATTATTCTGCAAAATGTTTTGAAGATTGTTTTAAGATTTGTCTTCTTTGGAGGTCTTCAAATTTAGCACATAACGCTCTGGCAAACGCATATTTTTTAAAGTCTTTCGTTGCACTCACAGAGAGGAGAGTTTTCTTTATATAGCAAGTATTGGTGCGTGAGTTTTGTGTGAGCTATGCGAAGTTGACAGCACTTGTTGTTAGCTCCCGCTAAATTCGCGGTTGTTTTTACTTTTAATTTTTGAAAACCACACAATTGGATGACGGACAGAGTACATTTTCGCGCATTTTGAAATGCGCACCAAGAATCAGAGAGATCCTTTCTACCGCCTCGAGAAAAATGGCGTGTTAATCACTTTCTCCAACTATTACAAATTTCTACACTTAAAAGTGCTCGATTTTGGTGTACTGAAGCATAGAACTAGAAACTTCAGCCCTTCAGCTACGTGGTGCCATCATTAGATCCGGAAAGGGGCCCCTGGAACGTGGAGAAATTGGCTGCAAACTGGTGAGTACTTTGTTTCTGATTTCCGTTGTGTGGGACCAGCAATTAACCTATGGACCTTTGATTATTTCGTGATTTCGTATCAATATATTTATGTTTGTTCGCGCTTTCATTTAATAAATTATATACAATCCACTGCAGTTATCGTTTTTCTAATTGCAGGCAATCATAAAGTGGTCCTTTGAGCCGGATAAATAAATTTACTCCATACGACGGTATTAATGCCATTTTCACATTTTCGCCGAGATCACACGGCCTTGAATTTGCCAATCGTGTTGAACCGTAGATTTTCGTTCGTTCGACCTTCGGTTTTGGCGCAGTTCACCTGTTTTCGGTCCGCTGCTATGGTAACGCAGGGTTTACCGCGTGGTCATTTCAGTAAACAAAAATCGAGAATCAATCAAAACAAACAAACAACATTTCTGTGATTAGATTTGTTCCATACCATTTCGATATTAAAACATTTTTCATCAATTGCGATAAATTAGTGCATATTTTCGACAATTCGTCATTTTTCTATTTCAGAAGCATTAATTTAGCGTTAATTGTATATTTACCGACAATTTCGTCATTTCAAAGGTAAAATCATGTCTATCAAAAAAGCCGTGCAAAAACGCCAGGGTTTTTTATCTGCGATCACCGAGTGTTATGTGTTTTCACAAACCGCGGCAACGGACGCAAAAGCGAGAAACGAGTTTCAAGTGAGGTATTCCGATTTGGATGAAACCTTCGATAAATGCATGTTGGCACATAATGATGTCATTATGATGATAGACGACTCAGACGACGAGGGTTTTAAAACGCAAGATACGATCCTTTCAGAAGCTCGTAAATATTTTTATGCGTGTAAGGGGGTTTACTCTGAAATATTTCCGGTTGAGGCCCCATCCTTTTCGCGATCATATGTTCGTCAAAACGAATCTGAAACTCCAAAACTCAAAGAGTTAGGTATTCCCATATTTCGAGGTGATAAAAAATTATGGCCAAGCTTTTTCGATCTTTTTAATAACATTATAGATCAAAATCAAAGTCTAAGTAACGTCCGAAAACTTCAATATTTATTTTCATATCTCGAGGATGAGCCTTTAAAATTGATATCAGGGATTAGCTTATCTGATCAAAATTATAAAATTGCTTACGACAAGTTAGTCAATAGATATCAAAACAAGCGAGACCTCGCAAATAATTGATTAGCATTAAGCACAATTATGAACTCTACCTTAAAAAACGAGTCAGCTAAAGAATTGCGTAATTTAATTGACACCTTTTCAGAATCCCTAGAAATTTTAAAATCACTTAGCTTTGACGTTGACAGTTGGGACTTTATTATTTTTTTCATTTTGTTAGAAAAATTGGATATTCCGATGCGTTCAAATTTCGAAATGAGTCACGCCAATACTAATACCGAAATTCCCACGTTTCAGTCACTTTTTCAATTTCTAGAAAAAAGATGTAAAGTTTTGGAATCACTTCCTCAATCAACAGCACCCAAAAAGGTGCCTACCTATCAAAAATCAAATTCTATGCAAAATCAGTTTGGGCAAAAGCCTACCTATCAAAAATCAAATTCTATGCCAAATCAGTTTGGGCAAAAGCCTACCTATAAATCATCCAATTCGCCTTTTATAGGACTGGTTGGCACCTCAACTAATTCAAGTACGGGAATAAAATGTTTCCGGTGTAATCAAGGTCACGTGCTTTCGAAATGTCAAACATTTCTTGACCTCTCGCCTATCGAGCGCCTATCTTTCGTCAAGCAGAAAAAATTATGTCTAGCGTGTTTTCATCCCTCGCATGGGGTAGACTCGTGCAAATCAAAATATTCATGCAGGACTTGCAATAGTAAAAGGCACCACACTTTAACTCATATCTAAGAATTTAATAAAGTGTCTGGAAGCCAAGATACTAGTCATGTCATTCACACACCATCTGTCAATAATCTTCATGTGTCATTAAATACCTCAGGACCTTCAGGTACTTTTCTTTTATGCACCGCCATAATAGATGTTATGGACGGTTGCGGAACTTTTCAACCTGTAAGGGCACTGCTTGATTCTGGATCACAGACAGGATTCATCAGTGAAAAGTGTATTCATCGTCTTAATCTTCCTAGGCGAAGTTACACCACTGAAATATTCGGATTAAATCAAATGTCTTCTCTTACTTCCAAAGGGCTCGTTCAATGTCACATTAAGCCACAAGGACAGGTCAATCCTTTACTTAATTTCGAAGCAATTGTTGTTCCACAACTATGTTCCAATATGCCTACATTCACTTTGAACGATAATCAGTCGAAAAACTTGGAAAACCTTAAACTTGCCGACCCATCTTATTTCAAATCTAGACCTGTGGACCTGGTTATTGGTTGCGAGCTATTCGCACAGATATTCAAGGAGGGCAGGGTTCTTGGACAAATAGGGCAACCTTCAGCCCTTGAAACCATCTTTGGCTGGATCGTCATGGGAAAAGTTGACGAAGTAGGTAATCTTACGGAACGAACCAGTTGTTTTTTAACGAGTCATTCACCTCCTTTAGAGGTCATTATCCCTAGGTTTTGGGAAATCGAACATTTGCCTAAAAAACAAATCTTATCAAACGAAGAAAAACAAGCGGAATCAATTTTTACTGCGAGTGTCGTACGACAACCGAGCGGTAGATTCATGGTAGATCTTCCGTTTAAAGATAAAATAAACCCTGACCTAGGAAATACTTATCCGCAAGCTTATCGTAGATTTTTACTTCTAGAAAATAGATTACTCAAAAATCCTGATCTGTACACTGCCTATGCAAGACTATATCGATTCTAATCACATGAGTCTAGTTTTAACTAGTCAACCAAAAGTCGACGTATCATGTTTTTTGGCACATCATTGCGTACTAAAGCCGGAAAGTTTAAGTACAAAATTAAAGGTATTCTGGGATTGTTCGGCAGTCACCCCAAAGAATATTAGTCTCAATGACACGTTGTTATCTGGACCGAAACTTCAAAAGGATACAGCTTCTTTACTCCTTACGTTTCGTCTTAATCCTATTGCCTATATTGCTGATATCAAACAGATGTTCCGTCAAGTCCTTATCAATCCTTATCACCGTCCTTATCAAAGGATATTGTGGAGGTTTTCTCCACAGGACCCACTTTCAGTGTGGGAACTTTCTACTGTCACTTTTGGCATGACATGCTCACCTTTTCTAGCCATGCGTACCTTAAATGAGCTGGCAGAGAGAGAAAAGGAACGTTTTCCTATGGCTAGTAGTGTTCTAAAAACGTCAATTTACATCGACGATATCTTGGGAACTAGCCCTTCGCTTTCTAAAGCCCTTTCCCTACAGATGGAACTCAATGATTTGTTGAAGTCGGGAGGATTTGAACTTAAAAAATGGGCAAGCAATTGTCCTGAGTTATTGGCAACATGAACCACACTTTATCAAAGTTTTAGGCCTTCAATGGCATCCAAAAAACTATATTTTTTTTATCAATGCTGAATGAACGACAAACCCCCAACTAAACGTTCTATTTTATCTATCATAGGAACAATCTTCGATCCCTTAGGTTTTCTTTGTCCCTTGTTGCTACAAGCAAAATTTATTTTGCAACAGTTGTGGATATCGAAAATAGGCTGGGACGAAGAACCAGATTCCTCTATCATCGACTCTTGGAACAAACTTCGTTCTGAATTCCCGCTTCTTTCCAATTTTCAATTACCCCGACAAATCAAACTGTTAAAAACCAATACCTGTCAAATCATCGGCTTCTGTGACGCTTCAATTCGAGGTTACGCAGGCGTCGTATATTTTCGTGTAAAAGAGGAAAACAATATATCTGTTTCTCTCATATCTGCGAAATCTAGGGTCGCGCCTATAAAGTCACAAACTTTGGCTAGGCTAGAACTCCTAGGCGCATTTCTTTTAAGCGAATTAATTGATTTCGTCTTATCTAGCTATGAAGGAAAAATAACTTTTACAAATATCGTTACTTTCAGCGATTCGCAAGTCGTATTGCTCTGGCTTTCATCTCCTCCTAATCGCTGGCAAACCTTTGTTGGAAATCGAGTCAGTAGAATCCAAGAAATCATTCCCTCAAACTCATGGCGCTACATTCCTTCTGCTTTAAATGCAGCCGATATTGCGTCACGAGGGGCCACCCCCTCACAGCTCATTTCACATGACATGTGGTGGAACGCACCGTCGTTTTTGTGGTCTCCCGAAAACGAATAGCCCGATTTTCATAAATCAAAAATGCCGATTGATTTCGGAGATATTAATCTGGAGGAAAAGCAAAAGGTCTGTTGCAATGCGATAATTGACGTTAACTTCTTAGATCAGCTTCTTATCAAATATTCATCTATATCAAAAATTCAACGTATCATTTGTTATGTCCTTCGAATAGTTAACCTTTTTCAAAGCCATTCCTATCAAAAATCCACTAATCTACCGGAACAAAAAATTATTTTTGAAAATATTGTTTTCCTACCGCCGGTGAGATGCAAAGTGCGTTATACCTTCCTATCAAACACGTTCAAGGTTCTTGCTTTTCTGAGTTTTTGTCCGCGTTATCTAAGGATAAACCAATACCGAAACCTTTTCGAAAACTTTCACCTTTTCTTGATGAAAATAATATCATTAGACTCGGTGGCAGATTACAAAAATCTGAACTTTTGTGTTATTCTGCAAAACACCCCGTCTTACTTTCGAGTAACCATCGTTTAACTACTCTTCTTATCGAGTCCACTCATCGACAATACCGTCATCCTGGGTTTAAAACATTACATAATCTGCTTTTACAGCAATTTTGGATATTATCTGCCAGACGGGCAATTCAAAGAACCATATCCAAGTGCTTGCAATGTTTTAGAATAAACCCTATAGACCGCCCATAATGAGTTCACTTCCCGCTCATCGAATCAATCAACTTAAACCTTTTTCGAGTGTAGCTATCGACTTTTGTGGACCTTTCTTTGTGATTCCTCATCGTTACCGTGGTTGTAAAGCTTTCAAATCGTTTGTCTGTGTGTTTGTCTGTACGGCCACACATTGCGTGCATTTGGAATTAACCATGGAACTGTCCACCGAAGGGTTTGTAGGTGCATTCCATCGATTCATTTCCAGACGTGGAAGCGTGACGCAATGCTGGTCAGATCAGGGCAGTAATTTTATAGGGTTTCGTAACCAATTACTTGATTACGCAAGAAGTGCGTCCACCAGACTTTCTATTCGTTGGCATCTGGGACCCCCTCTCAGCCACATTTCAATGGCCTGGCAGAAGCTGGCGCCAAAAGTTTTAAAACTCACTTTGTTCGAGTTGTCGACCTTACATGTCGCATAGAAGCTGTACTTAATAGTCGCCCTTTCTCTCCTGCCTCTTTAGACCCACACGATCTTCAACCTCTTACCCCTGGGCATTTTTTGACCCTTGAACCCCTTAATTCAGAAATTCCGGAGTCAGATTTGTCCGAGGTTCCCCTAAATCGGCTCTCGAGATGGCAACTAATCCAAAAACTATATAATGATTTTTGGAAAAGGTATTCTGTAGAGTATTTGCATACGCTACAACAGCGACACAAGTGGGTTGATTCGTCCCCAAATATCAAATTAAATGATTTGGTTATCATATCGAGTGATCACACCCGGTCGGGTTCTCGAATTGCATCCCGGCGGAGACGGTCAAGTGCGTGTAGCGACGGTACGAACGGCTACCTGTGTTTACAAGCGGCCAGTTGTAAAACTGTGCCTCTTGCCGAATTAAAACTAATTTTCATTTTTCTACCTATTACCGGGTATTACAATAGGTTTTTCTTTATTTTTATTTTGTTTGAATTTTTGTTTGTTTGTTTTGCGTTTTTCGGGTTTTCGTTATCTCTAAATAAACCTACGCTACTTTTCTGTTTTTCATTCATTTATATTTATCGGTCGATCATTTTTTCTTATATCTATATCTGTCCGGTTGATATTCTAAAATTGTGTGTTTTGGAGGGCAGTTATGTTAGCTCCCGCTAAATTTCGCGGTTGTTTTTACTTTTTAAAACCACACAATTGGATGATGGACAGAGTACATTTTCGCACATTTTCACATGCGCACCAAGAATCAGAGAGATCCTTTCTACCGCCTCGAGAAAAATGGCGTGTTAATCACTTTCTCCAACTATTACAAATTTCTATACTTAAAAGTGCTCGATTTTGGTGTACTGAAGCATAGAACTAGAAACTTCAGCCCTTCAGCTACGTGGTGCCATCATTAGATCCGGAAAGGGGCCCCTGGAACGTGGAGAAATTGGCTGCAAACTGGTGAGTACTTTGTTTCTGATTTCCGTTGTGTGGGACCAGCAATTAACCTATGGACCTTTGATTATTTCGTGATTTCGTATTAATATATTTATGTTTGTTCGCGCTTTCATTTAATAAATTATATACAGTCCACTGCAGTTATCGTTTTTCTAATTGCGGGCAATCACTTGTGTTTTTCTATTTTGATTTAAAAACTTTCAAGGTTTCACATTTGGTTTCACGTTTGGTTTCATTTTATTAAGTTTATTGTTTATTTGTTGAGTCCACCCATTCATTTATTTACAGATCTATATTATTTGTTAGAAATAATAAACAACACTTTGAAAATATTTCCAGAGTTAACAGTTAATCATTATAATACCCGAAATGGCAATATGATAGGGTAGAGCAGCATGTTAGTTATGAGAAGTCCCCAAGTTATATGGCAATCAAGTGTTACAATAAATTACCAAATAATATCAAGGTTATTAATAATGTAACACAATTTAAAGTTGCAGTTAAAAAAATTCTGCTAGATATATGCGCCTATGACATAAAATGTTTTCTAAACTATCCATTGTAACATTTTATCCACATACAGAGTGTCCCATAACTTAGGGGCCATAGTGCAGCAGGTGATTGAGGAAAATTTTTTAAAGCTAGAGGATTGGGGGGAAACAGGGTTTTACAAAAAAAAGAAAATCTGTCACAGCCAGCTGAATCCTCAGCTATTTGTGATTCAAAAATGTGGTATTTCTTTTTTTGATAAAATTACAAGTTGAAGAGATACAGGCTGTCAAAATAACCTCAAAAAATTTATAAAAAATATATATATTTTTTTAATTTAATATTTGTGTACTTATTCTTTTAAAAAATATCAATAATATTTTATTATTATATCTCGCCAGAGACTTGTTTTTATTAACCAAAAATATTTCAAAAAAAAATTGACCGACTAATTTTTTTCAAAATAATTTTTATTTCAATCTATTGCTCTTGTTCTAGTACACTACTTTACCCAATTCCATATTTTTACTGCACTTTTTTAAAAAGTTATTATCAAAAAAGTTAAAAAAATTACCAATTTTGATGCTCTGTATCTCGACAAAGAAAGAGTTTATTATAGAAACTTTTTTATCAGACATGATCTCTTTTATCACCTGTTGGCCTATGGCCCCTAAGTTATGGGACACCCTGTATAACGTTTGTTTTTATTCATCATACCAATAATTTCTGTAGTAAAAGTATTGTATTTGTTGTCGTATTTATTTATTTACTTTTTCGTGACCTGATGTGAAAAATCGTTTATTATATAATATTGTTTGTTCGTGTGTGTGTGTGTGTGTATGTATGTATAGGTTTTATATCTATGCATATTTTTTTTGTTGTTTACATTGATAAATATGTTATTAGAATCAAGTATTGACATAACCGCAAGGAACTTTCTTTTTTTTTTTTTGAGTAATTAGCTATTAGTGACGATTTCCATATTGTATTTTAAAATCATTTTGAGGAAAAATAAAGATTTGATTTGATTTGATTGCCAAAGGTTATGGACGCACTGTTTTATGTATATTTTAAAGTCACTTTTAGCATTATGCCGCGCTATCTTGCAGCTGGGAAAATCCATGGCTGATTTTGCTGCTTCGTCGGCTTTTTCAATCCCTTCATATTCCCTATTTGCATATAAGTAAAAAATATTTATGTTATTTCAAATTTTAATCACAATAATAATGATACTAGTTATTAAACCTTAACAATCAAAAGTCAATCAAGAAAACATTACAGTCATATCATTTGCATAATGTATGTTGATATTTGTATAAAAATTACGTAGGCCATAAGGCAAGCTCTGTCGAAAAACAAAAACAATAAGGTAGGATTGGTTCAATAAATGAAAATAGTTTAGTTTAAATTAAAATGTTACATTATGACTACGTGAATTACTTTTAAACTATTTTTTAGAATAAAACCATTCTATAGCCGAGACAGAAACGAGTATATTATTAGTTTATGGCCGAGAGGTTCAGTTTTAATTTAGTTCACCTCACACAAGAATCATTTTAAATCTAAAGATATAGGCAATCAAGAATACAGGACTTGCTGTTTTTATTTTCAATATTAAAACGGACCTGCTGATTTTAAATATACATAACTTGAACTGGCCAAATGTGAGTTACGACTGTTTACCTGTAGGCTATAGAATTATAAATCTGGATAAAAAATATATTTTTATCAAAATGAAGAGTTAACACTTACATTACTTGTAAGTTTGTAATAAATATAGGAATTCAATTTTGACTACATATTGGATCAACTGAGGCGAGATCAACTTCAAAAAAAAAATATGGTAATTTATAAAAGTAGATATCTTAAATTTTTTTTTGAATTTTAAAATCTTTAACAATATTTGAAGTATATTTTGATTTTTAATTATTATTTTTTTTATTTTTTGAAATTTAAAAAAAAAAAAATTTTGAAAATTTTAAAATGCTTATATATATTTCAAGAATAATTGGTGACTTGACTGAGAAAGATGTCTTTTATAAAACTGCAAAATAATCACTTTTATTGTTTTGGGCAAAAATATTGCATATTTTGGAAATTATATAAACATTGAAATAATGTTAAATAAAAGCCAACTATATGAATAAATAAAATACATTTTTGAGACAAAAATAGTGTTTTTAAAATTAGTAATAGAAATTTACCTCAAAAATTTTATCTAAAGACGCTGGGTAATTTCGCTCAATAATTATTACAATCCATATCAAGTTTTGCTAAGTTAATGAAATTAATGTACTTTTAAAGAAAGTTAAGATTTAAAAAATCTTTTGTATAGCAGAGTCAAACTTTTAATAATTTGCAAAATGAAATTTTCCACCTCGATGAATTTGACCATTATTTCAACTTTTTTTAATGCATTTGATGCGTTTATTGGGCTTTTAAAGTTATCGCCAACACCAAAGAATAAAACTTAGGGTTAATTTCAAATGTGATGTAGCATTGTTCGAACCTATTATAAAGACAAAAATTCTCATTGGATAGGGTTATACGTACGTATATGCTGAATACTGTTTAAAACTATAAAAAGTATAAAACAAAATTTGGTCATAACATTTTTTCTGTAATGACAACTATATCAAATCAAAACCAAAAATTAATCTGACAAAACAAGTACAATATAAATAACAAATCACTGAATACTGTTTAAAACTATAAAAAGTATAAAACAAAATTTGGTCATAACATTTTTTCTGTAATGACAACTATATCAAATCAAAACCAAAAATTAATCTGACAAAACAAGTACAATATAAATAACAAACCCCAAATATAACAGGGCACTTTCTAACATTTCTCCCCTCGGCAATCTTCTCTTAAAAATTACTACTCTTCTGTTAATTCTAATTTATCTATTGGTCACATTTTGACTACTGGACGCCGGTATTCTTCATTGCTGGTTTTAACATCAACCACCCTCACTTTGCCATCTTTCCCAGGGTATGTAGCTGTAATTTTACTTAGTGGCCAGTTATTTCTGGTTAACTGATTGTCTATTACTACCACTAGTTTTCTCATCTGGATAATATGATTTTTCTGTAGCCATTTGGATCTATTTTCAGTGTTTTCTTAAGTGAACCTTTGGTGAAGAAATACCCATAGGCTTGGCAATACTAGATCCTATTAAAAAATTATTTGGTGTTATAATGGCAGTACTATTTTCAGAAGAAGTGTACGTCAATAGGCGGCTGTTTACTGTGTGTTCCACCTAAGTTAAAAGAATTTTCAAAACTTTCCCTAAGAATAATTTTAAACGTTACTTTTAACTATTCTTTTCCAAGCTGCTCCCATTGGATTTCTTCTGCTACTAATTAATTTTTTCTAAAACTTCAAAATCCACATGCCTTAACACTTGTTTCATTTCTTTGTCTGATGTTTTAAAATTGGTCGCCTTGTCAGAATAAATAATGACAGGCGGTCCACGTCTTAATATAAATATTTTGATTGCTAATAGAGCTGAGTCTGTAGTCAAACTCTCAGCTATCTCAGTGTGAATCACTCTAACAGACAAACACGTAAAGAGGAATCTATATTTATGCTTCCTTCTTCCAACTGATATTTGCATGGGTTCAAAGTAGTCTATTCCTGTAATTTTTCCATTTCAGACACGAGGGCTTTTGCTTTTCTATTTTTACAAAAGTAGCAATCATCTATTACTGACTTATTGTTTTTCTTGCATTTATTATTCAAAATCGTTGTCTTATTTTATTAAAAACTAAATCGATCCCCGGATGTTAGAACTTAGACTTTTAGTCTCGTAATGTATTTGAATTAACCACTGCAAAATCTGGTAAATACCATCTTTTCTCTGTTTCTTATTGAGCGTCTTGATTATTTAACTTTTTTGCATATCCTTTTTCTTCATATTCTGTTATTTTATTAGCATAAGCTTCGGAAAAAGATAGGGTCTTTGGACATCTTTTTCTCAATAAATTCAAAACTTCTAAGTGCCACGGGTTTGCTATTTGGTAGAATTTCATTTTTGCTTTTCCATAATAAGCCAGTCACCCATCCTCCATATTTTCTTCGGGAAACTTCCTTTAGTAATGTTTTCTACCTGTTCGTCTTTATAAGACTGTTTTGTTTGAAGTTTTACTTCCAGTGATTCAAATGCGAAAGAGCTTTTTACTAGTTTATGCAGCTCTCCATCTTATTCTTCCACCTATGCGACCTTTAAAACATCCAAACTTCCAGTGCACTATCTAACCTTACTTGATATAAGATAATGTTGGAGAATTTTTCAGATCTTCTATCAAATGTCTTGTCGTAAAAAGATCAGCGTGATCTAGACTATTAAAATTTTAGGGAGGCTCCATTTAAATCAATCAAGTTTACATTTTGTAAATGTTTCCATTTGCTTTGAGGTGACTTTAAACTAATATTTTACATGTCTGGGATTGTATAAACATCATTCATTTGGAAAACCTCTTGCTCCAGGGTATTGGATTTTTTAAAGTTGCTTGTATTTTTGTCTGTCCATCTTAAATTAAGTCTTTTTTTAGGACCATTTAAACCAAGCGATGTTGCTGAATCTTCGTCAATTAAAATTATTGTCGAGCCTTCATCAAAGACTACATAAGTCTATATTTCTTTTGTATCTGTTTTCAAAATTACTGGAGCAATTTTTAAAATTATTTCATTATGTTCAGTCTTTAAAATGTGTCCAACCATTTGTGAAGTAGATGGCATTGAATCCAAATTTTCTGATTTTATTTGAATATTTTCTTCTTTATATTTGGCATTATTTAAATTTCAGATGCTTTTAAGCTTTAAAGTGAAGAAGTTTGTGATGTTTCTTCTTATCTATTTTTACAATTAACTATACGATGTGTATTTCTTACACAAAAATAGCAAGCTATTTGTCCTTTAACCAATTTCCATTTGCCATTTACACTCATTTTTAGAAATTTGGAACAATTTTCTACATTATGTTTTTCGAAGCAGGCAATGCACAGTTCAGTCAAATTTTCAGTTTTCTGATTTGATACCAACGTGGTTCTTTTAAATTTATCATTATTGGGCTTGGATGATCCTTGAACATATGTACAAGGTCGGGCTTTAATAGCAACCACATTCTTAAAGTCTTTTAGCGTATGAAGAAGAAAGCTGCATATCATAAGACAATTTCTGCATGAGTTCATCTAATAACTATGGACATGTTAGATAAATTTGCATATCAAGTGATTTGAGAATCAAATATAAATGATTTACAATTTCATATAAAGATGTTAAAGCTGCAAAATCGTTCGTTCGTACATATTAATTAATATTACAGACATATTTTTTGCATCTTTTACTGGTGTTCTTACAAGAATATCTAGTCCACCATACTAAAATGTTCGTCGTGAAATTTTAAATGTAATTTAATGTAATTTGTAAAAGACTGGTTTGCTGTATACTTAAAAGAAATTAAATTTTAGGAGGAGAACTTGTCTTGCTGTCTTTTAATCGAAAGTAAATATTTGTTACAAAACAAAAGAATTATCAAAACTATCTGAAAGAATCCGATTGGAAATCAATATTGATTTTATTATTTATAAATTTGATTATTATTTTTCTATAAGGCTAATGCGAAACCCCTTTTAACGCTTAAAAAATGAAATAGATAAAAATGAAAAAAAAACCACACAAGACGCCGTTTTGTACAGAATTTTCTGACAAAATTATCAAATAAAAGTTATTGAAAAGCCTCAAAACCC
Source organism: Aspidapion aeneum (assembly GCA_963576565.1). Taxonomy (NCBI): domain Eukaryota; kingdom Metazoa; phylum Arthropoda; class Insecta; order Coleoptera; family Brentidae; genus Aspidapion; species Aspidapion aeneum. Next base: position 181,222,966 of record OY755038.1, on the reverse strand, counting down.
CCTTCCAGCAAGCAGCATCTTTTCTTCTATTTCAATTAGGTATAGGTGCTTTTGATCTCCGAAATAGGAAGGACACATATACAGGGTGTTCGTGTATAATCCCCTTCCCCTCCCCAAACTCTTGAACGGAATGAGATATCGACTTCGGGTGACGAGGGGTTTTAAAAAGACAATTGTTCGTGAACTTTGTCGTCATTAGCGTGTTTCTTGTTGGAAAGGACTTTTTTGGCCTTTTAATCATATTTTTTAAAACTTTTACCCACCTGCTGAGAATATATTTAAAGGTCTTAAAATCCAATTTAATTTTTTTCCAAATAATTCCCGAACTTGAACGGCAATTAAAAACTTTTTTAACAAGGTTTTAATATTTTCCTATATAAAATAGTAATAAAATCAAACGTTAAAAGATTCGCGTATAGAGATTTTTTGAGGTTCGTCATAAATTTAACCCTCCGCGGCACGGGTATGTCCTGTGACGCCACAAGTAATTTAATTATTTTATAACTTAGGGCGCTCGTGACCTTCCCCAAAGAGAGTTGGCCTACCTTTTCGCCAGGATATTTCACGTGTGTGAACACAGTTTTCAGTAGTGTCTTATTGCTGTACCAATCACTATCTGTTAAATTGGCCTGTGGGGACACACCCGTGCTTTGCTGTAAGTAACATCTACAATAAATGCTTAATGCTTTTAATTATTTTCCTGGAATAAAATTGCATGATTGCGGCTTAACTGCGGTCAAATTATAATGCGATTGCGGCTGGTTAGGTTTAGGTTTGGCTAGGTTAGGTTAGGTTGAGTTAGGTTGGCCTATTTTATAAAATGATAGAAATTGCGGGAGTTAATAGCCATGTTGTTTACAAGTCAAACAGTAAAAATCCAAATATTCTTACAAAATCACGGAGAGAGTTTCTAAAAGAAGTGGCACTGACTTTAGTGCAAGAACAACTAAAAGGCAGAGCGGTAAACAAACATTTATCAAAAAACGTCAGAAAAGTAGCTTGTAGGTTGACTGGTTTGGAAATGCAAAATCCTGATACTGCTCCTGGTGCACAAAGAAAAAGAGGAAAATGTTTTTACTGTCGAAATCGGAATACACAATACTTTTGTCAAAAATGTAAAAAATGGCTTTGTTTGGAGTATGCAAAACCACTTTGTGCATCGATGAAGAAGCGGTACAGTAAAGTTTTTGAAAGGTTCTTTTTGTATATGCAAAAAAAAAGTTGTTTTTTTGAATTGAGGACAGTAGGTTAAGTTTATTTTTTTAAGTTGTATTTTATTTCTAATTATTAAACGCATATACCACTAACTTATTATTAGTTTTATTTATGTATAAAAACATCCTCTTAAAAAAATTTTACAATAATATTTTTGTCCTCTCTGGACAAACCCGTGCTTTGATGTTACACGGCTTGACCCGTGCGGCGGAGGGCTAAAACTACGTGTCAGTAGATTTCCAAGTCCTTGACAACTCTTGTGTGGTAGATTTTAAATGGGGCAGAATATGAAAAGTTTATTTTATTACCGTTAAATAAATAAGCCCGCCTTATGTTTTAAAACTCATATGCTAATATTGGTAAGATAAGTATTTAAAAAACAAAAATTAATTGAGGATAATTACGTGTTGCATTTGAACCTATCACCGTTTTATCTGTAGCAAACGCTTTATTAAACGTTCCTACTATATCAAAAATTAGCATTGAACCTTGGAGTTCTGCTAACTCATTTGCATTTCCTTTATAGGCCAGTCATTAGAACGAATGCCACCGTCATCTTGGATTTAGTTTGCACGAAAAGGTTTTTTTTTAAATTTTCTGGTGCCTGTACGTTTTAGAAAAAAACATTTTAGACAAAGCCAAAGGTTCAGGAAAATAAAATTTCCTACAAAAACGCTGTTGACGTGTTTTTTGTCAGACTTATGGTTTTCGAGTTATGATGCTAAATATTTCGCCAGCATTTTGGATTTTGACCAATTTTTACCTTCACGCGCAGCAATGGCTAGAGAAGGTATTGTTTTCGACAAAAAATATTTTTTTGAGATATCGCCAAAAATATTTTATTTAGGTGAATTTTGACCTATCCTAGCAATATCGTCATAATGTCTGTCTGTGTGTGTGTGTGTGTGTGTATTTTTTTTCTTCTGTTTTCTTATTTCTGTAACACGATAGCTCCTAAACCGCTGAACCGATTTTCATAAAATTTTTAGGTAAAATAATGTCCGACACGCTAACGGGCTGATTACATTTTAGTCAAAATCCATTAATGCTATTGACAGTTTCTTGACAATTAAAGAAAATAGAAAATGCTCACTTTTTAACGGAGCATCGCATCAATATGTGGTTTTCGGAATACAGTAGACCACATTTTGATCAATAACTCGCGTTATAACCAAAAACTTCGTAAGATCTTTAGTTTCCGAGATATTTACAAAAACTCTTTTGAAGGCTGTTTATCATAGCTTCACTTGAAGTGTGCTAATAGGCTAACTAGGAAGGTATCAGATCCGTCCATTCGTCTGGCAATAAAACGTCCTTAGGCGTTTCTATAGGAAAACTTTTGAATAAAACTTTTTTTTTTCTAAAACTTACAGTAACTAAGTAATTTTAAAAACCCTTTTTTTGCACACTTAATCCACGATGGCGAGGGGAACCCCCCCCCCCCAAGGTCGAAAAGTCAAATTTGGTTTTGGACTCCAATAACATATGTCAAAATCGCGACTATACCACCTTTTGCAACCTAAAATTCTATGGACTGGGCTACTAGCTCTTTGAAAATTATTATACGCGACTACATTTTAGGTTTAAATAACAATTCAGGTTTAAATACTAATTCGTTAGCGCGAAAGTTTGGCATAATAAAAATCCATACAAAAACTTTTAGGCTAAACGGTTTTATTTTAAATTATCAGCTGTACCAAAATATAGAAAAGAGATACAAACTTTTAACACCCTAAGATGAAAAAGTAGGGGGGTGTTTAAATTAATTATTTTAATTGACTTGGAAATCAAATTCTTAAAATACAAATGCAAAAAATGAGATTATGCTTAAAAATTAACTTTGCTTTTTAAAATAAGTTTTATCTATCCAACCAAATAAATTATAGGCAACTAATTTTTTTATAATTTTGAGTTATGTCATTTTAATTTTAAGGATGCAACGTTTTTCTGAGCAAGTCATTCTTATTTTTAACACTCCGACCAGATGTTTTTAAGCACCCGGCACCGGCGCACAGTAGAGCGAGCTTATGGGAGCGGTTGGGTATCAGGTATTTTGCTTTTTACCCAAAAGACATAAAAATGTATTTTATATATCACAATACTGTATGCACTGCGATTTCTTAAAGTTATAAAAGATTACGTGCTGTAATCATTTTGCATTACATCTAAGGCGACCCAAAAAAGTTTGTTTTACCAAAATCTATGGCTTATTAAATGCCTATAACTCTACTAACCTGCCATCGAATTTTATCGTTTTAAGCTCTTTAAAAAGACCAAATTTAACAAAAATTGAATATTTTTTATGATTCCTATATCTTTAAATATATAGGGTGCTCAAAAAAATAAGAATTTACCTGGGACAAATTATTAAACTAAAAAAAGAAAACCAAACAGCTGAAATCAAAAACGAGTAAGATTGGCATGGACAGCATTCGGTAAATTAAGCTAGATATTAAAAAATATCCACACTACCGCAAAACGAAAGTATAAAACGAATGTATCCTTCCTGTACTTACCTATGGAAACCAGACCTGGACACTTAAAAAATCAAACATGGATAAGGTAACAAAAGCCCAAAGATCACTGGAAAGAAATATGCTACATGTAAAGCTACTACATAGATAGGAATGAATGGATAAAAATATAACAAAAGTAGAGGATGTCAGAGGAGAAGTAGCAAAATTAAAATGGAAATTTGCCGGTCATAATATCAGACAGAATGACAGAAGACCTTGGGAAAATAAAAAAAGTAGGGGAAACCCCAAATGAGATTGGCCGACGATTTGAAGAATCACACAGAAACTAGATGGATGAACACGGCGACAGACAGAGAAGATATTGGGTGAGGCCTATATTCAAAGATGGATTGAAGAAGGCTAGATAGATAGATAGAGACTTAAGTCTGGGTTTTAATAAATCCTTAACTGAAGACGAAACTTTGTCAAAAAAATAATGTAGTTTTATATTTATAAAGTTTTGGTCATGATTTGACATAGTATCATTGCGTCACACCTAATACACCGAAGATATATTTTAACTGTAAACTATATAAAAATCATTAAAATCTTAATTCAAATTTTACTTAATAGCATGGATCAAATAGTCCCCTCAGTCATGGAAATACAGAAAGCATAGCGTAATTCTCTACTTATTGCTTAAAATGTAAATCGTTTAAATTCAAAGACTCCGACAAGAAGGTCGAACACACAGAGCCAAAAGAATTACGTTTATGAGCAAATAAATCCAGTTGGGAGGCCTATTAAAGGGCATGCAGATACGCGACACTGTCTAACCATAGTTAACCTTATATTTAACCAGTCTGTTTCTTCTCAGAATATAGTTTTTTTTTCTAGTAGGTGCGCAAAGTAATACTTTCCTACTCGCAAAAGCAGTGAAACTATTATTATTAGTAGTAAAACTTGCCGCAGCAATAACAAACCAGTCCTAATTGACAACACCATGCTTCAAATTGCTTTAAAAAATACTCTGCCAATATATGGGCCCCTAAGCTCACACTAGGTACTATAGTTATAGTGTACGTGTGAGCTAATATAACTAAAAACTGAAATATATTTTATTCAACTCCAGACTAAATTACCTTTTGTTTGATACCACACAAGCCATGTTTTGACTTAAACTTAAATTTTTGAAATCTACCCCCACCCTTCCAAAAAAAAACAAAAACTTAAACTATTTGTTAAAGTCCGGACTCAATTACCTTTCGTTTGATATCACACACGCCATATTTTCACATAAACTCTAATTTTTGAAATCTACCCCCACCCTTTTATTTGGTTTGTGTTCAGTGGATTTTGTTCATTTTTAAATGGGACCATCTCGACCCAAGACCCAGCCTAGGTACCAAATTTCATTAAAATCGGCCAAGCGGTTTTTGAGTTATACGCGTTGGTCGTTACAGACAGACATACAGACACACAGACAGACAGACAGACAGACATACAGACAGACAGACAGACAGACGGCGCAACAAAAAAGTTTCAAAATCATCTGAAACGCAAAGATATATAAAAAAATTTGAAATCGGAGCAACTTTTTTTTTCTCGAAAAAATTAGGATCACCATAGCTCACACTACTATAGTATAGTATATGTGTGAGCTAATAGCATCAGTAGTCACGTCCAGCCATCGATAAGACCTAGAGTCACTCTGTGTAGCTATTCTGAGTCTTGAACGATATGATAGTTCTCATCACATGCTTTAACAAAATGGCAAGCATTAAATTAGCTCAGAGTCGTCACGTGCTATCCGAAAAGACCTCCATTGCGCAGGCTTCTCCTACGATCCGACCGCGGAACGTTCAGTCGGTCCGGAGCAGGAGAACCGATTCCACTTCAAACGCGTAAAATTTACTAACTCTGAAGAGCGGGCGACTATGCCATTGGTCAAGACAAGTCATTTTGCACAACACGCGACCGTTTAGAGTTTGCCATTGGTCAAAGCGTGTGATGTGGATGGTCAGATCGTTCAAGACCCAGAATAGCTACCCTGAGTGTTAAAGTAGCTTCAGTTTTGTTGAAAATTAAACATTAATAATACTTTTTACTTCTACTTAGTACCTCAATCTGCTCAAAGGTAAGATGAGTTGCGCGGACTATAACTCAAAACACATTAGGTTGATGGCTCTTCTCGTGTATACCTACCGATTCTAAAAAAATTTAAATTTTTGACCAAAGAATTCAACCTTAAACAAAATGTCACTCAACCGCCCTTCTCATTTAAGAATTTAAATTTGTTATTAAATCATAGGCCCACATAACTGTTTTGAGGAATATCTTAAAAAGTGGTAAAATTGTTCTTATTATAAACATGATTTTTATTTAAAGTCGACACTTACTTACTTAAAAGTTAACAATGGGGGGAATTTTAACTACACGCTGTAACCAATTTTTCTTTTTCAGATTCTTAATCTTAATTTGAAAACTGCTGTGGTTCGTAAGATATAATTTTTAAAAAATTTTTCATATTGTTAAAAATCTTAGTTATTTAAATTTTAAAGTTAGAATTTATTTAGGTTTAGTGTAGTATTAAGTTAACTTATCTTGTGGTTGTATTATTAGTCTAGGTTTTAGTTGCGTTATCTACGACTCACACTCGTACTTTGACGAGAATCTTCTAGTATCGAAAAACGATAGATTGTTTGCGAGAGATCAAACACCCTATATAAGGATGGACATCGCGCAACGAGAGTCAGTCAGAGATAACGCGCTGTAGTAATAGCGAGATATTAACACAAAGTTAATAATCCGGTTTGAGTATTAAATTATTAGTGAGATTAGGTGCGTTTTTGTACACTGAGTGGTCAAAATAAATTGACATATCGTTTTTGACAATTGCTCGGTTTATTTGTGGTAGTGAACCCGTAACATAATTTTAAAAACTGTGACTTTGCCGAACTCTGACGTTATGACAAATATTATTGAAAATATAATTCCTAATCTAATTATGGAAAATCACTAGCTGCTGTCTGTCTCAAATTATGATAATTTTATTGTTTGCATCTCTCTACCACCCCCTTGCAGCCCCCGATCCCCATTAAAATGAATTGACTTATCCACAGACAGAATTTTTGTGCCAAATTTGGTTAATTAGTTTTTAAGTTATCGTGTCCCGGACAGACAGCTGTCTAGATAGACACTATCACAAATTTTGGATGTTAGGCTTTTTTTGATCCAAAAACCTTCCTAGCTAGCCTATTAGCACACTTCAAGTGAAGCCATGATATATCAGCCTAGAAAACAGTTTTTTGTAAATATCTCAGAAACTAAAGCTCCTACGTAGTTTTTGGTTATAACATAAATTATCACGTTCACTACCGCCCAAATTTTGCTATCCGTTACTCTCAAACCAACTACGATACCTTTTGAACCAGTAGGAATTTTTTAGTAATTTAAGTACCTACACACTCAGTCTGATCTTGCGAAGAAGATTCCGCCATTTTGTTCTGGGGCCACTAAACTGGCCGCCGGGCTACGAGTAGTCATAGACACTTTGGCAGACCGACGGCCATTACAGTGAATTCAGGGCCAGTATTGTGGCCGAGGTTCACAGTGGAAAAACCAAAAGGCAAAATATGGATTACTATATTCCGAAAACAGTATAATGATATGATGCTCCATTAAAAAGTTAGCATTTTAAAAACTTTTAATTGTTAAGAAACTGTCATTAGCTTTAATGGATTTTGAAAAAAATACACTATTTTACCTGAAAATTTTATGAAAATCGGTTTGGAGGTTTAGAAGCTATCGTGTTACGGACAGAAATAATATATACACACACAGACAGACATCAAGACGATATTGCTGAGATAGGTCAAAATACACCCCAATAACACACTTTTGGGTTATCTCAAAAAAAAATTAATTAACACTTTCTCTAGCTATTGCGCGGGCTAGGAAGGTAATTACCAATCCGGGGAGGGTGGAATTACCCCCTATTAGTTGCCAGCCTATTTATGTGACTGGAAATACACTCGGAAGAGTTTTTAGTATAGTATGCAATCGTGACGTATATAGGAAAGAGGAGCAGAATCCCCCGCCTTCGAAGGTAAGATATTTTTAGATATTTTTCACATATCATGAGGTTCTCGCCCCCTCCCCAAAACTGTCTCGGAACCCTCCAAAATTTTTTTTCTAAATACGCCACTGGTGTGCAACAATAGACTCGTCACAAGTCGCGGTGGAAGGGCTCTCATCTCATCATTTCTTACTTTTTAAACTATTTTTTAGAGTAAGTACTGAGTAAATTCAGTATAAAGAACACAACCTTAATCTACTCTTTTAAGGTTATTAGTGTTTAAGGTTTTTCATTCTGAGAACTGGTGCTATAATATTTACACTGTAGTCGAAAATAATTTTTCCCCACCAATAATTCTTCTATACTGCGACCCGACTGAATACGTAACGATCTTAAATTCCGAAAAAAGGGCACCATCCTGCTGTTAACATAATTCAGTCACAATGTAAAAGGTATCTTTCTACACTGTGATTTAGAGGCAATTGAATAAAATGTAGGTTTCTAAACGAAATAGGCAATATAGGAAACTTGAACGACTTTTTAAAATCATCAACATCATGAAATCTGAAGAATTAAAGAATCGTCATAGTATATAACTATGACGACAAATAAAAAAACGTAATTTTTTAAATTTGCTAAGTTTGTTGTTACTTTAATCTGTACCTCGTGGATTTTCCAAATCTGTACCTCCCTACTTACAAAATGTAATATGACGGCACGGCAATGCCTCGCCAAGTTCGCGCTTGCCTTACCATTTTTTCTTGAAACATTTCAGCCGATATTTGACCTATCTAAAACTCTACTTCGGAATGAGCTACGAATCTCAAGCTTTGCACAGTCGTAGATCTTCATGGAGAACAACCCCTCCATGTAAAGTAGTTACGAAATTTCAAAAACGTCGAAATTGCCACTCACTCACTTATGTATAGATCATCAAAATTCTACTGTACTTCCAGACATGCTACAAAGCTGAAATTTGGCAGACTGATAGAATACAAAATACCCCAAAATTCTAATTTACTTCCCTCCCCTATAAATATAAAATAATGTAAAAGTAACATTGCCTACTTCCAGACACGCTAGAGAGCTGAGCTTTGGAAGGCCGATAGTAACTATGATAAAGCTATGGAAAAAAATTAAAACACCCCAAAATTCTAATTTACTTCCCTCCCCTATAAATGTTAATTTATGCAAAAGTAACACTGCCCACTTCCAGAAACGCTAGAGAGCTGAGAATTTGAAGACTGATAGCAAATATGATAAAGCTATAGGAAAAAATTTAAAAACACTTTCAGAAACGCTAGAGAGTTGAGCTTTGGAAGGCTGATAGGAAATATGCCAATTTTGCATAGTGGCCATCAGGAAAAATGAGACAATTCACCGCTGCCTACTCGTCGCCGCTAATTTGCCGCCGCCACCGGCCCATCTCGCTGTGGACTCGATTTGAATTGCCGCCGCCGCCGGCCCAACTCGCTGTGGACTCGATTTGCCGTCGCGCCTACCCTCTCAACACAAAAACATTTTAATAACGTCAAAATAATGTTTAATTTTAAAACATAACGTAGGTTGGATGTTAACGTCATATTCATAGTGAAAAAGAAGCTTAATGACCCGTTTCCTGTTAGAAAAATAACCTTATGTTTTTCTAAAATTGAAAATAAAAGGTTTTTGCAATATCAAAAACGTATGTTTTTTTTTAAATATTTTTCGAACGTTAAAAAATACAGATTTTGACAGTGAAAAAGAAATGTTTTTCTAACATTGAAAAATAAATGTTTTTTTAGCACCAAAAAAGTATATATTTTTTTAAATCTCTAAAAGATAAGGTTAAATAACGTAAATAAATTTCCTCTATTTTGGAAACGCAGAGCAGTAAGAGTCCGTTGAGGTTTTCGTGAACTCGACACTCAGTGAAGGAAATTCGGCTCCGCAGCTTACATTACATTTAAAATCTATGTAAACAATAATTTTGTAGTTAGTGCCTCGCTGCGAGGCCAAGCGAATGCCTCGTTTGTATTCATGCTCAAGTGAATACGCGCCTTGAGGCAAACAATATTTAACTGAATGCTCGCTTAAAGTTCCTCTCTAATCGGATGCATGTTGCTGTTAGCCACGCCGTTAAAGCACGTACATGTGTATGTGTACGTGCCTTAAAGTCCGGCGGCTAATTGTCGCATTTCATGTCTGATAACATATAACGTTGGTATGCGATATTCCATACAAAACCGTTTTTTTTTTATTTAGTTTACTTTTCTCACCTTGTTTTGTGGTGCTTGATTTAAATCACTGCATACCTATTTGTGGTTCTATAACTATATCATCTTTCCCACATATCTGGGGTATATTCCGACCCAAATATGTGTTCACTATCAATGTGCCTGAAGTTATCGACATCCACATGGTCACATCGTCATTTTTTACAGCGGACCAAACAAATAGTGTTTGTGGTTAATGAAAATCTCACTGGGGCTATTTTTAAGAGGCTCTGATGTTTGTAAATTACTAAAGCAGTTCCACCGAATCGAGAACGGTGGAAATCAAGTAAAATTAGGATAATTTTCCGGCGTTTTTCAATATTAGAGCAATAAAATTAGATCAAAATACTGGGTTGACAAAAGGTTTAAAATTGCGGTGCTGAAGTGATAACATTGTTTAAATATTGGTTTAAGGCTTAATATGTATTAACAATTAACACTCCCAAGAAACAAAACTATCATTTGACAGTTGGTTTTAATAGGCCGGTAAAATAGGACAAAAAAAAAAGAAAATTATATTTGACGTGAAATTCAAAGTTATAGCGCTTACGTTAGCGGCAGCTTAATGGAACCTTTCAATGCTTTTTAGAAACAAAAGTGTCATTTGTCACGTTACCTTAATAGGCCGGTAAAATAAGAACAAATAAAAAAAGAACAATATTCATTTGACATGAAATTCGCGCTTGTAGCGCTTGGATAATAGTGGTAGTTTAATGGTACCCTCCAGTGCTTTCTAGAAACAAACGTGTCATTTGTCAATTTACCTTAATAGGCCGGTAAAATAAGAACAAATAAAAAAAGAACAATATTCATTTGACATGAAATTCGTGCTTGTAGCGCTTGGATAATAGTGGCAGTTTAATGCTACCTTCCAATGCTTTCTAGAAACAAAAGTGCCATTTGTCAATTTACCTTAATAGGCCGGTAAAATAAGACCAAATAAAAGAAAACAATATTGATTTTGCATGAAATGCGCGCTAGTAGCGCTTAGATAATAGTGGCAGTTTAATGGGGCCTTCCAATGCTTTCCAGAAACAGAAGTGTCATTTGTCCATTTACCTTAATAGGCCGGTAAAATAAGACCAAATAAAAGAAAACAATATTGATTTTGCGCTTAGATGATAGTGGCAGTTTAATGGGACCTTCCAATGCTTTCCAGAAACAGAAGTGTCATTTGTCAATTTACCTTAATAGGCCGGTAAAATAAGACCAAATAAAAGAAAACAATATTGATTTCTATATGAAATGCGCGCTTGTAGCGCTTGGATACTAGTGGCAGTTTAATGGTACCTTTCAATGCTTTCTAGAAACAAAAGTGTCATTTGTCACTTTACCTTAATAGGCCGGTAAAATAAGAACAAATAAAAAAAGAACAATATTCATTTGACATGAAATTCGCGCTTGTAGCGCTTGGATAATAGTGGCAGTTTACTGGTACCTACTAATGCTTTCTAGAAACAAAAGTGTCGTTTGTCAATTTACCTTAATAGGCCGGTAAAATAAGACAATATAAGAGAAAACAATATTGATTTTGCATGAAATGCGCGCTTGTAGCGCTTGGATAATAGTGGTAGTTTAATGGTACCTTCAAGTGCTTTCTAGAAACAAAGTTGCCATTTGTCAATTTACCTTAATAGGCCGGTAAAATAAGAACAAATAAAAAAAGAACAACATTCATTTGACATGAAATTCGCGCTTGTAGCGCTTGGATAATAGTGGCAGTTTAATGCTACCTTCCAATGCTTTCTAGAAACAAAAGTGTCATTTGTCAATTTACCTTAATAGGCCGTTAAAATAAGAACAAATAAAAAATCAATATTCATTTGACATGAAATGCGCGCTTATAGTGCTTGGATAATAGTGGTAGTTTAATGGTACCTTCCAGTGCTTTCTAGAAGCAAAGGTGTCACTTGCAAATTTACCTTAATAGGCCGGTAAAATAAGACCAAATAAAAGAAAACAATATTGATTTTGCATGAAATGCGCGCTAGTGGCGCTTAGATAATAGTAGCAGTTTAATGGGACCTTCCAATGCTTTCCAGAAACAGAAGTGTCATTTGTCAATTTACCTTAGTAGGCCGGTAAAATAAGAACAAATAAAAAATCAATTTTCATTTGACATGAAATGCGCGCTTGTAGTGCTTGGATAATAGTGGTAGTTTAATGGTACCTTCCAGTGCTTTCTAGAAGCAAAGGTGTCACTTGCAAATTTACCTTAATAGGCCGGTAAAATAAGACCAAATAATAGAAAACAATATTGATTTCACATGAAATGCGCGCTAGTAGCGCTTAGATAATAGTGGCAGTTTAATGGGACCTTCCAATGCTTTCCAGAAACAAAAGTGTCATTTGTCAATTTACCTTAATAGGCCGGTAAAATAAGACCAAATAAAAGAAAACAATATTGATTTTGCATGAAATGCGCGCTAGTAGCGCTTAGATAATAGTGGCAGTTTAATGGGACCTTCCAATGCTTTCCAGAAACAAAAGTGTCATTTGTCAATTTACCTTAATAGGCCGGTAAAATTAGAACAAATAAAAAATCAATATTCATTTGACATGAAATGCGCGCTTGTAGCGCTTGGATAATAGTGGTAGTTTAATGGTACCTTCCAGTGCTTTCTAGAAGCAAAGGTGTCACTTGTAAATTTACCTTAATAGGCCGGTAAAATAAGACCAAATAAAAGAAAACAATATTGATTTTTATATGAAATGCGCGCTTGTAGCGCTTTGATAATAGTGGTAGTTTAATGGTACCCTCCAGTGCTTTCTAGAAACAAACGTGTCATTTGTCAAGTTACCTTAGTAGGCCGGTAAAATAAGACCAAATAAAAGAAAACAATATTGATTTTGCATGAAATGCGCGCTAGTAGCGCTTAGATAATAGTGGCAGTTTAATGGGACCTTCCAATGCTTTCCAGAAACAAAAGTGTCATTTGTCAATTTACTTTAATAGGCCGGTAAAATAAGACCAAATAAAAGAAAACAATATTGATTTCTATATGAAATGCGCGCTTGTAGCGCTAGGATAATAGTGGTAGTTTAATGGTACCTTCAATTGCTTTCTAGAAACAAACGTGTCATTTGTCAATTTACCTTAATAGGCCGGTAAAATAAGAGCAAATAATAGAAAACAATATTGATTTTGCATGAAATGCGCGCTAGTAGCGCTTAGATAATAGTGGCAGTTTAATGGGACCTTCCAATGCTTTCCAGAAACAAAAGTGTCATTTGTCAATTTACCTTAATAGGCCGGTAAAATAAGACCAAATAAAAGAAAACAATATTGATTTCTATATGAAATTCGCGCTTGTAGCGCTTGGGTAATAGTGGTAGTTTAATGGTACCCTCCAGTGCTTTCTAGAAACAAACGTGTCATTTGTCAATTTACCTTAATAAGCCGGTAAAATAAGACCAAATAAAAGAAAACAATATTGATTTTGCATGAAATGCGCGCTAGTAGCGCTTAGATAATAGTGGCAGTTTAATGGTACCTTTCAATGCTTTCTAGAAACAAAAGTGTCATTTGTCACTTTATCTTAATAGGCCGGTAAAATAAGACCAAATAAAAGAAAACAATATTGATTTCTATATGAAATGCGCGCTTGTAGCGCTTGGATACTAGTGGCAGTTTAATGGTACCTTTCAATGCTTTCTAGAAACAAAAGTGTCATTTGTCACTTTACCTTAATAGGCCGGTAAAATAAGACCAAATAAAAGAAAACAATATTGATTTCTATATGAAATTCGCGCTTGTAGCGCTTGGATAATAGTGGTAGTTTAATGGTACCCTCCAATGCTTTCTAGAAACAAAAGTGTCGTTTGTCAATTTACCTTAATAGGCCGGTAAAATAAGACAATATAAGAGAAAACAATATTGATTTTGCATGAAATGCGCGCTTGTAGCGCTTGGATAATAGTGGTAGTTTAATGGTACCTTCAAGTGCATTCTAGAAACAAACGTGTCATTTGTCAATTTACCTTAATAGGCCGGTAAAATAAGACCAAATAATAGAAAACAATATTGATTTTACATGAAATGCACGCTTGTAGCGCTTGGATAATACTGGCAGTTTAATGGTACCTTCAAGTGCTTTCTAGAAACAAAAGTGCCATTTGTCAATTTACCTTAATAGGCCGGTAAAATAAGACCAAATAAAAGAAAACAATATTGATTTTGCATGAAATGCGCGCTAGTAGCGCTTAGATAATAGTGGCAGTTTAATAAGACCTTCCAATGCTTTCCAGAAACAAAAGTGTCATTTGTCAATTTACCTTAATAGGCCGGTAAAATAAGACCAAATAAAAGAAAACAATATTGATTTTGCATGAAATGCGCGCCAGTAGCGCTTAGATAATAGTGGCAGTTTAATGGGACCTTCCAATGCTTTCCAGAAACAAAAGTTTCATTTGTCAATTTACCTTAATAGGCCGGTAAAATAAGACCAAATAAAAGAAAACAATATTGATTTTGCATGAAATGCGCGCTAGTAGCGCTTAGATAATAGTGGCAGTTTAATGGGACCTTCCAATGCTTTCTAGAAACAAAAGTATCATTTGTCACTTTATCTTAATAGGCCGGTAAAATAAGACCAAATAAAAGAAAACAATATTGATTTCTATATGAAATGCGCGCTTGTAGCGCTTGGATACTAGTGGCAGTTTAATGGAACCTTTCAATGCTTTTTAGAAACAAAAGTGTCATTTGTCACGTTACCTTAATAGGCCGGTAAAATAAGAACAAATAAAAAAGAACAATATTCATTTGACATGAAATGCGCGCTTGTAGCGCTTGGGTAATAGTGGTAGTTTAATGGTACCCTCCAGTGCTTTCTAGAAACAAACGTGTCATTTGTCAATTTACCTTAATAAGCCGGTAAAATAAGACCAAATAAAAGAAAACAATATTGATTTTGCATGAAATGCGCGCTAGTAGCGCTTAGATAATAGTGGCAGTTTAATGGTACCTTTCAATGCTTTCTAGAAACAAAAGTGTCATTTGTCACTTTATCTTAATAGGCCGGTAAAATAAGACCAAATAAAAGAAAACAATATTGATTTCTATATGAAATGCGCGCTTGTAGCGCTTGGATACTAGTGGCAGTTTAATGGAACCTTTCAATGCTTTTTAGAAACAAAAGTGTCATTTGTCACGTTACCTTAATAGGCCGGTAAAATAAGAACAAATAAAAAAGAACAATATTCATTTGACATGAAATTCGCGCTTGTAGCGCTTGGATAATAGTGGCAGTTTAAAGCTACCTTCCAATGCTTTCTAGAAACAAAAGTGCCATTTGTCAATTTACCTTAATAGGCCGGTAAAATAAGACCAAATAAAAGAAAACAATATTGATATTGCATGAAATGCGCGCTAGTAGCGCTTAGATAATAGTGGCAGTTTAATGGGACCTTCCAATGCTTTCCAGAAACAAAAGTGTCATTTGTCAATTTACCTTAATAGGCCGGTAAAATAAGACCAAATAAAAGAAAACAATATTGATTTTGCATGAAATGCGCGCTAGTAGCGCTTAGATAATAGTGGCAGTTTAATGGGACCTTCCAATGCTTTCCAGAAACAAAAGTGTCATTTGTCACTTTACCTTAATAGGCCGGTAAAATAAGAACAAATAAAAAAAGATCAATATTCATTTGACATGAAATTCGCGCTTGTAGCGCTTGGATAATAGTGGCAGTTTACTGGTACCTACCAATGCTTTAAGGAAAAAAAAGTTTCGTTTGTCAATTTACCTTAATAGGCCGGTAAAATAACACAATATAAGAGAAAACAATATTGATTTTGCATGAAATGCGCGCTTGTAGCGCTTGGATAATAGTGGTAGTTTAATGGTACCTTCAAGTGATTTCTAGAAACAAAGTTGCCATTTGTCAATTTACCTTAATAGGCCGGTAAAATAAGAACATATAAAAAAAGAACAATATTCATTTGACATGAAATTCGCGCTTGTAGCGCTTGGATAATAGTGGCAGTTTAATGCTACCTACCATTGCTTTCTAGAAACAAAAGTGTCATTTGTCAATTTACCTTAATAGGCCGGTAAAATAAGACCAAATAAAAGAAAACAATATAGATTTTGCATGAAATGCGCGCTAGTATAGTTTAGATAATAGTGGCAGTTTAATGGGACCACTCCAATGCTTTCCAGAAACAAAAGTGTCATTTGTCAATTTACCTTAATAGGCCGGTAAAATAAGACCAAATAAAAGAAAACAATATTGATTTTGCATGAAATGCGCGCTAGTAGCGCTTAGATAATAGTGGCAGTTTAATGGAACCTTCCAATGCTTTCCAGAAACAAAAGTGTCATTTGTCAATTTACCTTAATAGGCTGGTAAAATAAGACCAAACAAAAGAAAACAATATTGATTTCTATATGAAATGCGCGCTTGTAGCGCTTGAATACTAGTGGCAGTTTAATGGTACCTTTCAATGCTTTCTAGAAACAAAAGTGTCATTTGTCACTTTACCCTAATAGGCCGGTAAAATAAGAACAAATAAAAAAAGAACAATATTCATTTGACATGAAATGTTAAAAGCTAAAATCATCAACGAAGAATATCATTCGCTAAATGGTCGATATTTAAAAGAAAATACAAAATTTTGTTGCCCAGTGTAATTAGACTGAAAAGTACCACCCTTTCGATTTTATTCCTGTGCGCAGCCACCACGGCAGCGGCAGAGAACACGGCCTAAATTATTCGTATGTGTTGGTTTTAAAGGGTTTACAAAGTTTATAGCATTAGGCTAGAGACCGGAATGGGACAACTGGGAGCCGGCCAACTCGACGCTGCACTAATTTTTTTTTGTCGATAACTGTCCAAATGAAAAACAAAATATATAAGTTATTAATACAAAAACATCTTTAAAAAATCCGTTACGCAATTTTCTTGAAATTTGGTTTTGTTAAGTAACCTAGTAACTATAAAATCATAACAAAAACATTTCATGTAAAAAAAAGCCAAGTACGGCATTCCGTAAAAAGAATTGAGATAAAAGTAAAGCGAAGTTCTCCAATAGAAATTTCAAAATGAAAGGTTCTAACTAGTTTGGAAATATTTTTCTAAACTTTGCTATTACAGCCAAACCTCTTTATGTTCAATTTAGCACTGTGCCTAAGAGTCATTTACAGCCGTAATAGCCAAGTTTAGAAAAATATTTCCAAACTAGTTAGAACCTTTCATTTTGAAATTTCTATTGGAGAACTTGGCTTTACTTTTATCTCAATTCTTTTTACGGAATGCCATTTTCGCGTACTTGGCTTTTTTTTACATGAAATGTTTTTGTTATGATTTCACTTCTTTTTTAAAGGAATTCGATAATACTTAATTTTTAAAGTAGTAAAATATGCGGAATTTTGTTCAAAACTTTTGCAATGCCTTACTTAAATTTTTGAGATTTTTTAATTTTTTTCCATGGTTTTATCGTAGTTCCTATCAGCCTTCCAAAGCTCAGCTCTCTAGCGTTTCTGACAGTGCACAATGTTACTTTTACATAACTTTACATGTATTGGGGAGGGAAATAAATTAAAATTGTCGTGTTTTTAAATTTTGTCCTATAGTTTTATCATAGTTCATTTATAGGGGAGGAGAGTAAATGAAAATATTGGACTTTTTAAATTTTTTCCCATGGTTTTATCATAATTTCTATTAGCATTCCAATGCTCAGCTCTCTAGCATTTTTGGAAGTGGGCAATGTTAGTTTTATATAAATTTACATTTATACGAGAGGGAAGTAAATTAAAATGTTGGTATTTTTAAATTTTTTCATATAGTTTTATCATATTGTCTTTCAGTCTTAAAAAGTTCAGCTCTCTAGCGTTTCTGGAAGTGGGCAGTGTTAAAAATACATAACTTTACATTAATAGGGGAAGAAAGTAAATTAGAATTTTGGGGTGTTTTAATTTTTTTCTATAACTTTATCATAGTTACTATTAGTCTTCCAAAGCTCAGCTCTCTAGTATGTCTGGAAGTAGGCAATGTTACTTTTACTTAAATTTACATTTATAGGGGAGAGAAGTAAATTAGAATTTTGGGGTGTTTTAATTTTTTCCTATAGTTTTATCATAGTTCCTATCAGTCTGCCAAAGCTCAACTCTCTAGCATTTCTGGAAGTGGGCGATGCTAATTTTACATAACTTTAAATGTATAGGGGAGGGGAGTAAATTAAAATTTTGGGGTTTTTTGAATTTTTTCAGGGGTTTGGTTATAATTTCTATCAGTCTGCCAAATTTCAGCTTTGTAGCATGTCTGGAAGTACAGTAGAATATGAGTGAGTGAGTGAGTGAGTGGCAATTTCGACGTTTTTTGAAATTTCGTAACTACTTTACTACTCTATGGAATTCCATGAAACTTTGAGCGGTTGTTAACTCCATGGAGATCTACGACTGTGCAAAGTTTGAGATTCGTAGCTCATTCTGAAGTAGAGTTTTGGGTAGGTCAAATATCGGCTGAAATGTTTCCAGAAAAGATGGTTACGGCGCGCGAACTTGGCGAGGCACTACCGTGCCCTCAGATTTCTTTAAGGTTTAAAGGATTGCAGGAGGTCCTTAAGTCAAGCTTATTTGTGGCCTTATATTATATTACCAGTCTATTAGAGCAAACTGAAAAAAACTTTTAAGACCCACATAGCACAAATCAAAACAACGTTAAAAACACACACTTTTTTAAGTTTAATAGTCGCTTTTTTTAACGTTATTTATAAAACCACATTAATATCACACCGAAATAACGTGGTTTTGAAAATAACGTTAAAAAGCGACCTATTAAACTAAAAAAAGTGTGTGTTTTTAACGTTGTTTTGATTTGTGCTGTGTGGGGAGTTATAGAATTACATTTAATAGTTTCTATATTCCAAGCGCTACAAACTTATTTTAGTGGTGAGGTAATCTGACAAATGATACTTATGCTTTTAGAAATAAGTAAAAGATGCCATTAATCTGCCCCATTAACTAAAACCGTTAAAAGTTCGAATCCTCATCATCAACTCAAGTGACAAATGACAATTTTGTCTTTAAAAAGCGTTGAAAGATGCATTAAACTGCCAATATTAGTTTAACGCGACAAGTTTGAATTTCATGTGAAATCGAATTTGTGGTTTTTATATTTAGTCTTATTTTATCGGCCTATTAAGGCAAAGTATCATATAACACCTATGATTTTAGAAATGCTTGAAAGATAACATTAAACTGCCACTATTACTTTAGCGCTACAAGTTCGAATTTTAAGTGAAATTAAATTTGTGATGTTTATATTTGGTCTTATTTTACCGGCCTATTCAGGTAAAGTGACAAATAACACTTTTGTTTCTAGAAAGCATTGGAAGGTACTATTAAACTGCCACTATTATCCAAACATGTCAAATCACTATTGTTTTCTTTTATTTGTTCCTATTTTGCCGGCCTATTAAGGTAAAGTGACAAATGACACATTTGTTTCTAGAAAGCATTGAAAGGTATTATTAAACTGCCACTATTATCCAAGCATGTCAAATCAATATTGTTTTCTTTTATTTGTTCTTATTTTACCGGCCTATTAAGGTAAATTGACAAATGACACGTCAGTTTCTAGAAAGCATTGGAAGGTACCATTAAAGTGCCACTATTATCCAAGCGCTCAAGCGCGCATTTCATGTAAAATCAATATTGTTTTTTTTTATTTGTTCTTATGTTACCGGCCTATTAAGGTAAATTTACAAGTGACACCTTTGCGTCTAGAAAGCATTGAAAGGTACCATTAAACTGCCACTAGTGTCCAAGCGCTACAAGCGCGCATTTCATATAAAAATCAATATTCTTTTCTTTTATTTGGTCTTATTTTACCGGCCTATTAAGGTAAATTGACAAATGACACGTTTGTTTCTAGAAAGTACAGGAAGGTACCACTAAACTACCACTATTATCTAAGCGCTACTAGCGCGCATTTCATGCAAAACCAATATTGTTTTCATTTATTTGGTCTTATTTTACCGGCCTATTAAGATAAATTGACAAAAGGCACTTTTGTTTCTAGAAAGCATTGGTAGGTACCAGTAAACTGCCACTATTATCCAAGCGCTACAAGCGCGCATTTCATGTGAAATCAATCTTGTTTTCTATTATTTGGTCTTATTTTACCGGCCTATTAAGGTAAATTGACAAACGACACTTTTGTTTCTAGAAAGCATTGGTAGGTACCAGTAAACTGCCACTATTATCCAAGCGCTACAAGCGCGCATTTCATATAGAAATCAATATTGTTTTCTTTTATTTGGTCTTATTTTACCGGCCTATTAAGGTAAATTGACAAATGACACTTTTGTTTCTGGAAAGCATTGGAAGGTCCCATTAAACTGCCACTATTATCTAAGCGCTACTAGCGCGCATTTCATGCAAAATCAATATTGTTTTCTTTTATTTGGTCTTATTTTACCGGCCTATTAAGGTAAATTGAAAAATGACACTTTTGTTTCTGGAAAGCATTGGGAGGTCATATTAAACTGCCACTATTATCTAAGCGCTACTAGCGCGCATTTCATGTAAAACCAATATTGTTTTCTTTTATTTGGTCTTATTTTACCGGCCTATTAAGGTAAATTGACAAATGGTACTTTTGTTTCTATAAAGCATTGGAAGGTAGCATTAAACTGCCACTATTATCTAAGCGCTACTAGCGCGCATTTCATGTCAAATGAATATTGTTCTTTTAATATTTGTTCTTATTTTACCGGCCTATTAAGGTAAATTGACAAATGGTAACTTTGTTTCTAGAAAGCATTGGAAGGTCCCATTAAACTGCCACTATTATATAAGCGCTACTAGCGCGCATTTCATGCAAAATCAATATTGTTTTCTTTTATTTGGTCTTATTTTACCGACCTATTAAGGTAAATTGACAAATAACACTTTTGTTTCTAGAAAGCATTGGAAAGTAGCATTAAACTGCCACTATTATCCAAGCGCTACAAGCGCGAATTTCATGTCAAATGAATATTGTTCTTTTAATATTTGTTCTTATTTTACCGGCCTATTAAGGTAAATTGACAAATGGTAACTTTGTTTCTAGAAAGCATTGGAAGGTCCCATTAAACTGCCACTATTATCTAAGCGCTACTAGCGCGCATTTCATGTCAAATGAATATTGTTCTTTTAATATTTGTTCTTATTTTACCGGCCTATTAAGGTAAATTGACAAATGGTAACTTTGTTTCTAGAAAGCATTGGAAGGTCCCATTAAACTGCCACTATTATATAAGCGCTACTAGCGCGCATTTCATGCAAAATCAATATTGTTTTCTTTTATTTGGTCTTATTTTACCGACCTATTAAGGTAAATTGACAAATAACACTTTTGTTTCTAGAAAGCATTGGAAAGTAGCATTAAACTGCCACTATTATCCAAGCGCTACAAGCGCGAATTTCATGTCAAATGAATATTGTTCTTTTTATATTTGTTCTTATTTTACCGGCCTATTAAGGTAAATTGACAAATGGCAACTTTGTTTCTATAAAGCACTTGAAGGTACCATTAAACTACCAGTATTATTTAAGCGCTACAAGCGCGCATTTCATGTAAAATCAATATTGTTTTCTATTATTTGGTCTTATTTTACCGGCCTATTAAGGAAAATTGACAAATGACACTTTTGTTTCTAAAAAGCATTGAAATCTACCATTTAACTGTCACTATTATTCAGGCGCTACAAGCGCGCATTTTATGTAAAATCAATATTGTTTTCTTTTATTTGGTCTTATTTTACCGGCCTACTAAGGTAAATTGACAAATGACACGTTTGTTTCTAGAAAGCACTGGAGGGTACCATTAAACTACCACTATTATCCAAGCGCGCATTTCATATAAAAATTAATATTGTTTTCTTTTATTTGGTCTTATTTTACCGGCCCATTAAGGTAAATTTACAAGTGACACCTTTGCTTCTAGAAAGCACTGGAAGGTACCATTAAACTACCACTATTATCCAAGCGCTACAAGCGCGCATTTCATGTCAAATGAATATTGATTTTTTATTTGTTCTTATTTTACCGGCCTACTAAGGTAAATTGACAAATGACACTTTTGTTTCTGGAAAGCATTGGAAGGTCCCATTAAACTGCCACTATTATCTAAGCGCTACTAGCGCGCATTTCATGTGAAATCAATATTGTTTTCTATTATTTGGTCTTATTTTACCGGCCTATTAAGGGGAATTGACAAACGACACTTTTGTTTCTAGAAAGCATTGGTAGGTACCAGTAAACTGCCACTATTATCCAAACGCTACAAGCGCGCATTTCATATAGAAATCAATATTGTTTTCTTTTATTTGGTCTTATTTTACCGGCCTATTAAGGTAAATTGACAAATGACACTTTTGTTTCTGGAAAGCATTGGAAAGTCCCATTAAACTGCCACTATTATCTAAGCGCTACTAGCGCGCATTTCATGCAAAATCAATATTGTTTTCTTTTATTTGGTCTTATTTTACCGGCCTATTAAGGTAAATTGACAAATGACACTTTTGTTTCTGGAAAGCATTGGAAAGTCCCATTAAACTGCCACTATTATCTAAGCGCTACTAGCGCGCATTTCATGCAAAACCAATATTGTTTTCTTTTATTTGGTCTTATTTTACCGGCCTATTAAGGTAAATTGACAAATGGCACTTTTGTTTCTAGAAAGCATTGGAAGGTAGCATTAAACTGCCACTATTATCCAAGCGCTACAAGCGCGAATTTCATGTCAAATGAATATTGTTCTTTTATTATTTGTTCTTATTTTACCGGCCTATTAAGGTAAATTGACAAATGGTAACTTCGTTTCTAGAAAGCATTGGAAGGTCCCATTAAACTGCCACTATTATCTAAGCGCTACTAGCGCGCATTTCATGCAAAATCAATATTGTTTTCTTTTATTTGGTCTTATTTTACCGACCTATTTCATGTCAAATGAATATTGTTCTTTTTTTATTTGTTCTTATTTTACCGGCCTATTAAGGTAAATTGACAAATGACACTTTTGTTTCTTGAAAGCATTGGAAGGTAACATTTACCTGCCACTATTATCCAAGCGCTACAAGCGCGCATTTCATGTAAAATCAATATTGTTTTCTATTATTTGGTCTTATTTTACCGGCCTATTAAGGTAAATTTACAAGTGACACATTTGCTTCTAGAAAGCACTGGAAGGTACCATTAAACTACCACTATTATCCAAGGGCTACAAGCGCGCATTTCATATAAAAATCAATATTGTTTTCTTTTATTTGGTCTTATTTTACCGGCCTATTAAGGTAAATTGACAAATGACACTTTTGTTTCTGGAAAGCATTGGAAGGTACCATTAAACTACCACTATTATCCAAGCGCTACAAGCGGGCATTTCATGTCAAATGAATATTGATTTTTTATTTGTTCTTATTTTACCGGCCTACTAAGGTAAATTGACAAATGACACTTCTGCTTCTGGAAAGCATTGGAAGGTCCCATTAAACTGCCACTATTATCTAAGCGCTACTAGCGCGCATTTCATGCAAAATCAATATTGTTTTCTTTTATTTGGTCTTATTTTACCGGCCTATTAAGGTAAATTGACAAATGGCACTTTTGTTTCTAGAAAGCATTGGAAGGTAGCATTAAACTGCCACTATTATCCAAGCGCTACAAGCGCGAATTTCTTGTCAAATGAATATTGTTCTTTTTTTATTTGTTCTTATTTTACCGGCCTATTAAGGTAAATTGACAAATGGCAACTTTGTTTCTAGAAAGCACTTGAAGGTACCATTAAACTACCACTATTATCCAAGCGCTACAAGCGCGCATTTCATGCAAAATCAATATTGTTTTCTATTATTTGGTCTTATTTTACCGGCCTATTAAGGAAAATTGACAAATGACACTTTTGTTTCTAAAAAGCATTGAAATCTACCATTTAACTGTCACTATTATTCAGGCGCTACAAGCGCGCATTTTATGTAAAATCAATATTGTTTTCTTTTATTTGGTCTTATTTTACCGGCCTACTAAGGTAAATTGACAAATGACACGTTTGTTTCTAGAAAGCACTGGAGGGTACCATTAAACTACCACTATTATCCAAGCGCGCATTTCATATAAAAATTAATATTGTTTTCTTTTATTTGGTCTTATTTTACCGGCCCATTAAGGTAAATTTACAAGTGACACCTTTGCTTCTAGAAAGCACTGGAAGGTACCATTAAACTACCACTATTATCCAAGCGCTACAAGCGCGCATTTCATGTCAAATGAATATTGATTTTTTATTTGTTCTTATTTTACCGGCCTACTAAGGTAAATTGACAAATGACACTTTTGTTTCTGGAAAGCATTGGAAGGTCCCATTAAACTGCCACTATTATCTAAGCGCTACTAGCGCGCATTTCATGTGAAATCAATATTGTTTTCTATTATTTGGTCTTATTTTACCGGCCTATTAAGGGGAATTGACAAACGACACTTTTGTTTCTAGAAAGCATTGGTAGGTACCAGTAAACTGCCACTATTATCCAAACGCTACAAGCGCGCATTTCATATAGAAATCAATATTGTTTTCTTTTATTTGGTCTTATTTTACCGGCCTATTAAGGTAAATTGACAAATGACACTTTTGTTTCTGGAAAGCATTGGAAAGTCCCATTAAACTGCCACTATTATCTAAGCGCTACTAGCGCGCATTTCATGCAAAATCAATATTGTTTTCTTTTATTTGGTCTTATTTTACCGGCCTATTAAGGTAAATTGACAAATGACACTTTTGTTTCTGGAAAGCATTGGAAAGTCCCATTAAACTGCCACTATTATCTAAGCGCTACTAGCGCGCATTTCATGCAAAACCAATATTGTTTTCTTTTATTTGGTCTTATTTTACCGGCCTATTAAGGTAAATTGACAAATGGCACTTTTGTTTCTAGAAAGCATTGGAAGGTAGCATTAAACTGCCACTATTATCCAAGCGCTACAAGCGCGAATTTCATGTCAAATGAATATTGTTCTTTTATTATTTGTTCTTATTTTACCGGCCTATTAAGGTAAATTGACAAATGGTAACTTCGTTTCTAGAAAGCATTGGAAGGTCCCATTAAACTGCCACTATTATCTAAGCGCTACTAGCGCGCATTTCATGCAAAATCAATATTGTTTTCTTTTATTTGGTCTTATTTTACCGACCTATTAAGGTAAATTGACAAATGGCACTTTTGTTTCTAGAAAGCATTGGAAGGTAGCATTAAACTGCCACTATTATCCAAGCGCTACAAGCGCGAATTTCATGTCAAATGAATATTGTTCTTTTTTTATTTGTTCTTATTTTACCGGCCTATTAAGGTAAATTGACAAATGGCAACTTTGTTTCTATAAAGCACTTGAAGGTACCATTAAACTACCAGTATTATCCAAGCGCTACAAGCGCGCATTTCATGTAAAATCAATATTGTTTTCTATTATTTGGTCTTATTTTACCGGCCTATTAAGGTAAATTGACAAATGACACTTTTGTTTCTTGAAAGCATTGGAAGGTAACATTTACCTGCCACTATTATCCAAGCGCTACAAGCGCGCATTTAATGTAAAATCAATATTGTTTTCTATTATTTGGTCTTATTTTACCGGCCTATTAAGGAAAATTGACAAATGACACTTTTGTTTCTAAAAAGCATTGAAATCTACCATTTAACTGTCACTTTTATTCAGGCGCTACAAGCGCGCAATTTATGTAAAATCAATATTGTTTTCTTTTATTTGGTCTTATTTTACCGGCCTACTAAGGTAAATTGACAAATGACACGTTTGTTTCTAGAAAGCACTGGAGGGTACCATTAAACTACCACTATTATCCAAGGGCTACAAGCGCGCATTTCATATAAAAATCAATATTGTTTTCTTTTATTTGGTCTTATTTTACCGGCCTATTAAGGTAAATTTACAAGTGACACATTTGCTTCTAGAAAGCACTGGAAGGTACCATTAAACTACCACTATTATCCAAGCGCTACAAGCGGGCATTTCATGTCAAATGAATATTGATTTTTTATTTGTTCTTATTTTACCGGCCTACTAAGGTAAATTGACAAATGACACTTCTGCTTCTGGAAAGCATTGGAAGGTCCCATTAAACTGCCACTATTATCTAAGCGCTACTAGCGCGCATTTCATGCAAAATCAATATTGTTTTCTTTTATTTGGTCTTATTTTACCGGCCTATTAAGGTAAATTGACAAATGGCACTTTTGTTTCTAGAAAGCATTGGAAGGTAGCATTAAACTGCCACTATTATCCAAGCGCTACAAGCGCGAATTTCTTGTCAAATGAATATTGTTCTTTTTTTATTTGTTCTTATTTTACCGGCCTATTAAGGTAAATTGACAAATGGCAACTTTGTTTCTAGAAAGCACTTGAAGGTACCATTAAACTACCACTATTATCCAAGCGCTACAAGCGCGCATTTCATGCAAAATCAATATTGTTTTCTCTTATATTGTCTTATTTTACCGGCCTATTAAGGTAAATTGACAAACGACACTTTTTTTTCCTTAAAGCATTGGTAGGTACCAGTAAACTGCCACTATTATCCAAGCGCTACAAGCGCGAATTTCATGTCAAATGAATATTGTTCTTTTTTTTATTTTTTCTTATTTTACCGGCCTATTAAGGTAAAGTGACAAATCACACTTTTGTTTCTAGAAAGCATTGAAAGGCACCATTAAACTGCCACTAGTATCCAAGCGCTACAAGCCCGCATTTCATATAGAAATCAATATTGTTTTCTTTTATTTGGTCTTATTTTACCGGCCTATTAAGGTAAATTGACAAATGACACTTTTGTTTCTGGAAAGCATTGGAAGGTCCCATTAAACTGCCACTATTATCTAAGCGCTACTAGCGCGTTTCATGCAAAATCAATATTGTTTTCTTTTATTTGGTCTTATTTTACCGGCCTCTTAAGGTAAATTGACAAATGACACTTCTGTTTCTGGAAAGCATTGGAAGGTCCCATTAAACTGCCACTATTATCTAAGCGCTACTAGCGCGCATTTCATGCAAAATCAATATTGTTTTCTTTTATTTGGTCTTATTTTACCGGCCTATTAAGGTAAATTGACAAATGGCACTTTTGTTTCTAGAAAGCATTGGAAGGTAGCTTTAAACTGCCACTATTATCCAAGCGCTACAAGCGCGAATTTCATGTCAAATGAATATTGTTCTTTTTTATTTGTTCTTATTTTACCGGCCTATTAAGGTAACGTGACAAATGACACTTTTGTTTCTAAAAAGCATTGAAAGGTTCCATTAAGCTGCCGCTAACGTAAGCGCTATAACTTTGAATTTCATGTCAAATATAATTTTCTTTTTTTTGGTCCTATTTTACTGGCCTATTAAAACCAACTGTCAAATGATAGTTTTGTTTCTTGGGAGTGTTAATTGTTAATACATATTAAGCCTTAAACCAATATTTAAACAATGTTATCAGTGGCACCGAACCGAACCGAACCGAACCGAACCGAACCTTTTGTCAACCCATTATTTTGATCTAATTTTATTGCTCTAATATTGAAAAACGCCGGAAAATTATCCTAATTTTACTTGATTTCCACCCTTCTCGATTCGGTGGAACTGCTTTAGTAATTTACAAACATCAGAGCCTCTTAAAAATAGCCCCAGTGAGATTTTCATTTACCACAAACACTATTTGTTTGGTCCGCTGTAAAAAATGACGATGTGACGATGTGGATGTCGATAACTTCAGGCACATCACTATCATTATTAATATTTGTGCTTTTAATCTGCCACGTTTGTTTTTATAAAAGGCAAATATTTTAACCAAAATAACACAATACGTAACACAACTTTTTCTGGGTATTACGCCACTAGTAAGGAAAAATGATTTTAAAAAATTATAAAAAACCACTGCGTTTCTCCTAGAAAAATAAAAATCACAAATTAGTGTCAGCGTAATACCCAGAAAAAGTTGTGTTTGTAAAATGAATCCGCCACAAACATATAGATTTTATTAACACAATACGTGTCGTGACTCGTATCAAATCGCAGCGAAATGCAACTCCAGAAGTGTCATGTCACCCACAGAAGCGACAACATGACAGATAAAGCATTGCTCTTATGGGTATCGAATCCGTGACGTCACTTGACAGTAAATCAACATATTACACTGAGAGAACAAGCACAAAACTCTACACGGAAAAAAATAATATTTATCTCTCGTAAGACAGGAAAGTCGTAAATTATTTTAATTTAAAATCTTAAAGAAACGAGTAGTTATATCATAGGTATGATTTATTATGATACTAATCTAAGAATATATACAAAGGATTTTAATAACTTTGTAAAATAAAAACAGATTAAAATTGGCTTAAAAAACGGAAATATTTAAAAAGCTATAATAATTACGTGATATTAGCAGTTTGTATGCTTCAGTATATTTGATATTTAAATAATAAGATACAGGATGTCCGAAAAGTCCTAATATACACAATAACTCCTATAAAATTATGTTTATTAAAAAAAAATTGTAAGGCAAACATGCATTATAAAGTTATTATTATTGTCAGGACCAATTTATTTCAGTTATTAAAATTCTTATGTACAAGCATATATATACATACAACTAAATGGATTTATAACGGATCTGATACCTTTCTAGCCCATTAGCAAACTCCAATAGTCCGGAGCCTAAGCCACTTTTGTCTGCATTTTTGCGTACCGTAATAATACTTGGCACGAATATAGTACAACAATATAGTATTATTTTACGAAGTGGTGCTCATCCCGAACCCAGTGCAGAGCAAAGATACAGGGTGTTTTATTTTTATTTGCATTTATCTCATTGAAATTCTGTATAAAATTTAAATGTAAAGCTAAAGCAATGAAACTTTTCACCGATCATAAGGACATACACGCTTTTATTTTAAGAGATAAAAAAATTACATTGTTTAATTTTCTTCCAAGAACTAAAAAATATTTTTTTTTTGAAAAAAATTATGGTGTGGGTGTTGAGTAGAAAAAAAAATTCCAGGCGGTTAGTGATGCAAGATAACTTACTAAAATTTACTGTGAGTATTAACAAATCGTTTCTCTTTAAAACAAGTACTGCTGGGCTGGTGTGACATATACAGGGTCGGAGTACAGGGGGGTTTTAATTAATAATTGTAAATTAAAAAATTCTAAAAAGATGGAAAGGTATGTGGATTTCTTAGACGAAACGATATTTTCAAAAAATATATAGGTACTAAATAAAAGATATAGTCTATGGACAAATCAAGTTTCGTGTGCAAGTCGTGCCAACTTTCTGCCGATAAGCTAACTTTGTTAGGGGCATTCCATATATCAGGTTTTGACTTGTTGTCATTTTGGTAAATGCGTTTTTTGAAAGATATGGCGGATTCAAAATGGCGGAAAGGCGAATCTTTAAAAAAATTGTAACTTTTTTATTTCTTATCCGATTTTCTTGGAACAAACTTTAAAATACTTGCTTTGTAATGTATTTATAAATGTATTAGTCAAAAAATATGTATTTTTTGTATTTGTCAAAAAAATAAAAAAATTTAAAAAAAGGTAAATTGTTTTTATTTTATTTATAAAACTATTGGAGCTAGCTGTTTTAATTCTATATTCAAATCTGGTTCAATGCGTTAATTAGTTTTTAAGCTATTTCCAAATAACTGGAAAAAAATAGTGGTTTTTGGGGTATATTTAAAAATTATGCTTTTAATGAAAACCATAAGAACTTTATAGAAGTAACTTAAATTTGTTTAACATACCTAGCAGATCAGGTTTTGACTTATTGTCATTGTGATGATCGCGTTTTTTTTAAATATGGCGGATTCAATATGGTGGGAAAGCATATTTAAAAACAAATTGTATCTTTTTTATTTTTTATCCGATTTTAATACAACAAAGTTTAAATTACTTGATTTGAAATGTGTTAAAAAAATACTTTTTAAAAAATGTATTTTTTTTTAATATTCCAAAAAAAAAATCGGGTGAAACATGTGACAATAATAATTTTATTTATGTTATTTTTTAATTGACCCCCATATACGGACGTCGCTGAAGGGTTTGTCATTAATTAAACCCCACTGACTTACACATTGTTAAAAAGAAATTTTTATTTCCTACAATAAAGTATAAAACACATTTTTGTGGATCATATAGCTTAGTTTTTGAGAAAATTGGAAAAAACCTGTAACAGAATTAATTTGTTTAGTGATTTATAAAAATTGATTTAAGTTGCAGAGGCCTGTGAAGTTTTAATCTGAACATAAATCCTACATTATTTTACACATTTAAAAGGAAATTTTATTGTCTACAATCCACTGTAGGTCACAATTTTTGATAGAGAGCTTGGTTTTTAAGATAATCGGGTAAAATCTCTGTGGTTTCTTTAATTTTCTTATATTTTCTTAATAAACGGACGCCGCTGGATAGTTTTTCACTAGCCTGACCCTACTGACTAATACATAGTTGAAAAGGAAACTTTATTTTCTACAATAAACGGCCAAATTATGTTTTTCCAAAAAGCTTAATTTTTGAGAAAATTGGATAAAACTTGATAAATTTAGTCATTTTTCAAAATTGATTTTATTTACGGACGCCCCTAAAGTGTTGTTGGTAAAACTACCATTGCCTTATTATACATCATTTAAAAACAATTTTATTGTCTATAACAAAGTGTGTGTTACATTTTTTGATATAGAGCTCGGTTTTTAAGAAAATTGGGTAAAACCTGTAATAAACATATTTCTTTTTCAAATTTATTTATTTTTTTATTTTATTTATTTTTTAACGGACGCCGCCGCCGCCGCGGAGAATTGGTTATTAGTCGTACCCCACTGACTTATACATTGTTGAAAAGGAAATTTTATGGTCTACAATAAAGATTAGTACATATTTTTCCCTAAGCTTAGTTTTTAAGAAAATTAAAAAAAAAAATCTAAAAATTTCAAGTTTTGGGGAGTCTGGGGTGTTTTGGGGGATTTTGCAGCTAAAATTTAAAAAACAAATATAATTTTATTTTAAAATTAGATTTTACACATTTTTGATCCATTTCTATGTCATTGTGTCTTTAGGGCGTCAACTTAGTTAAATTTTTAGAAATTCGAACACGACTATATGGAGGGTTCAGAAGCCAATAAGTGTAAGTCAATTTTTTCCCGAAAATGACTTACATACTACATGTGATTTTATGATACTTAAACTTTCATTTGACATAACACGCAAGTCAATATTTCTATAACCAAGTGATAGCAGTTCCAGAACTGTCAAAAAGTGTAAGGGTAAAAAAAAATTTCGATTCAGTATTAGCTCACACTACTACTATAAGTAGTGTGAGCTATGGTGATCGTAATTTTTTCGAGAAAAAAAAAGTTGCTCCGATTTCAAAATTTTTTATATATCTTTGTGTTTCAGATGATTTTGAAATTTTTTTGTTTTGCTGTCTGTCTGTCTGTCTGTCTGTCTGTCTGTCTGTATGTCTGTCTGTATGTCTGTCTGTAACGACCAACCCGCATAACTCAAAAACCGCTTGTCCGATTTTAATGAAATTTGGTACCTAAGTTGGGTCTTGGGCCGTGACGGTCCCATTTAAAAATGAACAAAATCCACCGAACGCAAGCCAAATAAAAGGGTGGGGGTTGATTCCAAAAATTAGAGTTTATGTGAAAATATGGCGTGTGTGATATCAAACGAAAGGTAATTAAGTCAGGAGTTAAAAAAAATGAATTTTAGTTTATTTAAAAAAAAAGGGTGGGGGTAGATGCCAAAAATTAGAGTTTAAGTGAAAATATGGCGTGTGTGATATCAAACGAAAGGTAATTGAGTCTGGAGTTAAACAAAATACATTTTAGTTTTTTTTAAAAGGGTGGGGGGTAGATTGAAAAAATTTGAGTTTAAGTCAAAACATGGCTTGTGTGGTATCAAACGAAAGGTAATTGAGTCTGGAGTTGAAAAAAATATATTTCAGTTTTTGATTATATTAGCTCACACCATAACTATAGTACCTAGTGTGAGCTTAGGTGCCCATAGATTGGCAGAGTATTTTTTTTAAATGTCCCATATCTTAATTGATTGATTTTTGACTTACACTGATTGGCTTCTGAGCCCTCCATATATAAGGAGGGAGGATAAAAAAATATTGGACCAAAAACTTGCCCGGCATCATCCAAATCGTTAGTCTGTGACCTATTCTCAGCTAGGATCCATTGTCAAACTGCGGTTCTCATATATTGTAAAAACTTTCGTCGATTGATATTCATTTTCAAAAATAACAATAACAACGTTGTTTGATAATGTCCATCAAACAACGATAACAATTATAATAGAAATCATCTGTTTTACTAGACGCCTCAGCTGCGTATAGCCGGCGCCGCGCGCCGCCTTATAGGCGTCCGCGTACTTGCTTTGGTGACAAGAAATTGTTTTTTTATTGAAACAAATATAAAATATACATCTATATAAGACCTATATACACCAAATTAAAGAAAAATGTTCATTCTATAACTTTTATTTAAACTTTTTTTTTTAATTTTGCTTTGGTGTTATTAAAAATGTTGGTTAAACTTTACTAGCTATACAAAAAAAAGTTAAAATTCAGTAATTTTATTTTTTCTAAAAAAACGAAGCAAACTTTTGAAAAATATTATAGAAAGTTATTTTTTGTGGGTGTTTACTGATTCATTTGCAATTTTTTGCAGCCCTCTAAGAAAGATACATCGTTTTAAAAAGTATCGTGCAAAAAAAATTGGTGGGGGCCATATCTTTAAAAAATGCATTTACCAGAATGACAACAAGTCAAAACCTGATCTATGGAGTGCCCTTAACAAACTTGGCTTATCGGCAAAAAGTTGGCACGACTTGCACACGAAACCCCCTTTTAGGCCGATTTGTCCATAGAATAATACTGACCTTTTATTTATATTTTATAAGAAGAAAATGGAAATTTTGTTGAACTGTTAAAAAACAGGGTGTTTTTAAAAATAGGTTACATTTTTATGATTAATTTAAGTAGTTTTTTTTATGACGACGTTACAAATCACTCTGGAAAACACAAAGTCAGCACGTTACAAAAATACTAGTACAGCTTTAATTTTCTTAAATAAAATTTTTTGTACAAATTTTTAAAAGCAACTAGACAATAAAGTTTTTTCGTAATTTTTTATTTTAGTCCTGAAAATTCAAATAACTCTAGATATGTCAAATAAACATCTCGATGCAATCACTATATTCTCCTTTATAAACCATTTATCGGACTCCATTTTGGTAATAGCCGCTACATCATTACCTTTTTCTGAACGTATATACTGGGCGACAACAACTTTGCTGTCATTTTTACTATTTTTTTACATTATTTATTTCAGCTAGTGCGTTAATAAGAATTTTGCAATGAAACTTGGCACAATTTCTCGGCTTATTGCAGGCTATGACACAAAGATTATTGTTTGTGTAATTTTGTAATATGCTGAAAGATACAAGTTGATATTAAAAAAATCATTTTAAAAGTAGTAGTCTCCAACTTTGGTTCATACAGGTTACCCACATAGCACAATCACGTGTTTAACACGTAAAAAAGGCGTGAGAAAAAAAAAACGTTGATTTTAAAAGCTGCTAGAAAAAAAAGTTTATTTCATATATGAAAACAAGCTTAATAGGTCATTCATTAACGTTATAAAAAAGAACGTTGCTAAAAACTGCGTTTTAATAACGCCTTTATCAAATTAAACAGCAATGTTTTTACGTTAGTTTCAAGTGATTTTTATCAGCGTTGAAATCACATCAGATTCACGCCTTTTCTACACGAATTTTAAAACGCGACTTGCATGGCTTTTCTACTGAATATTTTTGAGATTTTACTAGCAGCATCGCCACCTATAGTCGGGATTTTTCACTTTGACGAAATCTATCAGGCCTCTAAACTCCAAACACCTGTTAAGGGACTGATCCCTGATCTACGATCACGACGCATCTGTTATTAACCGGATAAAGACACATTAATATTCTGTGAAAGTGTTTACTGTCCAAAAATCTTCTTTAGCTTTTAAAAAAAACATAATTTATATAGATAGATACATAGATATTTTGTCTTGCCTTGAGCGCCATCTTTAAAATGTTATTAAAAAAACGTGACCAAAAAAGACGCAGAAATTCAGTAGGTTTGAAAAGTCTTAATCTATTGGCGTTTCAAAACATGTTGTGGAGGACTTTTCAAGTGTGAATTGGGTACATGAAAATAACGATGGTAAAAAACACGTTATATACACAGCACCAGAAACTTCAGCAAGAAGTACATTTTTATAGCTTGATTTCTCCTTGTTTTTAAGTTATTTTTAAGCATGTAGATTTAACAAAATAAATATTAAATGATATGAGGTTGTTTTCAAGTAAAAAAAAACTTTGTTATTTTTGTTCACGTGAATTTAACTTTGATGTGATTTTTGTGCTATATGGGTATGCAGTTTAAGACACCTGCCTAATTTTACTACTTTTTAAAACTAGAAGAATGCCTTTCTCACATGTACAATGTTATACTTAGCTTGGTAATTGTAAGAAAATACAGGGTGTTTCTTTTGTCAATATAAATTTTTTTTAAGTACGTAAAACATTATTCCCAGCAATTATAAAATTAAAAAATATACAGTAGAAAGCCAAACTATTAATCCCCCATGTAGCTGTTAGTTAGAGACTTTAAAACATACAGGGTCTTCAAATTAAAGTCGGTAATATTGATAACTTTGTTATTATCAAAACTACCAGGCAATTATGTAATTTTAATAAAAGTGTACGCTTTGGTGACGAAGAAATGGCAGATTATGTTAAAAATTAAAAGTTCTAGATAATTGATTCCAGTTTTACTTAAGTTATCAATTTTTATTAAGTTAGGCTCGGTCAGGTAGTTTTTAATAATCCTTGTGGGTCAGGTCAGGTTTGACATATCATGTGAATAGTTTGACGTATTGATTCAATTAATATTTATTTTGGTTTAGGATACTAAAATACCTAGAAATCGACACCCCACACGACCACTTTAGACGAAATAAGATTTTAACAATTTATTCTCCTACCTTTTGCTCCCTCTCTTCTCAAAAAAAACCTTAATTTCAACCTTTCATTCTTATAGACTTTTTTTTCAATTTATAAGCTACATAGCTATAAGCTGAAAGAAACGAAAATTGTACGCGAAACTAGTTTTATATTTATATTCTCAATTTTTCCCTACCCACCTCAAGTACACCCCTGTATCTTGGCCCTGCACTGGGTTCCATCGGAGCATCACTTCTAGAATGGCATTCCTAGGTGTCTGCTACATCTGTACCAAATTTTGTCACGGTACGCGAAAATGCAGACAAGCCCCTAAATTCCCGGCTTAGGCCCCGAACTACAAGCTATGTCAACCTTAAAAACAGTTTTTTTTAAATATCTTCGAAACGAAAGCTTCTACGAAGCCTTTTGTTATAGCGTAAATTTTTGTGTAATACGCTTTACGATACTCCGAAAACCGCATATTTATGTGACGCTTCGTTAAAAAGTTAGCATTTTTAAAATGTTTTAACTGTTAAAAAACTGTGAACATCATTGATGAATTTTTATTAAAAACTAATCAGCTCGTTATAGTACCTATTGAACACTATTTCACCTAACAATTTCATTAAAATCGATTCAGCAGTTTCGGAGTTATCGTGTTACGGACAGGCATACACACACACACACACACACATATCGCGGCGATATTGTTAAGATAGGTAGGTCAAAATACACCCAAATAACACATTTTCGGCGTTATCTCAAAAAAACTTTTTTCATCGAAAACGATTGCTGCGAGGGCTAGAGCGATAAAATGCAATTTTTTTCCAAAAGGACCAGCATGTAAAGTGACAGTTATAAAAAATTGTATAAAAAGATTTTCTTTCCGGTCGGTTAAATAAAATAATTACATGTCTTATCAAAAGTGCCCCTCTACAATACCAATTTTTAGAAGCGCTTGACAAATCCTGTGTGGTATGAAGTTCATATGGATTAAGATTCGTATGTATATTTTAAATAATATAAATTAATTAGTATTATTGGATGTGACCATCACAAAAGCATTGAATCGTATTAACATAAAGTAAAGCGGAGGAAACAAACGTGCGGGCTTATACGTATATTCGTGCACCTTTTAAACAAACATCCAATATACACCTTCCATACCTTGCGTTATATCATCGATATATTCCATATTTCAGTCACGTAGCGAACTTATTTTTGTTCCAAAGTCTACAAATGCAAATCCTTTTTCACATTCACATCTTGCCAGGCTTGTGGTTTTTGCGGAATACATCTTTCAAATCGGTATTTTACGTTTTCTCTTCCACAAAAAGATAAAGCCATATACCTACATACTAACCACCTGCATTAGGAATGTTAGATTATGCCCTGCACAGTGGCGTATATAAGAAGGTGGGACATGGGGGGCCCGGCCGCCCCCTCG
Organism: Aspidapion aeneum; assembly: GCA_963576565.1. Classification (NCBI taxonomy): domain Eukaryota; kingdom Metazoa; phylum Arthropoda; class Insecta; order Coleoptera; family Brentidae; genus Aspidapion; species Aspidapion aeneum. The sequence continues at coordinate 181,186,481 of OY755038.1, read as the reverse complement.
ACGCTACGATTTTTTTAGATATTTTCCACATATTTCATGAATACAAACATAAAATAGCGCAAAATAAGGCTTCATGAGGTGTCGGGCCCCCCCGAAACTCTTTTCTATATACGCCACTGGCCCTGCACATATATGAGAAAGGAGTTTGGCGAATTCTAAATACAGTGCTCTACAATTGCTAGGAATCATAGTGGTTTTTGTATTTTACTTTTTACAGGAAGTTAATAGATGTAAAAAATTGTGACAAGCTTCTTTATCAGTTTAACACAATGATAAATAAAATTCTTTGTTGTGCCTATTCAAATTTGCCTTTTTTTTTATCGCCGTTATTAATGATAGTAAATTATAATTTTTGTTAGTTTAAAATATGCCTGAGAGACGTTTACGTAAAGTGACTCAACGGTTAGGATTTAAACAAAGTGCTAATAGTCGTGCGTGAAACCGTTATGCAGTAGCATATGTTCATTTGGGAGGTCGACAACCAGTCATAACTCCTGCTGAGTACCAATACTTGCTAATTACAATATGGCGAAACCCAACCTACTGTGCTTCTCGTCTCAATAGGGAATTGCGTAATGCGACTGGCAATTAATTTCCAATCATACACTAAGAAGAATGTTACACACGGCTGGCTTAAGGGCAAGAAGACGTGCACCATATGGACACCTATAGTTTATCAAAAAGGACAAAAAAAATCGTCTAAGATCATAAAGTAAAATGACATAACAGTTCTATGTTAAAAACGGAACTATTAATAACCGAACATTATGAAAACTGTCATTCTTCAAAACAACATCATCGTAGTTCTGTTACCATCTTTTATCAAAACTGGACAGAATCAAAAAGGACAAAATCATAAAAAGGGGTCGGTCGTAGCTTGTGACGTTCACCTAAATAAAGTGGTTCTGATATTGCTATGCAATTGAGGCGTCCTTAACTGCAATTTTAAAAAAAAAGTGGTTCTGATATTGCACTGCAATTTTTTTACTGCAATGCCTAATGAAAAAGGTCAGGTGTTGGACCCTAGGTTTGGATTCATTTACAATTAAAGAGGTTCGTACAAATTGTGAAAGGTTTCGCGGTCATCGTCCAATAATGGGTGTGCTTTCGGGCTATTCGGCCATCGTCGTTGAAAATTCATTCTCGACGTTTCGCCATCTCGAGTGGATGGCTTGTTCAGGAGATGTTGATTGTTTGTCGGCTTCTCGAAGACAAGTGGTTAGTCTGTCGTGGGCGCAGGTTATATACGCTCTGGTAGGCGGGGCGTAGTTCAGAGCTGGTCGGTTATTGGTCACTTTCCCGAGATTAAGTTTTGTTGTTGTAAGCAAGCCGTTTAGTGTTTTTAAGAACCGGTATCCAAGTTCTGTTAATTTTAAGAGTTTCTTCAGATCTGTTGAAGTTCTGCTGGTGTTTATGAATTTCTATTGCTTCTCTATAGAGTATTGGATAGTATGAAGAGGTGGGGCAGAGAACCTGTGTGTCTTCGAATTTTATTCGGTGGTCTTCATTGTTTAGTGTGTGGTGGTTGGTCGAGTCGGCAGTTGGATTTTTGCTCTTTGATTCTTGTATTTACAGACCGTTTGGTTGTTCCGATGTAGACACTTCCACAGGTACAGGGAACGCGGTATACCCCTGAAGTGGGTCCTTTATATCCTTCGCAGATCTGAGGTGGTTTTCGATCTTCTTAGATGGCTTGAAGATCGTTTTTATATTGTGTTTTCCCAGAATACGTCCGATCCTATCTGTCACTCTAGGTATGTAGGGCAGAAAGGCTCTTGGAGTAACTTTGCGGCTGCTCATTCCACCGCTACTGTTACTTCTAGTGCTCGGCTTTGGTCGTATACATTTATCTATGTCGCTTTGAGTATCTCCATCTGCTACGAGGGCGTTTTTAAGATGGTTTAATTCTTTGTCTAGATGTTCTAGTTCGAAGATTCTTTTCGCCTTCTCTACGAATGTTCTTATTACTCTTATTACCCATTTTCGTTGGCACGGGTGGTGGTTAGATGTGTTGTTTAGGTAGCGGTCTGTGTGAGTAGGTTTTCTGCATACGGTATGTCCTAGTCGTCCCTCTTTCCTCGTTATCACCGACCAGCTCTGAAATACGCCCCGCCCACCAGAGCATATATAACCTGCGCCCACGCAGCGCTGCCAGACGTACCATAATTATGGAATTGTACCATAATTTTTACCTTAAACTTTATCATGTTTTAAAGGTACCATAATCAATAATTGTACCATAATTTCGACTAATTCAACATTTTGCTCAACAACTATTAAGCAAATGATCAAATCCTATTCCCCACCTTGAGTTGTCATTACCGCTGTATATACCAAGATGACTGAAACTTTTAAAGACGTGTTACTTATTTATTTAAATCCTCATTATGTACATAAAACTGACCCATCAGATATTGAGCCAAATAATGTTGTTAAATATCAATAACTTTTTATTGTTGGTTATCATTGATTTGCAATACTTTTATTTATATCATTGTACCACATTCACCCGTTATAATGACAAAGTCACAATTTGATTAGAGATCGAAAATATATAACATTGTCAAAAACAAATAATTTTTTATTCATAATCAAAAATCAAGATTTCAAATATTCAGAAACAGAAAACAGAATTCAAAATATCCACACCAGCGTCCTATGCGTCCACTGCATACATCTTCACAAAACATATTTTTGGTCTTCGAGCGGATCTTCGCAGACATATTTTTGGTCTTCGAGCGGATCTTCGCAGACATATTTTTGCTCTTCGAGCGGATCTTCGCAGAAAATCATTTCGAAAAACAGCATAGCGTAACAAGACATCAGCGGATCAATTATCAGGTTGGCTCGCTCCATAAGTGGGGCTGTGTTAGTTTTCTTGCAGCTCAGGTTTCACATAACTTATTTTTATTATAAATTGTTGTTATAATGACAGAAAAGCAAGCAAAGATTCTTCAGTTGGTAGAAAGACGGGGAAGTTTTAAAAACATTATATCTAAATTTGAAAAATTCATTCAAAGCACAAGCAGCGATAGTCTATCAATTTCGGAAGTAAAAATTAGGTTGGAAAAATTAAACACGGCATTTGGTCAATTTGAAAAAATACAGGAAGAGCTCATTCAGCTTGATCCCACGCAACAGTCCGAGGGAGATTCTTACGAAAATGCTTATTTTGCAATTAGTGGAATTGCGCTTGACATTATTGATCAAAATGCATTCGAAAAACAAAAAATTCTGCAATCGTTGCCAAATACATCTGCACCGGCAACAATACAATCATTACCGCAAAATCCACCCACATCAGTCGTTCATGTCCCGAATCATAATATGTTCAAAATTACTCCTCCTTCATTTTATAGAGAGCATGAACAATGGGAAACTTTTTTTCAGGTATTTAAATCCATTGTAGATGATGATCCAAACATTCCGATAATTCAGAAATTTTTTCAGTTAAAACAGTGCATAAAAGGTGATGCAGCAGAGGTTCTCAAATCACTCAATGTGACGGAGAGTAACTACAGTATTGCATTAACACTTCTTCGAGAAAGGTATGAGAATAAAAGAATATTAACACATAAGCATTTAAAAAATCTTTTTGATTATCCTGCTCTGCTAAAAGAGTCATGTCAATCATTGCGCAAGTTCATTGATCATTGTACTCAGAATATTCGCGCGCTCGAAAATCTCAATGAACCGGTAGAATATTGGGACACTATATTGTTGTATTTGTTAACAAGTAAGTTAGATATTACTACAAGACGCGAATGGGAGATCACAAATAAAAGTGAAAGACCCAAGTATACAGATTTTATGAATTTTCTTAAAAATAGAGTTCAGATTTTAGAAACCATTGATACAAAAATTTACAACAAAAACATTAATACAACTACAACACCATTTAAACCAAAACCAATAAATCAAACATTTTCAAAAACCACTATTCAGCAAACACAAAAATCATTCTCACATGTAGGCATAGATAACGAACAAATAAAACAGATAGACCATGCAGACTTCTCTTGCTCATTTTGTCGCTTAAACACACATTCTACCTACAAGTGTTTTCGATTGTTGGCTTTACCGATAAAGGTTCGCAAAAGTGAGCTAGAAAAGCGAGGTATTTGCACAAACTGTCTTCATACAGGCCATGAATTAAACTTATGTCCATCAAGAAACTGTAAATTATGTTCTCAGCATCATAATTCAATCCTCCATGAGTCTAAATTCAAACCCGCACAAACAGATGCTAATTTTAGAGATACCTGTGCATTTGTACAGGAAAATGAAGAAGTTTCACCAGAAGTACATTGTGAAAATGAAAAACAAACACTGCGGGATAATTCTGACATATATCCTGAAAACAGCCAGACAGCATACTGCGAGATTCATGGCAAACAAGCGTTTTGTCAACCTCTTCTTGCAACAGCGATCATAGAATTATTAGACAAGGATAGGAAACCTATCAAATGTCGTGCCATGTTAGATTCCGGTAGTATGAATAATCTTTGTACGACTAAACTATACAATAGACTGAACATTAAATCTCAACCAGTTCATATGACAGTTAATGGTATTAACCAAGCACCAATCAAAATCAATAAATCATTTTCGACTGAGCTTCAGTCAACTGATCATTCTTTTAAGACGAACATTCATTTGCTAGTTATCGATAAAATCACTTCCAAGTTACCGCAAATTTCTTTTGATCCCAGCTTACTTAAAATTCCATCAAACCTGCAACTAGAAGATCCACAATTCCACGAATGTCAAGAAATTGATATTTTGCTTGGAACCAATTTATTTTTTAATTTGCTTGAAAGTCAACAAATCAAACTAGGAGCAAATCAACCTATCATACAGAATTCCAAGCTAGGATGGTTTTTAGCCGGTCCTTTACACACTACACTCAAGCAATCTAGTTCTCAGTTGAATTCTCTATGTCATCTTTCCATCAATTCATTGCATGATACCGTACGCGATTTCTGGTCTATAGAAAACGTACAGCGTGATCAAAATAAGCTTACTACTGAGGAGCTAGAATGCGAAATACACTTTAGACAAAATCTTAAACAAGACAGTACCGGACGTTACGTAGTAAAATTACCATTAAAGGATACTTATCAAAACTTAGGAGATTCTTTTCAAAATGCAAAAAAATGCCTTTTTTCTACAGAAAAACGACTTTCAAAAAACTCAGAACTTCGCAAACAATATTCTAATTTTTTAAAAGAATATGAAGAGATGGGGCATATGTCATAAATTAATCCAAATCTTGATCATCATGACAAGATCTCATTTTATCTTCCTCATCACCCAGTCTTTAAGGACACTAGTGAAACTACTAAGACCAGAGTAGTATTCAATGGAAGTTGTTCTTCAAGTTCTGGTGTTAGTTTGAATCAGGTTCTAAAAGCAGGTCCCAAAGTACAAAGTGATTTGTTTGACATAGTTTTGCGCATGCGACCTTATCCGATTGTTTTAACAGCTGATGTTGAAAAAATGTTTCGCATGGTATTAGTCGATAAATCAGATAGATCTTTTCAACGCATACTTTGGCGTGATAATCCATTTCAAGAATTAAAGCACTATGAATTAAACACTATTGTTTATGGTTTAACCAGCAGTTCCTTTCTTGCTACACGTGTTTTAAATGAGATTGGTTTTAAATGTCAGGAAAATAATCCTAAAATTTCACAAATTATCAAAGAAGATTTCTATATGGACGATCTTATAACCGGTTGTAACGACCTTCAATCAGCTATTCAGCTAAAAAATGATATTTCACGAATCTTACATAATTCTGGTTTTAATCTGCGAAAATGGATGTCAAATGATGCAGACTTTTTATCAGCTATCAACGATTCTTCAGAACCTTTTTTAATTAAAGGTGACAGAGAGATCAAAACTTTAGGTGTTTGTTGGAATCCTAAAGATGATACACTAAGTTATATTTTTCAGATGAACACTGAACCATCTATCATCACAAAAAGAACTGTGTTGGCAGGTGTAGCCCAGTTATTTGACCCTTTAGGATTGGTCAATCCAATCATTGTCCGAGCTAAACTTATTCTACAGGACATCTGGAATAATAAGCTAGATTGGGATGATAATTTACCAGATTCTATTTCCTTAACTTGGCTAGAATTTTTAAAGCAGATAAAGTGTATCAGTGTTATCAAGATTTCAAGATGCGTACTACATTCTACTCTAGCAGATAAGATACAACTTCATGGCTTCTGCGATAGCTCTCAGTTAGCTTACGGAGCAGCTATTTACCTGGTTTTTTGTGACGATAAGGGTAGTATGCATTCAAATCTTATCTCTGCTAAGAGTCGGTTAGCCCCTCTTAATTTTAACTTAACCATTCCGAAGCTCGAATTGTCTGGTGCATATTTATTAGCACAACTAATGGACAGAATAAAACGTACATTACGTGTTAAGATTTCTAACATCACTTATTGGACAGATTCTACAATTGTCTTAGCGTGGTTAGAAAAAGAGCCTAGCCATTGGAATGTTTTTGTTAGTAATCGCGTAGCTGAGATTCAGTGATTAACCGAAAATAGTCAATGGAGACACGTGACAACTGATCAAAATCCAAGCGACATTTTAAGTCGTGGTTGTAACCCCCAATTTTTAGAAAATTCTTTGCTTTGGTGGCACGGTCCTTCTTTTATTGGTCAACCAAAGGAAAATTGGCCTAAAGCAATAACAACTAAAATTGATACTGTTCCTGAAGTTCGAACAGTAAAAATTACTTTAACTTATACTGCCATACAAAAACCAAACAGTCACAGCTTTATCTTTGATCTTTATTCCTCTTACAGTAAATTAGTTAAAGTTACAGCATTTATTTTAAGATTTTGGAATAACCTAAAAGCCAAAAAATCTAATCAAAGATTGGAGTTATCTAAAACTTTGACTATTCAAGAGCTAGATAAGGCTGAGCGTACCCTTTGTTCTTTAGTTCAACAGGAAAGTTTTAATAAAGATATTAAATGTCTTCAGGAAGGGAATAAGATTGAAAGGAGCAGTAAACTTATAAGACTAAATCCTACGTTGGATAATTATGGTTTACTCAGGCTTGATGGCAGACTAAGACATTCTCATCTTAGCTTTGATCAAAAATTTCCTATTATCTTACCTACAAAACATCCATTTACTACTCTATTGATTAGACATTACCATTTAAAATATTTACATGGTGGAACTCAAATTATTTTATCTCAGATTAGAAATAAATTTTGGGTGGTCAATGGTAGAAATGAAATTTGATATTTACTTAGAAAATGTATTACTTGCTTTCGAGTGAGACCTCGTGATATTACTCAGCTTATGGGTTCTTTGCCAGCTCCAAGGGTTACCCCTTCCAGTCCCTTTAGTGTATGTGGAGTGGATTTTGCAGGTCCTTACGCTATCAAAGATGGAAAAACGCGCAGTCGGGTAACACTTAAATGCTATATAAGCCTATTCGTATGTTTTTCAACTCGTGCTGTACATATTGAACTTGTAACTGATTTAACAACTGAAGCATTTTTAAACGCATTTAAAAGATTTGTGTCAAGGCGTGGCTTATGTAGTCACATTTATAGTGATAACGCCACAAATTTTAAAGGTTCAAGCAACGAACTTGATAGATTATGCGCGGTAGTTACTGATTGCGTCAATCAATATCAAACTTTTTTCTCTGACAACAAAATTAATTGGCATTTTATTCCCCCTCGTTCTTCCCATTGTGGAGGTCTTTGGGAAACCGCGATAAAATCTTTCAAGTATCATTTAAAACGAGTCCTGGGAAGTGTGAAGCTTGACTTCGAGAATTTCTACACTGTCCTCACACAGATAGAGGCAATCCTCAACAGTCGACCTTTGACCCCTCTATCCGATGATCCTATGGATTTTCAAGTACTTACGGCTGGTCATTTCCTTATTGGAAGAAGCTTACTTGCCTGTCCACAAGACAATGTGACAGACGTTAAGCCAAATCGTCTGAACTACTTTAAGCAGCTGCAACAAATCGTACAACAGTTTTGGCATGTTTGGAGTACAGACTATATTCACTCCTTGCAGCAGCGCACAAAATGGTGTTCCCCACAGCAAAATATCAAGATGGGAACAATGGTCCTTCTTAAGACAGAAAATGAACCACCTATGAATTGGCCATTAGGACGGGTCGTTGAACTACATCCCGGTCATGACAACCTGGTCAGAGTTGTATCCGTTCAAACGCAATATGGTATTTACAAACGTGCTATTACCAAGTTAGCGCCATTACCTATGGAAAAAACTTCAAGTCAAGATTAAATATTTCCTGGTCTAATGTGATAAGGGATGATCCCGAATATGACATCGAAATCCAGAAATTGCCTCTTTGTTTAAAAACAAGGACTGTAAAATTACAAACTCTTCTAGAGTTAACAAAATATTAGATAAGTTAGGTTTAGAGAGTTTAAAATTAACCTCAATTTTATTTGTAAAACTTTTATTGTTGGGTAATTTTATTTATTATTTTTGAAATTTGGACATTTCAACGGGGGCGGCATGTTAAATATCAATAACTTTTTATTGTTGGTTATCATTGATTTGCAATACTTTTATTTACATCATTGTACCACATTCACCCGTTATAATGACAAAGTCACAATTTGATTAGAGATCGAAAATATATAACATTGTCAAAAACAAATAATTTTTTATTCATAATCAAAAATCAAGATTTCAAATATTCAGAAACAGAAAACAGAATTCAAAATATCCACACCAGCGTCCTATGCGTCCACTGCATACATCTTCACACAACAAATGTATTAGAGTTTATTGCTTTAAATAAAATATGTCTTAGGGTCAGAGTAGCTGAAAGTATAAACAAAGTAGATCGTGAAGAAAAAGATGATTTTTATATCAGATGTCGGCAATTTTTAGATTAAGAAAAGATTCGATTTTAAAGAAAATTATTTTCTAAAATAACAATATTTAACAAGAAATATACTAAGCAGAAACCTCCATCGATTTTAAATATTATGAATTCTTTGCCTAGAATAATAAAACCAAATGATCAGTTGTCAATTAATTAATATTTTTGATGATGAAATAAAAAATGAGTGCCTTATAGACTTATACTGGTATAAAATTATTGTATTTACTGACCTGTCGGTCAAAGTTTATTTAGAAATTTGGGCGAATTCGTTTTGGATATTGATATTGGGTTTTTTTCCAAAGTAAATTTGATTAAAACTAATGTTCGCAATCGCATATGTATTAATTCGATTAATGGATTACTCTTAGCTTCACAAAGTACTAAGGGCGAATGTTATAATTTTGACGTCTCTAATTTCTTGCTACAAGCAATGGAAGCAAAAAATTTATATACATCTGATGACGAGAAAGATGTTGAGGTTTACTTACATACGTAAATATACATTAATTTAGTTAAGAGTTCTCTCTTTAATAAACACTAAACGTAATAATATAAATATTTCGTTTGTTTTTTGTTACATATTTTTTCAAGTATTTAAATACATCATTATAAAATAAATTTAAATTAGTGTTTTATTTGTACTGGCGCATGCTTTCAACAATTGGTACCATAATTTTCCCTAATATTCGATAATTCTGGCATCGCTGTGCAATAATTTTATATTTGCCATCTGGCATCGCTGCGCCCAGGACAGACTAACCATCAGTCTTCGTCGAGAAGCCGACAAACAGTCAACATCTCCTGAAGATGCCTAGAAACGTCGAGAACGAATTTACAACGACGACGGCTGAACAGCCCGAAAGCACACCCACCCTTAAAGAGGTTTGGTTCGGTTCGGTCAAAACCGACATTTTTATTTTTTTGATAATTTTTGGGTCCAAAAACAACAATATTATTTTGTTTCCAATTTATATTTGGCGCCAAACTTTCACGAGACCGATTTGTATGAGAGGAAAAGAGACTGAACTGATATAAATGAAAAGAAAGGAGAGAGCTGCTCATGTTAGGCCCGGCCTCTTTTTATGATTTTGTCCTTTTTTATTTTGTCCGGTTTTGATAAAAGTCTTTGTACATACTAAACTTCGTTTTTGCACTTGTCTTGTTATGTAGAATGGCGTTTTTGTAAATTCTCCTATTATTAAGTTTTCCGTTTTTGCCATCGGACTGTTATACCATTTTTATTTGTTCTTGGACGATTTTGTTTTGTATCCATAAGTTAATAAGGAGCACAGGGTTGTGAGCAACACCAGAACTGCACTAATGCCCACTGGAGAAATTGTTTATTCACAGATAAGTCCAGATTTCGTATAAGTGCTATCAGTAGTGTTGCCGCCGAGACGAGAGATTCTCGCCTCCCGTCTCGTCTCGCCCTCTCTCGGCGAGAAGAGAAAAATATTTTCTCTCGAATAAAAGTTCGAGACGAAAAAAGAGAGAAGACCCTCTCTCGTCGACAGATTCTCGTTTCTCTCGTTCTCTCGAGTAAAAAAGGTTGGTTTTGTAAATTTTTATGATTTACCATCTGTTCGTCTTGACCTTTTTTCGAAATAAGCTGATGTGTATGTGCTGTTTGTTTTTTTTAAATAAAAGGTATTCAAAAATTGTCATATACTCCTTCCTTGACAACATGTACTGTGGCTTACCTTTCGTTTATTTGAAATCAGATGAAGAAAAGTCAGAAGTGTAATTAAATTGTAATGTTCCTGTTTTTTATTTTGAAAATTATGGAAAATTCAGGCGAAAAATCTGCTAGTTAAAAAAAAAGTTCAAAGGTCTTTGTGTTCTGCGTTTATTTAAAAAAAAAACATGTTTTTCCCTAAAAAATTTCGAAAAATTAAGATTAAAAGAAATATATGCATACACAGAGTATATCTCAAAATGGACTTAACACTTAATTTTGAAAAAAAGTTAATACCATAAATAATAAGATTCACCTTGAAAAAACACTTTTACACAGGGCGTCTTAAAAACTGTTTATAGCGAACGATTAATAGTAATCACGAGACACGAGAGACGAGACAAGACGAGAGAAAGGCTTTATCGGGCGATAGAAGAGTCCTATCGTCGAGACGAGAGATCCGTTTTATCTCGCATAACGAGACGACACGAGAGAAGGCCTTTTTCTCGTCTCGTCTCGCGGCAACACTAGTTATCAGCTATGAAGAGTAAAAGTTCAAAAAATGTACTCTTGAAATTAGACATTGAGAATGACAGTTGACATTTGCGATATACACCATCTAAAAGTGTAAGAAAAGTAATTATAAAATTTCTATGTTTAATAATAACAGACATATTTGCCAAAAAACTTTAAAGTATTATATCGTCGGGTTAGTACTACAACTAGGTAACTTCTTATTAATCTTTAAATTGATCCCTTTCTAATGCTGTAACTGGATACGTCATAGAGGAACCCAATAGGTCGTAGTTGAAGTTTGCAAATACAGGTATATATCACTTAAATCGGCAAGAAGGCTTAGAAGAATTTCAACTAAGGTGTTTGAGTTGAATATAAATTTGCTAGATACCTGGTTGTAGTATTCAGCCGAAGTTACTTTAAAAGCTGTTTCTCGCAATCTATACCTGCTATATATTTTAAAAATCAGAAAGAAAAGCATTAATTTAAAAGAAAGTAACTCCAAAATTTTACATTAGAACGTGAAGAACCATCTAAAATTCAGGAAAAAAATTTATATAAAACTTTTGTAAATAAGGCTTATTTCTGTCATTAATATTAACAGAAATATTTTCATTTCAAATCAAATTATGGTGAATAATTATTCATTTATTTTATACAACTTTTTCTATTGGTATATGAATAAAGGTGCACTGTTAGGTATAAATATATTGGATCTTTTATGTATTAAATTTTATCTTAATGATGTAATTTAAATTAGATTACATTTACGGTTTGACTTGTTGCTGACAGCTAGACGGCAAAAAAGTGCACCAATATGTTTTTACGATTAATGCTAGTCTGCTCTTGTTTGTTTGATTTGACTTCCTAGTAAAAATTCTTGTTTAAAGCGAAAGGACCGGTCTCAGTCGGTATATTTTAACCATCAACTTTCTGGAAAAAGAAACTTAAAGCACGGCGTTCTTCAAGGGTGAATATTGGGCCTTTTTCTATTAGTCACCTATAAATGATTTAAGCTATCACATGATTCAGATTAAACGTGCCAGATTTGCCGACGACACTACATTTACAACTTACAGCCCCAATTTTGTCTATTTACTTCATAGCTCAAAATCTGTTATTAAACAAGGACAAAACGCAAATTCTAAATATACCTAAAATTTCAAAATTGGCTCAAGACCACTCTGTAACACTTTTAGGAATCACTATATCCACAAAGGATCTGGAAGTAAAGTATGTCCACCAAGTGCGACGTGAGTACGAAAAGTTCTTTGCGTCGTAATCACAGATCGTTACCTACTTTTAATAAATGTTTCGATACCGAAAGCACGATGGCAAGAAAATGGCAAGCCGCGAGGTACCAACCGACTACGCTAAGCTCTCTCAGTGATTCGGGCACAGTGGTGGTGCAAAATATGGGAAATCATGTTCCATTAACGACATTGCAGCTTTAGTTTAATTTAAAAAGCTTACGTTACATTTTTTTGAACACACATTAATACCTAGTTAATATAATATAATAATGTTTAATTTAAATACATTTATATATATATATATATATATATATATATATATATATATATATATATATACAGGTATTGTTTATATTTCTATTACTTTCGTTTTTAATATTTTTTACCATTTTGTACGACGTAGATTTTTATTTAATTTAGTTTTAATTAACTAATTTATCTGTGTGTATTTTTACCTTATTAGCTAAGTGATGTAAAAATAAAATTATATTTTTTACAACACCTAGCCAAAATTTACCAAATGATTAGTTTATATTTTCATTAAAAAAAAAAAGTCCCCGTTGATAGAAAAATAAGCTATATTTGCAACATTATTATTTATAAAGCATTGTAATAATTAAGTTAATGTATTCTATGCCCCAATAAAAAGGAATTTACTGCAGGATATTCGCCAAACAGTCTTTTTTTACTAGAAAATTGTCATCTCAAGAAAATTTATGTACCTATATCAATGGGAAACAAACTTCTAAACCTTAGATTCAGTAAAAAAATTCAACCTTCCTTTGTATTGTTGCTAGTAGTCATTAATAAAAAAAATTATTTGATTAAGCTTCCTTAATAATTGGTGTTTATAGAGTGTTTTTAGGCAAATTGAGCGTTGACACAAAATAACTTATAGGGTCACTGCATCCTGGAAGCCTCGCGTCTCCATGGGTAGCGACAAGCCCACGTGACCTGCCTCGGAATTTCCATGGGCCACTCGTCAACTTACCTCGGAATAATTAGAGTACCTACATGCAATTTTTATACAATATTGTTAATAAACCTCGGAATTTTTAGAGTACCTACAATTTCTCTAGAAGTTTGTAATGCGATCTCAGAATTTTCAGAGTACCTACAGTATGTAAAATATTTTTAAAAACATTAAAAACAATACCTATAAGTTTTTATTTTTGAAATATAAATTAATACAAAAAAGACTACGAAACAATTTAATGCATACACTTTTACCATTAGATATAATATTAGTTATAGTACTTACCTAGAAATGATAAAAAATATAATTTCTGTGGGATTACTCTAAATTTTGCCTTTTTTGTAAATTTGTTATAGTTTCAAAAGTCATTCCTGTGGTTCTGCCGTGCTTTCAAACAGGTAGGACTTTGTGCAAAAACATAATTTTTTGAAAAATATTCCAAACTTTTATTTTTGTATATAACATCGATATCAGTAAGTCTTTGTTTTTAAAATAACATAAGTTCTTTAGATTTGGGATTATAACATTTAACGGCATTATTAGAGATCTATCGAGACGTAAACCTCGAAGATCACCTAAACTAGGAATGCTCAGGAAGCCAGAATAGTTTTTAATGGTACCTAGTCCTAATTCTACACTTTTGTTATTTTAATTTGATGTCCTATGTACGTACCATATACATCTGGAGTACTTACATATACATGGTTTACGTTTAATTGGACGTACCATGTAGGTACCTAGTACGAGTTTTTTACGTACATAGTACATGGCTAAAATTACATCCCCACGACGTATTATATAAATGGACGTCCAAAAATGTACATATAGTACGTCGCAGAGTTACGTACTATGTACGTACAAAGTACGTACTTGTGCTGTCTGGGTAGAGAGTATGAAACCAAACCGAACCAACCGAAACATATTCTCGAAAAATGTGTTAATCTAACCTTTATCAATGAAGTGCAAACCTGTGATTTGGAGGCAGTGTTTTTATGGAAAAAGGTCAGCGAGTGTCTGGAACGGTTAGAATACGTTTGCGATAAATTGAGAAAGGTGAGGAAAACACCAATTGATCGTAAATTTTTGTTCGAAAAAATTGTTTTGGAAAAAATTTCCGTTCGAATAAAAATGTTTTCGAACAAATGTTAATTAGAAATAACTGTTTTCGTTAAAAAAAATGTTTTCGAACAAATTTCCATTTGAAGAAACTGTTTTCGAACAAATTTTCGTTCAAAGAAATGGTTTTCGAACAAATTTCCGTTCAAAGAAATGGTTTTCGAATAAATTTCCGTTCGAAAAAATGTTTTGGAACAAATTTATATTCGAAGAAACTATTTTCGAACAAATCTCCATTCGAAAAAATGATTTTCGAACAAAATTCCGTTTGAAAAAAATGTTTTCAAACAAATTTCCATTCGAAGTTTTCGAATAAATTTTTGATTCAAGAAAATGTTTTTGAACAAAATTCCGTTCAAAGAAATGGTTTTCGAACAATTTTTCGTTTGGAAAAAATGTTTTCGAACAAATTTCCATTCAAAGAAACTTTTCGAACAAATTCTCTTTCGTAGAAAAAATTTTAAAACAAATTTCTGTTCGAAGAAAATGTTTTCGAACAAATTTCCGTTTGAAAAAACTGTTTTCCACAAATTTCCGTTCGAGGAAAATGTTTGCGAAGAGAGGTCTGCGACCCTTCGTGTTGCTACCCAAACAAATACCTAGAGATGGTACAAAAAAAATTTTAGACCTTGAATTTTTAAATTGTTGAATTTTTTTTTACCTTCCTAGCCCATGCAACAATGGCTAAAGAAGGTGTTGCTTTCGAGGAAAAAAAATGTTTGAAGGAAGTTCACGAGGTATAAAGTCTTAACAAAAAAAGTTTCACGGGCAAGACCTCAGAGGTAAAGGTAGATACGGGGACTCGTTTCTGCCTCATTAGGCTAATCCCCGTAGCTACCTTTACCTCTGAGGTCTTGCCCGTGAAACTTTTTTTTGTTAAAAAAAATGTTTTTGAGATGACGCCGACGAGATGAAAATGTTTTATTTGGGTGTATTTTGACTTATCTTAGCAATATCGGCGTGACGTCTGTGTGTGTACGTGTATGTGTGCGTTAGGTGTGTGTGTGCGTACGCCTCTGTGTCTGTAATAACGCCTTTTTTTACAATCATTACAGTGTAGCTACTTTCGATTTTTTGTTTGGACCTTTTGTTTTTCAATCTTTTGTTTTTCGACCTTTTGTATTTTTGACTTTTTGTATTTTCGACCTTTTGGAATTTCGACCTTTTGTATTTTCGACCTTTTGTACTTTCGCCTTTTGTATTTTTGACCTTTTGAAGTTTTGGCCTTTTGTTTTTCGACCTTTTGTACTTTCGACCTTTTGTATTTTCGGCCTTTTTTAGTTTCAACCTTATGTTTTCGACCTTTTGTGTCTTCGACATTTTGTTCTTTCGACGTTTTATTCGCCGCCCGCTTTTGTTTGGACACCGTAATAAAATAATAGTAGGTATATTATAAACCTCGGAACTGCTGTGTTTAGTTTTAATCCCGCGGCAAGATTTTTTGCGCCCGACCGGAAGGACGGCTATAATTTGCTGTGATTAAAAAGGACTTTAATGGCAATGCTTATATACTAAAGATAATAATAATCATAAAATAAATAAATATTAAACCACTTACTCCGGTACTCTAGTTTTATCATGTCAACTCCCGGTATATAATAATACAGTGGGCAGTGATAGTTTTCATTTATTTGGTGAGCTTTGGGCGCGTTGCTATGGTAGACATTAAACAAAAGTCAGTCAGACGCTAACAAACAGAGAAAAAATTGGTAAATAATATTTATTTTATAACAAACTAAATAGGTTTAGTCGAGAATATGTTCGAATTAAATTTCTCAAAGATGGAACAAACGAGGGATCAAATAATAAAGTCTATTCCTACTTTGAGATGGACATTGAAAAGGCCACCAAAGAAAGAAGCCTTCAGAGTACCGAAAATGATGCAATAAAAGGAATGTCGAAAATTTCATCGAAAAGGTATTCCTGTTTTACATCCTGGAGAAGTCTAGAAAGTTAAATACTTCGTTTATATGGAGGCTATGCCAAAGGACACAATAATAACAATCGAAACCAACCAAGTCATCAGCAAAGTACAGTAAACTGCCGCCAAGCTGGAAGCAACAGAATAACCGTATCGTGTATCATGATAGCTTTTTGTTTTTTTTTTAAATAAAATGATCCAAAAAAACCTATTTTTTGCCTTTATAGTTTTAGAGAAATTACTTTTAATCACAGGGGATAAAAAATACTACCTCAGTCCATGAAAAAAGGGAATAAACGTACACGTTTATGCCCTAGAGTGCATAAAGAAATTTATTAAATGATACAAAATCCAACAACAGTTTTTTATATTTTATAAAACATGTCAACTAATTTTTTGTTTCTTGCGCTGTGTGGGTCCTAATAAATATGAAATCATAAAAAATTTAGTTTTTATATTCGATAATCTGAAAAAGCATTATTTTAATGGTTTGTTTATTTGGACAGTCTAAATATATATAAGGGGTGTGATGGACAGTTCTTTACGTAACATTTGTAAACCATTTTATTTTTTTGAACACAAAAAATGCTACGCTCCTGACAGTGTCAGATTCGTCATATAACCAAAAATATTTAGCTGTCGTGTCGCTACCCTAAGAAGACACTACGTCTTCGTGATGCAGTGACCCTAATAACTTATTCTTATCAGCGCGCAGAGTTTAAATTTAACACTATGTATTTAATTGACGATAGATTGGGTCTTTTGGTGTCAAAATTTAATTTGATTAAAATTATTCAAAACACCATAATTTAAGATGTACCCACCCAATCTAAAACAGTCTTGGGATTAGTTTTAAATAGAAGTGTTTATAAGATGCCATTTTGACAATCAATGTCAATCGACTTTCTTCCATCAGCACACAGTGGGGTCGTGGACCTGATTTTTCACCAAAAAGGGTTAAATTAAAAACATACTGAAAGTTCTGAACATCTTTACTAAAAAGGAGTATATAGTCCAGTAGGCCTTGAAAAAACTATTATTTGGTTGACGCAACTTTCAGAAGTGTCATTCTTTCTTTCAACGGAACGCGTTAAAGTACCATATTTGCATGGCGATTTGATCCAGATTTAAAGCCATTTTTTGACAATATTTTATGTTGTATAAAATTCTCATAAAATAAATCTTGTGGAGGGAGGTAAGTAGATTTTAACCCTGTACATTTTGATTCCCATTTTGATGTATAGACTGGTAAGACAATGGTTTTTGCTTGGGCTTTCTGAAATTCTATAAAAATATAGATTTCCTATAAATGTTGGACAAAAACTTTGCTTCAGTTATCAATCGTTTTCTTAAAATTTTTATTTTTCTAAAAAGTACATATGTTTCAAAAACTATACTTTAAAAATCTGCTGCCACAAGTTGCCCATATGAAAGATATGAGTAATTTACTAAAAAGGGATTTGTTCGAGAAAAAGTTTCTTAACAAAAGTGCTTTTTTATTATTTTTAAAACACTTTAGGCAAACTTAAAAATAAATAAACAATAAAAATACATATATATATATATATATATATATATATATATATATATATACTCGTATATTAATAAAAACTACAATTAAGTTAAAAAAAAAAAAATTAATGTTCAGTATGACGCGTCATTTTAAAGAGAATTTTATACTTATTTCAAAAATCAAATAAAAAGTCACTCCATAAAAAATACAAACAGCAAACTCTCAAAAACCAAAAATTACAGATCAAGTTAACTTTAACAGGTGGATTGTTTATGAAAAAAAAATGTAAAAAAACTTTTAAGGTAAACGGTTCTATTTTAAATCATCAGCAGTTTACTAAACCTGACTTTTAATAAACTAATATAAAAATACGGAGGCTTTAAAAATATTTATTTTGTTGGACTTAAAAACACATTTTTCTACAAATTCAGGGTTACGTTCGTATTATTTTCTAGTTTTTGGTACAGCCAAAAATAATATTATCTAACTCATTTTAATATTTTAAATTTTCAGTTTGGTTTTTAGATTATATTATTATGCAAAATCTTAATTTTTTCCCATGCAGCTTTGTTACGCATTACACGATTAGCTCAATTTAACCTTAAACAACCCCATGTACCAAGTTTGACACAAATCGGTTTATAAAATAATAATATAGTCTATTGCATAAGGATTTTGTGTCCGGCGTGCTAGTTTTTTTGTTTGAGTTAAAAATTATAATAAGGGACGTTAAACACCGAAGAGTTCTAAATTTAATACATATCGGTTCATAAAAGTAAAAGTACTCCATTTCAGATCCGCCATGATATTTTTTTTAGGTTTGATTCAGAAAACTTAATTATCAGCTTTATAGACTCCAAAGTTCCAATTTTGATACATATCGGTTCATAAATAGAAAACTCTGCCCTTTTGGATCTACCATGTAATTTTTTTAAAGTTTGACTTTATAATTATAATCAGTGACACGTCAAAGTTCTAAATTTGATGCCTCTTGGTAAATAAGTTTTTTTTTAAATTTAAGTCAAAAATCATATTAAGCGACTATTAACACTCCAATGTTCTAAATTTCATATTTATTGGTTCATAAATAGGAAACTGCGCCATTTTGGATCCGCCATTTTGATTGATAATTACTTTTTTCTCATTTTAAAACAAAATATTGTGACAAAACCGATTTTTCTAATTTTGGTCAAAAATTAGGTCCGGGAGCCCATTGTGCAGCTCTATGAGTTGTGCTTTAAAAAGGGATGCAAATGAGTAGGTTCCAAAATAACAATTTATGTCGGGGCGCAAATTTAAAGCTACGTCACGAGTCAGCGCCTAATTGAGTAATAAAACTTCCACTGTGTAAGTGTCTAGACTATGGTATCGCCTATCTAGGATGTCGTTTCAAAAAATAGCACCCCTATAGGGTGTCACATTAGGGCTAGCTTTTTGAAAAGTAAAGCAACATTTGTAATTCAACAATTTGTTCTCAAAAACCGTAAGTTTTTTTAAAAAGCTGGTTGAGAACAATGTAGAGATTGAAACTTGTGATTGTGACTTTAAGGAAAGTCGATATTTTTGTTATATAAAACACAGATTTCTGGACAGCCAATATGGGATACGTCCAAATTGGTTATAACTATATCCCGTAAATTTTTCAGTCGATTGATGGATAATGCAGCTATATTGCTATATTCACGAGTAAGAGCGGCACTTATAATTGGATTTGTTTTTGAGGTAAAAGAATTTTTTTTGGTTTGCAGCGGATTTTTTGCACAACCTGCTATACTGCTGTTATTTTCGCCTGCTCTTGTTCTAGTTTCTCTCGGAAAATAGCGCTTCATGCAAGAGTTTTCTCACTATATACATAGGATTAGGGACAAAACCGTCTAAATAACTTCGCAAGGGTGTGACATTGACCAAGCAGTGTTCTGAGGAGTCCCATAAGGACAAAATAGTTAACTGTCAACACTTATTATGTATCCATTAGATCTTGAACTCCCGTGAGGTTAAGCTTTCAAGCTACCCACGGAAAAATATGAGTGAAACAAAGACTTCTTTTTACCCGATTAGTCACAAAACTTGTTTGATTTTTAAATTCAATGGTACTAAATTTCACGTTTATTATTGTCTAAATTTCAGGAAAACTATTGGCAAAACAAATTTGCAAATTTCTGTCCAATTAAACTAATAATAATAACTAAATCAAACATAGACACAGCAAGATCACTCCAAAACATCAACATGAAATAAGGACAACATAAGATAAGATTTAAAGGTAAAACGTTTCTAGTTGATAAAAAAAATAAATGGATTCATGACGGATCTGACACCTTTCTAGCTAGCCTATTATCACACTTCAAGTGAAGCCATGATAATATATTAGCCTTAAAAACAGTTGTTTGTAAATATATCAGAAACTAAAGCTCCTACAATGTTTTTGTTTATAACACGAATTATTGGGCAAAATATATAGTCTGCTATATTCCGAAAACAGTGTATTGATACGATGCTACGTTAAAAAGTTAGCATTTTTTAAAATTTTTAATTGTCAAAAAACTGTCATTAGCATTAATGGATTTTGATCAAATTTTGTGTCGAACACTATTTTACCTAAAAATTTTATGAAAATCGGTTTAGCGGTTTAGGAGCTATCGTGTTACGGAGAGAAATAATATACACACACAGACAGACATCACGACTATATTGCTAGTAGTAGTAACACACAAAATATATTAATCAAAGGTACAAATAAATAACATTAAATTAAAATATAAAGTTATAAAAATTCAAAGAAAAGTTAAAAATAACGCTAGAATGAAAATTAAAATTAAAAACAGCAAAAACTGTACTTAATATAAAATCATTCGCGGATAAAAACAAAATAAAATTAACTAGCTAGGAATAAAACTCGTGTAGTATTTATAGGCAAAGTTTACACCTGGAAGGGGGTGCGTGGTACAAAAATTTAAAGATAGTCAAAAAGTGCCCCCTCGCAAACAAAATCGAAGTATTCAAGAGTTTTTCCAAAAATGTACGACATAAAAAAACATATAAAGAACACCCTGTTAATAATGGATATCACAAACTCTAGCTTTCCTGGACGGAGGTGTTCACGGTGTATCAATAAACGGCCTACCATTTTAACCAATATGTGAATAGGTTATACATGTGAATAATAACTTTCTTTTAAAACATTAAAATATTTTTTAAACAGTAGGTATCTATGATATTTTTATTTGAGGTCCATCATAGCTTAGATGTACAGTGTAGTCCAGATATAGTGAAATTAAACAGTGCATCAAAATTAGTTTACTATGTTCGAGGTTTACCATAAAATGAAAGATTGATAGACAATTCTCGTATTATCTTTTGAACAATCTAAGAAATGTCGAGTGATTCTCTTTACGTCAAATTTTTACAGCATATTCCTTAAGTTAAAAGAAACACTCTATATATATATATATATATTAGTAGTTTAAATATAATACAAATCAAAAACGCCTTACTCAAATATTTAAAAACCTTGGTGTTTCTAATCAGGGAAATGGGTCCTGTCTGTTTTTCGAAAACACACTTTTTTCGAAGACATTTTGATCAAAAACCTAAATTTTGAATGACACTGTTTTCGAAAACCGTTTTATCGAAAACATTTATTTCTTCGGAATTTTTTTTAAATTACATTTTCTTCAAAAACATTTTTTTCAAATGACTTTTTTTTTAAACATTTATTTTGAAAACATATATAGTTCGGTTTCTTTCTAACATATTTCAGAAAAAAAAAACTTCTCTGACTTGTTTCCTGGGATCCTAGAGGGTGTGAATCAGAACCGAAAAAAATCTCATTCAAACAAAATGTTTTTGAAAAAAATATAATTTAAACAAAATATTTTCGAAAAAAATTAAATTAGAAGAAAATGTCAATCAAAAAAAATTTTTTTCAAAAAATATATGCCATATTTTTTTTTCCTTATCTCATTTGAAATAATTATTGTTCATACAAAAATGTATTCAAAAAAAGTGGATTTCGAAAAAAAATTCATTTGAAACTTAGGTTTTCAATCAAAATGTCTTTGTAAAAAAAGTGTTTTCGTAAAACGGACTGTCACTCAGGGGATGATGATGATTGATGATAATTTATATGCGAGTGGGCCTTGCAGCCCTTCCACTGCGACTAACAGTGAAACTTTTGCGGCTTACTTTTGAATGGTTTCTCAGCACTTTATGTCTAAACCTCCAAAAGTGAAAATATTTAAAGTCAAAATAAAAATTTCAGCAAATTTCGCAGATACTTTTTTTCCATGTTGGGTTGTATCTAGTCAATTGACTCATAATTGATTAAAAAAATGTATATAAGTTTTCGTTACGAGTAAATTTATTTTCAGAGCAAAAAAAGTAGTTTAATGCATGCACTTGGTCCAATAAATTTATTTTAAACTGTAATGAATACATTTCCAGTTCTACATACGATTGTCAAGGTTTGTATGATAATGATCTTTGGATTTAAGAATAAATTAGT
Organism: Aspidapion aeneum; assembly: GCA_963576565.1. Classification (NCBI taxonomy): domain Eukaryota; kingdom Metazoa; phylum Arthropoda; class Insecta; order Coleoptera; family Brentidae; genus Aspidapion; species Aspidapion aeneum. The sequence continues at coordinate 181,164,090 of OY755038.1, read as the reverse complement.
CGTTGAGCGGAAAATTTATTGCACAGCATTGACCTTGCTAATCTAATGGTACTTGTTTTATGATTTCGCGGAAAATTGTATTTTTCTTTATACCTACAACTGTTATTATGGGATTAAAAGAATCGTTATACATATTTTTGGGAGAATGTATTTTTTTTTGTTTCTTCGTAATTACCATTATTTACAATTTTAACAATATTTTAATATTTAGTAAGCAGTCCAATAAAATATTTTATGCGTCCTTAAACTTTCAGGAACGAGACATATTCTTATTTAAAAATAAAAATTGGTAACCTCCTCAAACTAAGCATTACCACTGGATATCTAAATTTGTCGTAAATTTGTCGGCAAAGAAAAAAATATTTTTCTAGAAAGGGGCGGTAAGGCTGGAGTCAGCACCACCACTATAAAAAATATCAAAATTTAAAAAAAGGAATCTATGGAATAACTGACTTAATTTGTAGTGAAAGAAAAAAATTGTTGCGCCTCCCATTTGGCTTAGAATAGCAGAAGTTTTTTCTCATTTAACCAAAATTTTATATCTTTCGTCGTTTCCAAAATCCCCATGTAGTTACTATCTGGGACACTCTGTAAAAATTGTTGTAATATTATAAAAATATATCAATATTAAATTTTGATAGGGGAATCGAAAAAAGATGCACGTTTAGAAATGTAATAATACCATATACCTAGTTGTTATGGAACTTACCCATCCCCCCAAAAAATGGTTAGTTCACTTGCCTATTACCCACATAGCTCAAAGATCACAACGTTAAATTAACGTAAACAAAAATAATAAAGTTATTTTTTACTAGAAAACAACCTCATGCCATTTAATATTTGTTTTGTTAAATTAAAAACAAGGAGGAATCAAGCTATAAAAATTTTATTTTTGCTGAAGTTTCTTGGGCTGTGTATATAACGTATTTTTTACCCTCATGATTTACATGTGCCAAATTCACACTTGAAAAGTCCTTCACAACATGTTCTAAAACGCCACTACAATAAGATTTTTCAAACCTACTAACTTTTGCGGGTATTATTTTCACATTTTATCTCTATATGTGTTTTTATTTAAAAAATGGCGCAAAATCTCGTTTCAAAAGACTTCTAGATAAAGACTGAAAAGCAATACCTTTCTGCGTCTTCTTTTGTTACGTTTATTAAATAAATTTTTTCTTAACTTAAAAGTGACGCGAAAAGATAGTTCAAAATAGTTCACTAGTTTAAGCTACAACACTTCAAGACAATTTTAAAATATGGCGCTCAAAGCAAGATAAAATTTCTATACATAATTTTTTTTTGAAAAGCTAAACAAAAGTTTTCAACAGTAAAAACTTTCACACAATTTTGGAGTTTAGAGCCCAAAGCACTCTCGGATAGATTTCGTCGAAATGAAAAATCTCGTCAATAGGTGGCGCTGCTTCTAGTAAAATCTAGGGTCACTGCATCCTGGAAGCCTGGCGTCTCCATGGGTAGCGACAAGCCCACGTGACCTGCCTCGGAATTTCCATGGGCGACTCGTCAACTTACCTCGGAATAATTAGAGTACCTACACGCAATTTTTATACAATATTGTAAATTAACCTCGGAATTTTTAGAGTACCTACAATTTTTCTAGAAGTTTGTAAAGCGATCTCAGAATTTTTAGAGTACCTACAGAATGTAAAATATTTAAAAAAAAATTAAAGACAATACTTATATTTTAGTTTTTGACCAACTTTTTATTCTTAAAATATAAATTAATACAAAAAAGACTACGAAACAACTTAATGCGTACACTTTTACTATTTGATATAATATTAGTTATAGTACTTACCTACAATGATAAAAAATATCATTTCTGTGGGATTACTCTAAATTTTGCCTTTTTTGTAAATTTGTTATAGTTTCCAAAGTCATATTCCTGTGGTTCTGCCGTGCCTCCAATCAGGTAGACTGTGCAAAAACATGATTTTTTGAAAAATATTCCAAAACGTATTTTTGTATTTAACATCGATATCAGTAAGTCTTTATTTTTAAAATAACATACAGTCTCTTAAAAGTTCCTTGGATTTGGTATCATAACATTTAACGGCATTGTTAGAGTTATATTACTTAAATATTAAACCAAGTAAAACAAACAAACCTATCGAAACTTTAAGCCTCCAGGTAAACCTCACTCTAAAGTAGGAATGTTCAGGAAGCCAAAATAGTTTTTAATGGTACCTAGTCCTAATCCTACACTTTCGATATTTTAATTTGATGTCCTATGTACATACCATGTACGTCTGAAGTACGTACATTTTACGTTTAAGTGGAAGTACCTAGTACGAATTTTTTACGTATATAGTACGTACAAAATACGTCGAATGTACGTATATAGTACGTACTTCAGTACGTCCATAGTACGTACAAATCGAAGGAAAATAATGGCTAAAATTACGTCCCTAGGATGTAGATATATGGTCCAAAAATGTACGTACTATGTACGTATACTACTACGCAGAGTTACGTACTATGTACGTACACAGTACGTACTTGTGCTGTCTGGGTAGTGTGAAACCAAACCGAAACATATTTTCGAAAAATGTGTTATTCTAACGTTTCTCAATTGAACGCAAACATGTGATTTGGGGACAGTTTTTTGGTGGAAGTATCTGGACCGGTTAGAATACGTTTGCGATCAATTGAGAAAGGTTAGGAAAACACCAATTGATCACAAATTTTCCTTCGAAAAAATTTCTTTGAGACAAATCTCCGGTCAAAAAAACATGTGATCCAACAAATTTCCGTTTGAACAAGTGGTTTTCTTTCCGTTTAAAAAAAATGTTTTCGAACAAATTTCCAATCAAAAAAACTGTTTTCAAACAAATTTCCGTTCGAAGAAAATGTTTTGAATAAATTTGCGTTCAAAGAAATGGTTTTCGAACAAATTTCCGTTCAAAAAAATGGTTTTCGAACAAATTTCCGTTCGAAAAATTGTTTTTAAACAAATTTATATTCGAAGAAACTCTTTTTGTAAAATAGGTTTTTAAAGAAATTTCCGTTTGAAAAAAATGTTTCCGTCAAATTTCCATTCGAAGAAACCGTTTTCGAAGAAATTTGCATTCGAAGAAACTGTTTTCAAACAAATTTCCGTTTAAAGAAAATGTTTTTGAACAAATTTCCGTTTGAAGAAATGGTTTTCGAACAAATTTCCGGTCGAAAAAATGTTTTTGAACAAATTTATATTCGAAGAAACTCTTTTTGCAAAATAGGTTTTTGAAGAAATTTCCGTTTGAAAAAAATGTTTCCGTCAAATTTCCATTCGAAGAAACTTTTTTCGAACAAATTTCCGTTTAAAGAAACTGTTTTCGAAATAATTTCCGTTCAAAAAAACTGTTTTCGACAAATTTCTGTGTCGCTACTCAAAAAAAAAACTAGAGGGTAAAAAAAATTTTCTTATGCCTTGAATTTTTAGATTGTTGAATACTTTTTACCTTCCTAGCCCGTGCAACATTGACTAGAGAAGGTATTGCATTCGAGGAAAAAAATATTTTTGAGATGACGGCGAAAATGTGTTATTTGGGTGTATTTGGACTTATCTTAGCAATATCGGCGTGACTGTGTGTGTGTCTCTGTGTGCGCGTGTTGTGTACGTGTATGTATGTGTGCGTGTATGTACGTCAGGTGTGTGTGTGCCTCTGTGTCTATGGTAAAGCCTTTTTTTACAATTACAGCTACTTTCGATTTTTTGTTTGGACCTTTTGTTTTACAATCTTCTCTATTTCGACCTTTTATACTTTCGACTTTTAGTATTTTCGACCTTTTGTACTTTCGACGTTTTATTCGTCGCCCGCAATTTTTTTGGACATCGTAATCAAATAATAGTAGGTAGATTATAAACCTGGGGACTGCAGTGTTTACTTTTAATCCTGCGGCAAGGTTTTTCAAGCCCGACCGGAAGGACGGCTATAATTTGCTAAGTGATTAAAAAGGACTTTAATGCCAATGTCTATAAACGAAAAATCATAATAATCATAAAATAAATAAATATTAAACCACTTACTCCGGTACTCTAGTTTAACCATGTCAACCCCCGGTATATAATAATACAGTGGGCAGTGATAGTTTTCATTTACTTGGTGAGCTTTGGGCGTTGCTATGGCATGACATAAAACAAAAGTCAGTCAGATGATAACAAACATTGAAAAAATGTGAAAAATAATATTTATTTCATAAAACACTAAATAGGTTTAGTCGAGAAAACGTTTGAGTTATTACATTTCTTATAGATGGAATAAACGAGGGAGCAAAGAATAAAGCCTATTCCTAATTTGAGATGGACATTGAAAAAGCCACCGAAGAAAGCAGCTTTCAGATTGCCGAAAATGATGCAATAAAAAGAATGTGAATATTTCACCGAAAAGGTATTCCTGGTTTACATCCTGGAGAAGTCTAAAAAGTTAAATGCTTCGTTTATATCGAGGCAATATTCTATGCCAAAGGACACAATAATAATCGAAATCAACCAAGTCATCAGCAAAGTGCAGTAAACTTACGCCAAGCTGGAAGCAACAGAATAACCGTTATCGTGTATTTTGATAACTTTTTGTTTTTTGTATTTTAATAAAATAAAATGATTAAAAAAACCTACATTTTACTTACATACTTTTAATCACTGGGGATAAAAAATACTATATTATAAGTCCATGAAAAAAGGGATTAAACGGACACTTTTATGCTCTAGAGTGCATAAAGAAGTTTATTAAATGATACAAAGACCAACAGTAGTTCTATATATTTTAAAACATGTCAACTAATTTTTGGTTTCTTGCGCTGTGTGTAATCAATATTGAAATCATAAAAAACTTAGTTTTTATTCGACAGTCTGAGAAAGAATTATTTTAATGGTTTGTTTATTTGGACAGTCTAAATATATATATATATATATATATATATATATATATATATATATATACCGAGTGTGGCGGACAGTTCTTTATGTAACATTTGTAAACCATTTTATTTTTTTGAACACAAAAAAAGCTACGCTCCTGACAGTGTCAGATTCGTCATATAACCAAAAATATTTAGCTGTCGTGTCGCTACCCTAAGAAGACACTACGTCTTCGTGATGCAGTGACCCTAGTAAAATCTCTAAAATATTTGTTAGAAAAGCCATGCAAGTCGCATTTAAAAATTCGTGGCGATAACGCGCGAACCTAATGTGATTTTGACGTTGACAAAAATCTACATAGAATTCACTTGAAAATAACGTAAAAACATTGCTGTTTTCAATTTATAATGGCGTTATTACAACGCTGTTTTATCAATGTTATTTTTTATAACGTTAATGAATGACCTATTAAGCTTGTTGTTATAATATAAAGGTTGTTTCCAGCCGCTTTTAAAATCAACGTTTTTTTTTCTTACGCGTTTTTTACGTGTTAAACACGTGATTGTGCTATGTGGGAACTCGAATTTACTTTTAGTAAATAGGATGAGAATACCTAATTTAAACTTTTTGAATTATTATTGCTTATTTGCCGTAAAAATTCCCTAAAAAGGGAAAATTCCCTGCTGTTAAGAACATTAGGCCCCTTACTCGACTGCACAGCACGTGAGCGCGACTGTGTGACGTTAAACTTTATCGATTCGATTAGGTATTTTTTAATATTTCTTTGTAAGAGTTCGATCAGTCATGTAACGTGAATTATGTAGTTTGGTAATCGTGGTATGATGTTTTTATTCTTAAAATTCTGTTTAAACACAATCAGATAAAAAGTACATACATATATTTTTGCGAATAGCCCCTAAGTGATCATGTAAATATGGTAAAACCATATGAGTTAGTTACCACTGTAGTGGAACATCGGGTTTTTTTTTCTCTCATTTGATTTTCTTTCTATCTATATACTTGAACACACTGCCTTCTCCCATGCAAAATCCAGGGTTAATAAACAGGTAAATTATTCCCTGATAAATAAAATCTGAATAAAATTATCTTTATATTATTAATATTAAAAAACTTTTTCTTTTAAGGGCGGCATAATGCCCCGTCCTCCCCTATTTTTGCAATCAAACATGACTCGATAGGAAAAGGTTTCAATTGAAACTTTTTCGAGTAGGTAATCAGTTCATGCGTAACGAGTTTCAATAAGCAATGCGTGTAGGTAATATGGGTTCTCACGTTTTATAGCTAACTAAACTGAACTAAAAAAATGCGTTATTGCTTATTGATGCAGGTGGTGTTCTGGTTTCTGAATCTACCGCGGACGCAGGAGCTTTTAATATAGCCTCGATAAAGCAAAAATTTGTTAGATTTTTTCAAAATAAATAGGATAAAAAAATCATAACTTTTTATTTGCCCCTGTCAGTATTCGTATCGAACTGCGCATGTGCTGAATAATTAAGGGACTTTCGAAATCCTAAGTGGAAAGGATATAGCGGCAGACCTAAGGTATCGCTGGCCCAAAACCATCCAAACCAATTTGTGTCTTCTTTGGTTTTCAAAGGTTAAGTTCTGCCGTCCAAAAGAAAATGGTTGTAACTGCATTTTACTCGAAACTGGGATAATCGCGTAACTCTGTATTTTTGCGATTAAATGTAACCCATTTTTATCAACTAGAAGTCCAAAGTGCCAATAGCTGAATTTGCAATGTTTTTTCAGTTACCGCCATTTTACTTTTGACGGCAGAGTTGATTGCCGGTCTTTGATCCGTAACGTTCAACCTTTGCTTTTTAACTTTTTGTACGTAATAACGTAATAGAATTTCTTATGGAAAATGATATTGATAAATGTGCAACAGGACAGTGCTGCTTTTTTACCCTAATAGAGAAGTATCGGAACTTTAAATAATGCTTGGTATTTAGCAAGTTTAGTTCCTTATTTATTTGAGCCTGTTTTTTTGCGTGTCGTTTGTTTATTGCCTTCACTTACTTACTATTGTAATTCGATGGGCACCCAGATAATTGACATTTCTTTAAAATTCAAGTTGGCGCATGATTTTAAAATTTAGCAATTTTTCAGACCCCCCCCGTCAAATTTTTTGTTACGTCACTGTACTCGCCTTTAAAAATTGAGCAAAAAAACATACCTTTGCCGTGCACAAAAAGGTATCAACTAAAAAAATTGGCTAAGAATTAATAAAGTTGTACCTTAGCGAATTAGGTGCTGATTTAAGCCTTGTGTAAAGTAGGCCAAATAAATAGCTGCTTTTGTTCTACTGTGGATTAATCAAAGATTTCTACGGTAATGGACTTTACAAAAAGGCTGGTATTATAAATTTGTGGTTTTGGTAAAATCCAAAGTTTTTAAAATGTGAATATTTTTAACCTGCTTTGGCAAAAGTTTATGTACGCCAATGACATGATCTTAAATATTGGCAAGAATGCTACCTTGTTGCCGTTTAAAAGGGCATATCACTTGTAAAAATTGGATAAGAAGTAAGAAAGTTGAATAACATCAAATTAGTCAATATAAAATTAAAAATAATTGCGTTTTGATGAATTTTTCCTAAAAAGTACGGTTAATCATAAACCTCGCGCCTAAAAGCATGTTTAAATTTAATGTGTATACCGTAAAAGTTTGGTTATGTTTAATTATATTAGTTCTTGTAAAATTTTTACAAGTGATATGTGTTTGTATACGGCAAAGGGGTAACTTTCTTTTTAGTTTTAAAAATCATGTCATTGGTGTACACAAACTTTTGGCAAGTGGATGAAAAATATTCAAGTTTTAAAAGCATGCGTCATCTTGGTTGTTACGGTACAACTTTATTATTTCTTAACCAATTCTTTCAGCTGATACCTTTTGGCCAATGTTTAGTAAAGTACAGTGGCGCACAAAAAAAATTTGGCGGGGGGGTTTGAAAAATAACTAAACTTTAAAATCATGTCGTTTAGTTAAAAAAAAGTCGTTTAGTCTCAAGCCTTGTAGCTACCTACTAGTCGCAGTTGAGTACAAAATTAATTGGTACCTATACCTATAATGTATGACATGATTCAACTTTTAGTTTTGAGGCCCAAAGCGCACTTACGAAATTATGCAGTTTTGTATTTTCATAAATCAGGTTATTGGGTAATTTTGTACCCAACTGCGACTAGTTAGTAGTTAAAAGTAAATTTAGCAGTTGGGTGTTTTTTTATTAATTTTTTTTTATTTTAATTTTTTAGGTTTAATTCTTATTCTGCCTCATAAAAAGCACTATGCATTTACAATTCATTTAACTTTACCTAAAAAGTACGTGTTGATTTTCTACAGACGCGAACAGTGTTTCCTTTCATTGAGTGATGGTGGGGGAGGAGAGAGGGAGGAGGGAAATAGCAAAATGTTGTCGAAAAAAATCTTAAAGCGTGTGCCGAAAGAATTGTTAAAATCGCTCTAAATTTGTGAAAGGTATAGCTACAACTATTACTAATAAGGAGGGAGAGTGGGGGAAACTAGTAAAATGATGTTGGAAAAAAGTCTTAAAGCGTGTGCAGAAAGAATTTTTGAATACGCTCTATATTTGTGAAAGGTATAGCTACAACTATTGCTAATAAGGAGGGACGGGAGAAGAGAGGGAGGGAGAAACTAGTAAAATGATGGAAAAAAGTCTTCAAGCGTGTGCAGAAAAAACTCTTGAAATCGCTTTATATTTGTGAAAGTTTTAGCTATAATTATTACTAATACGGATGGCGGGGAGGAGAGAGGGAGAGACGGGGGGGTACTAGTAAAATGGTGTTGGAAAAAAAATCTGAAAGCGTAAGAAAGTATTTTTGAAATCTCTCTATAATTGATAAAATTATGCGAATATGGTTTTTGAACAGGGTTCGGTTCGGTTCGGTTCAGATATGTGGGAGCAGGGAGAACTAGAAGTAAGAAGTAACTACAGCAAATTATAGGACATTTGCAATGGGTAATCAAAGGAATTTCAATAAAATCGCCTGAAATTTAGATAATTTGTATACCTTAAACCCTACATCATGTGACAAAATGGCGTCTATCGCCATGTTGATTCCTGTTTAAAAAAATATAGCCTATAGCACCTTCGGAATCAGTAGCAATTCAATGATACCCTGTTTGTCATACATACATACAACAATCAAAAAACATTACCCTTCCTTTCGCCGTGCTGCAGTTGGGTAAAAAATCGAGCAAATGGGAAAAAGACTACAGCCGAAACAAAATTTACGTTTTATTTTGGTCCACCTTATATTTTATCCAAGTAAATACGTATACAATAATTTGTTTAAAAAAACTATATTTGATTAACTAGTTTAAAAAATATATATTTAAAATAAATAAATATTTGTTTAATTTATTACATTGTTTAATTGCAATAAAATAAATATTTAGAGCTTCAAAAATGTTTTAAATGCAAAAATGTTGACCATTCTCGAAACTTTATTCTAGTTTTGATTTTGTGTTTTATTGTAATAAATAATAAAAATGATTATCAAACTTGATAGAATTTATCAAAAGATATTTTATTGAAAGCCTTAAACATCCCAAATTGCAAGCTACGAACTATGGTGATTCACTCGAAAAAACGACGTATTCTGGGTGATTCACTTTAAATGAACATCTAAAGTGATTAAGTGTAAATTCCGCATTAATCTGTCGTCATATTAACTAAACAATATAGCCAGAGTTAATTAATTTCAGATTTTAAGCGCGTTGCTGTCAGTGCCAAGGTCTGCGAATCTTGTCCGGTTAATAATAATTATTATTTATAACATTACCTACAACATTGAACTTGCTACTCTTATTTAAGTTCACAAATGAAGGGGAAAGTGGGACAATTTGAATAACAGGAACACGTTGAAACAATTCAAATACCCTGCGCTATGTAAACATGGCGCGATTTTTATTTGGTAAGCAGAGAGATATGCCAATAAAGATAATAGTGCAGGCGCTGTAGGTAGTTGAGTATGCAAAATATGAGGCCGTACTGTGACAGTGGATTCTAGCTGAGAATAGGTTAACGATCTGGATGTTGCCAAGCCAGGTTTTGGTCCAATTTTTTTTATCCCCCCTCCCCTTAGAGTCGTGTTCGAATTTCTGAAAATTTATTTATGTTGATGCCCTAAAGCCATAATGACAGAGAAATGAATAAAAAATGTGTAGGACCTAACATAAAAATAAAATTATATTAGTTTTTTTTAAATTTCAGCTGCAAAAACCCTCAAAAACCCCCCAGACCCCCTGTCGAAAGTAAAAAATATGTCATTACCTTTATTGTAGACAATAAAATTTCCTTTTCATCGATATACAAGTCAGTGGGGTACAACCAAAGACAAACTCTCCAGCGGTGTCCGTTTATTGAGGTAATGCAAAAAAATTTAAAAAAGAAATATGTATATTACCGGTTTTCCCCGATTTTCTTGAAAACCAAGCTCTCTATCAAAAATTGTGTCTCACAGTCGGCTGTAGACAATAAAATTTTCTTTCAAACAATGTATAATAGGGCAGTTTTGTTTTAACATTTTAGGGGCCTCCGTAAATGACATCAATTTTAAAAAATCATTAAACTAACTAATTTTTTTACAGGTTTTATCCAGAAATAAAATTTCGGACTTCCATTGTTTTTATTTATTTTAAAACACGACGTTTCGGTTAGTAAGTATCTCTAACCGTTATCAAGTGTAAACTAAACAATCTAGTCTCTAGGCTACTACTTATACTACTTGGTGTGCAGTCAGGTGTGACGGCCCGCCCCCTTTTTTAATCCTAAGACGCCTGTTTTCCTTAAGGAGTGGTTTCCATATGTTTGGTACGTCCGTACTTGGTTGACTGAAAACTTCTTTATTCTGCATTATATACGCAGCTTCAATAAACTTTCGTTTTCGCCAATGCGACTCCTTATGTAAAACTTTAGCTTCTGACCACTGAATCCTGTGATCATTTGACCATGCATGATCTGCTAAACCGGATTTTTCAATATCCCCTAATTGGGTACTTTTTAGATGTTCATTTACTCTAACCTGAAGAGGGCGTTTCGTTTCACCTACATATGATTTACCACACTCACACGGGATTTGGTAAATACATTCCTTATTATTTGAGGGATTGTCTGGTTTTGTTTTAGTTACAAAACTTCTTATCGTATTTCCCGAAGAAAATACTGTTTTTATATTATAGTGTTCGGTTCGGTTAGTAAGTATCTCTAACCGTTATCAAGTGTAAACTAAACAATCTAGTCTCTAGGCTACTACTTATACTACTTGGTGTGCAGTCAGGTGTGACGGCCCGCCCCCTTTTTTAATCCTAAGACGCCTGTTTTCCTTAAGGAGTGGTTTCCATATGTTTGGTATGTCCGTACTTGGTTGACTGAAAACTTCTTTCTCACTGCGACCAATTACCAGCTCCAGGGACTCACCGACCAGCACTTTGTCGAGGTTTTTGTTGGACATAATTCAACCACTACAGGGTAAGTCCGAATCTTTTGTCAAAAACTCGGAACATTTTGTGGAGGTTTTAAAAGGTATCAAATTAGATCCCGGCGATAGATTTGTAAGTTTTGATGTAGAAAGTCTCTACACCAACGTGCCAATAAATGAGTCACACAAAAAGTTTTATCCAGTTTTGTCAAAAACTAAGCTTCATAAAATAAAATTATTTCACACTTTATTGCAGAAAATAAAATTTCCTTTTACAGTAACTAATAAGTTAGTGCAATCAGATTAATAGCAGCGGCGTCCGTTATTTGAGAAAATGTAAAAAAAAATAAAAAACCACATGTTTGTCACAAGTTCTGCCCGATTATCTTAAAAACCCAGCCCTCTTATCTACCTATCTTTCTATCTATTGAGCCTTCTTCTATCCATTTTTAGACATAGGCCTCCCCCAATATCTTCCACTCTTCTCTGTCTGTCGCCCTGTTCATCCATCTAGTCTCCGCATGTTTCTTCAAATCGTCATCCCATCTCATTTGGGGTCTTCCCCTACTTCTGTATTTTTTCAAGGTCTCCAGTCTACAATGCATTTGTTCCAACGATCGTCTTTCTGTCTGATATTATGACCGGCAAATTTCCATTTTAATTTTGCTACCTCTCCTCTGGCATCTCTTACTTTTGTTTTATTTCTCATCCATTTATTCCTTTTTCTATCTGTTAGCTTTACATGTAACACTTGTCTTTCCATTGATCTTTGGGCTTTTGTTACCTTATCCATGTTTGATTTTGTAAGCGTCCAGGTCTGGGATCTATATGTGAGCACAGGAATACATTGGTCATACACTTTCGTTTTAAGGTACTGAGGATATATATATTTTTTTAAATATGTAGCTTAATTTACCGAATGCTGCCGAGGCCAATCTTACTCGTCTCTTGATTTCAGCCGTTTGGTTTGCTTTTTTTATTTTAATAATTTGTCCTAGACATATATATATATATATATATATATATATATATATATATATATATATATATATATATATATATTCCTCTACTTGTTCTATTTTTTCTTGGTTTATTCTGATCCTGATATCTTCATGTGTGTTTATTATGATTTTAGTTTTAGTGTAGTTCATACTCAAGCCTATATTTTTAGCTGCTGTATCCAGTTCTCCCAGCATTTTTATGAGTTCTTCTTTCTTATCTGTTATTAAGGCAATATCGTCAGCATGTCTTAGGTGGTTCAAGTACTGTCCGCTTACTTTGATGCCTATATCTTCCCAATCTAAGTTTTTAAAAACATCTTCTAGGGCCTGGTTAAATTGTTTAGGGGATATTGTGGCACCCTGGCTGACAACTCTTCTTATGAGGATGGGCTTGGTTTCTTCGTGGAGTTTGATTGATGTTGTTGCTTCGCTATATATATTGGCTATTAAATCTGTGATCTATTCGGCTATTAATTAAAGATGCTTTTACTGCCCAGTGCTCAATGCTATCTAAAGATTTTTCAAACTCTATAAACGCAATATACAGTGGAATAGTATTCGTTGGCTCGCTCTATTAGAATTTTCATAGTTAGTAGGTGGTCCACTGTACTGAAACCTTTTCTGAATCCTGCTTGTTCTTTTGATTGATATCCGTCAAATTTTGTTGTTAGTCTATCTGTTAATATTTTTGTGAAAAGCTTATAAATTACATTGAGGAGTGTTATAGGTCGATAGTTTTTTAGGTCTGCTCTATCGCCTTTCTTGTGTAGAATAATGGTTACTGATTCTTTTCAGTTGGGTTTGGGATTATTTTTTCTTTTAGAATTTTATTGAGGAGAATATGGAGGGTATTAACTATAGTTTTACCACCGTTTAGCATTTCTGCCGGTACTCCGTCTTTCCCAGGTGAGTTGTTATTTTTCATTTTCTTTAATGCTCTCTTTATTTCCGTTTTGCTTATTTCGGGTTGTAGTTCTGAGTTTATGTTCTTTATTTTTGTTTGGTATAATTCTGTATAGAATAGCTGTGTGATCTTTATAATATCCTCTTTAACGTTAGTTTCTAGGCCTTTCATATCCCTTATTTTAATTATTTCATATTTACCTAGAGTCGGTCTTAGACATTTTATATTCCTGTTATCCTCTATATCCCTTTTAACTTATATTTCTTGGCTCTTTCTTTTATTTTCTTTTATCATTTTTCTTATAGTTTTATTTATTTCTGTGTATTCTATTGATGTTCTCTTTCCTCCTTTTTCCAGGTTCTGCCTTTTTCCATGAGTTTCTTTATGTCTTCTAATATAAAATTTTCTCTCTTTTCACCCTTATGGGCGACATCTTTTCCGACTTGGGTCATAGTTCTTATCAGGGTATCATTTATTTCATCTGTATTTTCGTTTTCGCATCTTAAGTTTTGGGTTAGCTGTTCCTTTAACATTTCTTTGTATATAGCTTTATTTTCTATAAGTTTATTCATGTCAAGTTGTTCATTGTTATTGATCATTTTTCTTTTCATTTCGAAATTGCTATCAATGCAGATTTTTGTTCTGACCATCCTGTGATCACTGTCTGTTGTAAAGCTATTTAGGACTGTTACATCTCTAACGATGCATTTCTCAGTAGTCAGTATGCCATGGGTGCCGTTTCAATATGTCCAATTACTGGGTTTTGTGTAATATTTTTACTCATAGACATAGAATGCGTACGACATGAGGGGCATGGTACAATTAGGATTCTGCTTCGAGCTGCGATCTTTTTGATTTAGAACTGTATGGACGATAAAGAAATGTGACCGGAACGCCGGAGAAATATAACTTTAATTTAATGTTCTTCGTGGCTTGCAGCGCAAAAACTAGCTAGTTGTTTAATAGTCATTTATTTTACAAAATTCGGTTTGTTGAACCAGAGGCAGATCCAAGGGGACGAAGGGAGGCAAAGGGGCATGCCCTCTTTTCTTGACATAAAGCTTATATCTTTGGTTCTAGTAAAAAAAATAACCAATTCATATACCACAATTTTTTTTAAAATTTACATTGGGGGTAATTATATTAAGGAAACATATTTTTTGTCACTATGTTGGTATTCTGGGTAAGTTCTTTGGCATAAAACAGCTGTAATAGGATTTTCTGTATATTAATTAGATGGTTTAAGCCCGCATTTTTATGTTCAATTGAGTGTAAAGAATCTTCGAGGATTAGATGATCGGTCTGTGTAGGTTTTCTATATATTGAAAATTGAAGGATATTATTAATTTTTGTTAGTGTTAGGTCCAAAGAGTTGATGCTTGTTCTAATTCAGTAGTAAATTGAATTTCCTGATGTAGAGATTTAGAAATTTTAAGAATTCATTAGCTTCTTCGATTGAACCCGTCCAATAAACAATTATATCATCCACGTACCTGTGCCAAAATTGAACATGTTTTAATAAATTGTGTTTCGTACCAAACACAAATCTTTCCTCAAAAAATTGCATAAAAATTTCAGCTAGAAAAGGGGATAAAGCCATCTGTCTGTTTAAAAAATTCATTATTAAACTGATAAAAGTCACAGTCTCGTATCTTTTTAATCAATTCAGATAAACAAATTACTTATCAAATACCAAATTGCAAAATAATGCAAGGACCTAAACCTATAAACAACAAGTAAATTAAAGAAAGAAAAATAAGAAAAATTATTGAGACATCGCAGCCTGCATAGATGGAAGTTTTCCGAAAATTTATGTATGGCTTCGGTAGTTCAATGCTGAGAAGTTTTGCCTAGAGGGCAAGAGATCCCGGGTTCGAGTCCCGGCCGAGGCAGAAAACTTTTTTCTTATTTTTCTTTCTTTAATTTCACTTGTTGTTTATAACAAATTACTTGTTCGGGGGAAAAATATCGTCAAATTTATTTTTTTAAATTACTGCTGCTTGATTGCGTGGAACACTAAGAAAAACATTTTTAACATCAAACGAAATGAAAATTCCATTGGGTTTCAAAGTAATATTTCTTAGTTTTTAAACCAAGTCAAGTGAGTTTTTGACACAATATTTAGACATTTTATGAACTAGAACTTTATTCAGCCATTTAGCTATATAGTAAACTGAAGCTGAGATAAAAGAAGCTACTGGCCTAATGTCTAAGGTTGGCTTATATATTTTAGTTAGTCCATAAAGTTTGGCTGAATTCATAGGTATAAAGGGTTTTCCAATATCAAAGCTAGAAAACACTTCCTCAAATTTCAAAATTAGCTTCTTGTATTCCTGAACAAAAACAATAGTTGGGTCCTTATTCAGTTTATTAGTTGAATAATTTTCATTAAAAAAAGTAAGAATTAGAATTTTTCATAGTAAAAAACTCCCTTGTCTGCCTTGTTGAGAACCAGATTATTATCCTGCAACCTTTTCTTTATTTGTTTGATAAGTTTTTTGGTGTGTATTTTTAGAGCACTTATTCAAAATGTGCGGACACATTTCTCTTAAGGAGTTTTGAGGTTTCACCAATTTGTTTTTTATTATAGAGCCCTTATGATTATGGTCGCAAAGACCGAAACGTGTCAAGGGTAAGAAATAAAGACTGCATTTTTGCTAAAAACGTAGTTTCATTTCGCTGTTAAAAATTCAGTGTGGAGCAAAGGATCCCAACTCACTGCACATCTGGTAGGTGATAAAATCTGAAAAGAAAAAATGAAATGTGGATACCCACTTTAGAAAACCAACTGCCAATTTTCTACCAATTGCTACGGAGACAGAGAAAGTCAATCTCAGTAGGTGTCCTAAGCCCAGGTTCAATATTAATTTTACAGTCTCCTGAGACATCCTCAAGTACGGCACAACCAAAATGAATGGAAAGGCGATGAGACGAGACAGATTTTTCTTCTCTTTTCTATGACACTTTGTGCCTACTTCTAGATTTAAATCGATAAGTTTACAAAATGGATGAATCCTGAATTCAAAAAAAATTTTAGAAAACAAAATCTTATAAATTATTTTAACACTCAAAAAATCAAGATCACTATTAAAATTTCAGAAGGGTTACCTTTCGACTTTATTATTAACTTAAATCTGTATATTCCTGGCCTATGCTGATCATGTCAAATGCTATATAATTGTGGAATCTGAGGATGACTGCCGATTGCTGCAGAAGAGATTAAACACATTTGTCGCGTGGTGTGAGAACAATAATCAAACTTTTAACCATATTAAATGAAAGGTGAAACGAACCGAACCAAACATTTCAAAACTTAAAAAACCTATCCTTTTTGATTACAAATTTGACATAATTGAAGTCGAAATAATAAGTCTTGTTAAAGTCCTTTAAAATTTGGTTAGACACTGAACGAACAGGGAATTTAACAACATTTATCACTTAAAGAACCTATTTTGTTTCCTTGTGCGCTCTCTACTTGAGCATGGTAGCCCAATATGGCGGCCTTATTATGCAGTTCACAAAATTAGATTCGAAAGAATTTAGTAAAAGGTTCTTTGAAGAAAAATTCATATTCCATACCATGACAAAATATTTAAAACCTATGAAACTCTTAAACCTTAATTTATTAGAAACTAGAAGAAACTTGTTTGATTAGTGTACACTTTAGAAGATCATACATAATATCTTGGATGTACCTCCTAGCAGCGGTTCGTTTACGGGTTCCGTTAAGGGCCACAAGCAATAATTGCGTTTTTAGAGTAAATTTTTATCGTAACAATTATGGTTTTAGCTCTCCTGTCCCTAGGATGTGTAATAAAGCAAATGACTTGATAAAAACCATAATATAGATATGTTTGATTCAGATTTTAATCGATTTCTTTTCATTTGTATCAAAAAGTGTTTGTTTACAAATTAATACCTTTCATTAATTTTATTAATGCTCTCACCATTTTATTAAAAAATAGATTTGTTATTTATGTATATTTTGCTCGTGTTTTACTGAATTTCTAAATTTGAGTCAGTCTGCGTTATATTTTTTAAATATTTTTAATTCTTTTAGCGCTTTAATTTTTTAAGGACATTTCTAAAGGTTGGTTCTATTGATAGTACTTTGATTCATTTGACAACTGTTCAAATTCAAATCTAAATTAAAGTGTTTGAGTGCCGCCATCATTATATATCGCCATTATATTATATAGGGTTACTTATTCAAGACCTTATGGTTGAATAAATATTCTCTTTTTTTTGTATTTTAACTTTAACTGTTAACTTATTTTAAAATTTTGAATTTTGAATTTTAAATATCTCAGGAATTAAAAGCCGCAATTTTTGTTTTGCTGTTTTACCTAAGTATATACCTACTTCCTAGTTTTAATATGATCATTCTATAAAAAAGGTTCCACAAAAATTTTTTTTCTCGCTGTTTACAAATTCTAACCTGATTTTCAGTTTCTTTTAACAAAAGTAGAATTAATAATCTAAGGTGATAATTCGAATTTCCTAAGTTAGTTAAGAGGTATTTTAGCATGCTGTTTAAATATTTGTTTTTTTTTTAATCCAGCCTATACCCTAGAATAAACATTATTATTAAAAAATGTATTTTTTGTTTTAACCGGCCTACTTTCCTCTAATTTTAAATTTGAGAAAACGAATTAGTTTTCAGAGAGAACTAAAACGCCTCAAATCTGACAGATCTTTCTTGCTTATTATCTACACTTTTAAAAGTTTTTAAAGAAAAAATGTATAGCTGTAATGCTGCGTTTTCATTACAGCGAGCACGACCGGACGAATTCGTTTTCTTGTGCTTTGCAGATACAGTACTTCCAACCTCTCTTTTTTTTTCTAATAGGGTGTTAAACAACCCCGTTAAGGAAATATTTTTATCCAAAATTGCTAAAAAAGGGAATATTTTAACACCGTTTAAGGAAAAACACGTCAAGAGGTTTACTCTTACTGAATTTTTAAACCACAAGAAAACAACAGTAAGTTTTTGAAAAACTTTTTTTTATGACCAAATATGAAAATGATGGATTTTACACGATTGGCACCCTCAGAAAACGTTAGATTTCACCTGTGTGCAGGAGTTTATCCGCACATGTATGGAAAAGTGTACGAAGACGTTAACTGTCACCATACTTTTCCGCACATGCGTTGCAAGGTACTTTTCCACACATGTGCGGAAAAGCAGTTTCATTTGATTTGTGCAAAATTAAAAACTAATTTTTACAAAAAATTGGTATAGTTCTACAGTGTTCGTAGGAAAAATAGCGTACACAACTCAACAGAAAGTAACTTTCTTACACTAGCGTGTTGTTTCACTCGGCTAGCACCTCGTTCACAACCAGTGGCGGATCCAGGGGGGGGGGCACTTGCCCCCTCCCCCCCGAGAATTTTGTGAATATGCAACAAATGAGTAAAAAGTCATGTTTTTGCTAAGAAAATTCAAAATTTTGGCTGGCGGTGCATGAAAGTGTCTATTGTTATCATCGAAATTACAACCACTGTCTAATTCAATAAAATGCTACTTAAAAAAATATATATCGTTTTTTACTCACAGAGAATGTCACCTAAAGTGCCCCCCCCCCCCCGAACCGAACCCCCCCCCCCCCCCCCCGAGAAGCACCTCTGGATCAGCCCTTGTTCACAACATTCACGCTCGTGTGAAATTTTTCACTTTCTTCTCTTGCTATGTATTATTATATTTTAAGTTCTTTCATGAAACATTTGTAACTGCTTAGAATTTATGTTTTTCTACACAAAAGCTCAGTTTACAAGTCTAGTCTTCAGGAAAACATTAAGGAATGTAAAAGAGAGAGAAACAGAGATTTGAAATTTTTAAACGCTTATAATAATGCCAGAACCAGTGTACTAATGTTTAGCTAATTTCAAACAATTGAAAAAAACTTAGTAACACGGAAGGTAGAGCTTTCAGGTTTATATAAACATAAAGACAGAAGAAATTAGTATTATGCTAATGTCAATTTAAAAAACCCCACCAAGTCGTAGCCTTTTAACGAAGAAATCGCAACGATTTTTGCCAGAAAAAAAAATTGACAAATTTAGTAAAAACCAGTTTTACGGATCTCCAAAGTGCATGCATAAATCATACGTGTAAATAATTAGCAAGAAATGTGTTAGAACATATCTATATGTAATTAATACTCATATTATGACCGCCTGATAATTATTATCATACGATGGGAAGTAAAATCCGTTGTAAAGCAAATGAAATTGGAGGTAAAGTACTTATCATTAAAGTCGTCATCGTCATTGTCTATAACCTGTAAAATAGGTCAAATTCGCATGTCATCTTCTGGTGACCTATTTATCTCTTAATAGGTTAATGCATATATTAAGGACACATATTATTCTCAGACACCTTCAGCAGACTTATTAAATAGGAGTTAATCAAATCTTCTGGTACGGTATTTCGAAAATCAAGGAAGGGTCTATTCCAGGGAATGTTACTCAGAAACCAAATTCACACGCTTTCAGGAGCGCGTTCAGATTGAAACCGTATACGTAATATTCCAATACTCCCTGTTACCTATTTACACAATAGTTGGAGTTTGATGCAAACATTCAGAAATAATGGTATAAAAAATGCACAGATACCAAATTTACATAGGGTTTTTGTCAACTGTACGCCGATGATTTGACGTAACGAATACAAGAATAAAATAATATTCATGCCATTACCGTTGGTATTGGAATATTATGTATATGATTGAGAAACACCCGGTGTGCGTCCGGTAAAGGGCGTTACCCCGACCGGTGTGTGACGGTGCATGGTCGGATCGATTCTTCAATCTGAACGATTTTCATCTTGCATCTGATCAATTGATAACTGTCATATGTAGTGCATTATATTTTTCTTGTGCTTTTTAAAAATGACCGAACGTTTTTGTTAAACCACTCTCGTGTTTTCGTCCAACACCAAATTCATACAACATGAAATTATGAGAATGAGTACTAATTTGGTTAATCATTTCTACCTAGTAAGTACCTAGTCAAAATTTTAGCACTGATTTTATGGCCGAATAAAGAACTAGAGCAAATAATAAACAATACACATATGTTGTAAAGGTTAGAAATCAAAAGATTGATCAAATGCGCATGTGGGTTAAATTTAGTCGTCCTATTTCGAAGGGTACGAAAGTGTTCATCCGGTAAAAATTCACTAGCAATCTGAACGCCAGAGAACCAAATGCACACCGGATGCAATCTGAACGGCCAGGATACGGCCGAGCGACATCCGAGGTCCAATCTGAATGCGCTCCAGTAGGTAATAAAGAAGAATATTTATCTTGAACGCATCTCAAAGCGATTTGTGAGTTCAAGGATTACAGTACCGCAACTAATTAATGTGAGTTTATGGTAATTAACCATATTTTTCAAAAATACAAAAGTAGTATTTCGCAAGGGTGACCAATTATTTAATAAAAAAAATAAGAAAAAGTACAATGTTCACGACAAGAGTAAAGAAAATCTCCCAAAGAGAGAGACATATAACTCCCTAAACCGATTCAACTGATTTAACCAGACCTGACCTTACTAAAACTTTCCCGAACTTAACTGATTTAACCCAACCTGACCCTATCGATATTCCCAATCTATGTGGTTTATGCAAGACAACATAAAAAAATTAGATTAGGATCCGTGATTCAAAGCACCAGTAGCGAAATGGACCAAGCTTTGCATTTTACTATATCGTGTTTTGTTAACTGTATTTTCTGTTGCTAAGTTTGCATGACTCATATTTGGCAATAAATAATACACTCGATAAAACATTAGAGACTTAATTTAGTAATCGTAAAACGAATTAACAACCGCAAAGTAATTAATATACATTTTTTAGTACAATTTTAATAAAAACTAAAATAAAAACTAATGTTTTTAAATATGGGTAAATTAATGCAATTTTTTCTAGTTTTTGTTGCAAATAAATTAGCGGCGGCACACCTTTGAAAATTAGTTCATTTATTTGCACTCAAGGTTTATCGCACATTAATAATTGCTTTCCTTTTTTTAAATGAAAGTAAGTTTACCTATTTAGGATGAAATAAGAATAACAATATTTATGCAAAGCAAGGCTATTTTTACTTCCCTCGTAAAGAAAAGAAGTAATATTGTATTCGTGCAAAAATTACATATTCCAATTTTCATTTTTTTTTAATCTAGGTGATTTTGTCATGTTGTCAGAATAGAAAATGTCCTATTAACTAAATGACACAAGTTACGTTTAT
The DNA here is from genome assembly GCA_963576565.1 of Aspidapion aeneum. Classification (NCBI taxonomy): domain Eukaryota; kingdom Metazoa; phylum Arthropoda; class Insecta; order Coleoptera; family Brentidae; genus Aspidapion; species Aspidapion aeneum. The sequence continues at coordinate 181,142,611 of OY755038.1, read as the reverse complement.
AAGCAAGTGCACATTAACCCTAAACAATCTAAGGAAATTAACTTCTGTATATAGTTCAACTTGTATTAAAACGTGTAATAAATTATATACGGAATAAAAATCGTATGTGTTTGACCGGACATCGATGATGTTTATACAGGAAACAAAACACATCTCGATATCCTATCATTAGAGACTTATTGGAATCAAACCTGACTTTATTTTAGAGTCGACTTTATTCTGACACATTTGCACAGAAAACTAACAGCTGACCTCTCAAAATTGACATACCAAAGCCAAATTTAATAATACAGACGCTAACTTTCATTTAATAAATACCGACACTAATAAATCCGGTGTTTAAATACACAAACACCGAATTTTGAAAGAAAGCAGCTGCTTTTTATATGTAAATCTGTCACCATAGGGTCGATTTTAACATAAGGTCAGGTTTTATTTCAATGGTAAACGGTTTTTAATAAAAGCATCTCCAAAAGAGTTTAGCAGTTAGTAAGCTGAGAGCGAAGACAAGTACTACAGTAGCCAGAAGTCGAGCGTATCTAGAAGATACACATTTGTAAACAAGATGTATTTAATGTAAGTAGTAATTATAAGTAGTACGTCACGATAAAACTCCGTCGTGACAATATAAGTAGTGTAGTAGTGGAGGTTCTAATTCAAATGGTAACATGCCATCCACTTCTCCGAAGTGGATGACCTGCTGCTGAAGAAGTGAACTTGGTATGACCTTGGGGCTAAAAGAAGTGTGCAAGAAGCTGTCAGCAATGACGTAACAACCAGAGGCTGTTGAAAGGCCCTATTGGGCAATGAGTTAGGTGCCAATGCGAGAGTAGGTAAAATGAGGTGGTTTTTTTAGTAAGCTAGCCGCTTCACTTGCTTAGCCTGGGCTGTTGAAAGGCCCTATTGGTCAATGAGGGAGTAGATAAAATGGAGTGTTTTTTTTTTAGTAAGATAGCTACTTCACTAGCTTCGCCTGGTCTAGGCAAGGCTTAGCTGTTGAAAGGCCCTATTGGTCAAGAGTTAGGTACCAATGCGAGAGTAGGTAAAATGAGGTGGTTTTTTTAGTAAGCTAGCCACTTCACTCGCTTAGCCTGAGCTAGGTAAGTCCTAATGTGAAAAAGGCCTTAGCTAGGTAATTGTTGGTTAAAAAATAAATAATTTCTAGAAATATTTGTTAAAATTAATCGGGATAGCCTGTGTATCTCTTATCGTTGTTTATGCAGTTAGCAGTTATAGGATAACCTTAGTGACCCCGCACACGTTCCTGTTTTATCTAATACAGCTGGTTATTTATGCTGTACAGGATGCCTCAAAGTAAATAATTCTTAAATAAAAACTCAAAGTAGGTTTTAATTATACATATTTATTTATATATATCATATAAACCACACTCATCTCGACCATCAAATTTAAAAATAATTGATTGAAGATGTTTTTTCACGTCATAGTTTGGATATATTTTCGAATATTCCAGCGCTGCATCTGTTAATTTAGGTTTCCATATTGTAGGTAATAATGGGTATAATGTTGGTAGTTTTTCCTCAATGATGTACCTGCATGAATCAAACCCAAAATATATCCATTCTGCTAACCATTTATAAATATTTTCATAACTTTTCTCTTCTAAAAGTCCTTCTAGATCAAAGTCAATTTTAGTTGACCAATAATTATATTGACAGTCCATCTAACTGTTATAGCTCTAGCTGAATGAATGAATGAAGTGTTGGTTAAAAAGATATAAGGCAAAAGTTGTTTGTGGTATTTAACACCACGTGACCAATGCATGCTATAATAGTTATATGTGTTTGTATTGCATCACCTACCTATTATGTGACGTAATCCGTGGCTGTTGTTCAAGTTTAAAGGACCCAAGAAATACCTACCTACCTACCTACCTAACACGGTGTAAAATTGACGGGATAGCCAACAAAAAGACCTCACTAGCTTAGCCTGGTATGTTTGAATGTAAAACAGGCGTTAGTTGATTAATAATAATAATTATTGTCTCTGTTTGTTAAAAAATTAAATTATTTTTCGATGTGCATTTTGTATGTGTATTTTTTAATGTTGTTTATATAGTTAACAGATAACCTTATGACCCCTCACATGTTTTTGTTTTATCTACTTAGCAAGGAGGAAAAGTAATATGATGCAATACGTAATGCAGTTGGTTATTTATATGGTGTGACGCAATTGTCGTAATATTTGAAAAAAATTGCAATTTTTAATTTTTTATTTTATAAAAATGGTCGTAATGATCGTCAAGAATATTGCAAAAACGTATTGAATGTTAATATTTCAGAACCATTAAAACCGCATCAAAATAATTATTAATTTTAGTATCTATTGGAAAAAACCCACAAACAAAGGCTAAAAGCCTCCCTCAAAAAGTGCCAAAAGGCATATTAAAATAAAATAATAATAAGGGCATATAATGAAAGATCGCTATCAGCTGGGGGTAGCAAAGCTACTTTTTACGCTATGTGCGCATGTTTTGCATTGATAGTTTCCAAGAAAGACGCATTTCGGTGTACTGCGCAAATCTCATTTGGTCCTTAATAGTTTTTCACTAATTTCTCAGCACCTAATGAACCGATTCGAGAAATTCTTTTTGTATTAGATTGATATGTTTAACTTGTATTAAATTTAAAGAACCAATAGATCACCCAAAAGGGCCTTAATAGTTTTTTGACTACTTTCTCAGCACCTAATAAACCGATTCAAGAAATTCTTTTTGTATTGCATTGGTGTGGCTTAACTTGTACTAATTCTTAAGGAGATCTAGATCAATGAAAAGGGTCTTTATATTTTCCACTAATTTCTCAACATCTATTGAACCGATTCGAGAAATTCTTTTTTTATATTTGATTGATATGTTTAACTTGTATGCATTTTTAGAAAGACAAAGGTCGATCAAAATGTTTTTGTTTTGTTTTGCAGGACAGATTTCAAAAATTGTTCTTTTATTAGATTCACAAAAATAAATGAGAAAATAGGAATGTAGTTTAGCAGGCAATCAAAAGGATATTAATAAATAAACACACACACTAACCTACTATAAGTATTATAATACATTACGTTTTTCATATACAATTGTAGAAATTTAATAAACAAGCAGTTGTTAAGATAAAAGTAGGAATCCTCTAACCTTAGTATTAAAGGTTAGTTATGAAACAAAAAATTGATCTTGTTTAATTTTATTCTTACCCATTTAAACTTTTGTGACTTTGCACAATAGGAATCAAACAGGTTATTGTCTTTTTTACAATATTTATAAAAATGGTAACAGGACTAGCTACTTAAATAACTTAAAATGTAGACCGAATAAGCATTTAAAAATAGTCTATTTTGTTAAAAGTATATTTTAAATAGTTCACACAAAATTAAGATTTACAATAATTATTTTTCTTATTTGTTTTAACCTTACCCAGCACTCTCTAAGATCACATCTGAGTCCGAAGATGTCCGAAAGCTAGCGAAGACTTACAAATACCGAATAGAGTAGGTACAACAACTAAGACGTGTGCTGTATAAATTATCGCAATGGACTGAATAAACATCGTAGATTTTTGGTCTAACAAAATGTATAGACAAAATTAATTTAGGTTTTTTGATAGCTATTGAGTAAGTACATTAATATCTATACATATGTGAAACATGTTTGTGGTGTTTTATGCTAGATTAAATGTCATATAAACGGCAGGAAACTAACTTTACAGGTCTCCTCAGGGTAGTGTCAAAAGGGCCTTATTACCTAAAAGTAGTCATTTTTAACGTAAATTATGGGTTGTCTGATAGAAATGAATATACTAGTCATTGAGTAGGTACACTAATATTTATATATATTTTATGCTAGATTAAATACCATATGAACGACAGGAAACTAACTTTACAGGTCGGTCTCCTCAGGTTAGTGTAAAAAGGGTCTGGTTAAATGGTTAGATAAACAAGATGTTGGTTAAAAGAGCATTAAGACTAATACTAGGCTAGTGTGGTCTGGTGTGACACACCTCTTTGTTAAACAAGTTTAGTAAATTTTTGGTATTTGGTAAGAAGAGTTATCTATATCTATTACAAATAGAATGATACAAACACGAAAAAGCCAATTTAATAATTTTTTTCCTAATTTCTCAACATATATTAAACCGATTTATGAAATTATTTTTGTATGTGATTGGTGCTGGATTCACATTGACTTTATTTTTTAGGAAGATAACTCTCGGTCACTAGGATCTTGTTAGGTTTTTGTTGATGTCACAACTTTAAATAGACCGATTTGAAAAATTATTTTTGTATTGAATTAGGGGATCCAAATTAAATTTATTTTTATCAAGGCAAAGCTCAACCAAAAATAAATGAGAAGAGAAAATTTTATTTTAATATGTAATCAAAAGGACATTATTATATAAACACACCCAAGGAAAAGTTGTTTACCTATAAGTTTAGTTCTTGTTTGTTACCTATTTATTATTATGTAAGATTTGATTTTCAAAATTGAATTCGAACTAACACTTTAATTTAAAATAAAGCAAAAAAACTTTAATTTAAAATAAAGCAAAAAACTTATCTTTAACATTTTCTTCTTTGTTTAAACTTTAGACAAAATCCTTCAAGATTTAACATCCGAAGATGCCTGAATGTTAACGAAGATTTACGATTACCTTAGGAATCTGGTTTAATGTTCGAAGTTAGGTACAAAAACTCAGACATGTGTCATATAAATTATTGATTTGGTGTAACGTAATGGATAAAGGAAGAAGGCTGGCTGAACTTCTAAAGATAGTAAGTGGTTGCCACAAATCTCTCATATAAGCTTTTCAGTACAGCATTAAACAGAATGGTAAGAAATTGATAAAATGTGCACGCGCTTGCAGATAGAACAACAATCTATGGAAAAAAAAATATGGATATGTTTCTTTTGATAGCGTTATATTTTTTAAAATCATTTTGCATATATATTAAAGCGAAAAACAGAATTAAAATATCATATACAAACAAGTGTTTCTTTATTGAACAATATTTGGCATTTGGTAACAAACCAGTGTTTCTTTATTAAACAACTATTTTTGATTTATTTTTTCTTTATTAATACCATAGACTATAGGAGAAGACTAGCAAATAAACAAAAAACTTTAAAATTTATTTTAAAAAACGTACTTACTTAATAAAGAAGTTTAAAATCTTTGTTTGGCCCATCGATAACTCAATTTCCTTTCTCTTTAAGAATCACCAAAATTGTATTCTCCTCTAACCTTTATTTTTCTTTTTAAAATCAATGCGAGGGAAAACTAAAACCAAATATAGCAAGCCTTTCTTAAACCAATTGTAGAGAAAGAGATAAAACTGTTACTATTATACTAAAATATAAAGGACTGAATCTTGTAAGATCTGCCTATAAATTCTGAATTTTAAAATGCGACGTTGAAAAAATTTTTTGGTAGTTTTAAGTTGTTTTGATGTTATTTTTAAAGACAAAGAACATTTAAAAGATATTAAAATGATGCGAGAGTCACTTATACAACAAAACTGAACAAAAGTGTTCAGAAATTTCGTTTCTCAGATAAATCTTTTGAAACTGCTTGACCTTAAAACACCTTTCAAATCAAAATCATAAGTACAAGTAAATCAAAGACATTTTGAGAATAATTAAGTGTGACTTTTTTTAGCACATACCAATATAGTACATTTTTTAATCCTAACTGTCATTCAAAAAATTTACAGAGTATCCCAAACTTTGGTGGTTTTAATACTTCTAGGTCTAGGGGATATGAAAATCATCAGAGCCTCATATTTTTAAACTTCGGCATCCGTATTTGAGAATATAACCTCAAAAATGTTATTATTGTATTGTAAATATGTCTATTCAGACGCCGATACTGGTAAATCGATAGATGTACGCGATGTATAAAGAATAAATATACGTATGTTTCAAACAGCGTTGTTATACACTTTCTTAAAAATATTTCTTTTTTTCTAACTTATAGGCGCATGTTGGGGTAAAAGCGAATTGTTTTCATGAATGAATGGTCTGGGTTGGTCGTCTAATACGTTAATAATTAATACTATCTACCTACCTACCAAATAAATATTTAAAAAAATATATATATATAAGGAAAATGTATTTATTTATATTATGGGCGATACTTATTTTTTAAGTTATAACAGAATTCACCTCGAATTTTGTTGCGCTTATAGCAGTTTAACACATAATCAAACTAACTAAAGTTTATAATTATATACTTTCTTCTGAAAAAAACTAAAATCTTAACCATATTGAATTGATAAGTGAGGTAAGTGAGTGGCAGAATAGATTAGTCCTCTAAATGTCACTTATGTCCCGCTACCTTCTTCTTTCACTTTCCAAAATAGAGTACTAATTTTATTAACAGTGGTTTTTTAAATGATCTCACTTGATTTGACTGCAAATTTTTTCCAGGACTTAAGCAGTTGCGGAAAAATATTTTACTTGTGTTTTTCTGGTAGTTTTAAACTTTTTTTATTTTTTAGTAATGGAAGCACAAACATAGAAACAAGTTTTTGACTAGGGACACGAGTGACTCAGAACCTGCATATAAAATGTATATTTTTTTAGATGCAAATAACTTGATGTTTTTAGTAAGGTTTAGTAATTCCTATACTCCAAAAACATGTCATTACATTGTTATTAAAAAAAAATATACGGAAGACAGAGACACCATAAACTATAACTGAATACATTTAGTCTGCCTCAGATTAATTTCTTTAGTGATTTTTGAACAACAAGATCATACGTGAGTACTAATCATGGGGATATGATTTTAAACAAATGAGAATTGCTTCACAGTAATATCGGGCACTTCCGAAGGCTACAATTTACACAATGTGTTCACCTATATACATAGATAGTTAAGTAAGCAAATTCCTAAGCAAACCTGGAAACCATATTTAAATAGTAAAATTGTTCCCCCCAAATTTTCGGTATCCTCATGTTTTAAGACATTATTCTAAAGTTGCCAGATACCTTTTTACAACATTATATAGTAACTACTGGCCGTAATTTAAACAAGTAGTATGTTCTCAAGACTAGGCACTAGTTTTCTTTTTAATAAAAATATGCTGCCTGCAAATTTATATTTTTATCATATGTAGGTTTTGTCTTGTTTTTAAATAAAGGCCAAATAATATTTTTGTATTTAGTCTTACAAGCTTGCATTCTTAAACGCCCTCTAGAATCTCGATGGACACCACTTAGCTCTAATATTTATTTGTAGATCTGATGCTATAGAGGTAAAAAGTTCTTTGGTTCTTTAAATAATATGAATTTGAGAAGAACAAGTCAACAGCTGTTTACTTCGTTAAGGCTCCAAATAACTTAATTAAAGTGCGTGAAAATATTCATCAATCTGAACATACTACTTGTTTAAATTACGGCCAGTAGTTACTATATAATGTTGTAAAAAGGTGTCTGGCAACTTTAGAATAATGTCTTAAAACATGAGGATACCGAAAATTTGGGGGGAACAATTTTACTATTTAAATATGGTTTCCAGGTTTGCTTAGGAATTTGCTTACTTAACTATCTATGTATATAGGTGAACACATTGTGTAAATTGTAGCCTTCGGAAGTGCCCGATATTATTGTGAAGCAATTCTCATTTGTTTAAAATCATATCCCCATGATTAGTACTCACGTATGATCTTGTTGTTCAAAAATCACTAAAGAAATTAATCTGAGGCAGACTAAATGTAATCAGTTATAGTTTGTGGTGTCTCTGTCTTCCGTATATTTTTTTTAATAACAATGTAATGACATGTTTTTGGAGTATAGGAATTACTAAACCTTACTAAAAACATCAAGTTATTTGCATCTAAAATATATACATTTTATATGCAGGTTCTGAGTCACTCGTGTCCCTAGTCAAAAACTTGTTTCTATGTTTGTGCTTCCATTACTAAAAAATAAAAAAAGTTTAAAACTACCAGAAAAACACAAGTAAAATATTTTTCCGCAACTGCTTAAGTCCTGGAAAAAATTTGCAGTCAAATCAAGTGAGATCATTTAAAAAACCACTGTTAATAAAATTAGTACTCTATTTTGGAAAGTGAAAGAAGAAGGTAGCGGGACATAAGTGACATTTACAGTACTAATCTATTCTGCCACTCACTTACCTCACTTATCAATTCAATATGGTTAAGATTTTAGTTTTTTTCAGAAGAAAGTATATAATTATAAACTTTAGTTAGTTTGATTATGTGTTAAACTGCTATAAGCGCAACAAAATTCGAGGTGAATTCTGTTATAACTTAAAAAATAAGTATCGCCCATAATATAAATAAATACATTTTTCTTATATTTTTTTTTTTAATATTTATTTGTTAGGTAGGTAGATAGTATTAATTATTAACGTATTAGACGACCAACCCAGACCATTCATTCATGAAAACAATTCGCTTTTACCCCAACATGCGCCTATAAGTTAGAAAAAAGAGAAATATTTTTAAGAAAGTGTATAACAACGCTGTATGAAACATACGTATATTTATTCTTTATACATCGAGTACATCTATCGATTTACCAGTATCGGCGTCTGAATAGACATATTTACAATACAATAATAACATTTTTGGGGTTATATTCTCAAATACGGATGCCGAAGTTTAAAAATATGAGGCTCTGATGATTTTCATATCCCCTAGACGTAGAAGTATTAAAACCACCAAAGTTTGGGATACTCTGTAAATTTTTTGAATGACAGTTAGGATTAAAAAATGTACTATATTGGTATGTGCTAAAAAAAGTCACACTTAATTATTCTCAAAATGTCTTTGATTTACTTGTACTTATGATTTTGATTTGAAAGGTGTTTTAAGGTCAAGCAGTTTCAAAAGATTTATCTGAGAAACGAAATTTCTGAACACTTTTGTTCAGTTTTGTTGTATAAGTGACTCTCGCATCATTTTGATATCTTTTAAATGTTCTTTGTCTTTAAAAATAACATCAAAACAACTTAAAACTACCAAAAAATTTTTTCAACGTCGCATTTTACAATTCAGAATTTATAGGCAGATCTTACAAGATTCAGTCCTTTATATTTTGGTATAATAGTAACAGTTTTATCTCTTTCTCTACAATTGGTTTAAGAAAGGCTTGCTATATTTGGTGTTCTATGATCATTATAAGGGTTTCTAAAGAAGCACTGTTTTAGTTTTCCCTCGCATTGATTTTAAAAAGAAAAATAAAGGTTAGAGGAGAATACAATTTTGGTGATTCTTAAAGAGAAAGGAAATTGAGTTATCGATGGGCCAAACAAAGATTTTAAACTTCTTTATTAAGTAAGTACGTTTTTTAAAATAAATTTTAAAGTTTTTTGTTTATTCGCTAGTCTTCTCCTATAGTCTATGGTATTAATAAAGAAAAAATAAATCAAAAATAGTTGTTTAATAAAGAAACACTGGTTTGTTACCAAATGCCAAATATTGTTCAATAAAGAAACACTTGTTTGTATGTGATATTTTAATTCTGTTTTTCGCTTTAATATATATGCAAAATGATTTTAAAAAATATAACGCTATCAAAAGAAACATATCCATATTTTTTTTTTCATAGATTGTTGTTCTATCTGCAAGCGCGTGCACATTTTATCAATTTCTTACCATTCTGTTTAATGCTGTACTGAAAAGCTTATATGAGAGATTTGTGGCAACCACTTACTATCTTTAGAAGTTCAGCCAGCCTTCTTCGTTTATCCATTACGTTACACCAAATCAATAATTTATATGACACATGTCTGAGTTTTTGTACCTAACTTCGAACATTAAACCAGATTCCTAAGGTAATCGTAAATCTTCGTTAACATTCAGGCATCTTCGGATGTTAAATCTTGAAGGATTTTGTCTAAAGTTTAAACAAAGAAGAAAATGTTAAAGATAAGTTTTTTGCTTTATTTTAAATTAAAGTTTTTTTGCTTTATTTTAAATTAAAGTGTTAGTTCGAATTCAATTTTGAAAATCAAATCTTACATAATAACAAATAGGTAACAAACAAGAACTAAACTTATAGGTAAACAACTTTTCCTTGGGTGTGTTTATATAATAATGTCCTTTTGATTACATATTAAAATAAAATTTTCTCTTCTCATTTATTTTTGGTTGAGCTTTGCCTTGATAAAAATAAATTTAATTTGGATCCCCTAATTCAATACAAAAATAATTTTTCAAATCGGTCCATTTAAAGTTGTGACATCAACAAGAACCTAACAAGATCCTAGTGACCGAGAGTTATCTTCCTAAAAAATAAAGTCAATATGCATCCAGCACCAATCACATACAAAAATAATTTCTTAAATCGGTTTAATATATGTTGAGAAATTAGGAAAAAATTATTAAATTGGCTTTTTCGTGTTTGTATCATTCTATTTGTAATAGATATAGATAACTCTTCTTACCAAATACCAAAAATTTACTAAACTTGTTTAACAAAGCTGTGTGTCACACCAGACCACACTAGCCTAGTATTAGTCTTAATGCTTTTTTAACCAACATTTTGTTAATCTAACCATTTAACCAGACCCTTTTTACACTAACCTGAGAGACCGACCTGTAAAGTTTCCTGTCGTTCATATGGTATTTAATCTAGCATAAAATATATATAAATATTAGTGTACCTACTCAATGACTAGTATATTCATTTCTATCAGACAACCCATAATTTACGTTAAAAATGACTACTTTTAGGTAATAAGGCCCTTTTGACACTACCCTGAGGAGACCTGTAAAGTTAGTTTCCTGCCGTTTATATGACATTTAATCTAGCATAAAACACCACAAACATGTTTCACATATGTATAGATATTAATGTACTTACTCAATAGCTATCAAAAAACCTAAATTACTTTTGTCTATACATTTTGTTAGACCAAAAATCTACGATGTTTATTCAGTCCATTGCGATAATTTATACAGCACACGTCTTAGTTGTTGTACCTACTCTATTCGGTATTTGTAAGTCTTAGCTAGCTTTCGGACATCTTCGGACTCAGATGTGATCTTAGAGAGTGCTGGGTAAGGTTAAAACAAATAAGAAAATGTTAATAATTATTGTAAATCTTAATTTTGTGTGAACTATTTAAAATATACTGTTAACAAAATAGACTATTTTTAAATGCTTATTCGGTCTACATTTTAAGTTATTTAAGTAGCTAGTCCTGTTACCATTTTTATAAATATTGTAAAAAAGACAATAACCTGTTTGATTCCTATTGTGCAAAGTCACAAAAGTTTAAATGGGTAAGAATAAAATTAAACAAGATCAATTTTTTGTTTCATAACTAACCTTTAATACTAAGGTTAGAGGATTCCTACTTTTATCTTAACAACTGCTTGTTTATTAAATTTCTACAATTGTATATGAAAAACGTAATGCATTATAATACTTATAGTAGGTTAGTGTGTGTGTTTATTTATTAATATCCTTTTGATTGCCTGCTAAACTGCATTCCTATTTTCTCATTTATTTTTGTGAATCTAATAAAAGAACAATTTTTGAAATCTGTCCTGCAAAACAAAACAAAAACATTTTGATCGACCTTTGTCTTTCTAAAAATGCATACAAGTTAGACATATCAATCAAATATAAAAAAAGAGTTTCTCGAATCGGTTCAATAGATGTTGAGAAATTAGTGGAAAATATAAAGACCCTTTTCATTGATCTTACCAATGCAATACAAAAAGAATTTCTTGAATCGGTTTATTAGGTGCTGAGAAAGTAGTCAAAAAACTATTAAGGCCCCTTTGGGTGATCTATTGGTTCTTTAAATTTAATACAAGTTAAACATATCAATCTAATACAAAAAGAATTTCTCGAATCGGTTCATTAGGTGCTGAGAAATTAGTGAAAAACTATTAAGGACCAAATGAGATTTGCGCAGTACACCGAAATGCGTCTTTCTTGGAAACTATCAATGCAAAACATGCGCACATAGCGTAAAAAGTAGCTTTGCTACCCCCAGCTGATAGCGATCTTTCATTATATGCCCTTATTATTATTTTATTTTAATATGCCTTTTGGCACTTTTTGAGGGAGGCTTTTAGCCTTTGTTTGTGGGTTTTTTCCAATAGATACTAAAATTAATAATTATTTTGATGCGGTTTTAGTGGTTCTGAAATATTAACATTCAATACGTTTTTGCAATATTCTTGACGATCATTACGACCATTTTTATAAAATAAAAAATTAAAAATTGCAATTTTTTTCAAATATTACGACAATTGCGTCACACCATATAAATAACTAACTGCATTACGTATTGCATCATATTCCTTTTCCTCCTTGCTAAGTAGATAAAACAAAAACATGTGAGGGGTCATAAGGTTATCTGTTAACTATATAAACAACATTAAAAAATACACATACAAAATGCACATCGAAAAATAATTTTATTTTTTAACAAACAGAGACAATAATTATTATTATTAATCAACTAACGCCTGTTTTACATTCAAACATACCAGGCTAAGCTAGTGAGGTCTTTTTGTTGGCTATCCCGTCAATTTTACACCATGTTAGGTAGGTAGGTAGGTAGGTATTTCTTGGGTCCTTTAAACTTGAACAACAGCCACGGATTACGTCACATAATAGGTAGGTGATGTAATACAAACACATAAAACTATTATAGCATGCATTGGTCACGTGGTGTTAAACACCACAAACAACTTTTGCCTTATATCTTTTTAACCAACACTTCATTCATTCATTCAGCCAGAGCTATAACAGTTAGATGGACTGTCAATATAATTATTGGTCAACTAAAATTGACTTTGATCTAGAAGGACTTTTAGAAGAGAAAAGTTATGAAAATATTTATAAATGGTTAGCAGAATGGATATATTTTGGGTTTGATTCATGCAGGTACATCATTGAGGAAAAACTACCAACATTATACCCATTATTACCTACAATATGGAAACGTAAATTAACAGATGCAGCGCTGGAATATTCGAAAATATATCCAAACTATGACGTGAAAAAACATCTTCAATCAATTATTTTTAAATTTGATGGTCGAGATGAGTGTGGTTTATATGATATATATAAATAAATATGTATAATTAAAACCTACTTTGAGTTTTTATTTAAGAATTATTTACTTTGAGGAATCCTGTACAGCATAAATAACCAGCTGTACTAGATAAAACAGGAACGTGTGCGGGGTCACTAAGGTTATCCTATAACTGCTAACTGCATAAACAACGATAAGAGATACACAGGCTATCCCGATTAATTTTAACAAATATTTCTAGAAATTATTTTATTTTTTAACCAACAATTACCTAGCTAAGGCCTTTTTCACATTAGGACTTACCTAGCTCAGGCTAAGCGAGTGAAGTGGCTAGCTTACTAAAAAAACCACCTCATTTTACCTACTCTCGCATTGGTACCTAACTCTTGACCAATAGGGCCTTTCAACAGCTAAGCCTTGCCTAGACCAGGCGAAGCTAGTGAAGTAGCTATCTTACAAAAAAAAACACTCCATTTTATCTACTCCCTCATTGACCAATAGGGCCTTTCAACAGCCCAGGCTAAGCAAGTGAAGCGGCTAGCTTACTAAAAAAACCACCTCATTTTACCTACTCTCGCATTGGCACCTAACTCATTGCCCAATAGGGCCTTTCAACAGCCTCTGGTTGTTACGTCATTGCTGACAACTTCTTGTACGCTTCTTTTAGTCCCAAGGTCATACCAAGTTCACTTCTCAGCAGCAGCAGGGATGGCATGGTTACCAATTGTATTAGAACCCACACTACTACACTACTAATATAGTAGGAGTTCTTTTTGCTTTCTGTCACTATTTCTGTCGCTTTGTCTGTGCGCTTATCTTTCGATCTGTCCATCCGTCTTTCTGTCCGTCTTTTTGTCCGTATTTTGGCGATTTAACTCGAGAAAGCCTAAACTTAATTTAATAAATTATACACAAATGTACAGGGTCATTTTTCTATGAGCTCTTTAGTTTTTCAGCCCATCGACAGTTTTTCCAGAAAATTTATAAAGAAAAGTACAGTACAATCAACTTTTTACAAAAAACTAGTAACATCAAGAGTTGCAATTAATAAGAATAAAATTATCCATCGAACTGCGCTGGTGTACAAACTACATCAAATATTTTATTTTTTTGGAAAAAATACGTCAAGTGAGAGAAATTTTTCATTTGGATCCCAGACAACACCTACAACTTTTTTTCAGATGAAATGACCCCTTCTTGCTGTACCTGTATCGAAAGCGTTTTCTCTCTCTGCCGTCTCCGTGAGGTTGGCAGCCATCATGGCAATTCTTATCTTGGATGCAGCCGCTCTAAACAGCTCTATTGAGGAACATTTAAATAATTCTCTCAAATTTCTTAGCAAGGATATTCTTCTTCTTCCTACACTTCGTGTTCCTTGGATTTTGCCGTGCATAATTAGTTGAAGTAGGGCATATCTTGGTACTCGGGTCACATGGCCAAGATATTGAAGTTTTCTGCTTTTAATTGTTAGCAGTAATTCTCTGTCGATGTTTAGTCGCTCAAGTATTTCTAAATTAGTTAATCGATCGACCCAAGATACCTTCAGTATTCTTTTATACACCCACGTCTCAAAAGCTTCGAGCCTTCTGTATATCTCTGGGTTTAATGTCCATGCCTCGACGCCATAGAGCAAAGTGGTGAAGACATAACTTCTAACCAGTTTAAGTCTAAGATTCAAGCAAAGACCTCTGTTGCACAAAACTTTTTTAATGTTATTAAAGTTTGACCTTGCTTTTTCTATGTGCACTTTTATTTCTTTGGTGTAATCGTTATTACAGGTAATTGTAGCTCCAATATAAGTATATCTTTCCACTTGTACGATGGGTTTACCTTTGACATTTAGATTTAGCTGCTCATTGTTATTCTGGACCATTTTTGTTATTTCCATAAACTTAGTTTTGTTTGCGCTGAGTGTGAGTCCATACTCTTCGCTGTAACGAACGAGCTTCTCCATAATTATTTGATGGTCTTCAAGATTTTCCGCTAAAATAACGGTATCAGCGTATCTAAGAACAACTATAGGAAATACAGTTACTTTTATGCCTACACTGTCATTTTCTATAACTTTTTTCAGAATTTCTTTGGAGCAGGCATTAAATAAAATAGGGGAAGGCACACAACCTTGGCGTACACCACTCTTGATCTTGCTGGCCTTGGAGGTCCACTTTGACGGTTGCGTTTTGATTGTAATAAAAATTTGAGAAGATCTGCAGATCGTGAAAATCTAAGTTCTTACATTGTAATACTTTCATTAACTGATCGTGGCAGACTTTATCAAACGCTTTGATATCATCGACGAAACAGGCATAGGTATCTTGATTACCATCTAGACAACATTGTAGTGCCTCTCTTGTTCCCAATCCTTTACGAAATGCAAGCTGACTGTCACTTATATCCAAGTCTAGTTTTTGGTGGATGCCGTTAAGTATAATTTTTAAAAGAAGTTTTGGAGTGTGGGACATAAGACTTATGGTACAATGGTCGCTGCACTCTTCTGCGTTTGACTTAAACAGATAATAACTGATGAAAGCCATTCCTTTGGCAATTTACCGGACCTATAAACAGAGTTCGAGAATCTCACCATGACATCCAAATCTTGATCAATCATGAGCTTAAGAACGTCCATGGGAATACCGTCGGGGCCAGGTGATTTACCATTCTCATGTTATTTAATGCGCGGGTTACTTCGTCTTTTGTGATTTTGGGGCTATTGTCTGGCTCCAAATGTAATGTTTCTCACATCGTCAAAGAGTTCTTCTATATATTCCTGCCATCTATTCAGTTTTCAGTAAAAGCTTTTAGAAAAAGCAAAACAACGGCATAACTTATTTTAAAGGCACGTTATCATATTATAGGCCCGTTTTTGTGTCAACTATTGTGTGTTCCCTTAGCAACAACAAACTAAATGTAAGAAGCATTTAATTGTTTTTCTTTTTGAATTTATTTTCATATATTAAATAACCACAAGTGAAAAAAAAATTGTTTTTAGATTTTGTTTGACGTACGTAAACAAACATTGTTAGTGTTGTTGTTGTCTCATAGGCTTTCGAATGAGGTACCGAAAGTTAGGTCATCCGATCTGAAAAAAAAGTTTTTCTGAGAGTCGGCAAAAAAAATCAGAAAGAAAGACCGTTAAAGAAGTCAGTAGACGTATTTTTGCCATTTTCCGAAAAACCAATTATTAACCCGCTAGAGGCAACGTTCCATTTAAAGTCGCCACACGGATGCACTTATAAAAAAAAATTATAGGAAATAAATTTGTAGCGAATTTAATTATCTAGATTTTTAAAAATTTATATTATTGAACTTTTGCGTCTAAAATAACTGGCACATTTAAATAACAAAGTTGTAACACGTTTATAATTTATTTTATGAAATAAAATATGAAATGAAAAAAATTACTGGCGCACAATTTCTTGTTAAGTATTTAAAGAAGTATTTAGAGAATATCAAAAATTGATTAATTTCCTTCGAGCCGGATGAAAAATCATTTTTTTAAGTTTTAAAGTTTGACATTATGAAACTATTAGTAGCACACCAAGAAATTTGTCTTGGGGGGGGAAGGTGGAGGGTAACCGAGACCTCATGATGTCGTATTTCATGTTATGTTTTGCTTTTATTCGTGAAATATGTAGAAAATAACTCAAAAAAAGTTAGGCTTTTAGGATCTTTGATTATATAAAATTTTCTTGATAAAATTATTTAGAGAAGCAATCCTTGCAGTTGGGCCGCATACTTAAATAGTTCCCGGTATATTGTAGGTTTAAATTCCTCACACCGGCCCCGCTTTATTTGGCGCCTTCCTGTGTGTCATCTGAAAAAATTGACTTCATAATATATACCTCTGCGGATACTTAGGTCCTTAAATTACGTAACGCTCTAGGGGGGGGGGGTGTTTGACCTTGCGTTAGACTCAATGTTTGTTTAATGGGGTTTTTCTTAAAAATGCGTTACGAGGGGGGAGAGGGGGGCGTCAAAAATCCTGAATTTTTGCGTTACGTAATTTAAGGACGTTCCCTTAATTGCCTTTAAACATTTATTCCGCTATTTTTTTTCTTTCTTACATTAAATTTAATTTCAAATAATTGGGCTCCCAAATACTTTAAAAAAATTATTAAAATCAATTTTAAAAATACTAATGTACAGGATAAAATTTTCGATTTGGCTGTTTATATATTTAATTTATGAATAATATAACCTCTAGCGGTTTTATTTTAATTGCGGATCTATAAAAGAGGAAGAGGCACCGCACCGCAATCATCAAAGCTATGAAGATCAGGAAGAGAATAGAGAGGTACAGATAGTGACGTGCACTATTAAAACTGAAATTATTCGATGAAATTTTGCTGGGCTAATAAAGCCCGTCACTTTTTGAAAACCTTTTGTTCATGAAATTTTGAGATGAATCTTAGAGCATTTAATAGTGTTTCAATTGTGGTTTCAATATTATATCAAAAGAGAAACCATGCAACTTTCTTCAAATAGCATACTCGGTATCCAAGCGCGCACCCAAGGGGGGACCTCGGGACATCGGGAACCGCCCCCCCAGGCCAAAATTTTTTTAGTTATTTCCCACATAGCACAAAAATCACATCAACGTTAATTTAACGCAAACAAACAAAAGTTATTTTCTACTAGAAAATAACCCCATACATGTAATATTTAATTTGTTAAATTTACATGCTTAAAGATAACTTATAAACAAGGACGAATCAAGCTATAAAAATTTAATTTTTGCTCAAGTTTCTGGTGCTGTGTATATAACGTCTTTTTTACCCTCGTTATTTTCATGTGCCAAACTAACACTTAAAAAGTCGTCCACAACATGTTGTAAAATGCCACAAGATTTTTTTTGTCACGTTTTTTTTAACAACTTTTTTAGAAATTAAAAGTGACGCGAAAGGAAGTTCTAAAAGTTCACTAGTTTAAGACTACAATACTTTAAAACAATTTTAAAGATGGCATTCAATGCAATATTAATGTGTCTTTATCAGGTTAATAATTGATGCTTCGTGATCGTAAAGGATCGGGGGTCAGTTCATTAACTGGTTTTTGGAGTTTAGAGTCCAAAGCATTCTTGGATTGATTTCGACAAAGTGAGAAATGTCGCCAAAAGACGGCGCCGCATCTAGTAAAAGCTCAAAAATGTTTGGTAGAAAAGTCATGCAAGTCGCGTTTTAAAATACGTGTAGAAAAGGCGCGAACCCAAGGTGATTTTGACGTTGATAAAAATCTACTTAGAATTCACTTGAAAATATCGTAAAAACATTGCTGTTTTGATTTGATAATTGCGTTATCACAACGCCGTTTGCCGTTTTTAGCAACGTTATTTTTTATAACGATAATGAACGACCTATTAAGCTTGTTTTTATATATGGAATAAACGTGTTTTTCTAGCGGCTTTTAAATCCATCGTTTTTTATGTGTTAAACACGTGATTGTGCTATGTGGCTTTCCACTTATTTTATGAATAAAAGCAAAAAGTAGCATGACATACGATATCATAAGGTTTCGAATCCGCCAAGATAAAATTCTAAGTGCGCTACTGCCTATCTTCATCATAACATTTTTTTTACCTCTTACATTTCGTAACTCTTTTTCTCTGGCTGTTTAGCCTTATTTCTTAAACATGTGTTAGTTTACTGCATGGTTGTACAGGGTGTCCCAACTTTTATATTTTTAAGGGGGTTCAGGTTTTTCTAGAGAAGTCCATCTTGCGAGGATCTGTAACTTTTTTATTTATAAAAATTTCATTTGGGTGTAAAGTCTGGAAATTTTAGTTTCAATATATATAAAAAATAAAAAATTAATAGAAAATAATTAGCCTTAACTGCATCAAAAGTACAGGTAGGTTGTCCAGACATACGGAATAAGATCATTAGACGATCTCTTAAATCAGCAGAATTCCCGTGTGTTTTAGAGCCGTCTGATGTTTGTCGAATGCAGATAGCATGACGTGGTTTCCATGGAGAGCTGGAAGACAACTGATTTGGGATGTTACGTGCAGACATACCTTAACTTTTGGCCCTTGGAAGGATGAAACGATTAAATTTGTTTCTGAACTGGGTTGCTTGATTCTTTCAAGGAACGCCAAAAGTTTCATAATTCAAAAAGTAAGCTTAGCCAAGCAACGAGGTAATGCGGCGTCAGTGGTAGGTACTGGTCCTGGGGAGCCAGGTATGAAGGAATGGTTTTGAATGTATTTGCCTTTTTTTTAGATTGAATTTATTTTAAAAATTCGTATTGAATGCAGATATACCGGGTGGGCCAAAAAAAAACCGGACAATTTTTTTTTCATTATAGCTTTTGAACTATACAATCGATTTTAATGGGATATACTGCAATTGATGGAGTATTAATCAGAGTTTTGACCAATTGTATTTTTTTATCCGCCATCTCAAGATGGCGGACGAAATTGAAATGTACCCTTCAAAGATGCTTGTTTATTCTTGTGTTGCAAACATGTTTTAATTATTTTTTTAAATTAGTAAAAAAGCTGCATTCTTGTCACGCACAAGAAGGTACAAACTAGCAAGATTATTATTTGCATATTATACGATTGCCTTGCCAATCATGTCTGCATTTATTTCCTTATAACTTCATTACCACAAAACCGAGTTTGATGAAAGAAAAAACGTCCTGGTGAGAACTACTTGCTTTTTAAAAATCATGATAAAAATTTATTGCCATCTTAAAATTTAAGATGGCGGACAGAATCATACTTGGCTCTTCAAAATGGCGTGTTTATTCTTATTTTCCAAAAATGTTTTAGTATTTTTTTTAATTTATAGAAAATCACCACTTTTCCCTCACACAACGACGCACAAATTAATAAAATCGGTGTGGTGGTTCTCAAAAAACTTTTTTTTGTTTCAACCATTGTTTTACAGGTTCTACGATTGCATTGCCAATCCTGTCTGCATTCATTTCCTTATAAATTCGTTATTACTAAACCGTTTTAGCGAAATAAAAAAACTCGTGGTGAGAATTGATTGCTCTTTAAATATTTTTATTTAAATTTTCCGCCATCTTGGAATTTAAGATGTCGGACAGAATCATACTTAATTTTTGTAAATGCGTAAATGTTTTAGTTTTTTATTTATTTATAGAAAAACACAACTTATCTCCCGCATAAAGAGGTACAAATTAATAAAGTCGATGTAGTGGTTCGGTTCGGTTCATTGTCGGATTTTGTTTTAACCATTGTTTTACAAATTATACGATTGTATTGCCAATCCTGTCTGCATTCATTTGTTTATAAATTCATTATTACTGAACCAATTTTAGTGAACTAAAAAACATCATCGTGCAAACTTTAAAGATTAATCACTTTACGATATGATGTTTTTTATTTTACTAAAATCGGCTCAGTAATAATGAATTTATTTATAGTTTGTGAGAACCACTTAACCGATATTATTACTATTTTATTGTTAAGCGAGAGAAAAGTAGTGCTTTTTTATAGATTAAAAAAAAACATTTTTCAGAAAATAAGAGTTAACACGCCATTTTGAAGAATCAAGTATGATTCTGCCCGCCATCTTAAATTTTAAGACGGCGACAAATTTTGATCATGTTCTTTAAAAAGCAATCAATTTTATTTAATCAAAATCGGTTTAGTAGTAATGCATTTATAAGGAAATAAATGCAGACATGATTGGCAAGGCAATCCTATAATATGCAAAATATTGGTAGAAACAAAAATATATTTTTTTAGAACCATCAAACCGATTTTGCTGATTCGAACCTTATTGTGCTTGACAAGAACGCACCTTTGTTACTGATTTAAACAAATAATTATAACATGTTCGCAACACAAGAATAAACGAGCATTTTTGAAGGGTACAATTTTATTTTGTGCGCCATCATGGATTTTCAGATGGCGGACAAAAAGATATATTTAGTCAAAACCATGATTAATCCTCTGTCAAGTGCAGTTTGTCCCCTTAAAATCGATGGTATGGTTCAAAAGTTATAATGAAAAAAAAATTCTCCCGTTTTTTTGGGCCACCCGGTATTTTTAAGGAATATAAATACTTATAGTTTATCTTATATTGTTAATTAAAAATAATAAATAAGCAAAAATTAAAAATTAAAAAGATAAATAAATAAAAATATAAAAGACTACTAAAGTAATTAAAAAAGTAAAATATTAAGTGTAATATGCCATTTTATTCGTCTTATTTATGTCTCCGTTACGTGTCTAAACGCTAAAACAATTTCGCATAATTGGATTCACCTAACTATGGTGACGCATACACAGAAAAAACAAAATGTACGGTGTACATTAATTTTCAGTCAATTAACGGAAGTTCATTAGGTCAATGTATGCGACATTAAAACAACGTAGACAAAAAAAAACCGAACCGAGTTTTTTTATCCTTAGCTTGATTTTTCTGATTTTGATCTCTATCGAAAGCTAATGCTAAAGATTACGACCTTTTTGTCAAAATTGACATTTCTAAAAAATCGAAGACCGCGCATAATTTTAAAATTTAGACATTATTCACACTCCTCGCCAAATTTTTGGTGCAAGTGATTTTAAACTAAATAAGTTTATTTACGGGCTGGTCCTCAGGACAAGGTAGTGGTAGCCGTATACATCGATGTTACAGTCTCCTAAGACATCCTCAGTACCTACGGCGCAAACAAATTAAATGGAAAGGCAATGAAATGAAGGTGACAAAATCTGAAAAGGAAAAATGAAATGTGGATACCCACTATATAAAACCAACCGCCAATTTGCGTTATCAGCTAGGATAGCCTCGGGTCTAAGGCAAAAAACTAACTAACTAATCTGATTTTAGACATTGACCAAAAAGCTACGTTACCGTTCACAAAAAGTATCGTCGAAAAAAATCGGTTAAGAATTAATAAAGTTGTAACGAATTAGGTTTATCAAAGAGTATTTAATTTTTACGGTAATGGAATTTACAAAAAGCTTGGGCCTCGTACTACAAATATGATGTCTCTTATATTTGTAGTCTTGGTAAAACCCAAGATGATGCATGCTTTTAAAATTTGATGACATGATCTTAAATATTGTCAAAAAAGCTAGATCTTTGCCGTTTGGAAGGACATATCATTTGTTAAAATTTGATAAGAAGTAAGAAAATTTACCACTTCAAAATAGACACTGTCTTAACCTTTTCAAAGGTAGGTAAAATACTCTGCCAATATATGGGCCCCTAAGCTCACACTAGGTACTATAGTTATAGTGTACGTGTGAGCTAATATAACTAAAAACTGAAATATATTTTATTCAACTCCAGACTAAATTACCTTTTGTTTGATACCACACACGCCATGTTTTGACTTAAACTCAAATTTTTGAAATCTACCCCCACCCTTACAAAAAACACAAAAACTAAAATTTATTTTGTTAAAGTCCGCACTCAATTACCTTTCGTTTGATATCACACACGCCATATTTTCACTTAAACTCTAATTTTTAAAATATACCCCCACCCTTTTTTTTAAATAAATTAAAATGTATTTTGTTTAACTGCAGACTCAATTACCTTTCGTTTAATATCACACACGCCATATTTTCACATAAACTCTAATTTTTGAAATCTACCCCCACCCTTTTATTTAGTTTGTGTTCGGTGGATTTTGTTCATTTTTAAATGGGACCCTCTCGACCCAAGACCCAGCCTAGGTACCAAATTTCATTAAAATCGGCTAAGCGGTTTTTGAGTTATGCGCGTTGGTCGTTACATACAGACATACAGACACACACACACAGACAGACAGACAGACAGACAGACAGACAGACATACAGACAGACAGACAGACAGACAGACAGACAGACAGACAGACAGACAGACAGACAGACAGACAGACAGACAGACAGACAGACAGGCGGCGCAACAAAAAAGTTTCAAAATCATCTGAAACGCAAAGATATATAAAAAATTTTGAAATCGGAGCAACTTTTTTTTTCTCGAAATCACCATAGCTCACACTACTATAGTATAGTATATGTGTGAGCAAAAACCAATGAAAAATAACATTATAGTTCAGTCAATGAATGGCCATTAAGGGGTTGTAGAGTGCATGGAGGGAGTGAGAATTTTTCTCTCCGGGAATATGTTAATGGTGGTTAGGACGTTAACATATCAAAAGTCCCCAGCCCTAGCCCCCCCGCTTCAGTTGCGGAGGGGGGTGAAAAGGTGCCGTTTTTCGGATTTTTGCCTATAACTCGATTACGGCGCGTTGTACAAAAAAAATGTTTAATTAAAAATTAAAGAGCAATAAATTCCTCAGAAAACGATTATCCCACCTTACCTTTCAGTGTAACAGATTATGAGATAATGGCCACCAAAAACCGTTAATTTTTGAAAAATACATTTTTGCCCCTTATTTTTGATCAAACTTGTTCATCTAAGACTTTTGTTTTTAAATTTAGAAGAAATTTGTTAATATGAAAGCTGTGAACCAATCAATTAACTTTAAAAATATGTAGCATTTACTAATTTATCTTTACCATATCAAAAGATACAGCAAATTGAAATTTTTAAGCAGATTTCTCAATTTTCACAATTACAATTTTTTTTAATTATTTTTTTGTATTATCCAACAATGATACATTTGATAAAATAAACTGAATAAACATATTTTATTATAAAAAAAAAATATAATTAAAGGCAGTGGCGGATCCAAAATTAGAGCACTTTTTGTAAATTTGTGATGTGGTCTTTCTACGGCATATAATTTTGTGGCAAAGAAGAACTTAATAAACTGACCTAAATAACCAGCCTTTGTAATGGGTAAGTCAAATTCATCACGACCCAGTATTCAGGCAAGTTTTGCTCTATTGTTTTCTTAGAGCATTGAATTAAATCAACTAAATTCTCTAAGATTGTTTTTAATAGATATAGCATTAAAAATTGAGTACTATGGCTGCTAAACAAATAATACGCTATTGTCTGAAAAAATCAGTTTATTTAACTTTTGATAATCTAATTAGTGTAAGTCAGGAATTTCTTTCAAATACTAAAAACAGAGTGTCTTATAAAATTACTAAAGAAAAACTTTAATAAAGCATAATCACATCGCTGCAAGCATCACATGATATTGTGAGCACTGCAATTCCAAACTCCATGCAGCCGTCATTGTAGAATATAGATTTTTCGGTAATCCAGGTCGTAAATACTCCACCCGACCACCATATTTTGTTTATAAATCCTGTCAGGGATAAGCAGAAATAGCATATTCTATCTACGAAATGCAGCAGCTAGGACTTAAAGAAATAATCTGCCAATCTATGGGCACCTAAGCTCACACTGGATACTATAGTTATAGTGTATCTACGTAAAAGCTAATATAACTAAAAACTGAAGTATATTTTATTGAACTCCAGACTCAATTACCTTTCGTTTGATACCACACAAGCCATGTTTTGACTTAAACTCTAATTTTTCAAATCTACCCCTACCCTTTTTTTAAAAACTAAAATGTACTTTGTTTAACTCCACACTCAATTGCCTTTCGTTTGATATCACACACGCTATATTTTTACATAAACTCTAATTTTTGAAATCTACCCCCACCCTTTTATTTGGCTTGTGTTCGGTGGATTTTGTTCATTTTTAAAATGGGACCATCTCGACCCAAAACCCAGCCTGGGTACCAAATTTCATTAAAATCGGGCAAGCCGTTTTTGAGTTATGCGCGTTGGTCGTTACAGACAGACATACAGACAGACAGACTGACAGACAGACATACAGACAGACAGACAGGAAGACAGACAGACAGACAGACAGACGGCGCAACAAAAAAGTTTCAAAATCATCTGGAACGCAAAGATATATAAAAAAATTTTGAAATCGGAGCAACTTTTTTTTTCTCGAAAAAATTAGGATCACCATAGCTCACACTACTATAGTATAGTAGTAGTGTGAGCTAATATTGTTCCTGCATGCTTTTACTGATTGCGATTGAACATCAGGCGCATTTTGGAGGGGTCAGCTAGGATTTGTAAAGCATTATCACAAAATCCCTAACATCCAAAAACCAGCCAGGTGGCCCACTTTTTGCATGCTGAAGTAGAACTTGCTTAACAGTAATACCTGCATAAATGGTATAACTTTTTGGCAAATGAAAGTTCCCTAAACACCTACAGATAAGAAAAGTGGGATAATTCTACATCCAAATTACGCGAAATAAAAAAATCCGTAAACAAGTGGACAATTTTACCAAAATCACGCCGAGTTCAAATAATAAAAACTAGGTTAAGAATAGGTCACATTAAATTAACTCACGAACATATTTTTAGAAAAACCAATGCACCTATATGCGCCCAGTGGCGTGAAATAATCACAGTGAGACACATATTAATTGACTGCCCAAACTACAACAACCAGAGACACAAACACAAATTGAAAAACAATTTAATGGAACTACTAAACAATAGTGAACAGACCACCAGTCATCTTCTCAACTTTTTAAAAGACTGTAATTTGGTACATTGTATTTAACTATTGAGCAAAATTATTTAAGAAAAGCCGGACCTGTCCCTCACCCCCTCCGATATTCGTGATTTTTTGTGTGAATATTACGTACCTGGAGAATAGACAAAAGCCAAAATATTGGCTTTCAAAAAAATGTATTGGCTAGGATATAGCCATTTTTCTGTTTTTCATAAATTTTTGACATGATTTTGGGTATTTTCTATAATTCAGAAATTTTTTGCAGTAAAATGTTGAAAATTGGTACATTGATGTAGAAGGGATCAGAGAACAAGAATGTGGTCAATAATTTGACCTATGACAAATTTCCACAAAAATGATGGCCAAAACCCCTAAAATTTACAGAAAAATACCCATTTCTTGGGAAAACGTTGAAAAAAAAATGTTTCTTTAAATTTTTTAAATGCGTCTTATAGATAAAGAATCAGCGAATCTAATGAGCATTTATTCATATCTTTCGGATAAATCGTTTAGGAAATACATTGTTTTAAAATTGGAAGTTTTTTTTTGTTCGCCGTAAAAATTGAGATTTTTGACCCAATAAGTCAATCTTCGACTAATTTTATGTGAGCGACATAGGTAGCTACTTAAAAATACTTTGCCAATATATGGGTACCTAAGCTCACACTAGGTACTATAATTATAATGTACGTGTGAGCTAATATAACTAAAAACTGAAATATATTTTATTTAATTCCAGATCCAATTACCTTTCGTTTGATAACACACATGACATGTTTTGACTTAAACTCTAATTTGTGAAATCTACCCCACCCTTTTTTAAACAAAAATGTATTTTGTTTAACTCCAGACTCAATTACCTTTCGTTTGATATCACACACTACATATTTTCACTTAAACTCTAATTTTTGAAATCTACCCCCACCCTTTTTTTTTAATAAAATGCATTTTGTTTAACTCCAGACTCAATTACCTTTCGTTTGATATCACACACGACATATTTTCACATGAACTCTAATTTTTGAAATCTACCCCCACCCTTTTATTTGGTTTGTGTTCGGTGAATTTTGTTCATTTTTAAATGGGACCATCTGGACACAAGACCCAGCCCAGGTGCCAAATTTCATTAAAATCGGCCAAGCGGTTTTTGAGTTATGCGCGTTGGTCGTTACAGACAGACATACAGACACACAGACAGACAGACGGCGCAACAAAAAAATTTCAAAATCATCTGAAACGCAAAGATATATAAAAAATTTGAAATCGGAGCAACTTTTTTTTTCTCGAAAAAATTAGGATCACCATAGCTCACACTACTATAGTATAGTATATGTGTGAGCTAAAATAGTAAGAAATGCAAACCCGTCAAACGCACTGGGTTATTTAGCTATATTAGGCCAGTCATTAAAGCGAAAAAAAGACCCCCTGCTTGCAAAAGGTGTTGTCGTCGCGATTTTGACATATGATATTGGCATTGGCGTCCTAAAAACAACTTTGAATTTTCGACCTTGTGGGGGGCCGCCCCCCCCCGCAATCTTGGATTTAGTGTGCACAAACAGGGTTTTTTTTATTTACTTGGTTACTGTACGAAAGTTTTGAACACAAGTTGAAGATGTTAAAATTCCCTACAAAAACGCTTGTATACATTTTTTTGTCAGGCGAATGGTTTTTGAGTTAGGACGCTAAACATTTCGCCTCTACTTTGGATTTTGACCAATTTTTTTTTAGTGGCCTTTAGCTTCGAAACTGTTTATTTTTGAGAAAATCTGTAATAACATAAAATAAAGACCAACTAATTACCTATAAAATAATATATCACTGAGTTCATCTGGGTAGTACCCTTGCTGAGGTACGAACCCTGAAGTTGTAGCAGTACACCCGTTTCCTATGTATTTCCATAGTATATGCAAAATAAACCGAAATTATTCAGTTGTATGTAATTTTCTAAAAAGGTAAGCATTTTACAGAAAGTATGTAATAAACTTTATTGTAGAAAATTTAATTATCTTTTAAACGATGTATCACCTAAGTGGGCCAAGTCCACGGTTAGCAGTTAATTGGCATCCATAAGCCATTTTATAGGCTATTAGATAGTCTTTATTTTATGTTATAACAGATTTTCCCAAAAATAAGCAGTTTTCTAGTTAAGGGCCACTAAACATAAAAACTGTTTAAAATCCATAAAGGCGGAGAAATGTTTAGCGTCATAACTCGAAAACCATTCGTCTGACAAAAAATTTTGCAATAGCGTTTTTGCAATAAATTTTATTGTGTTCAACTTTTGTCTAAAACTTTATATTCTAAAATGTGCAGGGACCAAGTAATTTAAAAAAAAAAGGTTTTTGTGCACACTAAATCCAAGACGGTGGGGGGAAACCACCCCACCCAAGTCGAAAACTTAAATTTTCTTTTAGAACACCAATGTGAACAACATAATATGTCAAAATCGTGACTACCACTTTTTGCAAGCTGGGGGTCTTTTTTTCGCTTTAATGACTGGCCTAATATAGCTTAATCACCCAGCGCGTTTGACGGGTTTGCATTTTTTTACTTTTTTTTTAGGTAGCTACATGTCTCGCTCACACAAAATAGATCAATAAGTCGAATATTGTCTTATTCGGTCAAAAATCTCAATATTGACCGCCTACAAAAACAACTTCCAAATTGGAAACCATGTATTTCCTAAACGATTAATCCGAAAAATATGAGTATGGGCTCATTAGATTCGCTGATTCTTTTTCTGTAAGACGCATTCAAAAAATTAAAAAAAAAATTTTTTCAACGTTTCCCCAAGAAATGGGTATTTTTCTGTAAATTTTAGGGGTTTTAGCCACCATTTTTGTGGAAATTTGTCCTAGGCCAAATTATTGACCACATTCTTGTTCTCTGATCACTTCTACATCAATGTACCAATTTTCAACATTTTACTGCAAAAAACTTCTGAATTATAGAAAATACCCAAAATCATGTCAAAAATTTATGAAAATCAGGAAAATGGCTATATCCTAGCCAATAATTTTTTTTGAAAGCCAATATTTTGGCTTTTGTCTATTCTCCAGGTAGGTAATATTCCCACAAAAAATCAAGAAAATCGGAGGGAGTGAGGGACAGGTCCGGCTTTTCTTAAATAATTTTGCTCATTGTAAACTTATTTGAGTGCGCTAATGACCTCAGTGGTCGATGCGCCTTACAATAAAAGAAAAAAAAATTCCATTAATTTATAAAATCAGAGGCAAATATGAAACTATTGACTTAAAAAAAATTCAGTGCAGCAGAAACCCAAGGAAGCAAGCATTTTCACATCACCTTTATCCAAATATTACTCTGATTACTCTCATTTTCCAAGTGTGTTAACAACAAAACAATATGGACTTCATAGATACTATCACTTAAGTACAACTTTGATCAAATTAGCTAGCTCCAGAACTATGGGGTTGGGAATTCAAAGCAAACTGTATAGTTCCAATTCACCAAATATTCAGGGGCATTTTTACAGATGATTTTTTGTACATGCATAACTCACTACAGCAGCATCAAATGTAGCTGCAGAAATATGTTGAGAATGCTTTATAGAAGGCTAATTGATATAAAGCAATCTAAAAATTGTTCTTAATATACGTGACTTATAAAAACTATCAATGACTAAGTATTCAATTTTTTGGCTGATTCAATAAATTTATAAACCTTAATAATAATAATAATATTAGCTCACACATATACTATACTATAGTAGTGTGAGCTATGGTGATCCTAATTTTTTCGAGAAAAAAAAAGTTGCTCCGATTTCAAAAATTTTTATATGTCTTTGCGTTTCAGATGATTTTGAAACTTTTTTGTTGCGCCGTCTGTCTGTCTGTCTGTCTGTCTGTATGTCTGTCTGTGTGTCTGTATGTCTGTCTGTAACGACCAACGCGCATAACTCAAAAACCACTTGGCCGATTTTAATGAAATTTGGTACCTAGGCTGGGTCTTGGGTCGAGATGGTCCCATTTAAAAATGAACAAAATCCACCGAACACAAACCAAATAAAAGGGTGGGGGTAGATTTAAAAAATTAGAGTTTATGTGAAAATATGGCGTGTGTGACATCAAACGAAAGGTAATTGAGTCAGCAGTTAAACAAAATACATTTTAATTTATTTAAAATAAAAGGGTGGGGGTATATTTTAAAAATTAGAGTTTAAGTGAAAATATGGCATATGTTATATCAAACGAAAGGTAATTGAGTCCGGAGTTTAACAAAATACATTTTAGTTTTTGTTTTTTGTTAAGGGTGGGGGTAGATTTCAAAAATTTGAGTTTAAGTCAAAACATGGCTTGTGTGGTATCAAACAAAAGGTAATTTAATCTGGAGTTGAATAAAATATGTTTCAGTTTTTAGTTATATTAGGTCACACGTACACTATAACTATAGTACCTAGTGTGAGCTTAGGGGCCCATATATTGGCAGAGTATTTCAATTGTGATTCCAACTGGAGTGGGAAC
Organism: Aspidapion aeneum; assembly: GCA_963576565.1. Lineage (NCBI taxonomy): Eukaryota > Metazoa > Arthropoda > Insecta > Coleoptera > Brentidae > Aspidapion > Aspidapion aeneum. The sequence goes on along the minus strand of OY755038.1, from coordinate 181,112,656 downwards.
ATTTTTCCTTCAGTTTGTTTTCAAATAATACTTATCTCTTTAATTTACTCCCGTCCTAGTGCCCTTAAAGTCGATAGTTTGACCGAACACTCATAATGATGATGATGATGATTAAGAAGGTCATAGTAAAAGCAATTATACAGTGTTTTGTAGAAAATCAGAAATATCAACTTAAAACTAAAACACCTGTTCGGTTCAGTTCAGGTCGTTCGGGATAAATAAAAAAAAGAAAATTGAATTCAACATATTGTGGTTATTCACGATTTTTTCTAAAATTGAAAACAAAAGTGTTAGATGAACAGTCTAGTAAAAATATGGGACAAAAATGTGTTTTTCAAAAATTAACGGCTTTTGGTTGCCACTCTCTCAAAATCTGTTGCAGTAAAAGTTCAGGTTAACATACCCATTTTGTAGGGAATTTAATGCTCTTTAATTTTTAATATAATATTTTTTTTGTACACCGCGCCGTAATCGAGCAAAAAACCGAAAAATTGTACCTTTTTACCCCCCTTCGCCAGTGAAGCGGGCGGGCTAGAGGTGGGGACTTTTGATATGTTAATGTCCTAACTACCCTTAAACTATCCCCGGAGAGAAAAATTCTCCCCCCTTCCATGCACTCTACAACCCTCTCGTTGACTGGACTATTAAGTTAGCCTGCTGGTGTGATTCGTTGACATTTACATCAAAATAATTGCGCTATCATGACATAAAAAGTACTGTTGAATATAAACACAGAGGCGGATCTAGGAACTTTAGTTGGGGGGGGGGGGGGAAACATCATAATAAATATTGCTATGAGGTGTGTTTTTAGTGCCAAAACTAAATATATTTTGAGATTTAGGGGGGCAAATTTCTCCTTTTTCCCTCACGTAGATCCGCGCCTGGCAAAAATGGCGTTTAAAAGCATGCGCAAGCCTGATGCATATTGCGTAAAGGTTTGATATCCCACACGGCAAAGATGTAGCTTTCTTTTTGAAACAAAAGGGCAGAAAATGCTTATTTGGGCACACCCATCGTTTCATATTATTGATGCTTGTGAACATTAAATCAATGTTTTTCGTTTATTGACCAAAAATTAATTTAATTGATACCTTTTTTGTTCTGCGGAGTTAAAATCATTATTGATCCTAATATTTATCGGACATTAGTTACAATTGTTTTTAGTAGCCCCAAATTAATTTAACTGCAGTGCCAAGCAAACACTGAGCATTTAACAAATACAAACTTGGACTAATTTATAAATGAAATATGAATAGTTTCTTTTAAGCGCAGTTAAAAAGTTCTTATTCCCCGTCGGCCGCTTTACAATTCAGAGAATTCTTGGCAAATAAAGCAACGCCAACACGGGGCAAACTCTAAGTTTTGCCTTAAAGCATTTTTCCTCATCTTGTAAATTTATTAACTTTGCAATCTATTTCTCGCTGTGCTTTGTTCCTTGGAAAACTTAGTCGATTTAAAAGTTTTTAAATAGAAAACTTACTAAATTCATAACAGTGTGTTTGTCGACCTCGGTCTATGCACACTTTATTAACTCGACTACTTACTACTGCTGCTGCTATGCTAGGTACTTTATATTTACATCATAACAGAAGCGGCGCATTTCGGAAGTTTATGCCGAAAACTTTTCGTATGTAAATTATAAGTTTGCGTTTTTACCTCTTTTCTTGCGGTTTCTTTCCATTTAACGAAGTTTAAATGTACATGCACCTGGTCTTTGCTTGTTTTGGCTAAGGCCTTCCTTCTTCTTCAAAAGGCATTACAACCCCGGGTTTTAACCTTATTTACCAAAGCCCTGCAGTCTGTCCTCTCTGAAACGATTTTTCGCCACCTTATTTCCATATCCTTGATATCATCGTCGACATCGTCTATCCACAGTTTTCATGGCCACCCTCTTACTCTTGTTCTTGCAGTTCTCCTGTTCATGATTTATTCTAACCAAGCTAATCATTTCCTTTTGAGCTGTTCTAATTTATAATTCATGCATATTCGTCAAAATTCGTCTATTTGCACTGGTCCAAATATCTGACGAAGAATTGAGGCGTTGAGAACCAGAGAGGACCATCCACTGACTGACTTAAACATTCATTTATTTCCCCCACTATATTCAAAAACCATATTCGCATAATTTTATCAAATATAGAGCGATTTAAAAAATTCTTCATACGCTTTCAGGTTTTTTTTCCAACACTATTTAACTAGTTTCCCCCCTCCCGCCTCTCCATCACTCCTCCACGCCATCCTTATTAGTAATAGTTATTGCTGTAACTTTCACAAATATAAAGCAATTTCAAAAGTTCTTTCTGCATACGCTTGAAGAGTTTTTTTCAACATCATTTTACTAGTTTCCCCCTCCCTCTCTTCTCTCCTCCCTCCTTATTAGTAATAGGTGTAGCTATACCTTTCACAAATATAGAGCGATTTCAAAAATTCTTTTTGCACACGCTTTAAGACTTTTTTCCAACATCATTTTAATAGTTTCCCTCTTTCTCTCGATATCTTCTCCCCACCCTCCTTATTCGTAATAGTTGTACCTTTTTCAAATTTAGAACGATTTCAAAAATTCTTTCGGTACACGCTTTAAGATTTTTTTCGACACCGTTTTACTAGTTCCCTCCTCCTCCTACCTCTCTCTCCCCCACCTTCACTCGATGGAAAGTAGCACTGTTCTCGTCCGTAGAAACTCTACACATACTTTTTGGGTAAAGCTAAATGAATTGTAAATGCATAGTGCTTTTTATAAGGCTGGATAAGTATTAAACCTAAAAGTGGGAATTAAAAATACTCTGCCAATATATGGGCCCCTAAGGTCACACTAGGTACTATAGTTATTTTGTACATGTGAGCTAATATAACTAAAAACTGAAATACATTATATTCAACTCCAGACTAAATTACCTTTTGTTTGATACCACACAAGCCATGTTTTGACTTAAACTCAAATTTTTGAAATCTACCCCCACCCTTAAAAAAAACAAAAACTAAAATGTATTTTGTTAAACTTTGGCCTCAATTACCTTTCGTTTGATATCACACACGTCATATTTTCACTTAAACTCTAATTTTTGAAATCTACCCCCACCCTTTTATTTGGGTTGTGTTCGGTGGATTTTGTTCATTTTTAAATGGGACCATCTCGACCCAAGACCCAGCCTAGGTACCAAATTTCATTAAAATCGGCCAAGCGGTTTTTGAGTTATGCGCGTTGGTCGTTACAGACAGACATACAGACATACACACATACAGACATACAGACATACAGACATACAGACATACAGACATACAGACATACAGACATACAGACATACAGACATACACACATACAGACATACAGACATACAGACATACAGACATACAGACATACAGACATACAGACATACAGACATACAGACATACAGACATACAGACATACAGACATACAGACATACAGACATAAAGACATACAGACATACAGACATACAGACATACAGACATACAGACATACAGACATACAGACATACAGACATACAGACATACAGACATACAGACATACAGACATACAGACATACAGACATACAGACATACAGACATACAGACATACAGACATACAGACATACAGACATACAGACATACAGACATACAGACATACAGACATACAGACATACAGACATACAGACATACAGACATACAGACATACAGACATACAGACATACAGACATACAGACATACAGACATACAGACATACAGACATACAGACATACAGACATACAGACATACAGACATACAGACATACAGACATACAGACATACAGACATACAGACATACAGACATACAGACATACAGACATACAGACATACAGACATACAGACATACAGACATACAGACATACAGACATACAGACATACAGACATACAGACATACAGACATACAGACATACAGACATACAGACATACAGACATACAGACATACAGACATACAGACATACAGACATACAGACATACAGACATACAGACATACAGACATACAGACATACAGACATACAGACATACAGACATACAGACATACAGACATACAGACATACAGACATACAGACATACAGACATACAGACATACAGACATACAGACATACAGACATACAGACATACAGACATACAGACATACAGACATACAGACATACAGACATACAGACATACAGACATACAGACATACAGACATACAGACATACAGACATACAGACATACAGACATACAGACATACAGACATACAGACATACAGACATACAGACATACAGACATACAGACATACAGACATACAGACATACAGACATACAGACATACAGACATACAGACATACAGACATACAGACATACAGACATACAGACATACAGACATACAGACATACAGACATACAGACATACAGACATACAGACATACAGACATACAGACATACAGACATACAGACATACAGACATACAGACATACAGACATACAGACATACAGACATACAGACATACAGACATACAGACATACAGACATACAGACATACAGACATACAGACATACAGACATACAGACATACAGACATACAGACATACAGACATACAGACATACAGACATACAGACATACAGACATACAGACATACAGACATACAGACATACAGACATACAGACATACAGACATACAGACATACAGACATACAGACATACAGACATACAGACATACAGACATACAGACATACAGACATACAGACATACAGACATACAGACATACAGACATACAGACATACAGACATACAGACATACAGACATACAGACATACAGACATACAGACATACAGACATACAGACATACAGACATACAGACATACAGACATACAGACATACAGACATACAGACATACAGACATACAGACATACAGACATACAGACATACAGACATACAGACATACAGACATACAGACATACAGACATACAGACATACAGACATACAGACATACAGACATACAGACATACAGACATACAGACATACAGACATACAGACATACAGACATACAGACATACAGACATACAGACATACAGACATACAGACATACAGACATACAGACATACAGACATACAGACATACAGACATACAGACATACAGACATACAGACATACAGACATACAGACATACAGACATACAGACATACAGACATACAGACATACAGACATACAGACATACAGACATACAGACATACAGACATACAGACATACAGACATACAGACATACAGACATACAGACATACAGACATACAGACATACAGACATACAGACATACAGACATACAGACATACAGACATACAGACATACAGACATACAGACATACAGACATACAGACATACAGACATACAGACATACAGACATACAGACATACAGACATACAGACATACAGACATACAGACATACAGACATACAGACATACAGACATACAGACATACAGACATACAGACATACAGACATACAGACATACAGACATACAGACATACAGACATACAGACATACAGACATACAGACATACAGACATACAGACATACAGACATACAGACATACAGACATACAGACATACAGACATACAGACATACAGACATACAGACATACAGACATACAGACATACAGACATACAGACATACAGACATACAGACATACAGACATACAGACATACAGACATACAGACATACAGACATACAGACATACAGACATACAGACATACAGACATACAGACATACAGACATACAGACATACAGACATACAGACATACAGACATACAGACATACAGACATACAGACATACAGACATACAGACATACAGACATACAGACATACAGACATACAGACATACAGACATACAGACATACAGACATACAGACATACAGACATACAGACATACAGACATACAGACATACAGACATACAGACATACAGACATACAGACATACAGACATACAGACATACAGACATACAGACATACAGACATACAGACATACAGACATACAGACATACAGACATACAGACATACAGACATACAGACATACAGACATACAGACATACAGACATACAGACATACAGACATACAGACATACAGACATACAGACATACAGACATACAGACATACAGACATACAGACATACAGACATACAGACATACAGACATACAGACATACAGACATACAGACATACAGACATACAGACATACAGACATACAGACATACAGACATACAGACATACAGACATACAGACATACAGACATACAGACATACAGACATACAGACATACAGACATACAGACATACAGACATACAGACATACAGACATACAGACATACAGACATACAGACATACAGACATACAGACATACAGACATACAGACATACAGACATACAGACATACAGACATACAGACATACAGACATACAGACATACAGACATACAGACATACAGACATACAGACATACAGACATACAGACATACAGACATACAGACATACAGACATACAGACATACAGACATACAGACATACAGACATACAGACATACAGACATACAGACATACAGACATACAGACATACAGACATACAGACATACAGACATACAGACATACAGACATACAGACATACAGACATACAGACATACAGACATACAGACATACAGACATACAGACATACAGACATACAGACATACAGACATACAGACATACAGACATACAGACATACAGACATACAGACATACAGACATACAGACATACAGACATACAGACATACAGACATACAGACATACAGACATACAGACATACAGACATACAGACATACAGACATACAGACATACAGACATACAGACATACAGACATACAGACATACAGACATACAGACATACAGACATACAGACATACAGACATACAGACATACAGACATACAGACATACAGACATACAGACATACAGACATACAGACATACAGACATACAGACATACAGACATACAGACATACAGACATACAGACATACAGACATACAGACATACAGACATACAGACATACAGACATACAGACATACAGACATACAGACATACAGACATACAGACATACAGACATACAGACATACAGACATACAGACATACAGACATACAGACATACAGACATACAGACATACAGACATACAGACATACAGACATACAGACATACAGACATACAGACATACAGACATACAGACATACAGACATACAGACATACAGACATACAGACATACAGACATACAGACATACAGACATACAGACATACAGACATACAGACATACAGACATACAGACATACAGACATACAGACATACAGACATACAGACATACAGACATACAGACATACAGACATACAGACATACAGACATACAGACATACAGACATACAGACATACAGACATACAGACATACAGACATACAGACATACAGACATACAGACATACAGACATACAGACATACAGACATACAGACATACAGACATACAGACATACAGACATACAGACATACAGACATACAGACATACAGACATACAGACATACAGACATACAGACATACAGACATACAGACATACAGACATACAGACATACAGACATACAGACATACAGACATACAGACATACAGACATACAGACATACAGACATACAGACATACAGACATACAGACATACAGACATACAGACATACAGACATACAGACATACAGACATACAGACATACAGACATACAGACATACAGACATACAGACATACAGACATACAGACATACAGACATACAGACATACAGACATACAGACATACAGACATACAGACATACAGACATACAGACATACAGACATACAGACATACAGACATACAGACATACAGACATACAGACATACAGACATACAGACATACAGACATACAGACATACAGACATACAGACATACAGACATACAGACATACAGACATACAGACATACAGACATACAGACATACAGACATACAGACATACAGACATACAGACATACAGACATACAGACATACAGACATACAGACATACAGACATACAGACATACAGACATACAGACATACAGACATACAGACATACAGACATACAGACATACAGACATACAGACATACAGACATACAGACATACAGACATACAGACATACAGACATACAGACATACAGACATACAGACATACAGACATACAGACATACAGACATACAGACATACAGACATACAGACATACAGACATACAGACATACAGACATACAGACATACAGACATACAGACATACAGACATACAGACATACAGACATACAGACATACAGACATACAGACATACAGACATACAGACATACAGACATACAGACATACAGACATACAGACATACAGACATACAGACATACAGACATACAGACATACAGACATACAGACATACAGACATACAGACATACAGACATACAGACATACAGACATACAGACATACAGACATACAGACATACAGACATACAGACATACAGACATACAGACATACAGACATACAGACATACAGACATACAGACATACAGACATACAGACATACAGACATACAGACATACAGACATACAGACATACAGACATACAGACATACAGACATACAGACATACAGACATACAGACATACAGACATACAGACATACAGACATACAGACATACAGACATACAGACATACAGACATACAGACATACAGACATACAGACATACAGACATACAGACATACAGACATACAGACATACAGACATACAGACAGCCAGACAGACAGGCAGACAGACAGACATACATACAGACAGACAGACAGACAGACAGACAGACAGACAAAATTACCCAATAACCTGATTCATGAAAATACAAAACTGTATAATTTCGTAAGTGCGCTTTGGGCATCAAAACTAAAAGTTAATTATTATAAGTATACCTATAAATTTTGTACTCAACTGCGACTAGTACTTACAAGTAAATTTAGCAGTTGGGTGTTTTTTTATTTAATTTGTTTTTATTTGAACACTTATTTAGTATTTAGTTTTTGGCCCTTCTATTTTCTGTCCTCGTTTTTGCCTTCAATATCAAGCACTGTTACAGTTTCCAGTGCCGTCGCTAGAATAGTGGCCGCCTTGAGCAAAACGGGGAATATGACGCCTTTTCCTGTTATTTTCCTTCCACTGCAAGTTTTTGGGTTATTTCTTTTGGTGCCGGCGAGTGAACCTAAAAAAGTGATTTACATCAAAACACAGTAAGAATTGTCAAAAGAGTGATGTTAGCATACAAAAGTCAACAGTTTTTTTCAACCAAGTTTTTTTTTGGCTCCCGCTTTTTACCACTTTTTTTTTTTGCATTTTTTAAACTTTAAGTTTTGGCTCTATATCTCGAAATAGAGACATGACAAAGAAAAATCAATATCTAACTAATTATTGATATTGATAAACCTTATCAAGCTACCAAATATAAAAGAAAGGATTAAGTAAAAATGGTTCATTAATTTTTGAGTGCTTGAGAAAATCTCTTGTAAAAAAACCATCAAAATTTGGAAAAAAGTCGTGCAAATTTAAAAAGTTACATTTTTGTGAATTTGTTATGGTATTGAAATACTTGACACCCAAACAGATTTTCCAATTTATTAGCTTAGAAATCGTGTCAAACCTTTTTAAGCCGCTTGTAAATTGCGTCTTTAAATTGTCAAAAACCTACGACATGTCAAATGCATCGTTTCAAAAAATTTATAGCAAGAGTCAGCACAAGTACGTACTATGTACGTACATAGTACGTAACTCTGCGACGTAGTGTACGTACATGGTACGTACATTTTTGGACTTACGTCCACATATGTACGTCGTAGGGAAGTAACTTTAACCATTATTTTCCTTCGATTTGTACGTACTTTGGACGTACTGAAGTACGTACTATGTACGTACATCCGACGTAGTTTGGATGAATGTACGTACTGTGTACGTAAAAAACTCGTACTAGGTATGTACATGGTACGTCCAATTTAACGTAAAATGTACATACTCCCGACGAACATGGTAGCAGTTGGGTGTTTGTTGTGTACCTAAAATGTACGTACCCTAGACGTCCATGGTACGTACTTAGGATATCAAATTAAGATTAAAAGAGTGTAGGAGTAGGACTAGATACCGTTTAAAACAATTCCGGCTTACTGAACATTCCTACTTTAGAGTGGATCGTCCAGTTTTACCTTGAGGCTCAAAGTGTCGATAGGTTGGAAGTTTGATTTACTTGATTTAATATTTAAGTAATATATCTCTAATAATACCATAAAATGTTTAGGGTCACTGCATCCTGGAAGCCTGGCATCTCTAGGGGTAGCGACACCAAACATAACCTCATTTACGAAAAACGCAAATCTGACACTGTCAGGAGCGTAGCTTTTTTTATGTTCAAAAAAATTAAATGGTTTAGAAATATTACGTAAAGTCCGTCACACCCGGTGTATATACATTTGACTGTCCAAATAAACAAACCTAAAAAAACTAAGCTTTTTATGATTTCAATATTTATTAGGACCCTGTGTTAGGACCCACACAGTGCAAAAAAACAAAAATATGGTTTGATGTTTTATATACAGGGTGTCATTAAAAGTTTGTAAGAAACTTTGACAGGTGATAGATAGTACATATAAAAATAAGAAAAAAAGTTCATATGAACATAGGTCCTAAAATGCATAGTAGGGGAGCTACGGGCACCAAAAGGGTTAATATCGAAAATGGTTTTTTTTTATACAGCAACTTTAAAAAGCTATGGAATTTGCTCTGGGCGAATTTGGAGTAGAGGACCTTTTCGACGTAAAAAGGTGAGAAGATTTCCAAAATGCACTTAGAATGTAAAAAAATACAATCCGAAAAAAAAAATTAAGTACCTCCCATAAACAGGATAATTAACGATACGTTTAACCCCTTTTTCCATGGGCTAAGGTAGTATTTCTTGTCCCCAGTGATTAAAAGTAATTTCTTTAAAATCATAAAGGCAAAATATAGGTTTTTGGATTATTTTATTTTATCATAATACAAAAAGCAAAAAGGAATCAATATATATATACACGATAACGTTTAATTTGTTGCTTCCAGCTTGCCGTAAGCTTACTGTTCACTTGGTTCGTTTCGATTGTTATTGTGTCCTTTGGCATAGAATATTGCTTCCATATAAACAAAGCATTTAACTTTCTAGACTTCTCCAGGATGTAAACCAGGAATACCTTTTCGGTGAAATTTTCGAAATTCTGTTTATTGCATCATTTTCGGTACTAAAAGCTGCTTTCTTCAGTGGCCTTTTCCATGCCCATCTCAAAGTAAGAATATGCTTTATTCTTTGGTCCCTTATTTTTTCCATCTTCGAGAAATATAATTCGAACTTTTTCTCGACTAAACTTATTTAGTTTGTTATGAAATAAATATTATTTTTTCCACATTGTTTGTTAGCATCTGACTGACTTTTGTTTGTAATGCCATGACAACTATCACTGCTCACTGTTTTATTATATACGGGGGGTTGGCATGCTAATACTACAGTACGGTTAGTGGTTTAATACCTATTTTTTTAGTTTATGATTATTATTATTTTTAGTATATAAAAATCCTTCATTAAAGTCTCTTTTAGTCAATTAGCAAATTATAGCCCTCCTTCCGGTCGGGCATAAAAATTCCCGCTGTGGGATTAAAAGTAAACACTGTACGCCCTAGGTTTATAATATACCTACTATTATTTTTATTAGTGTTCAAAAAAAAGCGAGCGGCGAAGAAAAGGTCGAAAGTACAAAAGTCGAAAATACAAAAGTGCGAAAGTACAAAAAGTCGAAAATACAAAAGATTAAAAAACAAAAGGTCCAAACAAAGATCGAAAGTAGCTACACTGTTATGATTGCAAAACAAAGTAAGAAACACACAGGTACACACACACTCATAGAAAAGTTTTTAAAGAATCAACATCCAATAAGGTAGGTATTTTTTTGGGTAGCAACACGATGGCTCGCAGAACTTTGTTCGAAAACATTTTCTTCGAACGGAAATTTCTTCGAAAACCATTTCTTCAAACGGAAAATTGTTCGAAAAAATTTTCCTCCTTCGAAAATTTGTTCGAAAACATTTTTTTCAAACGGAAATTTGTTCGAAAATATTTTTCTCAAACGGAAATTTGTTCAAAAACATTTTTTTCAAACGGAAATTAGTTCGAACATTAGAATGAACGGAAATTTGTTTTCGAACGGAAATTTTTTCGTAAGCAATAATTGTTCAAAAACATTTTCTTCGAATAGAAAACATCTAAAGCAAGCTTTTCGAAAAAAGATGCTCTAGACCTGAATTTCCAAACCTAACACAATTCATATAGTTTGACTAAGGCAAGGTCTTTCTAACATATTTTTTCAAAAAAACCCTGACTTCTTTCCCTGGATCGTAAACTGTCTGAAAATTTGTCTACTTTCCTCCTTTGGGAAGGTCGAAATTGGTATTTTCCTAAACTTTGTCAATTGATCGCAAACGTATCCGAACCGGTCCAGATACCCCCTGATGTGCTCAATTGAGAAAGGTTAGAGTAACGCCGATTTCAACCTTCCAAAATGAGGACCGGAAAGCTAATTTTCGAAAATAGGTTTCGGTTGGTTCGGTTTGGTTTCACACCCTCTAGGATCCCGGAAAAAAAGTCAGGGATGTTTTTGTTTCCAAAAATTGTTAGAAAAAGACCCAATTAGTCGAACTATATGAGTTGTGTTAAGTTTGGCAAGCCAGGTCTTAAATTTTTTTTTTTTGGAAAAATTTGTTTCCAAAGAAATGTTTTTGAACAAATTTCCATTAAAAAAAATATTTTCGAACAAATTTCCGTTCAAAGAAAATGCTTTCAAAGAAATTTCCGTTTAAAGAAAATGATTTCGAAAAATTTCTGTTTGAAGAAAATGTTTTGGAATAATTTTCCTTTCGAGGAAGGCGTTTTCGAATAATCTTTTGATCGAAGAAAATGTTTTCGAACAATTTTTGGTTTGAAGAAAATGATTTTCGAAGTTTATGCTTTCGAACAATAATATTATATATTTATATGAAATGTACTATAAAATTATATGTAATTAAAGCCGAACCTTACGAAAACTATAAAAATGTACTAAAAAAAAACACAAAACCTAAAACCACTCAAAAAATGGGAAAAAACTTGGAAAATAAACTAAACAGTGCGAAAAATAGCGTATAAACTTCGTGATAAAAGCTTCATTTTATCCCTTGATATATTATAATACTAATAATAAAAATTTAACATACAAATGTATTTCTGTCCTGTTTGTTTATATATTACGTATTATTTTTATACAAAAAACACAAATAATATTTAAAAGAAAATGATTTTTACCAATAAATATACCTACAATAAATATTCATAACCCAAAAACTCAAGGAACATATTTTTTATTTCTTAAGCTGTATAAAAACGAGTTGTTTATTAAAACATTTTTTTTTCTCAGACTGAATAAAAATGAGTATTTTTTACGAACGTCTCTGGAATTTTGAGTACGGTTTTGACATTTGTTTCGCTACCCCTGGGAGACGCCAGGCTTCCAGGATGCAGCGACTCTAAAAATGTTAACTATTGTACGCCATCTATTAGCAAAATCCTTTGTTAAATGTTCGGAAGCGCATTCTTAAAATAAACGTAAAATGTACGTCTTAGTGTACGGACCGTGGACGTACACATTTGTACGTTCACAGTACGTATTTTAATGGTCCCGAGAATTACCGACGTAAAATATACGTAAAATATACGTAGCTAGTGGGCGTACTATGTACGTACACAATTGTACGTACATAGTACGTACTTTATTAGTCCTGGGACGTACTGATGTATAATAGACATAAAATGTACGTCCCTGGGACGAAGTGTGCTGCCTGGGGTGCATTTCAATTTATTTTGGAAATCTCGACAACGAAATTTTATGAATCTGCGTCAGATTTCTATCTCGAGGCAAACCACTCCCTCGCACTATTTACTTAAACTCGCTGACTTTTTTAATGTCCTTTTATTTTTCCTACATTTGTAGAATACAAAGAAACAGTTCATTGTTTGGCAACACCGCATAGTTTAAAATTACTAACGTATTAAACGATTTTCTTTAGCAGTTTTTAAGGCCCGCTTAAATTCCCGGCTTTCCAGAAAAGTTTACAATTTCAAGATTACATTACACATTATTTTAAGTTTTAATTTTTTAAAACAAACAACCGATAAAATAAGAATGCCTAAAGATTTTTTAGGTACAAAACTTTTTTCCTTAGGTCAAATGTGGTGGTGTGGTCTTATGTTTCAAGTTTCTTATTGTCTTAAACTTGTAAGCCTCTTTTTATTTTTCTTTATCTATTCTACTGCAAATTTTTTAAATAACGCAAAAAAAAATCACAAAATTTCGTTCTTTAGTTTTCGAGATATTACGTCTCAAATTAAGGTGACTTATTGACCTTTAAATACATATTACATCTTTGAATCGAAAGTACGTGTGGCGGCCGCAACCAAAATTGGCCGCGCGGTGCGGCTGCATATACGTAATATTCCAATAGTCCCTGTTACCTATTTACACAATGGTTGCCGTTTGATGCAAACATTCAGAAATAAAGGTATGAAAAATGCACAGATACCAAATTTACATAGATAGAGTTTTTGTCAAATGTACGCCGATGATCTTACGTAACGAATACAAGAATAAAATGCGTAAAAGTATAACCAATCAGGACATTTTATCTTAAGGACCGCAAAAAGGATAGACTTATAGCCTTTAATATGGCTATTTCAAATATGTTTGCATTCTGCATCGTAAGGTACCATAGGTATTGCAATAATACGTACTATATGGAAATAATATGCATATGTCTTTGAAAGCAACCAATCAGGTCTTTTTTGCTTAAAGACCCCAAGGCCCTCATGTTTGCATCATGAATGGGGAGTTACCGTGGGTATTGGAATATTATGTATATGTGCGGCTGGTCCTCAGCTCCACACATTACGATGGCCCTGCAGTTTCGGTCAAAAATCTTTCGTCCCTATGAACACTAATATCGTCCGCGATCTTTTTCTTACTCTAAGTCGCGACATATTAGCTGCAGTAACCGTCTCTTCGTAACTTGTCGATTCAACGTTTATTCTACACTATCCTGGCCGTTCGTTGTCAGCAAATCTTTAAAATACTTCTTTTCTCTACTTCTATTTTTATTACTGTGTCACTATCAGAGCTATCACAAGTGTATTATAAAAGTACTTCAAGTACAAGTACCAAGTACATTAAGATTTGTAAAAGTATTTGAAGTACTAAGTACATTTTCTTTTCAAATGTACTTCAAGTACCAAGGACATTATAAAAGTAATTGATTTTCCCCAAGTCGTTTACTTTAAATATATCAAAAAATGAGAAAAATGCCAAAAAAGTAAAAATGTTATTAAAAAAATTTCAAAAAATTTTCAAAAATTGTCAAAAATTGTCAAAAACCGTCGAAAATGTTAAAAAATTTAAAGATGTAAAAAAATTTTAAACTTTTCAAAAATGTTTACCAAATTTTCTTCCTGAAAGGTTTTATTTTTTGGAATATATACCTAAATTGCATTTATTTATTTTTTCTGAACTCATCATTTCACATACAAATGCCATAGAAAGATAATCGAAAGAAATAATTTTATTACACAATAAGCTGCAAAATTGCCCCAGTCGCATCAAAATATTTTACAGTTACCAACTCCGGGGTAAATGGTTTTACCCCAAAAGACAAAAATTTAATTATTAGTAGTATATTAAGTTTTTCTGTCTCAAATTGCATACGGTTGTTCCAAATAGATCACATTTGCGCAAATCCAAATATATATGACTTTGTAATAAGACCTACAAAAACTCTTGTAAAATCGGGAAGCACGTTCTTACCGTCAATAATTTCTAAATCACTCATAGAAAACACTATTTTTATAATAGCCCACAAAACTGTTAAAACTTGTTTAAATCAAACTAAATAAACAAGCATAACAAGTTTCTTATGCCGTTTTCCACCAAACGGACAAAACAAAAACAAAACATAAACTCGTGTCGAATAACACAAAACTGAAACTTTTGGCCAACTTTTTCAAGACTGGCGTATTTTGCGACAGTTGGAGGTTTGTTTTTCGAGTCCCGTTTGGAAGCGGTAACACCAAAAGGTTTTGACTAGTTTCGACGAGTTTTCAAACTCGCGTCTGTGTAGTGGAAAGGGTCGTGTTGAGTTTTTTTATGTTCTACTTTTATTTCGTTGTGCTAGTCTGGCTACCACACAATTGTGCAGTACCATCATTTACTCTTCTAGATAAAAGTGATCAAACCCAATATCTGTGTTGGCGTAGTTTTCTCCTATATAATATTAATAATTTAATTATTATCAATACATTGTTGGAACTAAAAAATATGATGCACATACTTTTTTTCCAAGGACCGCAGTATAAACCAGCCACAGCTAAGAATAATAAAATCTTTCTCTCTAAACATGTCGGTTGAATCGAAAAAAAATTGTTCTGAATAGCGAGTACCAGTGGAAAAGGACCGAAAACAAAAACCAAACTCAAATAAAACCTAGTCTGCTTGATGGAAACAAGAGTTTTAGGTTTGTCTTCGATTTGTTTTTGTTTTTCGGAAACAAGACAACACAAAAAAAACACAAACTCCAACTGTCCGTTTGGTGGAAAACCGTCTTTACACTAAATTTGAATTTCAGGTTCCACTATATAATGAAGGTACGTGCAAATAATTAAGCCTATAGGCATTATTCTTCGGATAAGTGTGTATCTAATTAATTAAGACGTACCTACCAAGGTTGCTAAAATACCGGACTTCCCTGCCAAGTTGATAAAAAAATCGGACAGGTGGCAACCCTAAGGTTACCACTTGTCTTGGGCGCATTAAAGTTATATCTCACCTATATCTAAATTGCACTTCAAGAATATTTTATTGTACTTGAAGTACTTTAACTATTCTTAAAGTACTTATAATGTACTTGAAGTACTTTACTTGACAAAATCAAGTACATTTCCAAGTACATTGTTAAAAGTACTTCAAGTACCAAGTACAAAAATCGAATTGTAGATGTACTTCAAGTACAGTACTTAAAGTACTTGTAAGTACATGAAGTACAATTTCAAGTACTGTACTTGAAGTACTTGGCAGCTCTGGTCACTATTTGGTAACATTTCAGCATTCATACGAAAAGCATACAGGGTTTCTCTTTACTCCTCTCTGAGTAGTGTGCTTAATTAGCCAATTTTGTCCAGTAATGATTAATTTATTCCAGAAAGAAACTCTAATTAATTTAAACATTGTGTACCTATAAAATTAAAATAGAATGCTACAATATTCTATCACAAAGGTTAGTTTTAGTTTTACATTACATAATGAGGAGAATTTAGTGGCATAACGGCAAAGGATAAATAAGAAAACTAAAATAACAAAAAGGTTTAACCTCAGGCTGGATTTAAACCAGCGACCATTCGCTATCCAGGTAAACACTCTTCCAACTGAGCTACTGAGGCACTGATTCAAAATCCGCCTATTCGGAAACCGTTTCGTCATCTCTAATTTTTCTTTGATAGCATAGGTGTGTGCACTTAAGCTTCCGCTATCACCGCTATCACCTGCTATATTCTCCTCGAAATATTTTATCAATTTAAAATGGTTCAAGCTAAATTATGTAATAAAATTTGGCACGCATGTCGGCCTTTAAGTAATAACGCTTTAAGAGGGCAAAATATATTTTTGGTACGTTACCACTCGAATGTTAAGGCTCTTATGCATCACAATTTTTTTGTCATTATTTTATGGGTTAAAAAGGTAATTAATGGAGTACTAAATTTATCACGCCCAAATAACCAAATTCGTATTTCTGTTTCATTCTACCAATGGGCAGTTAAACCAAGAAAGCCACATTTTCTGACTCGTTAATAGAATCAAAAACGTGAAAATGTCCTTTTCTTGAGAGGAAAACGTGACAAAGATAAAAATTAAGCTGTATGCGCTAGCACCACATCACAAACTTAAAATGTCAGATGGTAAAGTATATTAAGTCAAAAACATAACTAGCGAAATCTCAAGATTTAAAAAAATACTCTGCCAATATATGGGCCCCTAAGCTCACACTAGGTACTATAGTTATAGTGTACGTGTGAGCTAATATAACTAAAAACTAAAATATATTTTATTCAACTCCAGACTAAATTACCTTTTGTTTGATACCACACAAGCCATGTTTTGACTTAAACTCAAATTTTTGAAATCTACCCCCACCCTTAAAAAAAACAAAAACCAAAATGTATTTTGTTAAACTCCGGACTCAATTACCTTTCGTTTGATTATGTATATGTGTGCAAGCCAAAATACCATATGTTAAGTGTGGTTCAACAAGAGCTTGATATAAAACCTTTAACTGTTTTATTTTAAAAAATGATCTTAAATGTTTAAATTTATGCAATAAGGATCTGATTTTGTTGGTTACATATTTTATGTGTTCATCCCATCGAAGATGTGCATCAATAAAAATACCAAGATATTTTATTTTTAGCGTTTTTTCAATTGTTATTGGTAAACAGTCACAGTTTTTGTTATTATATAAGTTGAGTTCATTATATATTGGTAAGTTATTGGTGTAAGACGTAAATAGTAAGAAAAAGGTTTTTGTAAAATTAACAGTTAAGTTCATTTGGTTGAGAAAATGTATAATTTTTTCTGTTTCTCTTTGAGCTTTAGATTTTAGGTTTTCTCAGTTGTCTGCAGTAAAATAGATAGCCGTGTCATCTGCAAAGCTAATCACTTCACCGTCCATATCTATATCAAAAAGTCGACTAAGATAGATATTAAACAAAATTGGACCAAGAACTGTTCCTTGTGGAACGCCGATTTCTATTGTTTTTTCTAAATTCATCTTGTAAGTTAACTGTCTGAGTTCTTTCTTCTAGATATTCTTTAAATAGTTTGTATGCTGTTCCTTTTATTCCTATATTGTCTAGTTCGTCGAGTAGTTGTTTGTGTCCAACAGTATCAAAAGCTTTTGATAAATCTAGAAATACAGCTAATAATGGTTTTCTACTTTCTAAGTTTTTATAAACGTGTGTAGACAGACATTCTATGGCATATTCTGTGGATTTCTGTTTCCTAAAGCCAAACTGGTTATCCGATAAAGATTTTCTGTTTTCAAGATATTCATTTATTCTTTTTTTGATAATTTAATAATACTTTTGTGAAATTCGTTATTAAAGATACTGGTCTATAGTTTGAGATGTTATTTTTTTGTTCTGCTTTAAATAGTGGTTTTATGATTGTTAATTTAAATGGTTGTGGGAAAATGCCCAAGTTAAAAGACTTATTTATAATTATTTTTAAAGGATGTGCTATAGATTTTGACATCTTTTTAATTAATTCGCTTGTGATACAGTGAATACCCGGAGCTTTTTTGTTTTTTAGTTCATTAATTGTGTCCAGTATTTCTTTTCTATTAGTTGCTTTTAGTTCAAATTCTTTTTTTTGCTTGTTTGCTGTCAGTTTTGTTGATTCTGTTGCTGTTTTACATTTTTTAATATTTTGGGCTAGGTCTTTACCAATATTTGTAAAAAAAGTGGCAAATGTATTTGTTATTTCTTTTGAATTTGTAATTGTGGTACCATTTTGATTTTTTATTTCGCTAACTACTGTTTTTTTCGTTTTTGGACATATTTTGTTAACTATATCCCAAATTGCCTTTGAGTCATTTTTGTTTGATTCTATTTTTTTTTCGAAGTATTCAAATTTTGTTTTTTTAACAAGGTGATTTAAGGAGTTTCTGTGATTTGTGTAAATCTTTTTATTAAGCTCTGTTGGATTTTCAATTTTATTTTTGTATAGGATATTTTTTTTCTTTATAGACTTTATCAGTGCTTTTGTGATCCATGGTGTTTTTTTATTTACTATTTGACTTTTAGTGATTTTTGTTGAATCAGTAATGTGTTTTTTAATTTTTATTAAAAACAATTCAGTTTGTTTATCAAGATTTTCTTCTTGGTAAAAACTTTCCCAGTTTTCAGACTTAAGTTTTTTTAAAAATAATTTTTCATTAAATATTTTTAGCTCACACATATACTATACTATAGTAGTGTGAGCTTTGGTGATCCTAATTTATTCGAGAAAAAAAAAGTTGCTCCGATTTCAAAAATTTTTATATATCTTTGCGTTTCAGATGATTTTGAAACTTTTTTGTTGCGCCGTCTGTCTGTCTGTCTGTCTGTCTGTCCGTCTGTCAGTCTGTATGTCTGTCTGTCTGTCTGTATGTCTGTATGTCTGTAACGACCAACGCGCATAACTCAAAAACTGCTTGGCCGATTTTAATGAAATTTGGTACCTAGGCTGGGTCGAGATGGTCCCATTTAAAAATGAACAAAATCCACCGATCACATCAAACGAAAGGTAATTGAGTCTGGAGTTAAACAAAATACATTTTAATTTATTTTAAAAAAAGGGTGGGGGTATATTTCAAAAATTAGAGTTAAAGTGAAAATATGGCGTGTGTGATATCAAACGAAAGGTAATTGAGTCCGGAGTTTAACAAAATACATTATAGTTTTTGTTGTTTTAAGGGTGGGGGTAGATTTTAAAAATTTGAGTTTAAGTCAAACATGGCTTGTGTGGTATCAAAAAAAAGGTAATTTACTCTGGAGTTGAATTAAATATATTTCAGTTTTTAGTTATATTAGCTCACACGTAAACTATAACTATAGTACCTAGTGTGATCTTAGGGGCCCATTTATTGGCAGAGTATTTTAGTTATGTGTGTTTGAATATTTTTTTGTTTCGTTTTTATTAAAATTAACTGCAAAAAGGTCATGTAATGATCTGTGATGTCTGACTCAAAAACAATTGGAATACATTTTTCATAGTGAAAGTTTGTTTTTTTCTTCAAAAATATATGGTCTAGACAACTGAGCTTCCCGTTTTGTAATCGTGTTCCTTTGTTAATTGTTGAAACAAAATTTTCTTGGTATAATAGATTTAGGTAGTCCTCAACATTTTTATCATTTTCCAAAATATTTATATTTAAATCCCCCAAAATAAAATGATTGTAATGGTTTTTATCGCAACTTTTAAGGTAATCTGAAAAACTCTCTAAAAACTCTTGTTCGTTGGTTGAGGGTGAGCGGTAAATACCGGTTATTAAAATAGAAATATTTTGAAAGTTTAGAGACACTTCTAAGCAATTTTGGGCTCCTATTTTTTTAATTTTGTAAGAAAATGGAATTGTTTCTCTTAAGTAAATAATTACGCCATCATGAGTGTTTAAATTCCCTTCGCTGTATAATAAATTAAAACCTTTTAAATAATGTATTGAAATATCGGGAATGTCTCTGTTAAAATAATACAGTCAATGTCTGATGAAATTTCTTGTAAGTTTATCCAAAATTCGTCAAAGTTTTTGTTCAAGCTTCTAATATTTTGTTGAACAATTTTAAAGTCATAGTTGCAATTTTGTACAAAAGTGTTTTTGAATTCATTGATGCTTTTTGCAACAAAAGTTTCAATGTAATTGGCACTAAAATCTTTTATATAATTGTCCATTGTTTTTTAATTTTTAAAAATGATACCTACTATATTATGGCATGTACTAACATATATTTACCTGTATGTATTATTTTAATAAATAGAAAAGTTTTGGATGTTAAAGATAATTTCAATATATTAAAAAGCAAAATAATATCCCGTAGACCAAGAGATTAGCGCAAAATTAATTACTACCACTATTAAACAAAATCGAACTTATAAATTAAAAAACTATCAATTTTTTTTTATCCTAATCTATTTCTTTTTTTTTTAACGATCTTGTTTTAATCCCTTCCGGAGTTGGCGTTTTTTGTTTTCTTTTATTATTCTTTTTGTAGAATGGCAGATTGTTCGATTTTGAGGTTTTTTTGTTGATTGATCGTGTTTTTCCTCCTCTTCTGAATCTGTGGATTCAGTGCTATCTGACTCAACTTCAGAAATGTCTTCCAGTTCACCGGCAGTAAATAACTTATTGTTTATTTCGAGCTTTAATCCTTTGATCTTTGCTTCCTTTCCTTCGTCTTTTGCTCTTCTAAGGTGAGTTTTTAGTATTTTTAATTCCCTACGATCCCCTTCGCATAAGTCGTTTGCTATGGCAAAGCCTATATCCTTAAAATTTCTTAGCTTTTCAGGGTCTTTGAAAAGCTCTGCTTTTTTAAAATAAGATAAAAACTCAATTAATATAGGTGCTGAATCGCTTTTACCGAGTTTATAAATGTTGTTTATATCACTAATTGTAATATTTAGTGAGAACAGTTCGTTAATCTTATTCAGTGTGATTTCAATTAAGTTGTTTTTGTTTTCTACTTTTAGTCCAAATAGAAGAACATTATATCTTTTCATCGGATATTTGTATTTGTTGCGTAAGGCTTTCTGCGCTTTTTTGAATAAGTCCAGTAAGCGAGGCAGTTTGGTCTTGGTTTTGCTTTGAAAGAAGTTTATACATTTCACTAAATGTTGTTGGCTCCCCCATTAATTTGTTGTGTGCGATGTTTTCGCTTAAAATTAGGATTTCTGCAGTGCGTTCTCAATGGCAGCGAAGGTGTTCCTAATTTAAAGTTGCCTTGTTTCGCTTTCGGGCGCCCAGCTGTCTGAGTACGATGTGCGACTGGCTGGTACTTTCCAATGCATGCAATTTTAGCCTTTGTGTTATCAGTTGTTTGGTGTAACATACGGGTTGTTTGATGCTAATTATTAATTAGCAGAAATTTAAATGGCCTACCTTTTTACAGTTCTGGATAGACGGCACTTCAAAGAATATTTTGGTATAAATTTTTTTATTTAAATTTCACTTTAAAACTGGTAAAACTAACATTCTTGAGGCATTTTCGGGAAGTGTTAATGCAAACATATCTAATAGCCGAATAGATCACAGATACACAGATTTATAGTCAATATATATATAGCGAAGCAACAACATCAATCAAAATCCACGAAGGGACCAAGAAAATCCGCAGAGGTAGAGGTGTTAGACGGGGTGGGACAATATCCCCTAAACTATTTAATTAGGCCCTAGAAGATGTTTTTAAAAACTTAGATTATGAACAAATAGGCATCAAAGTAAACGGACAATACTTGGTATGGTATGCTGATGATATTGCCTTAATAACAGATAAGAAAGAAGAACTGATAAAAATGCTGGAGGAACCGGATACAGCAGCTAAAAATATGGGCTTGAGAATGAACTGCACTAAAACTAAAACCATAACTAACACAGACGAGGATATCACGATTAGAATAAACCAAGAAAAAATACAACAAGTTGAAGAATATATATAGATACCTTGGACAAATTATTAAACTAAAAAAGTAAACCAAACTGCTGAAATCAAGAGACGAGTAAGATTGGCATGGGCAGCATTCGGTAAATTAAGCTACATATTAAAAAATAAAAAATATCCTCAGTACTTCAAAACGAAAGTGTATAACCAATGTTTCCTTCCTTTACTTACCTATGGATTCCAGACCTGGACACTTACAAAATCAAACATGGATAAGGTAACAAAAGCCCAAAGATCAATGGAAAGGCAAATGTTACATGTAAAGCTAACAGATAGAAAAAGGAATGAATGGATAAGGAATAAAAAAAAGTAAGGGATTTCAGAGAAGAAGTAGCAATATTAAAATGGAAATTTGCGTGTTATAATATCAGACAGAAAGACGATCGATGTAACAAGTGTATTGTAAACTGGAAACCTTGGGCAAATAAAAGAAATAGGGGAAGACTCTATATGAGATGGGCCTAGGATTTGAAAAGACATGCAGGAGCTAGATGGATGAGCACGGCGACAGACAGAGAAGAATGGAAAAAATTGGAGGCCTATGTTCAAAGATGGATCGAAGAAGATAGATGGATAGAACCCATTGTCCCCATCCCCATTCCTAAAATATATTAAAAACATTGGGGCACTATAATAGATATGCTATAAAAGCATCAGGGAAAGTGTTTATTAGCAAACAAGATTTTTTTTTAAAGACCACTTAAAAAAAATTTTTGTTAAAAATGTACTTTTCTAACCAATTACAAATAAAAATGGTAATAAATCTGCTAGCAAGTTGTCTTGGCACTTATTTTCTTTTGGAACAAAACATAATTTTGGCTTTCACAGACTAAAAAAAAATATTTCTTAAAAGCTTATCCAAGCCTTTTAAATTTTATTATAAAAAACATGAATCATTTTAGGTCCTAAACCATTTAAAGTCGCCAACTATTTAGAAGAAAGCAACTAAAAATTTTTTTGAATCATAACGAAGTCCCGGCGGTAACGTGTTACTAGAAGTTTGCCCAGTTTTTAAATTTGAATATGGCGTTCAAAATGATAAAGATAACAACTGAAAGTTACCTTTTATAAACATTTTAAGTTTCTTGATTTGTAAACACATAGCTTTTTTTATATATTATTCATAGAAAATTAAATAAAAACAAAATCGCTTGTCACAAGAATCTGTCGCAGGCGGTAACAGCCAATTTTTCCGAAAAGAAAATTCATTCCACGTGGCAACTTAAAGTTTTATTATGAACCGAAGTAGTGGGTTATAGAAGACCGCGATGAACAATGCCTAAGAGTTTCTGAATTATTGATAATATATCGTTTCGTCTTTGAAAAACTAAAATTTATATATTGATGTTGTCCTTTCGGTAACGTGTATTATCTTATGTATAACTCAACTAAAGTAATACAATTAACATTTTTTCAAACAAAACCGTTGAAATCTTAAAAAAATTGTCCCATCGGTAACACGATTAGTCGCGTATGGTAATGGTACTTCTCGATGTTACTGAAATGTTCTCTGTGTTATAGGTCGGGGCATTGAATTTAGTTGCAAAATAGTTTTATTCATAATCTGCCTTGATATTTTTGTTTTGTGCCATAAATCAGGTGTTTTTACATTTTTGTCCATTATGTAACGTTGATTCAATTTGCAAGTCCAGTGTTATTTTAAAACATTTTTTTTGAATTTTTTTTTTTTAGATACAACTTAAGTAAAAGAATAAATAATTTTTTAGCTAATATTTATTTTAATCATTTGTGAGGAAAAAAACATTAGAAATGCCTAACTAAAATCTCTAGAAGTAACTTTTTAAGAAATATTTTGCTAGTTATCATAATAAAATTACTGTTCTTTGTGTTTTTTATTCAATTTCTAACTAGCTATTTTTTTCAGGCATAGCTTTTGGTAAGACATTTTAGTTTAAAGTCTGACACGTTCGGTTTACAACAGTTTTTGCTGATACAAAAAAAATCAGGAGAAATTTTGGTTTTTTTTTCCAAAAAAAATAGCATATGACTTGTAAAAATATTGAAATATAATTGTGGGTATGTTGTATAATTTGGACCTTGGCAAACTTACCGCATGAAATTTTACTGAGAAAACTTGACATGATACCTCATTAGATGCCACGGGCAAACTTTTTTTATTTTTCACGTTTTTTTTTAAATAATTTTAGGTTACGTATTACCACAGAAACAGATAGAGATTTGCACGCGTACATCGTGCGCGCGAAAAAAATTCAAGCGGCGACTGAAGATATCTCGGTGTCTAGGCAAAACGCATTGATAATATCGTGTTTATGTTTAGAACGTTTAATTTTGTCTTCACGTGTGTAGGCAATTCTACCAAACGTACATGTATGCAGAGATTAGTTCGCACGTACTAATCTCAAGAAATGCTCGCGTGTCTGTAGGCTCCTTAAAGGGGGGGGGGAAATTCAAGCGGCGACTGAAGACATCTTCGAGAGATATTTTAGGCGGATATTGTCTACACACGAAGAGATTAGTATGCGCAAACTTGTTCGCGCGTACTAATCTCTAGAAATGTTCGCGTGTCTGTAGGCCCCTTAAGAGATTTGCCCACTTCGGGAGTAAAACAACTGTCAAAATATATCAAGGACCTCTAATTATACCTAGTCGCAATGTCACATTACAAAACACTAGGCATATTAAAACAGGTAAGTATACCAATTTTACTAAGTTTTTACTCTTACAAAATAACGTAAGATTCTGCTTTTCTTTTATTTGCTGTAATATCTGTTTGGTAAAAGAAACAGATCTAAGTTAAGATAAAAGTGTACTGACCTGGTGTAACATAATCCGACAAATAAACTAAACCACTCTTTTAAGACACAGCGGTTTGCTTAATTTAAAATCTAGAGAAAGAGCTGATAAAATGCTAAAATCAAGAAATAGTAAAATAAAGCATCTTTTTCTAAATGTGTAATATAATAATTACAATAAATCTCCCCCTTCCCTTTTTTACCAATAAAAAACCTGCTCTCAAAAGCCACCGCGATGAGATAGTGTTGCTTCTAGTATTTGGGCAAGCGGAACTAAATAATACAATGTAATGGGATAATTTTCCGCAGCCGATTCACCGCGGCCGATATGGCGCCGACTCAACTGACCGCCGCGCCGGGACAGTTCGACAAAATCTTTTACATGTTTTAAAGCAAATAAACCTTTTGAAACATAGAGAAACATACACGGTGTTTCACGAACATCGAAACAGAGGCTTTTTTGGGTATTTAGAGTGCGAATTTGGAGAAACGCTATCTTGAAATTTTTGTAGCGCAAGGGGTATAGTTTTAGTAGAATAGGCAAAGTGGGTCTAGTGATACCTTGTTTTAAAGCTCTTTTGAATATCTTTACAACCGTGTAAAAATTTCGAAAATCCATTGATTAGTTTTTGAGATATTTGCTTTCAAATTTAACATGGAATGATAAAATAAAAATTAAATCCGAAAAATAATAGAATTCTAATTAAATTTTTATTTTATCCGTTATCATGTTAAATTTGAAAGTTTGAAAGCAATTATCTCAAAAACTAATGAATATATTTTTGACATTGTTACACGGTTGTAAGAACATTCAAAAGGCCTTCAAAACAAGGTATCACTAGACCCACCTTCCAAATTCAAAATATAGGGGTAAAGTATACCCCTCAAAGAGGATTCGTGCTACAAAAATTTCAAAATAGATAAAAAGTGTCCCCCTTACAAACAAAATCCACGTGTTCCTCCAAATTCGAACTTTAAATACCCAAAAAGGCCTCTGTTTCGATGTTCGTGAAACACCGTGTATAAAAACAATTTGAGTACACTATCAAAGTTTTTTTAAACATTTTAAACATACCACAGAAAACGCAAAACTATACATATTTAAAAAAAAACAATCAAAAACAGTTTTTAACATTTTACAATTACGCTATTTTCCAAAAAATCTTCCCAGATATTCATGGAAGTCTGGCAAGCCTCTTTTGTGGAATGTAAGATGCAATGATTTTTGACAGTCTTACATTCATTTGTCATCCAAACAAGTAGGAGAGATTTGTAAACTAGGAGAGTCCTTAATGATTAGGAAATATGAGGAGCTCGTGGATCGCTTTTATATTTTGCCCTTTTCCATCAAAACCTTTGGTCCCTTGAGACCTGAGGCCAAAAATTTGATCAACAAAATCGGTCAACTGATAAAAGGCCTTTTAGGAGGCAATTCAAGGACTAAGTTATTTATAACTTAAAATATTAGTTTAGCAGTTCTAAGGGGCAACGCAGCATCGGCCCTCGGGACTTTACCTTGTGAAAAAGTTATGGACGAAATTTGTCTAAATCATTTTTAATTTTAATTTTTTGTTAGTTTTTTTCCTAGCTTATTTAGTTATATTATTAATAAAATATTGTTATTTAATATAATGCTTTTTGTCAATAATTAATTAAATTTTATGATGAACACTTATTGTAATTCTACATATTAAAATAAATCAATGAATAAACTAGTTTACTTAAATAAATAAAATATATATTTTTTTAGTTTTGGCTTTAACATTTATTTAAAATTCACTGTTTTTAAAAAATTATAGTTGTGGCAAAATCGGCTTATAAAAAAATTGGATCACTGTGAGGTTCTCTGATTTTAAAATGTTATGGAAACTCTGAAGAAATGCCCCATTTTATGAAAGCTTAAGTTGCGTCCTAAAAACCACCACCTGATTTTAAGAAAAGTCGCTAAAAACACCAACCTAAATAACTTTAATTGTATGAATAAAAAAAAAATAAAAAAAAACACTCAACTGCTAAATCTACTTCTACCTACGAGTCGCTGATAGGTACAAAATTGATAAGTATACCTATAATGTACGACATGCTTTAACTTTTAGTTTTGATTCCCAAAGCGCACTTACGACGTTTTGTATTTTTACAAGCTTTTATTTAGCTTCAGATGTTCTGTCTAACTATCTAACTATCTAACTATCTAACTATCTAACTATCTAACTAACTAACTATCTATCAAATCTTGTAAAGCGTTTTTGACACACTTCCCATTATCCGATTTGGATGAAATTTGGTACACACATAGTGGTCCCATGACAATACAGCATTAAGAAAAGAATATCCTCCCACCCCGACCCCCACCCCTTCTATAGAAAAATGTGTTTTTGACACAATTCCCGTTATTCGATTTGGATAAAATTTGGTATACAAATAGTGGTCCGATGGTAATACAACAATAAGAAAAAAATTAATTAATTTTAAAATAAAAAGATAAAATATTAAAAATTATTTTTTAAATAATTTTAATTTAACAACAACCGTCAAGTACAGATACAGATCAAAAATACCTCAATATAACTTAGTAGGTAGGTATGTACGTTTTTTTAAACATATCATTTTTGGTTCGTAGCTTTAAACAGTATCTAGGTTCAAACATCGACTGAATTAACTTTGACGTACAGTCCGACGATCTGAAACTATGGTTGTGCTGTATAAGGTGATATGCCCAGGTACCCCCTTCTGCTAATATTTTTCTTGTTTTTTCATTCAATGTACTAGATTTCAAATAATTTTCCATATTACTTGTGCCAGCAACAGCAGTTGCACCCGTCTTATGTTTGTTGGATTTTATATGATCTTGGATTTCTTTCTCACCTCCATACTCAACTAAAAAAGATTTTTTTGTGTTTTTAATTATTATTTTAATCTAGGTGTATACCTTTACGTAATTTCTTAAAATTTGTTTGAAGTAGGCCTACAGTCGTTCCTTACCTGAAAAGTTGGACCCACATAAATTACAAATAACCCTCGAGTTATCTTGTCCAAACCTTCTTAAAAATGGGTAAGTTTTTTGAAGGTTTTCATTAAGAACACATTTTCGTCTTTTTGCTGACGACATAATCAATCTGCAGTTGCAATTATTATAGTTAAGTACTAAAATATCGGGAATAATAATAGGTAAACAAGAAACAAGTAACCTTCCTCTGGCGACAAGCTCGTGACACTGGACAAGATGGCAGAGACTTGAAAATCAATAGTAATCGCATCATCAGACGCATCGGGCAATATTCGACGCCGCCGCCAGCATTCATCTCGCGCTCGGTCGCGCGCTCTGTCCGTTTAGTTTCGTACATTTTCGAAGGCGGCCTGCGGCGTTGCCAATATTTATAAATTTTTCCTGACATAAAACATGACTGTATTGCAAAATAGCAAAATCCCGGACAATCCCGGACGCGTAGATCTTCCCGGACGTTGTCCAAAAATCCTAAACCTGTCCAGGCCAATCCTGTACGGTTGGTCACCCTGATATAGTGGTCCGATGACAATACAACAATAATGAAAAATTGTCCTCCCACCCTACCCCCACTCCCTTCCATAAAAAATGCGTTTTTGACACACTTCACTTCAAATGACTTTTATAAAATTTGGTATATGCATAAAGGTCCGATGGCAATACAGCCCAAACAAAAAATATATTTCGACCTCTACCCCCACCCTCTCTTTCCCCAAATAGAAAAATGAGGTTCCAAACTATAAACTCTTCTGTTCTGTTATTGAACAAATATTTTCATTTAATAGAGTAGATAGCTGAGACTAAAAAGTAGAAAATAAATTGGTAAATTTTTTTTTTAAGTCACAAGCTTTTATAAAATGCACTAAAAATTAAAAAATAATTTTCTAACATTCTAATATTATCATAATAATAAAAGCGATGGCCGCAAATCAAAGCATAAGTTAATCTAAATTTGTGATCTAAACTCTTAAAGAATATTCAACATAGCAGGTCACAAAGATATGTTTGATGTGCCGCAATGCTATGCCATTGCCATACCTATGTCGAAGAAATGCTGGGGTATCTTGGGTCGGGTTGGGTGGGTTTGGTACCTCTGCATTTTTCTGCTAGATTGATTCTTGCAAATAGTGATATTTAATTGATACGGATATCTTATCGTGCTAACATCGTCAAAATTTCCATCAATCGGCCATCGCATTTATTATTATGATAATATTAGAATGTTAGAAAATTATTTTTTAATTTTTAGTGCATTTTATAAAAGTTTGTGACTGTCAGTAACAATATCAAGCGGAAAACTTATGTTTATTTGTAGCAGGTTTTTTTTAAATACGTCATATATTACAGTGTTGCGTTTACGCATCAACGGTTACGCTGCGACATCTTATTCTGGTTTACGGTATTGTAAATTTTCCAGGCGTTCACAAGCGAACTGTCAATAACATTTATAAAAAGTGGCCACCGCCATTTTTTACCCATTACATACTTTGATTCTATAGTTTGCAACTCCATTATCGTGTAAATCTACGCCTCCCATATATTTATTAAATGCTGATATTACTGCTGGTTGTGGAATTGAAACTTTTTATTTTGATTTTCTATTTGATAGAAAAAATTCAATATTTTCGGCAATTTCACTTAACCCTTTAGGCCGTTGATGCGTTAACGCAACACCCCATATTTTGTTAAGTTAATATTCTCTATTTTTTTACGGTACCTATTAGTTACATTTATTACTTTTTTTTATAAATATTGTTTTGTTTCTATCCTTGGCCCAAAATGGGTTAATAATAATATACCGATTAAAATATTAGCTAACTATTGAGCTATGCCCAAAGGGTGCGTTTCTACAAACATTGAGTGAAGGTGGGGAGGGAAGAGGGATGGGGAACTAGTAAATTGGCGTTGAAAAAAATCTTTGGGTTTGTGCAGAAATAATTTTTGAAATTGAGCAACTATTATTAATAAGGGGGGAGGGAGGAGCGAGGGAGAGGAAGAGGGGAATTAGCAAAATGGTGTTGGAAAAAAAATCCTAAAGCGTGTGCAGAAAGAATTTTTGGAATCTCCCTATATTTAAAAAAATATGCGAATATGGTTTTTGAAGAGGCTGGGGGGAATGACAGGAAGAGAGATGGGTGGAAGCAGGGAGAACTACAAAGTAATTACAATAAATAAGAGGACATTTACATTGGATGATCAAAGGAATTTTATTAAAATCGGCTAAAATTTAGGTAATTTGTATACCTTAAATCCTACAACATGTGACAAAATGGCGTCTGACGCCCATGTTGATTCCTCTTTAAAAAAAGATAGCCTATGGCACCTTCGGGATCAATAGCAGTTCAACGACACTTTTTTTTGTCAAAATCGGATTAGCCGTTGAGCGTCTAGCGCGACACGAACATAAATACATATCCCTAGCGAAAAATATTACCCTTCTTTTCGCCGTGCTGCAATTGGGTAAAAAGACAAAATTGCCGGTTTGCATTTTAACTAGGTATTATTGACAATGACAATGGAGAAATATTTGAAATAACTAAAAATACTCTGCCAATTTATGGGCACTTAAGCTCACACGATTAATGTATAATATAATTTTTACCTATTTTGGTCCGCGAAAATAACCCCCTATCCGCCACCCGGGGACGCGTCCGATTGGAGATAGGTTTAAAACTCCACACGGATTTTTTTTTTGAATTTTGAAAAAAATTAATAAAGTGGTATCGTAAAATAAAAAAAAATCAAGATTTATTAAAAATAATCAAATAAGCATTTTCAAGTGAGAAAGGAAAATTTACGTTTACGCTTATATCTGTATCATTACATTAAACCCAGTTTTGACCCTGTCTTACTATTGCAGTATAGTGCCCTTCATTAATATTATTGCCATGGTGAAAGACAACAGCCATGCATTTATAATAATAATTTCCAATATAAATATTTTCGGAGTTGAAGTTTGTATCAAACTCTTGTTCTTAACAATTTCACCCTGATGGTATTTATATCTTAGAATTTGAAAAGCCAAAAAAGAACTTGGATTGGTTATTACAGAATACGAGACCAAATTGTTGGAGCAATCGGGACAGTTTCTGTCAGTAGGCGATGAAGCTGTCAAAAGAGGAAAACTGACAGGACTTTGGGCATTTGCAGGAAAACAGCCTCTTACAATACTTTCTTGAGTAAAAACTGGTGTTGTTTGATATTCGCATGCTGTACATTTATATAACAGTTTATTGGTAAACGTAAAAAAATTATTTAATCTAAATCCAGTACATACAGAGAGCAGGCATTGTAAAAACTCAACTGCGTCTTGTTGTTGGTTTGTAGCAAAATCATCATATCCCATATCTGCTACTATATCCCTGATTTGCCTTGTTCTGATATACACGTTTCTATTGTCTGACACTATTTTTTGCAGTAGTTGGGTAAATTCCACTGTTATTCTGTCTGAGTAACTAGCTGTGAAAATTGCGGTTCTAATAGAAGGTAATGCAAATAAAACTTGGAGAACCGAATTACAGTAACAGTTATTTTCTCCAAAGCCGTTTAGCATACCTTTTGGCATGTATCTTGTGTCGGCAGGTAGAAGAGGTATGTTTTGTAATATAACTATTTTTGGTAAAATGCGAGTATTTTTTGTTGGAGAATTCGTATTTACTCTATTTGCTGCCAAGTAAATTTTATTAAAATTATCAACGCAACTGCTTAGTATGTTACATGTAGTTTTAAGGGACATATCCTTATTTTTTGAGAATATTTTTACATTATTAGCCAAGTCGCCTGTCTTCTCGTTTTCTGTTTTGTCTGTTTTCTGACTTCCTTTTTGTAAGAGCTTCATTTATGTTCGTTTGCTTTTCTGCTCCCTGAAGAAATGCAAATACAGCTTCGTGGTCTGTGAAATATGTAGGATAAACACCAGTTCGAGAAAAATTAATATTCTTAAAAATATTACATCAATTTGTGTGTTGTAATTTGTAGTGGATACTTCTTGAAATAAACCTCTTTTTAGCCCAAAAGTAGTTTGAAAATATTCAGTAATGTCGTTGTTTATATAAATATCTAAATTTAAATCACCAATAACGAGTATCTTTTCTTTTTTTGAAATTTGATTATGCAGCTTTCGAAAATTTTGAATAAACAAACTAAACGGTGTTGATGGACTTTTGTACCCCGTTATAACAAAAAGATCATTGATTTTTAAACTAACCAAATCTATATGATGATTACCAAAATTATAAGTGATATAATCCACGTACGAAATTTGAAAATCTGGACGGGCGAAAATCATAATACCTCGCGGACCTCTTGAAACTAGCTTTGTATCACTTCTATATGACAGAGTATAGCCAGGAACAGAAACGGTATCTGATCCGATAGTATTTGTTTCAGAAAAAATTATGATTTCTGCTTGACTATACCAGGAATCGGCAACAATAAATTTAATTTTTTCGCGAATTGAACTAATGTTTAAATAAACAAGGCCAAATTCATTTTTACTTGCCATGTAGGGCAAAATTAACTTTTTCTCATTACGCAATAAGTTTATTTCATTAGTTAGCAAATCGCCTTTCGGTGGGGGCTTAGGTGGTCTAAATGTCCCAAGAATATAAAGGTTACACAATCTGGTAACACGACTTAACGCTACGTAGATTAAAGATCGTTGTTGACTAAAGCTTGACTCATTTGTTAAGTCAACACACACGCAATCATATGTTTGGCCTTGGCTTTTATGGATGGTTATAGCCTCGGCAGGTACTAATGGAAACTGCTCACGTACTACTTGGTATGTGCTATTTTTTCCAACAGCTATTTGGGTTTTGGTTTTATTTAAGGGGGTCAAAGTCGGTTTAAGCTTTAAACTGATATTGGATTGTCTGGCTTTTTTGCCAATGAGTGGGTCACCAAAATCTATCCAAACTGTTACGACTTCATTTGTAGCTGGATCCATTGTTAAGTGTTGGAGAGTTCCACAAGCGCCATTAACCAAGCCGTCTGACACTAATTCCTATTTTGAAAGCAATTGTGCCAGGCAATCCCCCAGTTTCTCTTGTATTTTTGCAAGCAATTGTTTCCTTTATTTTATTTTTAGCAGTATCCTTTGTTTTTCCTGTTATATGGTCTATAGCTTTACCAAAGAATAAGTCGCCTGGATAATTTTTAATTTTATTTGAATTATATTTATCAACGTCATCGTTTCTGCTAAATAATCTTATTGCTTCAACTGGAACTACTGATTCTAATACTTCTCTGGATTTTATTAGAGTAATGTCCGAAATAGTCATATTTCCAGAGGCCAAATTATTTAGGGCGGTAATAAAATCTGCATCATCCTTTTGGCGCATTATTTGTGTTAGTTCAAAATACCTGAACTCGTCCCACAAGCAGTTTGATAAAGCAGTCAAATCATTGGATTTTGATGGCTTATAGAGTGGTGTATCCAAAACAGGAGGCTGTTGTTGCAGGTCACCAACAAGTAAAACCGAAATGCCCCCAAATGTTTCATTCTTGCCCATTACTTGGCGCAATCGGGTATCTACTCTTTGAAGCAGACGGCGTCCTACCATAGACACTTCATCGATTATAAGTAGTTTAAGATCAAATAACTGTTGTCTAATTGTTGATGCTATGTCTGCTGATAAATCACTCATTTGACCACCAAATTTTGTTACTGGTAACGCAAATGCTGAATGTAACGTTACTCCAGATTTATTAAAAGCTGCTTTTCCACTAGGAGCTGCAAGTAAAATTTTCGGTACGTCAGTTTTAACGCCCAGTTGATTATTAAACGTTTTAGTCATTAAATTATAAATGGCGTTAATCACAGTACTCTTGCCTACACCCGCAGATCCACTTATAAAAATTCGAATAGGCAATTTGTTAGTTTTGAAACAATGCAATATATACATAACAATTTGTCGTTGCCTTTCATTTGGCTGCAAAAGATTTTCATTAAGCTTTGACTCATCCAGTTTTGGCGGAAGCGAGAAATACTGCTTGTGTTTGTCTCTTGTCTCAGTTTGTTTGGAGTTGGAGAATATATTAACCTCTTGATCGGTGTCTATTTTGCCTTCCATAAATGACTGAATTTCTGCCTCACGCTGATCTTCATTTACTACATCTTCACATGCTTTATCTAATATTTCATCTGAGACTCTACAATATTTGTCTCGATTTCTTTTTATAGTAACAAGGTTTTTTGTAAAAAGCATTTCTAAATTAGTATTTTCAAGGTCTGGCTCAACATCTCTCCAGGGATAATATAACAGCAATTGCTCACGATAGTAGTTAAGGGGATCTTGAACAAACTTATAGTTCCTTGTTTTTAAAATTTTATTCTTTTTTCTAAATGCTATGGCAATTTTAGTTGAATCTTCATTTACATCATTGTCAGAAGACTTTTTTTCTGTCACTTGACATGCAAAATCTGCTAAACACACATCTTTTAAGTCAGTCTTTCTGGCTCCATATTTCTGATAAATATTTGACATGTATATATCATCAGAATCCTCTGGTAAAAGCGCAAGATCTTTGTTCATTTTTAACATTCTTACTCTATCGGACTTAGGAGAAGTATCAATGTATATTGAGCCTCTTGATGAAACTGTTAAAGGCAGACCTAAAACGTGGTACGATGCCTCTTGAGCACTCATAACATTTGCGTTTAAAAAGACGTTACCAACTTTTTGTAACTTAGTTTTTATTGATGTATTTCCGGAGTTTAAATCGTCAACAGTTTCTTTAAGTAGTTTTGACAAACCTGCATCTACTTTTGTCAAATAATTAAGGATGTATGAAGCACATGAGTAAGGGTCCAATACATATTGTAAATCCATATTTGATCCTAAAAGATTAAGAATGTCTTTATTATAAGCGTTCAAACTGACTTCTAAACTAGATCGCTTTAAGAAAACCGTTGTATTTGAGATAGCTGAGCGAATTGCATCATAATACTCAGTTTTACTTAAATTAAGCCGTCTTAGAGTTTGTTCAAATGACTCAAGCTCCGAACTCTCATTATAATTTTGCATTAAATCTTTAATTTTTTTGTAATTTGTTTTATGTTTCTCATCGACAAGATCTTTTGGAATTGGAGTAAGTATAACCGTTTCAGGTACAACAGGTCGAGGAAAATGAAAACGACAGGATTTTTTATTCTTGCGACCTTTAAAACATGTGTGTGTATGCTTATGCCGTTGAAATGAAATATTTGGATTGTTGGGATCATAATAGCAAGTTATGTGTAAATCAATAAAAGCACAAACCTCTTTAGCAGATTTTGCGTCATCAGGGTCATAAATTGGGGCACTGTTACAATAAAGCAAATTGCGACTGTGAACCGATCCTCGAACCTGAAATTCTCTTCTCTGAAAAAAATCTATTACATGAGTTTTATCAAAAATACCATCCGTAGCTGTAAGAAGTTTTATTATTTCGTTAAACTGATGATCTAGGTAACGAACAACTGTCACAGGATCATTTCTAATAAGCATTGTCTTATCGGCCAAGTCCAGTAACATTGCTTCATTTAAAGAGATTGTTTTACCTTTTAATAGTTTATATAAAAGTGACAAAAGCTCGGGAGATTTGATTTCAGTAGCAGAAATTGTTAGAAAGAAGGTTGGAAAGCCCAGTTGACGAATCATTGCCAGTAAGTCTTTCTTCTTTGCCTGCCAAAAGGCGGGGGAAGATCTAACGTGACGAAGACATTTAAAACCTTCATCGAGCTTAAACGTGTCTGCCAAAAAATTTACTTGTTTTAAATCATTTGCAGTGATTTTATGTGAGGTTTTTAATTTTCTGAAGCAAACATTTACGTTACTAAAAACACTTCTTTCAAGCTTTTGTTTTGCCATATATAAAACTCTTGTGGTAACACATGATCTTCGATCCCATCTTCTACTCTCACTTTTTACTCTTTCTGCGTAACTTAGAAGTTTAGTCCCTTCCATAAACTGGCTAGCAAAAATTTTAGGAAAGCAGAGTTCGTCGATATCAGGAAAATCAAACCATGATACTGGTTTCTTTCCTTGACCAGGAGCAATAACTGCTATTTGGGCGGCACATGCTGTTTCCTTGTTTCTGTCTATAATTAAAACTTCGTCGTCTTGTAAATCGTCATAGTCCTTTTCATTATAAGTAGGTAACTTGTGATCAGTATTTGTCTCCCTTTCATAATTTTCACTAGGATCAATCACGAAATTTATTTCTTTCTCAAGGTCATGTTTATGTGAATCCAGAAAGTCTTGATTAACCAAAATTCCGTGTTTTTTATATAAGGGGGTATTTTTAAGAAAACACAAGGCATTGCATATATTAGTTGGCTTAATTCGTTCAAACATATAGTCGGATTGATGTTCCTGATGTCTTTTCAACTTGATTTGTATCGTAGAAAGGTCATCGAATTGCCGTGGTAAAACTTTGGTCATATCGGGAATATCAACAGGTATATTTACGGCGCTGGTACAAAAGAGCGCAGGTCAAAAGAGCGCAGAACAATAGAGCGCAGACAAAACAGCGCACGGACAAAAGAGCGCACGGACAAAAGGGCGCACGGACAAAAGAGCGCACGGACAAAATGGCGCACGGACAAAAGGGCGCACGGACAAAAGGGCGCATGGACAAAAGAGCGCACGTACAAAAGAGCGCACGGACAAAAGAGCTCATGACTCTCATTGTGTCTTTTTTCGTGTAACTGCCTGAAGTACCGCCTACAATTTCAATAAATAAAGTCATAGGACGCTATTATTAATATAAACACCAGTCCTTTGCCTTTTATATTGCCAAAACGCACCGAACCGTACTGAACCGAATCGAAGTGGCGGTTTAGTTCGGTTTGGTTTCACAACGTCTAGAATGCCGGTTCGGTTCGGTTCGGTTCGGTTCGGTTTGGTTTCACACCCTCTAGGATCCCGGGAAAAAGTCAGGGTAGTTTTTTTTTTGAAAATATATGTTAGAATGAGGTTTTCGGGAGTGGCAAGTCATAGGACGCTATGGTTCATTTCGGTTCGGTTCGGTTCGGTTCGGTTTCACACCCTCTAGGATCCCGGGAAAATCTGCGGATTAAAAACTTGCTCAGAGAATATTCATTTCGAAATATAGCGCAGCATTTACGTTCAATAGCGTATAATTTATCGTTGTAGTTAACTTTGTTAGTAGTTTAAGTAGATGTTTTTCTTTTATTTGTACCTTGTGAATACATTTTTTTCCGATTGGGTTGATTTGACTTATATTATTTTATTGAAACAATTTGGGTTTTATTATGTTTAGTTTGTTAGTTAAACAGTTTTTTATAACATGCGCGCTTTCTTCGCTATTTGTGCTCTTTTGTCCGTGCGCTCTTTTGTACGTGCGCTCTTTTGTACGTGCGCCCTTTTGTCCGTGCGCTCTTTTGTACGTGCGCTCTTTTGTCCGTGCGCTCTTTTGTCCGTGCGCCATTTTGTACGTGCGCTCTTTTGTCCTGCGCTCTTTTGTCCGCGCTCTTTTGACCTGCGCTCTTTTGTACCAGCGCCATATTTACTACACTTCCTTTTAATGATAATTGTGGATTAATAGCATATGGCTGCAACGGTTTTATTTGCATAAACGGAAGTATAGGAGAACACATCCTTTCTTCCACATCACTTAACTTTTCTAAAACTCCTGGAACTTCTGGAAACTTTAGCCCATTTGACGTCGCTACTTTTGGAATATTCCCTTTTCTTACGTGATAATACATGTTTTGCATATATAATCAGTTTTAAGATTTATAATTTTAGTCAAAAAGACATCTGTTTCATTTTCAGGGCAACTTCTTGTAATTTTTTCTGCGTCAAATTTTATAACTGAATGAGCAAAGAACAGATTTTCACAACAGCAGCAAATAATGTCTGGTCCATCTTTTTTTTGGGTTATGAAATTTAGGATTAATTTAGATCTTTTACTTTTACTGTTACTTGTCAAAGAAGCTTCGCGTCTAATTCTTCTCAATAAATTTTCTTTATATGCAAGTAGTTCTAACAAATGATTTTTTTTGTCTTTTGAGTGATCATATTTGAATTTAGCTCTACTGGCTGTTTTAGCTAATTTATATTTTTCTCTTTCCTCACATCTAAATTCCTCATTATTTCGTTTGACTCTCTTTGCAGATTTATCCTTATCCTTTTCAATTTCTTTGATGTCTATGTCACTTTTCCGCTTTTTTTGTTTTACACCTTTGTCCCTTTCTTTTTCTTTTATACGGAAGTTTTCATTTTGTCTATTTTCTTTTTTAGATTTTTTATCTCTTTCTTTCTCTTCGTCACGAAAGTTTTTGTCTTGCCTCTTTATTTTTTTGGCCGACTTATCTGTTTCTTTCTCTTCTTCACGAAATATTTGGGATTGCCTTTTAAGTTTTACTGCATTTTTCAAATGTTCTTTTTCTTCTTCGCGAAAAATTTTATCTTGTCTTTTTTCTTTTTTTGCAATTTTATCCTTTTCTTTTTCTTCCTCTCGAAAGTTTTCGTCTTGCCTTTTGTCCTTTTTTGCAGTTTTATCTTTTTCTTTTTCTTCCTCTCGAAAGTTTTCGTCTTGTCTTTTTTCTTTTTTTGAAGTTTTATCCTTTTCTTTTTCTTTCTTCCGAAAGTTTTCGTCTTGCCTTTTCTCTTTTTTTGCAGATTTATCCTTTTCTTTTTCTTCCTCTCGAAAGTTTTCGTCTTGCCTTTTTTCTTTTTTTGAAGTTTTATCCTTTTCTTTTTCTTCCTTCCGAAAGTTTTCGTCTTGCCTTTTCTCTTTTTTTGCAGATTTATCCTTTTCTTTTTCTTCCTCTCGAAAGTTTTCGTCTTGCCTTTTCTCTTTTTTTGCAGATTTATCCTTTTCTTTTTCTTCCTCTCGAAAGTTTTCGTCTTGCCTTTTTTCTTTTTTTGAAGTTTTATCCTTTTCTTTTTCTTCCTTCCGAAAGTTTTCGTCTTGCCTTTTCTCTTTTTTTGCAGATTTATTCTTTTCTTTTTCTTTTTTTTTGAAAGTTTTCGTCTTGCCTCTTTTCTTTTTTGGCCGACTTATCTTTTTCTTTCTCTTCTTCACGAAATAGTTTTGACAGTCTTTTAACTCTTATTGTATTTTTTAAGCGTTCTTGTTCTTCTTCTCGAAAATTTTTATCTTTTCTTTTTTCTTTTATGGCTATATTATCGTTTTTTTTCTCTTCATTACGAAACTTTGCATTTGCTCTCAAGGCTCGAAC
The DNA here is from genome assembly GCA_963576565.1 of Aspidapion aeneum. NCBI lineage: Eukaryota > Metazoa > Arthropoda > Insecta > Coleoptera > Brentidae > Aspidapion > Aspidapion aeneum. The sequence goes on along the minus strand of OY755038.1, from coordinate 181,072,330 downwards.
TGAAATACGTATTCTTTCTCTTTCTTCTTCTGTAGTTTGACAGCTTATATTTTTGTTTATCCTTTTGTCATTTCCTATTACTTCTTCCAAAAAATTTTTGTCTTGATTCATGTACTTTTTTACACTTTTGTCCTTTTCATCCTCTTTATCACCATTCATTTTCGCTTCTGAATTTTGGCTGCTTTCTAATGATTCGTGGTCTTGTTTCCACTTTGTCCATCTTAAGGTATTTTTATTTTTTCGTCCCATTTTTAGCACTATTTCTTACATTTTTTACCGCCTTTAAAGAATATTCATAAAGTACCATTTAAGCAATGTAGTTTTTGCAATAACTTAAATGCAAAAGCCACACTGTTAGAATGTCACTTCTCTGAAAAAAAAAGAATTAGAATATTGGGTTTTCAGGATAAAATAAGTTTTGGATACATTTTAAATATAATAGCTTAGTTTGCAAATTAAAATATATTCGAAAAAATTATTTTATCGTGTGACCTCATGTAATGAATCAATCTCCAAATTATTTTACTTTTTATAAGAGCTTACTATTTTAGATTTCTTACTCTTACAACTTTATTTAGATGTTCTTGGTTTCTAGGACCTTGGGTGGACACTACCCGATATGGTTCTGGAAGCCACGAACATACGAACAAAAATATAAGGAAGAAGAAATCGTCATCTTTTATATGTGCACATATACACCGCCCCCTGTCTTTTACATCTAGCCAATTTAGCATATTTCGCTCCCCATTACCCTGAAAAATTACTAAACGGCCTTTCCACGCACAATAAGTTTTTATGTCTCGTCCGCGAAGGCGAAATTGTACTTAAAAAAGAATTATTTACGTAAAATCGAAAAGTTAAAATATATTTCTCTATCGCTTATACGACGTCGGCATGAATACATACACGGTGTCCCAACTAAAAGGTAGCAGACATGTTTTTGGTTATTTTTTGTGCGAATTTGGAGAAACGCTCGGACACGTCGATTTTGTTTGCGAAGGGGACACTTTTTGACTATCTTGAAATTATTGTAGCATGCACCATCTTGGGTGTATACTATACCACTATATTTTCAATCTATATGGTGCGTGCTACAAAAATTTTAAGATAGCCAAAAAGTGTCCCCCTCGCAAACAAAATCGACGTGTGTGTTCAAATTCGCACAAAAAATACCCAAAAACACATCTGTTACCTTCTAGATGGGACACCCTGTATATGTTTTAACATGGTCCAAATGAGTTCAGCAAGTCTTATAATAACCCAAATATCATCGATAACAGTATAAATTAATTCTAAGGGAACACCCTGTTATTGTAATCATGTGAGCTTTGGTGCCCATAAATTGGCAAAGTCTTTTTAAATAAACTAAAATATATTTTGTTTAACTCCAGACTCAAATACCATTCGTTTGATATCATATACGCCATATTTTCACATAAACTCAAATTTTTTTGATCCACCCCCACCCTTTTACTTGGCTTGTATTCGATGGATTTTATTCATTTTTAAATGGGACCATCTCGACCCAAGACCCAGCCAAGGTACCAAATTTCATTCAAATCGGGCAAGCGGTTTTTGAGTTATGCGCGTTGGTCGTTACAGACATACAGACAGACGGCGCGACAAAAGTTTCAAAATCACCTGAAACGCAAAGATATATAAAAATTTTTGAAATCGGAGCAACTTTTTTTTTCTCGAAAAAATTAGGATCACCATAGCTCACACTACTATAGTATAGTATATGTGTGAGCTAAAAAAAGTACGAGTATAGTTGAAAAATGTTGAGATTTACGGATTAAAAATATACATCCGCACTACCGCCACTTTGGAAAAATTTTAAAAATTTAGAATAATCGTAAAAAGTCAATAAAATATAGTAAAATATCTTGTATTCTATTCAGGAACCTGTATATAATACAAAAGATAATATTTTGTAATATTTTCCAATAATTACCTAATGCATTTAGAGAAGCCAGGTAGGTAGGTAGGTAACTTCATATAGAGTGCTTGAAGAAAATTAAATTGTGGTTTATTCTAGGCACATGCTCGCTTTTAAAAGGAAACCCAAGAAAATGGAAAATATAACTTAATTATGGATGAAATACATGTTTAGGGGAAATTGTGATATAACTTGATTTATCGTCGGATTTACGAAACCACTACTGTATAATTAAATATATCAGTAAAAAATCTTTTTTTTCGTACGTGAATAGCTTTTTACGAACTCATTTGCGTGCGGAAAGTACCACCTTACCGTATTCCGTCCGTATAAAAAATTTTACAGCACGCTTTATCTTGTTTTGGTGTCCTTAAAAGTCAACAAGTGATGATGACACATCACCCCCTGTATGACTATTGACTTTCTTTAATGGTTGCTTTGACAAGAGAATCAACGACGCTATAATTTTTTAAGCGAACACCGTTGAAAATGTTCGAAGATGGTTCGAAGAGATGGATTATTATAATAAATAAAAATAAGCAAATTTTTTTCATACTTGTTCATGTTTCGTTAAATAAAATTACATACATACATTTTGTACTTTGTATTAACTGTCGACTCGGACATACGGAAAAATCCGCAGTTGCAGACCACACACGAAATAATGAAGACCACCGAATAAAATTTGAAGACACACAAGTTCTCTGCGCCTCCTCTTCTTACTATCCAAGACTCTATAGAGAAGCAATCGAAATTCATAAACACCAGCAGAACTTCAACAGATCTGAAGAAACTCTTAAAATTAACAGAACATGAGTACCGGTTCTTAAAAATACTAAACGGCTCGCGTTCAATAACAAAACTCGGGAAAGTGACCAATCACCTGATATACGCCCACCATAGCGTATATAACTTGCGCCCGCGACAGACTAACCACCAGTCTTCGAGAAGCCGACAAACAGTCAACATCCCCTGAAGATGCCATCCACTCGAGATGACGAAACGTCGAGAACGAATTTCCACAGCGTCTTTCTGTCTGATATTATGAACGGCAAGTTTCAATTTTAAACTGGAGACCTTGGGAAAATAAAAGGAGTAGGGGAAGGCCCCAAATAAGATGGGCGGATGATTTGAAGAAACACGCGGGATGAATTTCTTTAATTTTACTTGTTGTTTTTGGTTTTAGGTCCTTGCATTATTTGCAATTTGGTATTTATAAATTATATTGGCAATCGCCCCTTGCGATCAGAGATTTTAACAAACGAAAGAGGTGATCTCATATTTTGAGACGTTGATACTTTCCGTCTAATTTGAGTTTTCATATCTTTGACGGTGGGAAAGAAAAATTATAAAAAGATCAGTTTAATTGGCTTGGTCGAGTTAATACCCTGACAATTTCTCGTTCTTGTATTGAGACACCACACATATACATACATAGTTTTCCGAAAATTTATGTATGTTTCTTGGTGGCTTAATGAGAGAGCGTTTGCGTACGGAGCAAGGGATTCCGGGTTCAAGTCCCGGCCGAGGACTATGATTTTTTTAAGAATCTCGGTTTTGTACATACGCATTTTAAATCCAGCTGATAAAGTGGCTAGGCATGCGAGTGTTACAAATTTATCGGTCAAAGGCGATTTCTATTGCTGCAAGGATTGCAATGCTGGGAAATTCTGGTGACAAATCTACTTATATTTGTTTTTCTAACCGACAAAGTGTATTGACATATTTGATGTTGTGGTGTACCAAGTCAGCTGTATTATGCCACAGACATGTTATAAATAAAGGTGTTAGTGTTAATTATATAATTTTTTGTGTTTTCTCTATAGAAATCCTTGAAAATACCTATCTAAAATTGGAATGGGACAACTGGGCGCCGCCAACTAGGCGCTGGGCCAACTCGGCGCCGGAGAATTTTTTTTTTTTTTGATAAAATATGTAGATGAAAAACAAAATATATTATTTATATAAAAACATATTTAAAAAATCCTTTAGGCAATTTTTTTGAAATTTGTTTTTGTTAAGTAAAGTTAAATCCATTAAGTCGACTGTTGAATCTTGGTAGTTGTAGTGTTTGTTAACCTGGTAACACTACAATTTACGTTTTTTATTACAACAATGGCGGATCCAAAATGGCGGATTTCTTTATTTTTAAACCGATTTCTCAGAAGAAAAGGTTTCGCGGCCGTCGTCCAATGGTGGGTGTGCTTTCGGGCTGTTCGGCCGTCGTCGTTGGAAATTCGTTCTCGACGTTTCGCCATCTCGAGTGGATGGCATCTTCGGGAGATGTTGACTGTTTGTCGGCTTCTCGAAGACTGGTGGTTAGTCTGTCGCCGGCGCAGGTTATATACGCTATGGTGGGCGGGGCGTATCTCAGAGCTGGTTGTTGATTGGTCACTTTCCCGAGTTTTGTTATTGAACGCGAGCCGTCGTCGTTTGGTCCTATGGTAGAGACAGCCTTAATGAATTTCTCAACCACATTAACAGCATACACCCCAGTATACAATTTACAATGGAAACAGAGAACAACAGAGAATTGGCATTCCTTGACGTACTATTAACGAGGAAAGAGGGACGACTAGGACATACCGTATACAGAAAACCTACTCACACAGACCGCTACTTAAACAACACATCTAACCACCACCCGGGGTAATAAGAACATTGGTAGAGAGGGCGAAAAGAATCTGCGAACCAGAACATCTAGACAAAGAATTAAACCATCTTAAAAACGCCCTCGTAGCAAATGGATACACTCAAAGCGACATATATAAATGTATACGACCAAAGCCGAGCACTAGAAGTAATAGTAGCGGTGGACTAAGTTACTGCAAGAGCCTTTCTGCACTACATCCCTAGAGTGACGGATAGGATCGGACGAATTCTGGGAAAACACAACATAAAATCGAACAATGAACCTTAGATCTGCAAAGGATATAAGAGACCCACTAAGTTCTTCCACTCGAGATGGCGAAACGTCGAGAACGAATTTCCAACGACGACGGCCGAACAGCCCGAAAGCACACCCACGATTTCTCTGAAACTTGAATGTTTGCAGTGCCTGAGATCACTAAATACAGTTTTATCCTTAAACTTAAAAAAATTAAAATGGCGGATTTTCTTATTTACTAACCGATTTGTCTCAAACTTGAAATATTACATTGTTTGAGGTGATTTAATAACATTTTTTAATCAAACGTAAAAAATCAAAATGGCGGATCCAAAATGGCGGATTTTCTTATTTACTAACCGATTTGTCTCAAACTTGAAAAAATCTAAATGGTTGATCCAAAATAGCGGACTATCTTTTTTATGAACCGATGTGTACCAAATATAGAAATTGGCGGTGTTCTAAGTCGCTGATTATATTTTTTGACGTAAACTTTTAACAAATTCAAAATGGCGAATCCAAAATGGCGGATTTTCCTATTTGGTAACCAATTTGTGTCAAACTTGAAATATTACATTGCTTGAGGTCATTTAACAAAATTTTTTACTCAAACTTAAAAAAATCAAAATGGCGGCTCCAAAATGTCGGATAAAAATTTTTGTTAAATTACCTCAAGCAATGTAATATTTCAAGTTTGAGACAAATCGGTTATTAAATTAGAAAATCCGCCATTTTGGATCCGCCATTTTTAATTTTTTAAGTTTGAGGATAAAACTGTTTTTAGTAAACTCAGGCACGGCAAACTTTCAAGTTTCAGACAAATCGGTTTAAAAATAAAGAAATCCACGATTTTGGATCCCCCATTGTTGTAATAAAAAACGTAAATTGTAGTGTTACCAGGTTACCAAACACTACAACTACCAAGATTCAACCGTCGACTTAATGGATTTAACTTTACTTAACAAAAACAAATTTCAAAAAAATTGCCTAAAGGATTTTTTAAAGATGTTTTTATATAAATAATATATTTTCTTTTTAATCTACACATTTTATCAAAAAAAAATTTTTCTCCGGCGCCGAGTTGGCCCGGCGCCCAGTTGGCCGCGCCCAGTTGTCCTAAACCGATCTAAAATATCCTGTGAAAAGAAAGTAATTATATTTTTAAATCTTGATAAGGTTTAATTTTTCTCACGATTGTTTTTATACCTTTAAATTTTGACATTTTAACGGTTTATTAGATTTTACAATTTTGTTTCAATATATGTTAGGGTAAAGTGTTGTGTGAAGTTATTTCGTCCTTTCCCTCTCCACAAATTAAACAATGCCTCACGACGGACCACTTATAGAATTCATAACATATAAAGAAATATCAAAAAGCTTTTAAGATATTTCGTTAAATCGTGAAATTAATAAACTGCATTTGCATGCATTGCGAAATCTTGAAAACTATTAACCAATTCTGACGAAAATGTTATATGTAATTTTGGTAGGAGTGATTATAATCTAAAAGAAATTTCGTTAAAATCGGTTAAATTTAAGCTTAGGCCGGACTAAGCGGAACTGCACTGCAGCGGAACTGCGCGGCATGACAATTTTAATCTATATTGTCATGCGGTATAGCGCAGCGTCTTGCGGAATTTTCAAATTTAAGATCCATTAAATAGTTTTTTTGGATATTGAAATTTGCTGTTAGACGTACTAATTTTTTACTTCTTATTAAGAAATATACTTAGCCAAATGTATTTCACACACCACTTAGCTTTTTAAACCATAAGTTTTAGCACAGTTGTTTTATAGCACAATCATATGTTCATGGTCTTCTGCTTTTGTTTATTTATTTTAGCAATATCCACTCTTGCAATTTATTTTGTTCTATTTTAAAACTTAACCTAGCTGTCTTAAATTTTAAAATAATGAGAGTGTTTGCCTAATTAAAGCGAAGTATTTAAGTACAATATCCCCTTTTAGTTTAAAAATATCGGTTAGAAATATTTGAGCAAATTAAATGTTTTAAGGAAGAAACTTAAAATAAATTTTGGTATTATCTTGATATCTGATAATAAATGGTATATTACATAACAAGAGAAGAAAGTGACAAATATAAACAAGTGTGAAACAACAAGCGAGTGTAAGAAACTAACTTTCTATCGAGTTGTGTACGCTATTTTCTTTACAAACACTGTTGAACTATACGAATTTTTTTAAAAGTTAGTCTTTAATTTCGCAAAAATTAAATAAAACTGCTTCTCCCCACATGTGTAGAAAAGTAGGCTTGGCAACACATGTGCTGAAAATTATGGTGACAGTTAACGTCATCATACACTTTTCCATACATGTGTGGAAAATTTTTTGCACACGGGTGAAATTTAACGTTTTTTGAATATGCAAATCGTGTGAAATCTACATTTTTATATGTGGTCGTGTAAAAAGTATTTTTCTGATAGTGATTTTAATTTTTGATATCTTTTCAATTTAGACACAAATCTACCAACTATATTGTTTTTTTGAATGTAAACTACCAGCTATCTAAAAAATAAATATACGTACGTATATGAAAAAACACCGTTTTCTTCCTGTTAACAGTGTGATGTCTCTGCTAGTCAAAATCGCTTGCTACTTTGACTTTGGCCAAATAATTTTAAAATAAATAGATCCATGACTGATCTGATACCTTGCTAGCCTATTAGCACACTTCAAGTGAAGCCATGAAATATCCGCCTTAAAAACAGTTTTTTTTAAATATCTTGGAAAATAAAGCTCTTATGAACACAAATTATTGAATAAAATATGGTCTACTATATTCCGAAACCCGCATATTGATACCATGCTCCGTTAAAAAGTTTTTAAAAATTTAATTGTCAAAAACCTGTCATTAACATTAATGGATTTTAACCAAAATCTAATCAGGTTGTAAGAGTGTCGAACACTAGTTTACCCGAAAATTTTATAAAAATCGGTTTAGCGGTTTAGGAGCTAAGATAGCTCAAAATACACCCAAATAATACATTTCCGGTGTTATCTGAAAAAAAAAATCGTCGAAATAATACCTTTTCCAGCCATTCCTACTGGACTGGGAAGGTAAAAACTATTAAATACACAAATTTAAAAAAATTATCATACTCTAAGCACCGCTAAAACTAAATGATACGTTCAAATCACGTGATTTTTTTAGTTGTGTCTTTACCTCTGATATTTTTTCCTATGACTGCCTTATTATTTTAGACGAAATTTTTTTTTTTGAGATAACGCCAAAAATGTGTTATTTGGATGTATTTTGACCTATCCTAGCAATATCGTCGAGATGTCTGTCTGTGTGTCTGTGTGTGTGTGTATATTATTTATTTCCGTAACACGTTAGCTCCTAAACCACTGAACCGCTTTTCGTAAAATTTTCAGGTAAAATAGTGTTCGGCACTCTTTCGAGCTGATTAGATATTGGTCAAAATCGATTAATGCTAATGACAATTGAAAAGTTAAAAAAATGCTAACTTTTTAACGGAGCATCGCGTCGTATCAATACACTGTTTTCGGAATGTAGTAGACTATATTTTGCTCAATAATTCGTGTTATAACCAAAAACTTCGTAGGAGCTTTAGTTTCTGAGATATTTAGAAAAAAAACTGTTTTAAAGGCTAATACAATATCACAGCTTCACTTGAAGTGTGATTATAATAGGCTAGCTAGGAAGGTGTCAGATTTTAACACAATCAAGAAATAAAAAAAAACAAAAAGGAGTGACAGTTTTAAAAAAATGGTTTTTATCTTTTATAGCGAATTCTTTTGAGAAAGTTAGTGCTCGTGGTCCAGTGACACTGTTTTGGTGCTGTCAAAAAATTGCCCCAGTGCAATTTCAAAAGAATACAAAAGTGCACTAGTGCAACAGGAGCTCGGAGAGCCCGTGTCAAAAAATGTGCACTGAGTGCAACGCTGGGCTTGTCAGTGGGTTAAAAGAATACAAAAAATTGCACTAGTTTTCCCAAAAGAATACGAAAACTGCACTAGTGGCGCACCAGTGATGCACTTTTTTCCCAAAAGAATTCGCCATTAATAAAAATGGGCCTTGTGGACAAGCCAACCAGTAACCAGTTTAAATATTTTACTTCTTAAGTGTTTCTAACCCTCCGATGTACTGTAAGCCCTTAAGCTAGATTATGGGTTCAATCACGATTAAGTCCTTGTTGCTCATGGAATGGATTAGCTAAGACTTGTTACGGTGTATCTGAGAGTTAATACAAGCGCGGATTTAAGGAAGGGTAACGTGGTAAGTACTCCCCCCCTAAAAAAAATATGCACTTTTACACACACTACTACAGGTTAAAGGAATTTTTAATAATGTTTGATATAAAACTTATACAATATAAAACAAAATATTTGGGCTAAATTAATATTCCTTTGATATATTGCATATACCTACAATTTTAAGCGCAAATCGTAAGTCATTTAGGTAAAAGAACAATTCTTCATTTCAGAGACATTTCCTTTCCTACAAACACTGATGTTCTCTTTTCAAAATTAGCAGGTATTTGCCATAACATCAACGGCATATTTATTGGGCCCAAACGATATGCTTTTTCGCAGTGGTCAATAATATAATATTTTGTTACAGCCAACGGCCGGCGGCGCGTGCGCGTTTTAAAAGAACATTATATTGTTTAAAAAATGTTGACGATACGCCGACCCGCCGCCGCCGTGCCGGTTACAACTGCATAGATTTTTTTTTTCATCGAGTATCAAAAAAGCTATTTTTTTCTAATTCGATGGTAGTGCGTAAAATGGTATTTTTAACAAAGGTATAAAAGAGTTTTCCTGGCTTTCATATAATCTGCTTATCTCAATGGAAAACGTGATCATTTTACAAATATTTTCTGCTTTAATAAAGTCTTTTTTATCTGTTGATATCTAATTTTTTACGACCGTTTTATTTTAAAAGTTGACTAGCAGCGGGTTATCGTATTCCCTAAGAACAAGTCTGTGTTTTCTTACAGTCTGCTTCAAATAGTACTTAATATTAAAATCTGTTGAAAAGCCACCTTGCGTAATGGAAAGTTGTGGAAACTCGGCTGACGCGGCATCTATCTATCTATCTATTTAGCCCTCTTCGGTCCATCGTCGGACATAAGCCTCCCCCAATATTATCCAACTAGTTCCCGCATGTTTCTTTGAATCGTCCGCGCATCTCATTTGGGGTCTTTCCCTACTTCTTCAATTTTCCCAAGGACTCCAGTTTACTATACATATCGTCGCCTTTCTCACGAAGGGGCCAAACTAACAAAATTACGAAAATTGAGATATTTTGCCTTCTTAACAAATAGTTCGGCTTAGGTCAATAAAATTACTTTTGGTCCAACCATAGAAGGATACCTACACCTTTTTTGTTTTTCAGCTCTCTTGAAAAATTTACCAAATGCTAGTTAGGACACTTCGTGAGAAAGGCGATTCTGACATTCCTTGGATTTGTTGTATTTCTTATCCATTCATTCCTTTTTCTAAATTCGATTTTTTAAGTTATATAATTGAGTTTAACAGTTAAACTTCTTATAAAAAATCTATAAAAAACAATTTGCACAAATGATTTTTTTTTATTTATAAGTAATATAACCCTTCTCTCTCAAAATATCAACTTAATTTAATAATCAATTATAGCCTGAAACTGACTTGTAATATGGCTTTTCTGACATTAGAAAATATTTGTAACCGTAACCACAGAAAAGTCTAAATTGACAAATAATTGTTATTATAAAAAAAAACTATAAAATCACAAGACATTTACTAAGCCAACGTAAGCAAAATTTAGCTAACATTATGTCAAACATAAAAAAATTACATAAAAAAATGTTGATTGCATATTATTGTATCCAAAAACCATAAGCATTTAAAAATCAAGTTTGAATATTGTAACTATAAAATTATATGATACTAAAATGAGTGCTCAAAATGTTTCCAGTGATGTCAGATTTTCTTCGACCATGATTGTCTGTTTAGCCATATTATTTGCTAATTCACATTTGCTGGATTTAAAACTTTTTTTCTGAGTTTTATTCTGCTAAAAGTGAAATGACCTCCATATGATTGGTAAGCACATCAAATCATTCAAATTGTTTTTTACTCTTTATCACTGATATGTGACGTTTCATTCCAATTTTTACTTTTTATCCCTGATCCGTCCCTTTTTATCTCGGGAAAATGTAACAGTATTAGTTCTAAAATGCAAGATAAAAAGTGTTTATTTTATTCCTAAAGTGCAAAATAGTATTTCCTACTACTTCTCTCGAACATTTTTGCACAAACCGCACATGTTCTTCGTGGACTATTTTCCATTTTTCACATAAAAACCACAATTTTACACGACAAATGCAAAACAACAAAACGTGTAAATATGGCGGTCATCCACACAGCAGCTGTGTGTCGTCATGTCAAAACACATGCTTGCGCACTTAAAATTTTACATCTTCGAATTTTTACTTTTCGATTTTTTAAACCAGTATTTATACTCTAAGGTGTTTGGACTCAGTTAATTTGACATAGATGAGATTATTTTTAACAAAACTTGTTCCATTGGTATTTAAAAAAGTAATAAGAACAAAATATGACCGTCAAAAATACTATTATTAGTATCGAAAAAAACAAAATTGAAGAATAGCCATACTGAGTCTTAAACCAATTAAGTATTTCATACTTTTTAAGATTCAGAACTAATATAATGCAATCCCTAGCAAGATAAAATCATAATTACAAAGAATCTAGGTTCAGACTGCTAAATCTCTATTCCTGCATTTGATATAAGTAATGAAAAATTTTACAGTTATGAGAAAATTTTCATTTGTTTTAATGGTGAAACTATAAAATTAATGCGATGTGGTCGGACATAACTCTTTTTGTAGTTTGTAGTGATTTGAGAATTTTATTTTTAAAGTGTTTTATAGTTTAACCCCCTTTTATACATATAATATTTTTATTTCCTTCATAAAAGTTTTATGTCGGTTTTAACTTATTCTCTATTCTATCTAAAAACGTAATTTATTTCTAATTAATTACCAAATAAATTATGGCTTAAATTAATAAATAATAATAAACAAAAATTAGAGAAAAATAAATATAAACATTATGAGCAGTGGCGGCTGGTGACGTTTGGGGGGGGGGGGGGCATAAATTTATATTGCATGGAAAAGGAGATAAAAAAACTTACCTAAACAATTTTATTTTATCGTTTTACAAACAAGCAGCTACTTGGTGTAGTTTTTGTTGATAGATAAAGTATATTCGCCCTTCTTTTACATGCGCAAAGTGCTCGGATTAGCACCAGTTTTAGATTTATCATGGCCCCGCCCCCGTAGAGCAACCCCAAAAATCCCACAGAATTTCAGCCTATTAACTTACTAAGTATTTATATGTCTATTTTTGCCACATTTTTATTATGTTCGGTAATGTTTTGCCTATACGCACTATTCAATTGGCACCTAATATTAGTCTTGCCTAGCATAGAACATTCTATGTGGTTATTTAAATCAGTAGCATTTACTTTGTGTCTTTAACTTTTCACTAAAGTGCTTGATATCATACATTCCCATTGCCACCCACGCAGGATCACTTCGTGGATTGTTCATAATAAGACAAATAAAGCAAAAACAAGCATTTCGATTTGCACAACCGCACAAGCAGTTTTTAGCATCGTATGATTTTTTATTAATTATTTTTAGGATTTTTAGTTCTGGTCTATGTGACCCAAAAAATTTTATTTGTAATCGGAGTTCATATGTCAACGTATATAATCGACAGGTATTTATTTACTACTACTATGTCGGTTTAGAACGTTTTTCTACGTTGTCCGACGCCGATTCTCCACCTCCTTCGATCCTGACAATCATCTTCTGTCAGATTCTTTTAACTCATTGATCTTTGGATTGACTGTTGCCATTCTAGTTTAGGACGTCCTCTTTTTCTGCGCCCTACTGGTTGCCACTCTAGGACCTGTTTTGGTAAACTTTCGTCGTTCATCCGTTGTACCTGGCCGTACCATATCAGTGGCCTTTTAGTGATGTCATCCGTTATGCTTCCCTCGATTCCCATTCTTTCTTATATGATCTCATTTCTTATGTGATCTAATCTAGATATTCTCATTGATCTTCTTATTGCATCCATTTCGACACTTTCCATTTTTGTTTTGTATTTTTCTGTTACGCGACAAGTCTCTATTCCGTACAACAGCGTGCTTTTTACCATTGTTTCATATATGTTAAATTTTACATTCTTTCTTATCTCTCTGCTTCATAAAATACTGTTAAGACATCCAATAACCTTTTTTGCTTTTACTATTTTTTTTTTCCAATTCTTTACAGTCTGTTCCTGTCTTATCAAATGTGACACCCAAGTATACATACTCATTGCATGGGGATATTGTTTGTCCATTGTCTAGTTCTAACTCACTGGATTCGTTTCCAATACATAAGTACTGTGTCTTGTCCACGTTCACTGTTAGTACCCACTTTTGGTATTCTTCCGTTAACTTTCACATCATATACTCCATGTCTTCTTTATCATTAGCTACAATTACTTGGTCTTCAGCAAACTGTAGTGTGTATATAGTAAATCGGTCGTTAAGTTGTATTCCCATGCCGTGCACTTTACGTTTCCAGTTTTTTTTTTAGAGTTGGAGAGATACAACATCCCTGTCTTAAGCCTTTTGTTACCAGGAATTCTTTTGAAAGCCGATTTCCAATTTTAATTTTAGATTTTGACCCTTTGTATAGTTCTTTTATCGCTTTTATGTATGTATGATTGATATTAGTTTGTTCCAACACCGTCCAAAATTTTTCTACTGGAACGGTATCATATGCTTTTTGTAGGTCCACAAAGGTAACATGAGTCTCTATATTTCTGGCGCTTCTTTTCTCAGTTACTTGTTTAAGACAAAAAACATTATCCTACAAGATCTGCCTGCACGAAACCCACCTTGCTCTTCTTCTTCTTGTTCATGAAAATCATTCTCTATTAGATCTCTAAGAATCCTACCGTACAATCTACTTAGAGTGCTGGTGACTGAAATTCCTCTGTAATTGTTACAATCCAGCTTGTTTCCTTTTTTATGTCTTGGGGATATGAATGCAATTTTCCAATCATTAGGTACTGGATGTCCGTTTATGCATTGATTGATAAAATATGTGAGATTTTCGAGTAGTTTCTCTGATCCATATTTGAGCATTTCAGCATATATTCCCCCAGGTCCGCTAGCTTTTCCGGATTTAAGCTTTTTTATACTATTCTTTATCATTTCTTTTTCGATGATTACTTCCTCTCCATATACTTCTATGTCTCTCCTCGGAGAGGCTGTTAGATATTCTCTTTGACCATTTCCTGTATTATCTCCGTCCACCACATCTTCCTGTTATTTCTATTATCTTGGTATCCAACAGCTTCGTTGCTTGCTTCCTTCAAGCTTTTTATTATGTTTGTATATATCTCTTCAAATGAGTGATTTGTGTTTATTAATTTTTGATCTAATCGGTTCTGATACAATCTTTGAGTACTTTCGATTTCTAGACTCCTAAAGTTGTATTTTTGATTGTCTTCGATGCACTCTAGGTTTTCATTTTCTCTAATACTTTCGTCCTTATTTGTTTTTCTTAAAGGGAATAATATTTTTGCTTTTACAAGATGGTGGTCAGATCCACAGGTAACACCACGAAGTGCTCGCACATCATACCACTTTAATTGCGAGTGTTGTCCACCTATAGTGTGGCCAATTAAAATACGTTGGGTGACATTTGTGGCAAACTAAATACGTTGCCGCCATTTTGTGAGACTGTAAATAGAATAATAACGCTGTGCCAATTTGTGACACTGAGTAATTAAACAAATATCTGGAAGCAGAACTGTATCTTCCAGCTAGATAAAACATTGATATGCCCGGTAACTTTTACACAGTGGAGAGTAAAGAAATAAGAAAATTTTAAGCGCCACAGTGTTCTAATATCAATGTTTTACAAAGAAGATCTTAATTAAAATACACTTCAACCCAAACGTTGTAGCCAAACAATGAAATTCTACCTACTTCCGAGGCTTCCAGAGTATTTGTCCAATTAAAAAACCCAAAAAAAAAAAAATGACTCATCGACAAAATAAAATTGTAAAAGATTGAATTAAGATGACAAAACTAGAGGCACGTTACAGGTAGATGGACTCCTTTAACAGGTCATAGTGTACCTACATCTGAGTCAGTAGTGTGAGACTCAGTTATATAAATGATTGTAAAAAAAAATATACCAAATATCCGCTGTCATCATTCTACGTTGGGTAGAATGAGACAGACAGCAACCCAATCCGAGATCCACCCCATGAGGTAAAACAATGTAAGTAAACCGCTAAAAAATATAACCTCATCTCTCTTTTGTCTCTGAAAAGTTAGTCATTGGGTTGTACAATTAACACAAAAAAAATTAGTTCATCTTGTTTATTTTCACAGGAGGATGAAAATGAAATTGATCGAAATACAAAAAAAATATATTGAAATCTGAAAATAATAAAAAAAGTACATTTCACACGAAAAATAATTACAATTTGGGAGGCAAATATTATCTTGAAGAGACCTCAAATAATAAAAAAATAAAAAAAATAAAATCGAACTTACCACTGCTCTTTCCGTAGAAACGGCGTAGGCCGCCTTAAATCCCTCTCAAAGGGTGGGAGCGTCACTTAGATTCGCCTAAACACGACGGCTCACAGTTATACCGTCTTTGGTATAATCTGAAACTACTGCAGTGCCATTAAGTGCCAATAACCACAAAAACAATGGCGACACCAATAGACGGCCACCAGCCCAGCCAAAATTCTTTAGGAAAGAGACAAGACACTTTGTCAAAACACAAAAAAATGAAGTTGCCGGAAATCGTTCGTAGATTTGGTGGGGACAGTAAAACGCACAGGTGTTGTCGGATCTATTTCCACGGTTGAAATTTTTATAACAAGGACATCGAGACCCTCCATACATAGACCGAACATTTGCCTACCGGACCCCTGCCAACATAGTAAGTAGGAGGAAAATAACCCGCTAGACTATAAGAAGCTCAGCATTGAAACCATCAACTGTAAAATCAATTACTGGCGATTCGAGCATGCATAAAACCCAGGAATATTCGAACATTCAACCAATTCCCATATGAGTAAAGCTATACTGAGTGTAGAATTTAGTTGTATTTTAGTTACAGTCTTAGTCAAAAGTTTCCTTTGCTCTTTATATATGTTTTCTCTAAGATTTATATGGTTTGACGCCATTTTTGTAAAACATTTCTACATTAATAAAGTTGTTTCTGAACTTGAACCCAAAATACACATTGAACTACTGCTCAAACCCGGCCAGAGTGTTCAGATGTTAAGTTTGCTCACCACTAGCTAGCCCGACACAACCTTCAAATCCGACTGAGTTAGCTATTAACTTTATTTAACTATAATTACATATAAATTTATATAATATAAAAATATGATTTTGTTTATTCTTTTAGTCCTGGTTTTTATCCCTCGTTTATCTCCCATTTACAAAAGTGCATAACTCGTATTTATTTTATCTTCTCCTTATCAAATTATTAAAGATATCAAAGGGGGCGGAGCCTCGGTTGTTCCTGGTCAAACCGTGGACCTCAATATGTTTTCGTGCTATAAAAACTAGCTAATCCGTGAAGGATATGAGGTTCGGAAGAGAAATTATTATCCCACTATCCTCGAAAATAAACATAAGCGAATGAAATGTTCATCTAAATGCCCTCTTCCTGTTACTGAAACCATTTGTGATGCGGCAACGCCGCCATTCCCCAGCAGAACAGCTGTTTATTTTCATGAACGTCAAAGAAAATTCCGAAATTTTACAGATAAACAAAACAATCAAAAGTTTTTATGTGATTTTTCCCGAAACCTGTGATCTCAAGTTCCAATTACGATGTCCAGATAATACGATGTGCGCAGTGTCCACAGTAATTCAATGGAATGCCTCCTTTAACTTTCAGGTAACTTTCTGGACACTATATAACTTCCAAACCTAGCTCTATAAAATACCCTTAATTTGTGTACAGAAAGACGAGTCGAAGAGCCTTGATTATTTACCTAAATAAACAAATATGTAACGTTGCCTTAAACGTAAAAATGACACGTTACATAATCAATGATTGATTTAAGATTTCTTAGAAATAAAATTTCGGACTTCCATTGTCTTTATTTATTCAAATAATATTTAAGACAATGGAAGTCCGAAATTTTATTTCTACACAATCATTGTCTACGAGTTTCAAATTAAGATTTCTTGTTGGCTGAATCCAGGTATATCGATGAATATCCTTATGTTTAAAAAAACCATTATTTATTTTTAGGTTGTGGGTTTCACACAATTGCATCGGTCTTAAGCCATTATCATTTGTTACTTTCTCTCCAAATGGTCCTATCACTTTGCTCTGGGTTTGTCTACCAGTTCGGCTATTAAAATCGCCAATCATAATTATTTCTCTGGTATTACTGATTTTGGTGATAGTCTCATCCAGTTGGTCAAAGAACATTTGTTTTTTAGCTACTCTTTCGTCATCTGATGGTGCGTAGACTGTCATTATGCTTATATTATGTCCATGCATCTTCATGTTCACTCGAAGTATGTTTTCACTAATGCAATCGTAGTCTGTAATTTTATTCTTTAGATTTTTCTTTATTAACAAGGATACCCCTCTGTATTTATTTCCATTTTGAAAACAAACAATGGCACGCGACCGGTAAGGCTTTTAACTACTGACCTACCCCAAATCAAAACAAACTCATACGTCTTTACTAAGGATAGAACTGGCAGTACGTAAAAAGAGAAACGAAGGTTTTCGCCCGATTAGAATGGCCGACGTCACCTAAAACAAACATTCCTCGCGCCCCCACGCGAGAACAGATGAAAAACGAATGAAATTGAAATCTTGTCCCGCGCGGTGCTGCCGGCTTGTAATTATTAAAGCTAAAAAAGTTTACCCAATTAATCGCCTTTTGTTAACCACAGACTAAAAAAAAGAAAAAAGTCGTAAGGGAAGATTTAACTTTTTTTAAATAAATCACTTAGAAATACTGTTTGTTGTCTAGTTTTGGGAGGGCACCGTCCCGTAGCCTTCCCTGTAACAGCCGCCACAGTTTGTGAGTGCTTTGATGGCTATATAGGCCAATTCTGAAGGCGTACACTTTTCCGTACACTACTCAATTAGCGCGAACCAATGTACGTTCAGTTTAAGTCCGTTCTAGGTTTAAAACATCCAGCAAAATAAATGCACGTCCATTGTGCCGACGTCCAGTCCAAAATTGGACAAACCCATGGATATGCTATGGACTTACAAAAACAAAACCATTGTTTCCAAGCGGCTCGCACAAAACTTGATGACAAAAAAAAATCATAATTTCCAACCTAATTTTAAACAGCCTCACGGGAAAACTTGTCGCGCTTTGGAAATCTGCCGAAAAATTTGACAAACAAAAGAACCTCCTTTATTTAAATTTTTCAACAGCCCGCCAAATTTCCCAACAGATCGCGATGCTTCCCCCAACTCGACCACATGGAAACGCCGATGTTAGCAATAGGAAACGAAATATATCAAATTAAGTTTTATCCTTTCCTATATAAAATCAAGATAAGTGCACTTTTTGATTTGCCTCTTTTGCATATTTGATCAAACAACTAAATAGTATATTACATATCAAGAGATATAGACACTTTTATCATGAGAGACATACTCAATTTTTCGTCCCGGTTCTTTTCTTATACAGTCCTAGGCAATTATTACAGGGACACTGACTTTATGACATTTAGGTATGTATTTCGTGGCTGAAATAACACTGTTCAAAATAGCGTCGTTCAAAATAGCGGTATTGTTTAAGCGCTGTTTTAAAATAGCTAGTAACAAAATAGCGCTCGACTAAATGACGCTGTATTAAAATAGCGCTAGTAACGAAATAGCGCTAGTATCAACATAGCGCGTAATGAAATAGTGCCAGTATCAAAATAGCGCGTAACAAAATAGCGCTAGTATCAAAATACCGCTAGTTTAAAATAGCGCTGGTTTAAAATGGCGTCAGTTTAACATAGCGCTGTGTTAAAATAGCGCTAGTAACGAAATAGCGCTACTATCAAAATAGCGTGTAACAAAATAGCAAAGTTTTAAAAAACATTTCCAAACTAGTAAGAACCCATCATTTTAAAATATGTATTAGATAACTTGACTTTACTTTTATTTCAATTCTTTTTAAGGAATACCATTTTCTCGTGCTTGCCTTTTTTTACATGAAATGTTTATTTATACTCTGATATGCCACGTTGCCCCGATTTTTACTTTTTAATTAATAAAGCAGGGTAAGAAGTACCGAAAAATACTTATTTATTCCATGTTTTTCTGCCAAACTTAGGGCCCATCGCACCGACTTTTTTTCCGTTTCTTAGCCTAAAGAATACCTTATTTCATAAAATTTCGTTGCACCGAACTTAAAGGCAGACTTATTCCTTCCTTAGTGTTGTTAAAACTAAGTCAGCTTTTTTCGTGACTTTACTGTTCCTTAAGAGCTGCTTAAAGATAAGATGCTGGTCAGATAATGTTACCCGTCTGGCATAGCCATAGCAACTGACAATATCTACAAATGAGCAAAGTGTTGTGTTGTGAATTTTGTGTCTTTTAAGTAAATAAAGTAAAAAACATGTTTGTTTTTAAGTAAATAATGTTTTTGTGAAAAAATATACCTATATATCGATTACAAAAAGATTTGTAAGGAAGAAAATATTTAAATAAGGTTGAATCTAATTTTTATTACTGTATTTTCGTCCGATTTTTGAGTTAACTGTGGTTCCCATCCTGGTGGGTACAGCCGCAAGGGTAGGATAGGACTGACCAGTGTAAGAAAACCCTTGCATTTAAATTAAACTGCACTGCATGAAGTAACAAGACAATTTTCCTTTCTGCCTTTACATTTTACTCTAATTTTATTATAATTTTTAATCCTTTGGTTATACCCAGGGGTGTATGGGCCATGTGGGAAAATGAAAAAAATCCCGGGGTGCTTTTTATGTCGGTGAATTATGGGCCGGAGCCGTATGGGCCGCTGCCTTATGGACAGAAGCCTTATGGGCAGGTGCCTTATCGGCCTGTGTCTATGAGCAGTAGATTTTTGGGCCGGGCGCAGATTTTTTCCAGGGCTGGATGGGGAACTGTACCAACAAGGCGACAAGGACACCCAAATTTCAAAAAATTGAGTAGCACCATCTCAATTTCATCATCTTCTAAATATTCTTACAAAAATTCAAGAACTTTCATTTTTGTAAATACATTTTTAAAGCGACTTAACACAGAAAATTGATGGGTTTTGACAAAACTATTTTGGGACGTACTGTGTTGTTGTTTTTTCATAGTTTAAAAATTTTGTTGGTTGAAACAGCGGCGTTGCCTGATTTGGTCACAAGCTGGCCGCATCTTAACAAAGGAGAGGAGATTTTTGCTCGGTGCAACAAATTTAAAAATAAAGCATGCTTATAATTAAAGCAATCCATAGTTAAGAAAGAGAATTTCAAAAGTCGGTGCGATGGGCCCTTAGTGAATTTAATATTAAGTTTTGCTTAAAAGAAGTAGTACCTAAGTATATGTAATACATACCTTTACTGTTTTTTGGATGTAGCCAAATACTACTCCCCCTTGGCCTTTATGTGGTTTGTACTAAGCCAAATTAGATTTACGCTCAATCGCCCTTGATTATTGTAATTATTAATGCAGATTACCTTATTAACGTGGCTAGTGGCCAATAATTATTATGTGCATAATGGGTATTATGGGTATATGTGGTTTGCCTTAGAGAAATTACTCCAAAGAGGTGAAATTTATAAAAAAAATAGGGTACCACCATAATAGCCACTCAAAACTTCAACAGCTTGAGACTGGTAGTTGTTAGCTCCCGCTAAATTTCGCGGTTGTTTTTAAATTTTAAAACCACACAATTGGATGACGGACAAAGTACATTTTTCGCGCATTGACATGCGCACCAAGAATCAGAGAGCTCCTTTCTACCGCCTCGAGAAAAATGGCGTGTTAATTACTTTCTCCAGCTAGTGCTTGATTTTGGTGTACTGAAGCACAGAACTAGAAACTTCAGCCCTTCAGCTACGTGGTGCCATCATTGGATCCAGACAGGGGCCCCTGGAACGTGGAGAAATTGGCTGCAAACTGGTGAGTGCTTTGTTTCTAATTTCCGTTGTGTGGGTACCAGCAATTAACCCATGGACCTTTAATTATTTCGTGATTTCGTATCAATATATCAATTTGTTTGTTCGCGCTTTCATTAATTAAAATATATACAGTCCACTGCAGTTATCATTTTTCTAGCTGCGGGAATACATAAAGTGTTCCTCCGAACCGAATAAATAAATTAAATCCATTCGACGGTATTTTAGGGCAGCCATTTTCGCATTTTCTCCGCGACCACACGGCCTTGAATTTTGCCAATCGTATTGAACCATAGATTTTCGTTCGACCTTCGGTTTTTCGGTGCAATTCACCTATTTTCGGTCCGCTGCTATGGTAACGCAGGGTTTAAAATCACTTAGCTTTGACGTTGACAGTTGGGACTTTACTATTTTTTCATTCTGTTAGAAAAATTGGATATTCCGACGCGTTCAAATTTCGAAATGAGTCACGCCAATACTAATTCCAAAATTTCCACTTTTCAGTCACTTTTTCAATTTCTAGAAAAAAGATGTAAAGTTTTGGAATCACTTCCTCAATCAACAGCACCCAAAAAGGTGCCTACCTATCAAAAATCAAATTCTATGCAAAATCAGTTTGGGCAAAAGCCTACCTATAAATCATCCAATTCGCATTTTATAGGACTGTCTGGCACCTCAACTAATTCAAGTACGGGAATAAAATGTTTCCGGTGTAATCAAGGTCACGTGCTTTCGAAATGTCAAACATTTCTTGACCTATCGCCTATCGATCGCCTATCTTTCGTCAAGCAGAAAAAATTATGTCTAGCGTGTTTTCATCCCTCGCATGGGGTAGACACGTGCATATCAAAATATTCATGCAGGACTTGCAATAGTAAAAGGAACCACACTTTAACTCATATCTTAGAAACTAATAAAGAGTCTGACAGCCAAGATACTAGTCCTGTCATTCACACACCACCTGTCAATAATCTTCATGTGTCATTAAATACCTCAGGACCTTCAGGTACCTTTCTTTTATGCACCGCCATAATAGATGTTATGGACAGTTGCGGAAATTTTCAACCTGTAAGGGCACTGCTTGATTCTGGATCACAGACAGGATTCATCAGTGAAAAGTGTATTCAGCGTCTTAATCTTCCTAGGCGAAGTTACACCACTAAAATATTCGGATTAAATCAAATGTCTTCTCTTACTTCCAAAGGGCTCGTTCAATGTCACATTAAGCCACAAGGACAGGTCACTCCTTTACTTAATTTCGAAGCAATTGTTGTTCCACAACTATGTTCCAATATCGCTACATTCACTTTGAACGATAATCAGTGGAAACACTTGGAAAACCTTAAACTTGCCGACCCATCTTATCTCAAATCTAGACCTGTGGACCTAGTTATTGGTTGCGAGCTATTCGCACAGATATTCAAGGAGGGCAGGGTTCTTGGACAAATAGGGCAACCGTCAGCCCTTGAAACCATCTTTGGCTGGGTCGTCATGGGAAAAGTTGACGAAGTAGGTAGTCTTACGGAATGAACCAGTTGTTTATTAACGAATCATTCACCTCCTTTAGAGGTCATTATCCCTAGGTTTTGGGAAATCGAACATTTGCCTATAAAACAAATCTTATCAAAGGAAGAAAAACAAGCGGAATCAATTTTTACTGCGAGTGTCGTACGGCAACCGAGCGGTAGATTCATGGTAGTTCTTCCGTTTAAAGATAAAATAAACCCTGACCTAGGAAATACTTATCCGCAAGCTTATCGTAGATTTTTACTTCTAGAAAACAGATTACTTAAAAATCCTGATCTGTACACTGCCTATTCAAGTTTCATGCAAGACTATATCGATTCTAATCACATGAGTCTAGTTTCATCTAGTCAACCAAAAGTCGACGTATCATGTTTTTTGGCACATCATTGCGTACTAAAGCCGGAAAGCTTAAGTACAATATTAAGGGTAGTCTGGGATTGTTCGGCAGTCACCCCAAAGAATATTAGTTTCAATGACACGTTGTTATCTGGACCGAAACTTCAAAAGGATATTGCTTCTTTACTCCTTACGTTTCGTCTTAATCCTATTGCCTACATTGCTGATATCAAACAGATGTTCCGTCAAGTCCTTATCAATCCTTATCACCGTCCTTATCAAAGGATATTGTGGAGGTTTTCTCCACAGGACCCACTTTCAATGTGGGAACTTTCTACTGTCACTTTTGGCATGACATGCTCACCTTTTCTAGCCATGCGTACATTAAATGAGCTGGCAGAGAGAGAAAAGGAACGTTCTCCTATGGCTAGTACTGTTCTAAAAACGTCAATTTACATCGACGATATCTTGGGAACTAGCCCTTCGCTTTCTGAAGCTCTCTCCCTTCAGACGGAACTCAATGATTTGTTGAAGTCGGGAGGATTCGAACTTAAAAAATAGGAAAGCAATTGTCCTGAGTTATTGGCAACATTCCCAGAATCCGATCGTCAAATCTCTCTCTTTTGACAAGGATGAACCACACTTTATCAAAGTTTTAGGCCTTCAATGGCATCCAAAAAACGACATTTTTTCTTATCAATGCCGAATGAAGGACAAACCCCCAACTAAACGTTCTATTTTATCTATCATAAGAACAATCTTCGATCCCTTAGGTTTTCTTTGTCCCTTGTTGCTACAAGCAAAATTTATTTTGCAACAGTTGTGGATATCGAAAATAGGCTGGGACGAAGAACCAGATTCTTCTATCATCGACTCTTGGAACAAACTTCGTTCTGAATTCCCGCTTCTTTCCAATTTTCAATTACCCCGACAAATCAAACTGTCTAAAACCAATACCTGTCAAATCATCGGCTTCTGTGACGCTTCAATTCGAGGTTACGCAGGCGTCGTATATTTTCGTGTCGAAGAGGAAAACAATATATCTGTTTCTCTCATATCTGCAAAATCTAGGGTCGCGCCTATAAAGTCAAAAACTTTGGCTAGTCTAGAACTTCTAGGCGCATTTCTTTTAAGCGAATTAATTGACTTCGTCTTATCTAGCTATGAAGGAAAAATAACTTTTACAAATATCGTTACTTTCTGCGATTCGCAAGTCGTATTGCACTGGCTTTCATCTCGTCCTAATCGCTGGAAAACCTTTGTTGGAAATCGAGTCAGTAGGATCCAAGAAATCATTCCCTCAAACTCATGGCGCTACATTCCTTCTGCTTTAAATGCAGCCGATATTGCGTCACGAGGGGCCACCCCTTCACAGCTCATTTCACATGACATGTGGTGGAACGCACTGTCGTTTTTGTGGTCTCCCGAAAACGAATGGCCCGATTTTCATAAATCAAAAATGCCGATTGATTTCGGAGATATTAATCTGGAGGAAAAGCCAAAGGTCTGTTGCAATGCGATAATTGACGTTAACTTCTTAGATCAGCTTCTTATCAAATATTCATCTATATCAAAAATTCAACGTATCATTTGTTATGTCCTTCGAATAGTTAACCTTTTTTAAAACCATTCCTATCAAAAACCCACTAATCTACCGGACCAAAAAATTATTTTTGAAAATATTGTTTTTCCTACCACCGATGAGATGCAAAGTGCGTTATACCTTCTTATCAAACGCGTTCAAGGTTCTTGCTTTTCTGAGCTTTTTTCCGCGTTATCTAAGGATAAACCAATACCGAAACCTTTTCGAAAACTTTCACTTTTTCTTGATGAAAATAATATCATTAGAGTCGGTGGCAGATTACAAAAATCTGACCTTTTGTCTTATTCTGCAAAACCCCGGTCTTACTTTCGAGTAATCATCATTTAACTACTCTTCTTATCGAGTCCACTCATCGACAATACCTTCATCCTGGGTTTAAAACATTACATAATCTGCTTTTACAGCAATTTTGGATATTATCTGCCAGACGGGCAATTCAAAGAACCATATCCAAGTGCTTGCAATGTTTTAGAATCAACCCTAAACCCTGTAGACCGCCCATAATGAGTTCACTTCCCGCTTATCGAATCAATCAACTTAAACCTTTTTCGAGTGTAGCTATCGACTTTGTGATTCCTCATGGTTACCGTGGTTGTAAAGCTTTCAAATCGTATGTCTGTGTGTTTGTCAGTACGGCCACACATTGCGTGCATTTGGAATTAACCATGGAACTGTCCACCGAAGGGTTTGTAGGTGCATTCCATCGATTCATTTCCAAACGTGAAAGCGTGACGCAATGCTGGTCAGATCAGGGCAGTAATTTTATAGGGT
This sequence comes from Aspidapion aeneum, assembly GCA_963576565.1. NCBI lineage: Eukaryota > Metazoa > Arthropoda > Insecta > Coleoptera > Brentidae > Aspidapion > Aspidapion aeneum. The sequence goes on along the minus strand of OY755038.1, from coordinate 181,047,066 downwards.
TTCGTAACCAATTACTTGATTACGCAAGAAGTGCGTCTACCAGACTTTCTATTCGTTGGCATCTGGGACCCCCTCTCAGTCCACATTTCAATGGCCTGGCAGAAGCTGGCGTCAAAAGTTTTAAAACTCACTTTGTTCGAGTTGTCGGCGACCAGAAGTTGTCCATCATGGAAATGTCCACCCTTACATGTCGCATAGAAGCTGTACTTAATAGTCGCCCTTTATCTCCTGCCTCTTCAGACCCACACGATCTTCAACCTCTTACCCCTGGGCATTTTTTGACTCTTGAACCCCTTAATTCAGAAATTCCGGAGTCAGATTTGTCCGAGGTTCCCCTAAATCGGCTCTCGCGATGGCAACTAATCCAAAAACTACATAATGATTTTTGGAAAAGGTATTCTGTAGAGTATTTGCATACGCTACAACAGCGACACAAGTGGACTGATCCTTTCACATGTGAGTGATCACATCCAATCACCTTTGAAATGGCCAGTCGGTCGGGTTATCGAATTGCATCCCGGCGGAGACGGTCAAGTGCGTGTAGCGACGGTACGAACGGCGACCGGTGTTTACAAGCGGCCAGTTGTAAAACTGTGCCTCTTGCCGAATTAAAACTAATTTTCATTTTTTCTACCTATTGAAGTCAATTATTACAATAGGTAATTCTTTATTATTTTTTTTGAATTTTGTTTGTTTGTTTTGCCTTTTTCGGGTTTTCGTTATCTCTAAATAAACTTACGATACTTATCTGTTTTTTCATTCATTTATATTTATCGGTCGATCATTTTTCTTATATATATATCTGTCCGGCTGATATTCTAAAATTGTGTGTTTTGGAGGGCAGTTATGTTAGCTCCCGCTAAATTTCGCGGTTGTTTTTAAATTTAAAAACCACACAATTGGATGACGGACAGAGTACATTTTTCGCGCATTGACATGCGCACCAAGAATCAGAGAGATCCTTTCTACCGCCTCGAGAAAAATGGCGTGTTAATTACTTTCTCCAACTATTACAAATTTCTACACTTGAAAGTGCTCGATTTTGGTGTACTGAAGTATAGAACTAGAAACTTCAGCCCTTCAGCTACGTGGTGCCATCATTGGTTCCAGACAGGGGCCCCTGGAACGTGGAGAAATTGGCTGCAAACTGGTGAGTGCTTTGTTTCTGATTTCCGTTGTGTGGGTACCAGCAATTAACCTATGGACCTTTAATTATTTCGTGATTTCGTATCAATATATTTATGTTTGTTCGCGCTTTCATTTTATAAAATATATAGAGTCCATTGCAGTTATCATTTTTCTAGCTGCGGGCATACAGTAGTTGAGTTTTGCTTTCAGCGAACTCAATTTCTTGCGCACGTATCGCCGTTACATTATCTTTTAGTCAACATCTCTTTTGAACCGCAAATGCTTCTCTTTAAGATTACTCGTAAATGCCTTGACGAAGAGCACTAAAACCTGGCAATGTTATCTAGAACTTTTGGAAGACCAAAAGTGTGGATTTTCGAAAACATTGGAAAATTTTATTTAAAATGGAGGAAATCGTAAAAGTTGGCATTTTTTGGATGTAACTCCGTTGGCACAAAATAAGGTCTCCAGGGCGATATTCTAAAAACTTGAAATTTTCCAGGAAGGCTATTGTATTTTAGCCAGATCAACAATCAGAAAGCAAGTGCCCTATTTCTAAACCCTGCAACTAGGGTATCCAAGTCCCGCACCAAATATGCTTTCGGGACTTCGGGACCAAATGTCAGGTCCAGGGACTGGTCTCGAAACTAAAATAAAAGTAATTAAATTAATTTAACACAGGACAGAACACAGGTTTATTGATATTGGTAAATGGTTAACATAAAATCAATTTGACAAACGTAGCAAATAAAAAGGTAAGTATAGGGAAACATTACTTTTGTCCAAAGTGAGATTTAAGTGCCAAGAGTGCATTTAAGGACTCATCATTTAATCTTAAATGAACCTTGTTAAAAAACCGCCGGCCACTGAGAAAACTCTCTCCGATTGGACGCTGGTAGGTGCTCGTAGCATAGCTGCAAATATTGTCCTCGACAACCGTCATCCTCAAAAAGGCCATTTCTCGGTTTATTATTTTTGAAAATCGATCTGGTTTTGCACTTGATGACGTTTGTATGATTGCTCTTGTACTTGTTGAGGCAGTAGCAAATATTGCATTTTCAATAAATCCGTCTAACTTTTTTGCTACCCTTTCGCGTTCATGCAATAGACGGCGCTGCGTCACGCTTATTATGCATGTGTCTGGTATAATTTAGCGGTTTTGGGACCAATTTGAGGTCCCGGGACCTTCACTGAGTCCCGCGACCACTTTTTTTAGGAAAACTCCCGGGACCGTCCCAGGACCAAGTCCCGGTACTGGATACCCTATCTGCAACGCGATATTTTCACTATACCGTAAAATTGGTCCGAATTTGACTGAATTCGTTTTTTAAAATATATTTATATATTATATTTAGTCATTGTTCCAAAACTATTTGACTGATTTTAATTAAATTTTGTGAACTTGTAGAATCAAAGGAACACCAGCAACGGAACCATCTTATTAGACTTTAAGATAAGTTTTTGGTTTATGAGTTTTATTTTTTAAAAATGGACTTTAAGATAAGTTTTTGGTTTATGAGTTTTATTTTTAAAAAACTACGTAAGATTTTGCAGTCAAAAATACTAAATCGAGAAAATTTTTTACGTTTTTACTTCTTTACCGTTTTTGAATTGCAATTAGTTTTTGGAACCATTAAAAAGTCCAAATTTTTTTTTAAATAAAGTTTGAGTTTTTTAGTTTTACCGTTATTAAATTTGGAAAAGAAATATTGAAAAACACGCAAACATCTCACGGGAAATTACACGCATTTTTACAAAAATCGTGATATCCGAATTCGCCAAAAATGTGCTACTTACTTCTCTGTACATACATAGGTGCCCCAGGGGCCCGGGCCCCTCCCAAGCCTTGGATTTTTTTACTTATTTTCGACATATTTTAAAAAAAAACACAAAAAATAGCTTAAAATTCGACATCATAAGGCTTTGCCCCCCCCCCCCCCCCCAAGAGGCCTCGCCCCCCCCCCCCCCAAGACATATTCCTGGGTGCGCCTCTGGTACTTAATAAAGAAGGCGCTAGCCTACTGCAGTTAACATTTGTTAAACCGGACTTTAAAAAATGATATAAAATTAAAAAATTTGCAAATTTTTTTAAAAGCATAAGTGCAATAATAATAGGACTGATATTGATTTCGTGTTAAAGAGGAGGAAATTGCTATAATTCTTTTAATAATAAAAAAAAAACTAGGATCTATAGTTTTTAAGGTTTAGTGCAAAATAATAAAAAAGTCCCATAAAAATCAAGTAAATTTTTTACAAAAATTATGATATTTTCAAAACCGTTAATACCATTCGCTTATTCGAACTTTTTTTACCTAAAAATTCATTAACAGTTTTACCACTCTCTTACAGCTCACAATCACCGACATCCAGTGGTGCCAGATGGTCATGCGGGGGCAGACGCAGCAGAAGTTGGATTCCCACCCTCTAAATGGAGAGCATAGCTGAGGACTATACATTAATTAAAGCATGTCAATATCAACGATCCTCACCACCCGTTCCAGACACGTGCGCCAAGTAGTTTTACTTACAGCTTATTTGAACTCCGCTTCGCGTCAGAAAAAATTTTTTACCCTTGCGAGCGTAAAAGGCCTTTTCCCGTACCAATTTTTATCCAGAAGGTTCAACTTCCCGCACGCCGCGCCGTACGCAAACAAAATTTACACCCGGCATGCGTAAAAAACTGGCTTGGGCTTCGTAATATTTTTTTTTCCACGAAAGTTATTTTTTTTGTGAAAAACGATACCTTTTGGACCACATAGAAATTACAAAAACTATAAAAAATTTAGTTTATAATGTAGGTATAAATTCAAGCCAAATTTTGATAATAATTATACTTTAATTTAGAAAAAATATCAAAATTCTACGTACAATATGACGCAGACGCAGCCATTTTTTCGACACTACCAAATTATGCTGTTGTAGTTGTCACACATTCTTATCTTTATCAATTACTGCAGGAATACATGGTTTCTCCGGGTCTTGATGAGCTTGAAACTGCGCTTGACATTCGAATGCGGACGCTGCAGCAGGAAATTTTTCCGAAGAAGTTGATATCAGCCACCTGCGTCATACATTTTTCATTGCGGTAAGTTCACGAAGAACCGCTGATGCGGGGTATGCGCTGATCTTAGTGCTTTTACTTACAGTACAAATTAATGTAACTTGGACCGACTTGACGTTTGATTTTTTCTCTCTCTAATCTTTATCACCAAAATATGTTTCTTTTCATCTATGTTGGTGCCAGTTTACCTCTCCTGCATTCCTTAGCAACCCCAAAAATTGTTGCCGCCTTATCCAACAAATATATATTATTCCGCACTAGTTGATAATTCTTACACGTATGCAGTTTGGTCAAGTGCTCCGCACCATATATCCGTCGGAGCCTGTTTGTTCACATGCGAAAACATCACCACCCTTGACTTGACTGAACTCTTCTCCGCGTTGTTCTGTCAACTTCTTTCGCATAGAGTAAAGGCGCGTTCTCACAAATCGATTTTAGTTCATCAACTTTAGTGAATGAAAGTTTTTGTTCTGACCACAACAAAAAAATTGATCGAATTAGTTGAACAAAAATGGCGTTAGCGGCACTAATCCGTGCAATTTTTAATGGTGTACAATTGTTTGTACATGGTTCTTATTGTTTTTATTTTATTTTTAACATCCGCTGTATTTAGAATGTCTATTTCGATTTCCCGCGTCATCACATTTAAAGTTTTTTCTCTGGCATCTTTATTTTCCTTTTTATCTAGTCGATGATTACAAAGACAGTCATTACTATGGTATAGTTCTATAAATTTAAACATAACGCCCTCTAACCACTTTAAACTCCTTTTGTTTAGCTTTTAATCGCACTATAATTATTTTTTGTTATTAAGAAGGAGGGCTCAACAAAGAATAAGCTATTAGTACACTGAGAGAAGAATTTTGTAACAATAACAAACATTTTGTAACTGTTACCAAATGCGTTGCCCATATTTGGCTTATTAGATATTTGTTTGCAGGTAACAATTCATAAATTTTAACAATTGAAACAAATATTTGTTAATAAAAACAAAATCGTCTGGCAATATTTAAAAAAAGCTACATTAAGCACTAATATATATATATATATATATATATATATATATATATATATTTTTTACGGGTATGCGCACTCGCAAGGAGATCCCTATCACGCTTGAGAAGCGGCAAGTGCGCGGCAATGTTGGTGTGTGTTGGTTTTGAAACGGTTCAGGATGTAACCTGCAGGGAAAACTGTCATAGGGAGTTTTTTCCACAGCGATGCTGTTCTTCAGAGATATGAATTCTGATATAATGAGGTTCTTGGTGCCTCTATTTTGACAATAAATTGATGGTTACCGTCTGTTTGACGTGTTCGCCTAGTAGGTGCTACTCCCGGGGGATCATACGTACCAACTCTTCAGAGCATTTTCCGTGACAAATACCTGTAGAAGAGAGATAGATCGCCCACAGTTCTTCGATGTTCGAGACTATCCAAGCTACGGGTAAGTGCGGGGTCATTGATCAGCTTGATAGCTCGTTTTTGCACGGTGTTCAAAAGCATTAAGGTATGTTTGGGTGCCGCACTCCATATATGTGAGCAGTACTCCATAGTTGGTCGAATCTGGGCTTTGTAGTGTCAGCAGTTGGCTTGGTGTATACAGATGTCTTGTACGAAATAGCACCCCAAGCTTTTGGGACGCCCTTTTAGCTATATCTGCCACGTGACTGTGCCAAGACATGTTGGTCTCTGCAGTGACTCCTAAGATGTTCAACTGGCTCTGCAATGCGACAGCACTTCCAGATAGCATGATGTTTGGCTCACCGGTGCTGGTCTTTTTTGAAAACAGGGCTGCTTGGGTTTTCTGCGCGTTGAACTGTATAAGGTTTTTGTTGCCCCAGTCCTCTATTAGCTCCAAGTCGTTATTTATCTGTAATATTTCAGTTAGTCTAAGGTAATGGAATTCACGTGCGGAGACACATGTGGGTGGTATGACTGAGGAGACTACATTGCCATCATCTGCAAAGCAATAAAGTGGATTTACTGTTTTATCTATGAGGTTATTTATGTAAATCAGAAAAAGTGTTGGCGAAAGGATTGCTCCCTGTGGCACACCAGCATTTATTTGGTAAGAGTTAAAGTTCCGGCCATCCAAGTGCAAAGTCTCGGCGACAATCCCGTTGCATTGAGCTTGTTGAGCAGATTTTCATGCCAGACTTTATCGAATGCTTTAGATATATCTAGGGCAATTGTTCTTGTTTCACCTCGCAACTCAATCGCTTTTTGCCATAAGTGAGTGACGTATGTAAGTAAATCGCCAGTTGACCTATATTTTCGAAATCCGTATTGCTTGTCGTTGATAATTTTGTACTTTTCCAAGTACTTGGTTAGGTGATTGTTCACAACTCTTTCCATTACTTTTGATATCACCTGAAGTAGAGCAATTGGTCTATAGTTTAACGGATCTGTCTTTTTTCCTTTCTTTGGAATGGGTTGTACTGCGGCAGACTTCCAAGATGATGGATATACTCCTTGCCTATAAGATAAATTGAATAATTTTGCGAAAGTTGGGGTGAGTTCGCTAGCACAATTTTTGAGTACTATCGCGGGAATGCCATCTGGACCCATTGCTTTGTTTGTATCCAACTTTTTAAGGGATTTTCGTATTTCTCTGTGACAAAAGGGTACCTCTGGCATACTGTGGGAAACCCTTTCAATGAACGGTGTTAGGTTTGAGTTGGAGGAAAAGATTTTGGCCAGCATATTGGCTTTTTCCTCTGATGTTGTGGCTAAGTGAGTATTTTTATCTGTAAGTGGTGGTATGGATGACTTGGTGAAGTTTGATCCAACGGCTTTTGCAAGAGACCAAAAGGACCTAGAACTACTTGGACAATTCAGCAACCTGTTTTTTATTCTTTGATTGTATGTTTCTTTGGCGGCGTCAATAGTAATTTTGCAACTATTTCTGGCTTCTATAAATTCTGTGTGGTTTTGAGCGGTTTGTTGTCGTTTCCAAAGGTTATATGCTCTGTGTTTTTTCTGTACAGCCGTTTGACACTGACTGTTGAATCAAGGTTTTGCATTAGCTCTGCCTTTTATTGTATGTGGGATATATGCATCCATTCCAGATAAAATTACTTTTGTTATTTCATTACAGCAAATAGTGGGATCAGCTGTTTTAAAGCAAACCTCTTGCCATGGAAAATCCAGGTAAAACTGTTTAAGGTCATTCCATTTTGCCAGTTTATAGTGCCATATTTTACGAGGAAGTGATTGTTGGCTTGGCGGTATGAACATTTCGCACTTTGTTCTTATAAGTTTATGATCGGAGGAACCAAGTGGGGGATCTACTTGAATTGTGTACAAGTCAGGATTTGTAGTTAGGAACAAGTCTAAAAGCGCTGCAAATTCACCCCTTTCTGAGATACGGGTAGGTTCATCGACAAGCTGCGTTAGACCACAACTTATGGCAAAAGCTTCTGCTTCCCTGCCTTCATTATCTGTTTTGTTGTGGTGTTTTAGCCAGGGTATATTGTGGACGTTGAAATCGCCTAAAAAATCAATTTCCGCATGTGGATAGTTAGACTGTATACTATCACAGTTTTCGGATAATGTCGCAAAAAAGTTTTGATACTCGGTGTTACTTAGCGGTCGGTAGAGGCAGCAAATGAACTTGGTCGATGACTTTGAGGTGAATTTCAGCCATATGATATCGAGGTTCGCTGGTTCTAGCTTCTCCTCTCGATGACATGAAAGGTCATTTTTAATGTACACACAGATCCCAAAATTATATCGAAATCGGTGGTGTAGGTCATAGCCGGGATAAAGATAGTTCACAATAGGTGTTGCAGAACTGATTTTAGTTTCAGTGAGAACAAGGATGTCAGGTCTTTGTTCTTCAAGATGTTGATGAACTGAATTCATGTTGGTACTTAATCCTCTTATTATTGCTAAAATCAATTCTGAGTTGAGTTTTTGGTCTTTTATTGTTGGTATTTAAAAATATATGTGAGTTTAATTATTAATATACTGTATATTTATTATAAGGATCATTCTTATTTTGCATTCATAAGGTATTTGTAGGTTTCACGTTCTGTTTAATATACAGGGTGTTCATTTTGAAACTTCCCACCCCAGATTTCTCGAAAATGATTTTTTTTTAAAAAGCAAAAACACGTCAAATAATTTATTAAGGAGGACACATTCTGGCTATCTTAAAATTTTTGTAGTACACACCCCCTTTGAGGGGTACATTTTACCCCTATATTTTGAATATGGAAAGTGGGTCAATTGACACTTTTTTTTGAAGGTTACACAAAAGTGTACAAATTTTGAAAATCTATCAATTTGTTTTTGACATATTCACTTATTTTTTCAAAGGGGGTGTGTACTACAAAACGCCCGTGATCAAAATAACGCGCGTGATCAAAATAGCGCGTATCATAATGGCGCGTGTTCAAAATAACGCGTATCAAAACAGCGCTTTTCAAAACAGGGCGTTTTCAGAATAGCGCGTGTTCAAAATAGCGCGTATCAAAATAGCGCGTGTTCAAAATAGCGCGTGATCAGAATAGCGCGTATCGAAATAGCGCGTATTAAAATAATATATATTCATCTAAACAGTTTGAGCAAGGTCAGATAAGTTATACTTACTTAACCGTTAAATAAACCGATGGCTTGCTATACTTAACACAACTCATATAGTTCGACTAAGGGGTCTCTTTCTAACATATTTTTTTCAAAAAAAAAAACTTCCCTGGCTTCTTTTCCGGGGTCCTAGAGGGTGTGTAACCAAACCGAACCGAACATTTTTTCCAGTAACTCCCTGACCTTTTTTCACCAAAAAAAAAATGTCACCAAGTCACAGGTCAGAATAGAAACCTACCAAAATAAGGATCGGGAAGCTAATTTAGGGAAATAATTTTTCGAAAAAATGTTTCGGTTTGGTTCGGTTCATTTCAGTTCGGTGTGGTTTGAATCGGTTCGGTTCGGTTCGCTTTGGTTACACCCTATAGGATCCCGGGAAAAAAGTCAGGAAAGTTTTTTTTTTTTAAATATGTTAGAAAGAGACCCCTTACTCGAACTATTTTGTAACAGCGACGTTTGTAATGGCGATCTTTCAAAACGCGGTATTTTTAGACGCGCTATTTTGAATACGCGCTATTTTGATACGCGCTATTTTGAACACGCGCCATTTTGATACGCGATGTTTTGATACGCGCTATTTTGATACGCGTTATTTTGAACACGCGCCATTATGATACGCGCTATTTTGATCACGCGCCGTTGTGATACGCGCTATTTTGTTCACGCGCTATTTTGATACGCGCTATTTTGAACACGCGCTCAAATGAGCGCGCTATTTTGATACGCGCTATTTTGATACGCGCTATTTTACTACAGAGGCATTTTTTTTGGACCTCGTAAGTAACTTTTTGTTATATCGGAAAACATTTTACAGATTGTTTTATTACACCTGCATGCCCCCATTCGGTTTTTTATAGTTAACTTTACATATTTAGACAGAGTTTAATGAAATTATAACGATGCTAATATTTACGCAAACATGATTGCCGACTCTCTCAATTTTGTATGTAGGTGTGCCGGCCCAGCTAACCCCATATATTTTCTAAAAACATTTTTTTTTTATTTTAAGTTTAAAATCAGCATGCGTACGTATGATGGACTAAAAATTACGTCATGTAATAATTCTCGCCCTAAACAAATGTTTTAGATTGTCCGCCTCTTGAAGACTGCGACGACTTGCGCCCGTAGTTATTTATCAAAGTTACCTTTGGCCACGCTGAAACACTTTCGACTGGAATCGGGCATATTGCGGTCTCTTATTAATATATGCCATATTCTATCTGTTTTTTACCGTCTTATGGAAATTAGGCCCCTAGATGTGGACTTGTTCACGCGGTATCTTGATTGGTGTTCTCTTGCAAACAAAAAACGATTAGTTTTTAGCAGAAGTTATAAGCCAAAAATTTTGAAAAAACAGTAAAAAAGCCGCCATTTATTTATTTATGACATCACACTGACCCTTCAACTCAAATTTGAGGCAAACACCCGGTGACTTAAAATTGTGTGATCTATTATTACCAATCGATCTAGGGAAATTTTAAAAATTCGTGCTTTTCCGAAAGCTGGCGAAAGAAAGACCAAGAATATCAACCGAAGAAAATGGTCAACAGCTATACTAACTGAAACTCCGGTTAAAGAAGAGTTGGAACGTGAAAAAAGTAAAAGAAAAGAAAAATTTGTAACAAAAAATGTCTTCGAGGAAAAGAAGCATAGAAAAACTACTCAGAAAAGGACACTGAAAGATAACAGCGATGATGAAGAGGAAACATTTTGTCTAGTCTGCATGGAACCATTCTCAAACAGCAAACCAAAAGAAAAATGAGTACAATGTTTAACTTACAAGTTTTGGGCCCATGAAACATGTGCTGATGCAGGGTTTACTTATGTTTGCTAAAACCGTAATTCCGAATCAGACTAGAGCAAGAATTAGGTTACTTTATATTGTTTGTTTTTTAAGAAATTTAAAGTTTAGTATTTTATTATTATCAATAAAAATAATCTAAGAATTTCCTGTTATTTTATGTTGCATATATATACAGTTCCTAATTATTCAACCATGCCCAACTTGCCACATCGTATGGCCCAACTTACTCCGTGGGTGGGGTTAGTTGGGCTGCTTGCAAGGGTGCTAGAAAAAAGTGTTTTTTAAGTTTGAATGCATAGTTTTAAAAACCAATATTTGCCTTAAACATATTATAATTGTAAAACTGTAAGTAATATAGCAATGCTTTTATTTACATTTATGTAAAAAGTGGCTCAACTAGCCCCGCTCTCTCTTACAAAATGTCAACCGAATAGTCACGATCTGCGCGCGACAAGGCCCGAGCCGAGACGGTACAAAGTTATATTGCTCGATAAAATCGCATGTTAATAGTAACCAAATTTGTTGTGAACTTTACGAGGTAATTAATAGAAACCAATTCAGACAGTTATAATAACAAAATCACGCCATAACATTATACAAAAAATGTTTGTTGTAATAAACACAAAGAAATATTTGCCAATATTAAGAGTATATTTATATTTGGGAAAATTTAAGTATTAATAACAAAGACGTTCTGTTACCTTAAAAGAAAGAGTGTTTTGGTTATGGTTAATATAAGGCAACTAATATTTAAAAAAACATCAAATTATTAAAGAAACAAATGAAATTTTATTTATAACTAAACACTTTAAAAAAGGTTTGTTACCAATAATTAATGATATTTGCTTTTAATATTTTCTAATGAGCACGACAAAAATCAGGTTTACCAAATATTTGTTACTAATAAAATCGGTTTTTTTTTTCAGTGTAAGCGGCGTAGGGCATAAAAAAGGCGGAATGGGACAACTGGGCGCCGCCAACTCGGCGCCGCCAACTGGGCGCCAGGCCAACTGGGCGCCGGGCCAACTCGGTGCCGCCAACTGGGCGCCGGCCAACTCGGCGCCGGACTAAAAATGTTTTTTTTCATAAAATGTGTGGATGAAAAATAAAATATATTATTTATATAACATCTTTAAAAAATCCTTTACGCAGTTTTTTACAAGCTTTTATATTTAGCTTCAGATGTTCTGTCTAACTGACTAACTAACTATCTATCAAATATTGTGAGGCGTTTTTGACACACTTCCCATTATCCGATTTGGATGAAATTTGGTACAGACGTAGTGGTCCCATGACAATACAACACTAAGAAAAAAATATCCTCCCACCCCTATCCCCACCCCTTCTATACAAAAATGTGTTTTTGACACACTTCCCGTTATCCGATTTGGATAAAATTTGGTATACACATAGTGGTCCGATGATAATAAAACAATCAGAAAAAATATAAATCGGATAATGGGAAGGGTGTCAAAAACGCATTTTCTATGGAAGGGGGTGGGGGTAGGGGTGGGAGGATATTTTTTTTTTAATGTTGTATTGTCATCGGACCACTATGTGAATACCAAATTTCATCGAAATCGAATAATGGGAAGTGTGCCAAAAACTCATTTTTCTTTGAAAGGGGGTGGGGGTAGAGGTGGGAGGATATTTTTTTCTTAATATTGTATTGGTATCGGATCACTATATGTTAGCTCCCGCTAATTTTCGCGGTTGTTTATATATTTTTAAAACCACACAATTGTATGAAGGGCAGAGTGCATTTCGCGTATTTGGACATGCGCACCAACAACCAGTGAGATCCTTGTCGACCGCCTCGAGAAAATGGCGTGTTAATTTCGTTCTCCAACTATTTCAAATATCTACACCTAAAAGTGCTCGATTTTTGTGTACTGAAGCATAGAACTAGAAACCTCAGCCCTTCAGCTACGTGGTGACATCATTAGATCCAATCAGGGGCCCCTTAGAAGTGGAGAATTTGGCTGCAAACTGGTGAGTGCATTTGTATCTGATTACCGTTGTGTGGTTCCAACAATTAACCTATGGACCTTATTAATTATTTCGTAATTCATATCAATATTTTTATGTTTGCTCGCGCTTTCATTAATTAAATTATACAGTCCATTGCATTTATCGTTTTTCTTACTGCGGGCATAACATAAGTGCTCCTTTGACCGAATTAATTATTTAAAATAATAAATCCATACGACGGTATTAATAATTATTTTCAGGCCGAAAACAAGGCGGCCTTGAATTTTTCGCATCGTATTTGCAACGGGAGAAAGTCGTCGGTGTGGTGCGGCGCAGTGCACGTGTCTACCGCGTTGTATAAACAAAGCGAAGGAATCAAAACAAAACAAACAACAACATTTCTCATTTGTGTGTTAGGGTGTTTCATATCATTTCGATATTTAAAACAGTTTTCATCAATTGCGATAAATTAGTGCATATTTTTAACAATTCGTCCTTTTTCTATTTCAGAAGCATTAATTTAGCGTTAATTGTATATTTACCGACATTTCTGTGATTAGATGTGTTCCATATCATTTCGATATGTAAAACAATTTTCATCAATTGCGATAAATTAGTGCATATTTTCGACAATTCGTCATTTTTCTATTTCAGAAGCATTAATTTAGCGTTAATTGTATATTTACCGACAATTTCGTCATTTCAAAGGTAAAATCATGTCTGTCAAAAAAGCTGTGCAAAAACGCAAGGGTTTTTTATCTGCGATCACCGAGTGTTATGTGTTTTCACAAACTGCGGCATCGGATGAAAGAGCGAGAAACGAGTTTTAAGTGAGTATTCCGATTTGGATGAAACCTTCGATAAATGCATGCTGGCACATAATGACGTCATTATGTTGATAGACGATGCGGACGACGAGGAGTTTAAAACGCAGGATGCGATCCTTTCAGAAGCTCGTAAATATTTTTATGCGTGTAAGGGGGTTTACTCTAAAATATTTCCGGTTGAGGCCCCATCCTTTTCGGGATCATATGTTCGACAAAACGAAACTCCAAAACTCAAAGAGTTAGGTATTCCCATATTTCGAGGTGATAAAAAATTATGGCCAAACTTTTTCGATCTTTTTAATAACATTATAGATCAAAATCAAAGTCTAAGTAACGTTCGAAAACTTCAATATTTATTTTCATAGCTCGAGGATGAGCCTTTAAAATTGATATCAGGGATTAGCTTATCTGATCAAAATTATAAAATTGCTTACGACAAATTAGTCAATAGATATCAAAACAAGCGAGACCTCGCAAATTATGCTTTAAGCTCAATTATGAACTTCACCTTAAAAAACGAGTCAGCTAAAGAATTACGTAATTTAATTGACACCTTTTCTGAATCCCTAGAAATTTTAAAATTACTTAGCTTTGACGTTGACAGTTGGGACTTTATTATTTTTTTCATTTTGTTAGAAAAATTGGATATTCCGACGCGTTGAAATTTCGAAATGAGTCACGCCAATACTAATACCGAAATTCCCACTTTTCAGTCACTTTTTCAATTTCTAGAAAAAAGATGTAAAGTTTTGGAATCACTTCCTCAATCAACAGCACCCAAAAAGGTGCCTATCTATCAAAAATCAAATTCTATGCAAAATCAGTCTGGGCAAAGGCCTACCTATCAAAATTCAAATTCTATGCGAAATCTGTTTGGGCAAAAGCCTACCTATAAATCATCCAATTCGCCTTTTATAGGACTGGCTGGCACCTCAACTAATTCAAGTACGGGAATAAAATGTTTCCGGTGTAATCAAGGTCACGTACTTTCGAAATGTCAAACATTTCTTGATCTCTCACCTATCGATCGCCTATCTTTCGTCAAGCAGAAAAAATTATGTCTAGCGTGTTTTCATCCCTTGCATGGTGTAGATACGTGCAAATCAAAATATTCATGCAGGACTTGCAATAGTAAAAGGCACCACACTTTAACTCATATCTTAGAAACTAATCAGGAGTCTGGAAGCCAAGATACTAGTCCTGTCATTCACACACCACCTGTCAATAATCTTCATGTGTCATTAAATGCCTCAGGACCTTCAGGTACCTTTCTTTTATGCACCGCCATAATAGATGTTATGGACGGTTGCGGAAATTTTCAACCTGTAAGGGCACTGCTTGATTCTGGATCACAGACAGGATTCATCAGTGAAAAGTGTATTCAGCGTCTTAATCTTCCTAGGCGAAGTTACACCACTGAAATATTCGGATTAAATCAGATGTCTTCTTTTACTTCCAAAGGGCTCGTTCAATGTCACATTAAGCCACAAGGACAAGTCACTCCTTTACTTAATTTCGAAGCAATTGTTGTTCCACAACTATGTTCCAATATGCCTACATTATCTTTGAACGATAATCAGTGGAAACACTTGGAAAACCTTAAACTTGCCGACCCATCTTATTTCAAATCTAGACCTGTGGACCTGGTTATTGGTTGCGAGCTATTCGCACAGATATTCAAGGAGGGCAGGGTTCTTGGACAGGTAGGGCAGCCATCAGCCCTTGAAACTATCTTTGGCTGGGTCGTCATGGGAAAGGTTGACGAAGTAGGTAGTCTTACGGAACGAACCAGTTGTTTTTTAACGAGTCATTCCCCTCCTTTAGAGGTCATTCTCCCTAGGTTTTGGGAAATCGAACATTTGCCTAAAAAACAAATCTTATCAAAGGAAGAAAAACAAGCAGAATCAATTTTTACTGCTAGTGAATTACGGCAACCGAGCGGTAGATTCATGGTAGATCTTCCGTTTAAAGATAAAATAAAACCTGACCTAGGAAATACTTATCCGCAAGCTTATCGTAGATTTTTACTTCTAGAAAATAGATTAATCAAAAATCCTGATCTGTACACTGCCTATTCAAGTTTCATGCAAGACTATATCGATTCTAATCATATGAGTTTAGTTTTATCTAGTCAACCAAAGGTCGACGTATCGTGTTTTTTAGCACATTATTGCGTACTAAAGCCGGAAAGCTTAAGTACAAAATTAAGGGTAGTCTGGGATTGTTCGGCAGTCACCCCAAAAAATATTAGTCTCAATGACACATTGTTATCTGGACCGAAACTTCAAAAGGATATTGCTTCTTTACTCCTTACGTTTCGTCTTAATCCTATTGCCTACATTGCTGATAACAAACAGATGTTCCGTCAAGTCCTTATCAATCCTTATCACCGTCCTTATCAAAGGATATTGTGGAGGTTTTCTCCACATGACCCACTTTCAGTGTGGGAACTCTCTACTGTCACTTTTGGCATGACATGCTCACCTTTTCTAGCCATGTGTACCTTAAATGAGCTGGCAGAGAGAGAAAAGGAACGTTTTCCTATGGCTAGTACTGTTCTAAAAACGTCAATCTATATCGAAGATATTTTGGGAACTAGCCCTTCGCTTTCTGAAGCTCTCTCCCTTCAAACAGAACTCAATGATTTGTTGTAGTCGGGAGGATTTGAACTTCAAAAATGGACAAGAAATTGTCCCGAGTTATTGGCAACATTGCCAGAATCCGATCGTCAAATGCCTCTCTCTTTTGACAAGGAGGAACCCCACTTCATCAAAGTTTTAGGACTTCAATGGCATCCAAAAAACGACATTTTTTCTTATCAATGCCGAATGAAGGACAAACCCCCAACCAAACGTTCTATTTTATCTATCATAGGAACAATCTTCGATCCCTTAGGTTTTCTTTGTCCCTTGTTGCTACAAGCAAAATTTATTTTGCAACAGTTGTGGATATCAAAAATAGGCTGGGACGAAGAACCAGATTCTTCTATCATCGACTCTTGGAACAAACTTCGTTCTGAATTCCCGCTTCTTTCCAATTTTCAATTACCCCGACAAATCAAACTGTCAAAAACCAATACCTGTCAAATCATCGGCTTCTGTGACGCTTCAATTCGAGGCTACGCGGGCGTCGTATATTTTCGTATAGAGGAGGAGAATAATATATCTGTTTCTCTCATATCTGCAAAATCTAGGGTCGCGCCTATAAAGTCACAAACTTTGGCTAGGCTAGAACTCCTAGGCGCACTTCTTTTAAGCGAATTAATTGACTTCGTTTTATCTAGCTATGAAGGAAAAATAACCTTTACAAATATCGTTACTTTCTGCGATTCGCAAGTCGTATTGCACTGGCTTTCATCCCCTCCTAATCGCTGGCAAACCTTTGTTGGAAATCGAGTCAGTAGAATCCAAGAAATCATTTCTTCAAACTCATGGCGCTACATTCCTTCTGCTTTAAATGCAGCCGATATTGCGTCACGAGGGGCCACCCCTTCACAGCTCATGTCACATGACATGTGGTGGAACGCACCGTCGTTTTTGTGGTCTCCCGAAAACGAATGGCCCGATTTTCATAAATCAAAAATGCCGATTGATTTCGGAGATACTAATCTGGAGGAAAAGCCAAAGGTCTGTTGCAATGCGATAATTGATGTCAACTTCTTAGATCAGCTTCTTATCAAATATTTATCTATATCAAAAATTCAACGTATCATTTGTTATATCCTTCGAATAGTTAACTTTTTTCAAAACCATACCTATCAAAAACCCACTAAGCCGCCGGACCAAAAAGTAATTTTTGAGAATATTGTTTTTCCTACCACCGGTGAGATGCAAAGTGCGTTATACCTTCTTATCAAACGCGTTCAAGGTTCTTGTTTTTCTGAGCTTTTTTCCGCGTTATCTAAGGATAAACCAATACCGAAACCTTTACGAAAACTTTCACCTTTTCTTGATGAAAATAATATCATTAGAGTCGTTGGCAGATTACAAAAATCTGACCTTTTGTCTTATTCTGCAAAACACCCCGTCTTACTTTCGAGTAACCATTGTTTAACTACTCTTCTTATCGAGTCCGCTCATCGACAATACCTTCATCCTGGGTTTAAAACATTACATAATCTGCTTTTACAGCAATTTTGGATATTATCTGCTAGACGGGCAATTCAAAGAACCATATCCATGTGCTTGCAGTGTTTTAGAGTCAACCCTAAACCCTATAGACTGCCCATAATGAGTTCACTTCCCGCTCATCGAATCAATCAACTTAAACCTTTTTCGAGTGTAGCTATCGACTTTTGTGGACCTTTCTTTGTGATTCCTCATCGTTACCGTGGTTGTAAAGCTTTCAAGTCGTATGTCTGTGTGTTTGTCTGTACGGCCACACATTGCGTGCATTTGGAATTAACCATGGAACTGTCCACCGAAAGGTTCGTAGGTGCATTCCATCGATTCATTTCCAGATGCGGAAGCGTGACGCAATGCTGGTCAGATCAAGGCAGTTATTTTATAGGGTTTCGTAACCAATTACTTGATTACGCAAGAAGTGCTGCCACCAGACTTTCTATTCGTTGGCATCTGGGACCTCCTCTCAGTCCACATTTCAATGACCTGGCAGAAGCTGGCGTCAAAAGTTTTAAAACTCACTTTGTTCGAGTTGTCGGCGACCAGAAGTTGTCTATCATGGAGATGTCCACCCTTACCTGTCGCATAGAAGCCGTACTTAATAGTCTCCCGTTATCTCCTGCCTCTTCAGACCCACACGATCTTCAACCTCTTACCCCTGGGCATTTTTTGACACTTGAACCCCTTAATTCAGAAATTCCGGAGTCAGATTTGTCCGAGGTTCCCCTAAATCGGCTCTCGAGATGGCAACTAATCCAAAAACTACATAATTATTTTTGGAAACGGTATTCTATAGAGTATTTGCATACGCTACAACAGCGACACAAATGGGCTGATTGGTCCCCAAATATCAAGTTAAATGATTTGGTTATCATAACAAGTGATCACATTCAATCACCTTTGAAATGGCCGGTCGGTCGAGTCATCGAACTGCATCCGGGCGGGGACGGTCAGGTGCGTGTTGCGATGGTACAAACGGATACCGGTGTTTATAAGCGGCCAGTTGTAAAACTGTGCCTCTTGCCAAATTAAAAGTAATTTTAATTTTCTACCTTTTACCGGGTATTACAACAGGTTTTTTTATTTTTATTTTTTTTTGAATTTTTTGTTTGTTTGTTTTGCCTTTTTCGGGATTTTGTTATCTCTAAATAAACTAACAATACTTATCTGTTTTCATTCATTTATATTTATCGGTCGATTCTTTTTCTTATATCTATATCTGTCCGGTTGAGATTCTAAAATTGTGTGTTTTGGAGGGCAGTTATGTTAGCTCCCGCTAAATTTCGCGGTTGTTTATATATTTTTAAAACCACACAATTGTATGAAGGGCAGAGTGCATTTCGCGTATTTGGACATGCGCACCAACAACCAGTGAGATCCTTGTCGACCGCCTCGAGAAAATGGCGTGTTAATTTCGTTCTCCAACTATTTCAAATATCTACACCTGAAAGTGCTCGATTTTTGTGTACTGAAGCATAGAACTAGAAACTTCAGCCCTTCAGCTACGTGGTGACATCATTAGATCCAATCAGGGGCCCCTTAGAAGTGGAGAATTAGCTGCAAACTGGTGAGTGCATTTGTATCTGATTACCGTTGTGTGGTTCCAACAATTAACCTATGGACCTTATTAATTATTTCGTAATTCATATCAATATATTTATGTTTGCTCGCGCTTTCATTAATTAAATTATACAGTCCATTGCATTTATCGTTTTTCTTACTGCGGGCATAACACTATATGTATACCAAATTTCATCCAAATCGGATAATGGGAAGTGTGTCAAAAACGCATTTTTCTATAGATGAGGGTGGGGGTAGGAGTGGTAGGATTTTTTTTTCAATGTTGTATTGTCATCGGACCACTATATGTATAGCAAATTTCATCCAAATCAGATAATGGGAAGGGTGTCAAAAACGCATTTTCTATGGAAGGGGTGGGGGTAGGGGTGGGAGGATATTTTTTTTAAATGTTGTATTGTCATCGGACCACTATGTGAATACCAAATTTCATCCAAATCGGATAATGGGAAGTGTGTCAAAAACTCATTTTTCTATGAAAGGGGGTGGGGGTAGAGGTAGGAGGATATATTTTTCTTAATATTGTATTGTCTTCGGATCACTATATGTATACCAAATATCATCCAAATCGTATTACGGAATGTGTGTCAAAAACAAATTTTTCTATAGAAGGTGGTGGGGGTAGGGGTGGGAGGATATTTTTTTCTTATTGTTGTATTATCATCGGACCACTATGTGTATACAAAATTTTATCCAAATCGGATAACGGGAAGTGTGTCAAAAACACATTTTTCTATAGAAGGGGTGGGGGTAGGGTGGGAGGATATTTTTTTCTTAATGTTGTATTGTCATGGGACCACTACGTGTGACAAACACGCTTCACAAGATTTGATAGATAGTTAGTTAGACAGAACATCTGAAGCTAAATAAAAGCTTGTAAAAAAAATTGCGTAAAGGATTTTTTAAAGATGTTTTTATATAAATAATAAATTTTATTTTTCACCTACACATTTTATCAAAAAAAAAATTTTAGTCCGGCGCCGAGTTGGCCGGCGCCCAGTTGGCGGCGCCGAGTTGGCCCGGCGCCCAGTTGGCCCTGCGCCCAGTTGGCGGCGCCGAGTTGGCGGGGCCCAGTTTGCGGCGCCGAGTTGGCGGCGCCCAGTTGTCCTAGACCGTAAAAAAGGGGTTCGCCTGCACCAAGGTGATGATGGTCGCCAAGGTATATTTTTTGAAACTTAGATGTCTCCTGACTATATGAAATATATCTTGGCCTCCCACCTCTCTCGGTCATGCTCCTACCACCCCCTTTTAACCCCTTAAAATTAATTCTTTAATATCTCAGTAACCAGCAGTGATAGAACAAAAATTTTTTCACTGTTGTATGTGCGGTAATCTCCAGATTATATGATACATTTATACTCTATTGCATATTTCGAAAACTAAACAAGATATTTAAAAAAATATGTATTTTCAAAAAATCATTTTTTTCTCCATATTTGCTAAACCAAATCAGATACGAAAAAAAAAGTTTATACAAATATTTTTCCACCGTTTTTGCTCTTTTCAAAAGATCTATGAGGTTTTGTGAACCCCACACCCTCAATTTTGCTAATTATCTTAATGACTCATACCATATCAGAAATATGCCCAGTTTTGGCGTAATGGCCTAAATCAAATAGTGCTTCTGCGCGTAGGGTTTACAAAACCCGATCAATGTACCTTCCTGAAAAGAGCGAAAATGGTGGAAAGATATTTATTAAGATATTTTTTTTGTACCTAGTCTGGTTTAGAAAATATGAACAAAACTAAAAAAAATTTTTTTGAAAATACATACTTTTGTTTATATCTTGTTTAGTTTTCTTGATATGCAATAGAGCCTAAGCATATCACATAATCTAGAGATCACTAGACAAACAACAGTGGAAAAATTTTTGTTGAATCTCTGCTGGTTGCTGAGATATTGAAGAATTAATTTTAAGGGGTTGATAGGGGGGTGGAGGGGGTATGACCAAGAGAGAGGGAGGCCAAGATATATTTTCGTAGTCAGGAGTCCCGCAAGTTTCAAAAAATATACCTTGGCAACCATCATCTTTTAAGTGCAGTCGAAATGGCCTACGCCGCTCTACTATATACACTGTGTCCCATTTAAGACTTTCCACCTGTGATTTCTCGAAAACTGCTGAAAATGTTTAAAAATGCCGAGACAAGTGGATTTTGTTTGCGAGGGGGACACTTTTTGGCTATCTTGAAATTTTTGTAACACGCACAACCTTCGAGGGGTATACTTGACCCCTATATTTTGAATAGGGAAAGTGGGTCTAGTGATACCTTGTTTTGACGGCCTTTTGAATATCCTTACAACCGTGTAAAAATTTCAAAAATCTTTTGATTAGTTTTTGAGATAATTGCCTTCAAACTTTCAAATTTAACATAGACTGATCAAATAAACATTTTATTAGAATTTTAATTTTTCGGATTTAATTTTTATTTCATCACTCCATGTTAAATTTGAAAATTTAAAAGCAAATATCTTAAAAACTAATCGATGGATTTTCGAAATTTTTACACGGTTGTAAAAATATTCAAAAGAGCTTCAAAACAAGGTATCAAGAGGCGCACTTACCCTATTCAAAATATAGGGGTAAAGTATACCCCTCGAAGGGGGTTCGTGTTACAAAAATTTCAAGATAGCCAAAAGAAATCCCGGGTGGAAAGTTTTAAATGGGACACAGTGTATTATTATTACTCTACAAAACAACAAAACCGCTGAAAGCGAAGAGCTGCCGAGTGCAAGATGCAACAAAATAAATTAATTCAAGTCGACCAACAAACGTTCACACGCTTTAAACAATTTTGATGACTCATAACTTGAACGATAAAATTTGAATGGTTCAAGCTTTTGTGAAATCGATAAAAGTTGACCGATTAAAGTTGAAACATATGTTTTTACAGTTATTTTTATTCGATTTTAGTTGATCAACCAAAGTTAATCAACTCAAATTGATTCGTGATAACCCTTAAGGCGCGTTCAATATGTTCTCTTACTTTCCTGACTCGTTAGGTACATACCTATTACCTACAGATGTAACGATTTTTGAATTGCTATATCCATGTCTTCATTTATCCAAGGACACTAGAAGTAGATATTCCGGTAGCCAAAGGGCATGTTATACATACTTGTTTATGTATGTAGAGAAGCTCTAAATACATGTAATATTAATTTGAGTTAATTTTATTTGCCTAGTAGTATCCTCCTGCATAGCATATACACAATATATCATTCAAACAAATGTGTTTGGGAAATGTGAAATAAAATAAATAATTAAAACATTTTAGACAAGGGCTTTTTAGACAACTGCAGCACGGCGAAAGGTAGGGTAATGTTTTTCGCTTGGGATATGTATGTATGTATGTATGTATGTATGTATGTATGTATGTAAATATGTATGTTTGTGTCGCGCTAGAGGCTTAACGGCTGAACCGATTTTGACAAAAAAATGTGTCATTGGATTGCTGCTGATCCCAAAGTTGCTATAGGCTATATTTTTTTAAACAGCATCAATATGGCGGTCGCCAGGCGCCATTTTGTCACATGATGTAGCCTTTAAGGCATACAAATTACCTACATTTTAATGAAATTCCTTTAATCATTACTTTGCAGTCCTCCCTGCTCGCATCCATCTTCAGTTCTGTTATTCCCCTCACTCTCTTCAAAAACCATATTCGCATAATTTTATCAAATATAGGGCATTTTTAAAAAGTCTTTTTGCACACGCTTTAAGATTTTTTTTTCCAAGAAAATTTTACTAGTTTCCACCTCCCTCTCCTTGTCTCCTCCCTACCCTCCTTAATAATAGTTGTAGCTGTAACTTTTATAAATATAGAGCGATTTCCTAAATTCTTTCTGCACACGCTTTAAGATTATTTTCAACATTAGTTTACTAGTTCCCCCTCGCTCTTCCCTTCCCAGCTTCACTCAAAGTCTGTAGAAACGCACTTATCTACCCTTCGGGCATAGTTTAATGTTTGACACAAATGCACAATTTAGGAAATAATTAGGTAATTTAGTTAAATGTACTGCATATGTGTTACACATTGAATTAAGCACATATTTCCGTGATCCTAACAAAAGAAAAACAAAAAAAAGGAAGGTAACACTGTTCGCGTCCGTAGATAATCTACACGTACTTTCCAGGTAACGCTAAATGAATAGGGCTGAAAAAGGATTAAACCTAAAACTTGGAAATAAAAAATAAATTAAATGAAAAACACCCAACTGCTAAATAGCCGGCGTAGCAATCAACGGCTAAAGCAGTTATTATTTGCGACGAATTTTTTTTTCGAGATAACGCTAAAAAGGTGTTATTTTGGTGTATTTGGAGCTGTTTGTCTGTCTGTAACAAGATAGCTCCTAAACCGCTAAACAGATATTCATGAAATTTCTAGATAAGATAGTGTTCGACACTGTGATGAGCTAATTAGATTTTGGTCAAAATCCATTAATGCTAATGACAGTTTTTTGACAGTTTGAAAATTTGGTCTAAAAGGCCGAAACCGGTCGTGGATTGGCATGGATCAGTTGTTCCTGATTGTCAGGACGTGCTCCAGACGGAGATCATTCGTATCCTTGTGATCGACATTGGAGATAGTGAAAACCAAACAATTTTAACAAGTTCTCAACGAAAGCATCAAACCGTCAGCATAATTCAATGCCGGTTGGGGTATTTTCCCTCGGAGTAGTTGTTTCTGTTGGTTTCACACAACTTATGCTCTACACGGAGCAATCGCCTACATTCACCTGAGGATGGCCCAAAAGGCCGAAACCGGTCGTGGATTGGCACGGATCACTTGCTCCTGATTGTTAGGATGTGTTTCAGGCGGAGATCATTCGTATCCTTGTGATCGACGTTGGAGATAGTGAAAACCAAACAGTTTTAACAAGTTCTCAACGAAAGCATCAAACCATCAGTATAATTCAATGCCGGTAGGCGTATTTTTCCTCGGAGTAGTTGTTTCTGTTGGTTTCACACAACTTATGCTCTATACGGAGCTATCGCCTACATTTACCTGAGGATGACCCTAAAGGGCGAAACCGGTCGTGGATTGGCACGGATCACTTATTCCTGATTGTCAGGACGTTTTCCAGATGAGGATCATTCGCATCCTTGTGATCGACGTTGGAGATAGTGAAAACCAAATAGTTCTAACAAGTTCCCAATGAAAGCATCAAACCATCAGTATAATTCAATGCCGGTAGGGGTATTTTCCCTCGGAGTAGGTGTTTCTGTTGGTTTTACACAACTTATGCTCTACACGGAGCTATCGCCTACATTCACCTGAGGATGGCCCAAAAGGCCGAAACCGGTCATGGATTGGCATGGATCACTTGTTCCTGATTGTCAGGACGTGTTTCAGACGGGGATCATTCGTATCCTTGTGATCGACGTTGGAGAGAGACAGTTTTAACAAGTTCCCAACGAAAGCATCAAACCATCAGTATAATTCAATGTCGGTAGGGGTATTTTTCCTCTGAGTAGTTGTTTCTGTTGCTTTCACACAATACCGTATAGGTAGCGGAAAAATGTTTAATTTATCATATCATGTTTTAAACAAAATGATAAATAAGACTATTTAACAACACAATAATGTTTTATTTTTCAATAAAATTTACCATCTTCTATGAAGCCACGATATTTTAAAGGATACAACATTAGGACTGGTGTCAATACTTTACCTACTTCTCCTCACCAGCCACCGCTGTAACCTTCGAACCAAAGCCCAAATTGTGAGAGAAACAAAAGTTTGAGAAAGTTTTGATGTTTCTCGTTGGAACGTTGGAACGTTGTAACACAGCTGCATCCAAGATTATAATCGCGGTATTGACTGCGCCAAATTTTACGATATGTTAATTTTATTAAATAAAACCTTTCCGGAAATAATAGGGACTTATTGCAATAAAGCCAGGCAGTATTTTTACAGTTTTGCATTACAAGATCTGATCTTTTAAAATTGACCTAAAAAATTCGAATCTAAAAATAAGTGTATTACTTTTCTTTAATAGAGGTTGTTGGAAGTGAAATCAGGTTAATAATTCTGGCAGTATTTTGAACTTGCGTAACTACGCCGTAAATTAAGAGTCTTGCAAATAAATTGTGCTAGATTTTATAGTACACGACTAAAGTCATGTTTTATTAATGTACGATAACTTTGCGGATTTTTAAATTTCTCAGCTCAGCCTTCACTTCTTAACTAACCACTTTACATTCTGTTTATTTACTTTTAATGAACCATTTTATTTTGCAGTTTTTCTGTGATCATTTTTTTTATTGGAAAAATATATGGTAAAAAGTTTGATTGCGGACTCTGTACGAGAAAAATTATTATATATTTCTTCTCTGACAGTATATAAATACACCCCATTATCCTTATCCTTATCTAACAGCAATTGGTCTAATATATGTAGGTAAATATGTTTTATGTTATCATCGTCCGCCTGGGCCAAAGTAGCACTTCACAGATCTTTAATTTTTATTATTTTTAAAAAATATAAAAACTTTAACAGCGTTACAACAAAAATTGATTAATTGACAATTAAAACTGAGATTTATATACAATAACGGACGGTCTTATAAAAAGCATGTTCTAATAACTTATTTTTTCTGAGCCGTGCTAAAGTCGAGCCCAATTCAAATAAAATTGTGACCTTATTAATGCTAGATTTATTTTGAAATTTCCGTCAAGCCTCTAATAAAAAAGACAGTATTTACTGCACTTCTCATAGTAAACAAAGGTCTTATATTAAATGTACTAAAAGATAAGCCAGAACTTTATAACAAAAAAGTGTCTAAATACTTCTTCGCACAATTACTGGCTATCTTCAAAAAATTGCAAGAGGTTTAGCATTGCGATACAGTCAATGGTTTCTTTATGAGTTTTTTCTTAATAATGCAATATGAAGAGCGGAGGGCGGGACCAAAAATCCTATATTTTTGAGTTACTTATTTTATAAATATTTCCTAAATTCCTTATAATGCAACATTCGGTCGTGTTCTGGTGACCACAGACCGTGTTAATCCTTTGACAGTCTGCAGTCACAACACACCGTAATTGCTCCTCGGATAAATTATGTCAATTCTACGTGATTGCGCGCAACAGCCCGACTATAATATGCACCAAACCAATGCAAAGCAGTGGCGTATCTACCCCAAGAAATCTTATTATTAAAGAGCCATTGTCGAAAAAAAAAATATCGTTTTTAAATTTGACAATAATTTATGCCTTTCAGCACATCAAATAAATATTTATGTATTATGTTATATATTTGGAAAAAATTCAGTATGAAGAAAATTGAAATGCCTTTACTTATTTATCAACTATTTAATACTGTGAGGCAACTTAAAATATAAATACACCATTTATGGATTCCTTTTTATTAAATTTGCTAAAAATGTATTTATTGATGATTAACAAAATTAAAAATGGTTCAACTTTTTGTTCGCCTATTTATAGTTTGGTCTTACATTTTTTTTATTTTATATATTTTTGTCCTTGTGTTATGTGTTAAAATATTTTAGTTTTAAAATATAACCTTGCTTTTAAATTTATTTCTGAGAGTAAATTTGCATAGCCAAAAATTATGCTTTGGTATAATTATTATCAATGAAAATATGTGTATATAATAGGCTATTGTATATTAAAAGCTGGGGTAAGTAGGCCACCCTAAAATAAAAATCTTGAATGACTCTTGTACAAAACAGGAAATAGTAACCGTTTTTTGCTGGTCACTCGAGTTGGGTTAAGTTGTAGTATTTTTATTGATTTTAAATGGAATTTAAAATAACAAAAATTGTTGTATAAACTTGTGACTGAATACACAGCATTTTATATAATTTTTTCAGCAAAGGATAAAATTTTAAAAAAACCTAATCAGAAAAGCCTGTTTTTCTTTAAAAAAATTTTTTTTGGTAAATCCTTCGGCATAATTTGCAATAATTTTTTAAATAATAATTACCTACTCAAATATTATTTTTTATTTGAAATGTTAATATACCTAACGGAAATAAATAATTTTATGAAACAATATGCAAGAAAAGGCTCATCATTTGTATAATTGGCCCAGTTCCTTCATGTTGTATCCAGTCCCCTTAGGTCTAGTTTAAGTCCTCCTTTTGCTAGAATTATATCATTCCCTTAGTGCAACAACTACATAACTTGAAATTGATAGTTTTGAAAAAATCTCAATATGTCTTTTTATAAAATGTGCATTTTTGGAGTTATCTATTTCTTGTCACTGTTTAATCCTTTAAACTAGTTTGGTTGCTAGTACAAGATATCTAGATTTAAAAAAAAGTTGAAAAATAGGCCAGCTTTAAATGGATAACTCAAAATGCATGAATTTCGAGTTGTTCATTTGTTGCACTAAGGGGAAGATAGTATTTCATAAATTTTGACAAAAAAAATACCAGTTTTGCAATCCTTCGTTACCTTTAACCTTAATCACTGTCATCATCTTAGTCTGTGTTCAACAATAAAGTGTCAATAACTATTTATTTCCTGCCCCAAATTTGGTTTTACACAATTATTGAACGCTCCCTAAATTTTATGTGTTTATAAAGTAACTGCGATTTAAAAATGTTGTGTATCTTTTCTATACCTATCTGCCAAACCTAATGAAAAATTTGCATTATTCAATTAGCTTAGGTAAATTTCTAAAATATGTTAGTAGTTGCTTGTATAGTAAATTCAATTTAATTACCTAAATACAGACAATTTGTTGCATAAGTAAGTATTCAATTTCCAGCGCCGTTTAAGTATCTAAATGACGTCTCCCAAATAACTTGCATGTTGGGCATTGGTAAAATACTTTAAGACACATATGTTATAGATGACATTCTCACATACAACGTTTAAATGGGACAAATCTTTCAGTGGGGTCCAGGAGCTTAGGAATTTCCCTACAAGTGTGTAGTTTGACAAAGTTTTGAAAATAAATAGAAGCAAATAAAGGATATACTAATAAATAAGTGACCTTAATTGTGTATATGAAGATATGGTCACTCATAGCTCACCGTTTATATATAGTGGGTTAAAAAAAAATTATTTTTTTATAATTATTTGAAAATTTGTCACACCCATCAGTAATATCTAGTATAATCACTGAAAATTGGCAAATTAATTAAATCGGCCATCGGTGGGGTTTTCCGAATTAAACGTTATATGGGATGTATAATATACGTAAAGCATTTCACCGAAGCCCAACGCTCATGTAACTTGTGCGACGTCATTAAGTCACTTCTTTAAGTTACTCAAGCCGTTTACAAGCACAAAAAATGCTAAAAAATTTAGCTTGCCAACTGCCAAGTGCATCCAAAGTTCTTATATCTACCTTATCTTTTATGTAGCATTCTGGGTCTAGAGAAGGTCTTAATCATGAATGTCTCCATTTATCCTTCTATTTAAAATGTGTGGGAAATGTTGATCATAAGCAAATCTTCAAAAAAAATTGTCAAAATTATGATATGTAACAAAATATCCACTCTTTTAAAAAATATATTAAAATTAAAAGAAATAATGTGTTGGCAGCGTAAGTACTTGTTTTTTTATTAAGCCCGATAGGGATGTAGGTATTTTAGTTGTTTAGTTTTGGCCCGTTCTTAGTAGCGGGTGTGAAGATTTAAGTTTTACAAATTTTTGAGTTCTTGTTCTTGGTGATTATTTCGTGAGAATTATAGGATTATACCTGTTTCAGGTAAGTTAAAAATCTACATATTTTTTTGTTAAAAGCTTTAGTTTATAGGGTTAGGTTGGTTTAAAATTAATTTGCGGTTGTTTTGGTCTCAGAATTTGAATCGGCCACTCCACAACGCTAAATTAAAGCTATTTTTTTTAAATAAAGCGCACGAAAAAGCCGACCCTACTTTTTGCTACAGACAGTATCCTTAAATCTATGACCAAAAAGATTTATAAAAATTAGCTCCTACTTATAAATAACCAAAATAGATAGGATTTTTTTTATAAAATGATAAAATAAACTTAATATAATTTGATGACAGAACATGTACAAAGTGTTTCAGATCACCTTTTCCCAAATTTAAAAATTTACAAACAATATGCCTATGCAATTATAAATACTTATAAAAAGCATAATTTGTCCGTCGCAATCTTATAGACCGCTTGTAAAGGGTACATTCTCAAAGCCAGATTATGAAGTCTGAAATTAAATGCTTTATTATATCTTCCAAATAATTTCATAGCATAATGTAATAATTTGGACTAAATTTAAAAATATACAAATAATATGCCTATGCACTTATTAATACTTTCTTAAATATGAAAACCATAATTTGTCCGTTGCGATCTTATAGACCGCTTGTAAAGGGTACATTGTCAAAGCCGAAAATACCTGAAATCCGAAATTATAGGCTGTATTATATCTTCCAGATAATTTTTATAGCCTAAAAATATTATATTTTTACCTTCCTAGCTCGTGGAACAATCGCTAGAGAAGGTATTGTGTGTGTATGTCTTTCCTTAATGCAATTGCTCCTAAACAGCTGAACTGATTTTAATGAAAATTTCAGGTAAAATAGTGTACAATACTGTAAAGACCTGATTAGATTTTATTCAAATCTCATTAATTCTAATGACAATTTAATGACAGTTTAAAAATGAAAAATATTTTAACTTCTTAACATTGCAATGCATCAACAAACTCAAAATATAGCAGAAAAAGTTTTGTTCAATAATTTATGTTACTACTATAAACTTCATAAGATCTTCTGTTTCAAATGTATTTACAAAAATTGTTTTAAAGCTGATATAGCATGGAGTTCACTTTAAGTGTGCTTATGAGCTAGATAGTTGTCAGATTTATCATAAATCCATTTATTAAAAATAAGAAAATAAAATAGATAACAAAATGTAACAAAAAATAATAATCTCAGATAGCGTAAAATAAATAAAGTTATAGCGGGCACAAACGAGTAATGATGCGAATGCAAAATCTCAAAATTTAATAAACTCTATAGTTAACTTTACTTTGGGAAACGGTTTAAGATTTCACGGCGTTATTTTTACTCTTTGGAACGTCGTTTGTTTGTCCTTCTCTGCCATGCACCGGTTCAAACGAGCGATATTTAAAACGGCGACATTCACAAGAGTGACTTGTCAAAACAGCGATATTCAATACAAGGGAAATATATTTTTAAGCAGCGACATTCAAACCAGCGAAAATTCAAAACAGCGACATTTAAAAGAGCGACAATTCAAAACAGCAATATTTAAAAAAGTGATTTTTTAAAAATTCAATATTAAGCAACCTTGAAAAAAGCATATTATGACTTGCTACTCCCGGTATTTCAGGAGCTCCTAGCTAACTTCCAAAAAAAACCTTTCTAACTTCTTTTACGGGATCCTAGAGGGTGTGAAATTAAACAAAACCGAAATATTTTTTCAAAAAATTATTTTCATAAATTAAGTTAGCGAGAAACTGCTTTCGGGAGGTATAGATTGGTATTTTCCTAACATTTGTCAAAATGATCGAAAACGTATCTTAACCGGTCCAGATGCTCCCTGACCTTTTTCCACAAAAAAAGTTCTCCGAGTCAACAACAGACAAATGTTAGAACAACCTCGATTTTACCCTTCCAGAATGAGGATTGTGTCTGGTTTAGTTCGGTCCGGTTCGATTTGGTTTGGTTTTCCACCATTTAGGATCCCAGTAAAGTGTTTTTTGAAAACAATGTTAGAAAGAGACCCTTTAGTCGAACTGTTGCTGTTTGTAATGATGCTTTTTTTTATTGTCGCTGTTTTTATTAGATGTCGCTCTTTTGATATGTCGCTCTTTTAAACGTCGCTGTTTTAAATGTCGCTGAAATGAGACCGCTGTTTTAAATGCTGCCGTTTGGAATATCGCTCTTCTAAACCGGAGCCGGTGACAGCAGGTCATGGTGCACAATATCCTGTAAAAACCAAGTGGTAAACTTAATTTTATTTATTTAATTTAACCAAAATAAACTAAATTAAAAATATTTGATATTAAATAAACTCTAGATTCTATTATAAATCCCACGTAATAAATAAATTATAAATAAATGGATCCATAACGGATCTGATACTTTTCTAAACCATTAGCACACTACACTACACACAACCGAACCGAACCGAACCGAACCGAACCGAACCGAACCGAACCGAACCGAACCGAACCGAACCGAACCGAACCGAACCGAACCGAACCGAACCGAACCGAACCGAACCGAACCGAACCGAACCGAACCGAACCGAACCGAACCGAACCGAACCGAACCGAACCGAACCGAACCGAACCGAACCGAACCGAACCGAACCGAACCGAACCGAACCGAACCGAACCGAACCGAACCGAACCGAACCGAACCGAACCGAACCGAACCGAACCGAACCGAACCGAACCGAACCGAACCGAACCGAACCGAACCGAACCGAACCGAACCGAACCGAACCGAACCGAACCGAACCGAACCGAACCGAACCGAACCGAACCGAACCGAACCGAACCGAACCGAACCGAACCGAACCGAACCGAACCGAACCGAACCGAACCGAACCGAACCGAACCGAACCGAACCGAACCGAACCGAACCGAACCGAACCGAACCGAACCGAACCGAACCGAACCGAACAGAACCGAACCGAACCGAACCGAACCGAACCGAACCGAACCGAACCGAACCGAACCGAACCGAACCGAACCGAACCGAACCGAACCGAACCGAACCGAACCGAACCAAACCAAACCGAACCGAACCAACTAAACTCCATGCCATATCAACCTTAAAAACAGTTTTTTGTAAATATCTCCGAAACGAAAGCTCCTACCAAGTTTTTGAAAAAAATATTCGCTACTATATTCCGAAAACCGCATATTAATACTTTTTAACTGTCAAAAAACTGTCATTAGCATTAATGGATTTTGACCAAAATCTAATCAGTTCGTTACAGTATCGAATACTATTTTACATAAAACTTTCATAAAAGTCGGTTGGGCGGTGAAGGAACTACGTATTAGAGAGAGTTACACACACACACACACACACACTCAGACATCACGACGATACTGCTAGGGTAGGTCAAAATACACCCAAATAAGACATTTTCGGAGTTGTCTAAAAAAAATTTTTTCATCGAAAACAATACCTACTCCAGCCATTGCTGTGCCGGCTGTGAGGTTAACTTCCAGTTTTCGAACAATTTTGGTTTTGGAATTATATATATATCCTCTTTGTATATAATTTTTAATTTTATTGAGTGATTATATAATTACCAGTTTTGCCGATGGATCGAGTTCGCAATGCTTGTGTTTTTGAAGTTACCGGGACAGACTTTGCCGGGCCTTTACTTTTAAAAGATGAACAAAAAGCATATATTTGCCTATTCACTTGTGCGGTTTATCGGGCGATTCATCTCGAAGTTACTACCGGTCTTTCAACTTCGTCATTTATGATGACACTCAGACGTTTCGTTTCGCGTAGAGGGCGACCAATGACAATGTATAGTGATAATGGGTCTGCATTTATCGGTCTCGAAAACTTATTTAAAAAACTTTTAGTTGCTGTTGTGAAGAACTTACTAAGAAAAGTACTGGGTCGAACATCACTGGATTATGAAGAATTGGTTACTATGATTTGCGAGTGCAAAGCCATAATTAATAATCGGCCAATTACATACTTATCCAATGATCCAGCGGATTTAGTTGCCTTGACACCAGCTATGTTCTTAGCGGACTTAAATAACAGTTATGGTATGCCTGATTGTGATGAAATAGATAGACAATCACTTTGCCGTAAATTAAAATTTAAGCAAATACTTAGACGTCGATTCAGAAATGAATATCTAGGACAGCTAAAAATCATTTCAAACAAAAACCGATCTAGAAGTGTTTCTTTGGGTGAAATCGTTTTGGTTGGAAATGATAATCAGAAACGTTTAGATTGGCCAATGGGACGTGTAATTGAGCTTTTGCCAGGAAGAGATGGTATTGTTCGACTAGTAAGAATTCAAACAAAGAATGGCCAGTTTCTTCGACCAGTGCAGAAATTGTATCCTCTAGAATGTTTCGATCCTGATACTAATGAAGCTATAAAAAGAAGACGACAAGAAAATATTCCTATGTTGGAAGAATTCATTTTAAATGATGTCAAGGAAGACGATACTAGCGCGGGAGTGATAAGTGAAAGCAGAGCACCCGACTCCGTAACTACGCGAAGTGGTAGAGTTTCGAAAAAACCAATCAGATTTTAAAAACTATTTTGTGAAAAACAATTGCAACCGT
Source organism: Aspidapion aeneum (assembly GCA_963576565.1). NCBI lineage: Eukaryota > Metazoa > Arthropoda > Insecta > Coleoptera > Brentidae > Aspidapion > Aspidapion aeneum. Next base: position 181,013,738 of record OY755038.1, on the reverse strand, counting down.
TTTACAATGTTTTTCAAGTGGGAGTAATGTGAGGTTAACTTCCAATTATATATATCCTCTTGTGTATTGTATTGTATCCTCTTTGTATATAATTTTTAATTTTATTGAGTGATTATATAATTACCAGCCACTTTTTGAATGTTTGAAGTTATATAAGACACATGTAGTTTTGATTAATAATTATCATTTTTCTTGTCATTCATTTTTTTAGAACAAATCAGTATAAAAGTTCGATTTAAACGGGTAGTTTATTTCTGAACACCACACCGGCTAGGAAGGTAAAAATTTCGATAACCCCATAAAGGCACACAGAATGTCTTAACTTATTGGTGTAACTTTTAATTAAAAAGTTTGGGAACGCTACTGATATCAAATTCCGAACGGGGCTTAAACTCGGATATTCCTGATTAGTCTTTACGCCCGGAATGTCACGTATATTGGAGGAATTACTTCGTCTTTAATAATTATGGAGCACAAATTTCTAATAAGACAATACATAACCAGCGAATTAGTTGACAAATAGTATATACATAATTGACAGCCAAAGGATTTCTACAGTAATTAGGTAGCAAGAAACCAATAGTGGTTTGGTACTGTCACGTGATCCTACGTAATTTTATTGTTATATTGTCAGGAATGTAAATAACCCCTGACTGTGCCACTGTACGAAACCATCTTGGAAAAGCGACAAACACAATTATGGTTCTGTTGAGATAAGAAAGTGGTTCCGCCTCCCTCCAAAATAGAAAACATTTGGTTGCCGCCCACTACACAGCAGATGGTTATGGCGAGAAAAACTATTGAAAAGCCTAGAGTGGGAGTTGTAATGGTTAAGCGTGGGGATACAGCAAGTAGCGAGAGGGTTTTCCCTTCAAAGTGATTGGACATGGAAATACTGTGAGATAAGAAAATGTTGTCTATAAAATGTATTTTATCTCTGTTTTTGTTTAGCTTATCTTGTTTAGCTCATTAGCTAGAATGTAAAGTAAATTTTAGGATTATCAGCAACGCCACTGACTTGGTTCCTCGAAACTCTTCAAAGAGGGGATAATGGATTATTTAGGTCCAACCTACCATTTATAAAAACCCAAACTTTGAGCAGACAAGTCGGTAAATACATTCTAAGTTTTGTTGAACTTAACTAAAACCTCTTAATTGTCAGTAAAGAAACATAAGATTTTTATATTTAAAGAATATTTTGAAGTTTGTTATTTTGGTAAGTTAAAGTTTTATTTTAATATTTTGGGTCTTGTTTGTTTTATAGGTCATAAGAAAAGTCTCGTAACAATTTGTAAATTGCAACAGAGTTTTATTTTGTATTCATTAAAGTTTGTAACGTTTTTAAAACTGTTTCATATTTATTTTATTCACATAAGAAAACTATTACGGTACCCTCGTTCAAGGGTTCGATTTAAAATAAAATCGTACCCGACAAGTTGGTGGAGGCTTAAGGCTTGTGTGAATAAAAACTTGCAAATAATTTTGTAAAATTTATTTTTTTTAAATAATTTTTTCTTTAAAAATTTATAATTTTTTGGCTAATAATTATTCCTTTATCAATTTATTTTTAATAATTTAGTTTTTATCAATCTGTTTTCTAGTAGCTTTACTTCTAAATCAATGTTAAGACTATAAGACAAGCAAACCCTGTACCGAATTCCGACCAGGTAAAGCTGAACTTCTTCAAAACTTGGAGGGCCCAAAGTTGTGCTACCCCCTGGTCCGATCTCTATTTTTTTTTTTTTTTTTTAGAAATTCTAGAGGTTATTTTGATAGGGGTAATTTCAATACGTGCGTTAGTTTTTTGTAATAAATAGAAATGGCCAATATTACAATTTGAGATATTAAAAATGAGACCGGGACCCCGGCAAAGCCAAAGTTTGTATCCCCAAATTTATGTGATTCCTCCTCAGAGATTAATGCTCTTGATTTTTTTTGGAGCATTTTGAAAGATGTGCAGGTCCAAAGTTTTTGGACAGAAAAAGAAAAATTAATCTATTTGGCACTTATTTAGTATACGTGGCTTTTTCTTGGTTTCAAAAATATAAAGAAAAAGTAGAAAAAATGGCTCAGTTTTTTACAAAAGTGAATTAAAAATTTGATTATTAAATACAAAGCAAAAAGAGAATATTAACTATTAACAAATATTTGTGACGAATATGACGAATCTATGACTTTTTCTAATTTTTTGGAATATTTTGCATAATGATATACTCACGAGTTATTATATTTTGCGAAAAGAACCTTCGACGGACCCAGATGATGTTTTGAATTTAATAAATCGCTTGAGTGCAACAAAGTTTAATAGCACATTAGTTATTAAATTTTGTTTACATTTTTTGCTTTATGAACTTTTTTTATATATATTTGTAGTATATATTTATAAAGGTATCAAGCACACACTAACTTCAAAAATTTTTAAATGTTCAATTTTGTTTATTTTTTCTGTAAATTAAAGTTACTATTTTTAAAATAATTATCTAAGGTAAAATTTTCGATTAGAATACATTGATAAATTTTATTATTTTAGTATTTTTTATATTTTAAGACGTGCCTTATTGTTATCATGTTGAAAAATAAGCACTTACTTAAATTTCGAAAATCCAAGAGCTCTAAAACACAAAAGTTGAATTACTCTTTGTAAAAATTTAAAAAAGTAAAAAAAAAAAAAAATATTTTTTAATATTTAGAAGCGAATGTAAGCACATTTAAAAAAAAATATTGGTACAGAAACACTTAAATTTATACTTTTTATTTATTGAACGCGATTTTTTGTAAATATTTATTATGCAAAACACCCACTTCTAACTTTGACATTCAGTAAGACAGTATTTCGAAAATACGAAAAAATTATATTTTAAACAACAAATTTGGTATTGGAATGAAAAGGAAAAAATAAGATTTGTCAGTTTATGAAAAACCAAGTACAAGTTAAGATTTCGTATTATGTTTTTGTTAGCCACAAAAGACCCACTTGAGGTCGCATTGGAAAGGCTCTCGATAGCCACTTGAATAAATTAGACTTTCGTGTTCTAATAATTAAACTAGTGCCAAAATAAGAAGTTTTAAAAATACACAGATGGAGTGAAATAAAGTGAATAGTTATGTCCGAAAAGCAATGTTTTTCCAAAACACGCATTTTTAAAACATTTTTGGTTTCCTTCAATGATTTTTTTCAAAACATAAAAGGTTGAACTAAAGTTCATAAGGAACTGCAGCGCCACAGGCAATACATTTCTTGAAAAGCTCATATAAAATTGTATTTTTAAAAATAGTTGTTTTAGAGTTATTGAAAATAAATCTTAAAAAAGAAATGAAGGATGGATTTGTGAAAAATTGGTAAATAACATAACCTTTAACTCAATTAGTAGAACTGTTTTTAATTGGCGCACGAAAAAAGTTTTGGAAAAAACTTATATAAAAATAGAATAGCAATATCGATATATCTTTTAAACATTTTTTTCTGTTAATGTACTAAACTTGTTAGGTATAAAAAGCGATTTCGTGGAAAATCACAGAATGTTTTTCTTGTTTTAAAATCTGGACATAAAAAGAAAGTCACGGTTTTTAGTGACAAGGATAGAAAATATCGGCAAAATATTTATACAGGGCAAATTTATAAAATAGGCAGAAGGCCAAGTTAGACATTTTATTTTATTTTAAAAAAGATTGAATCAGCCGGTCGGAATTTAAAATTTCAGACTATTAAAAATGTAAACAGAAAAGGAAGGTAAGAACATGTTGTAAATTAAATTTTTTTTCATAAATATTGCTTAGTGTTGGCAAGAATCGACAATAAAAAGATAAAATAAGTTATATATTTTTATGCATAAAAACTCTTTTAATATTTTTTTTTCCTACAAAAAATAACATAAAAACGACTTACATCGGTATCTCCAAGAAAAAATTAATTCTTTCGATGGATGGTGCATATAGGATTCAAGTGTAATGTAGAGCTTCAACATAATGTTTATCCAATTATTTTCACAATTTTTTAAAATATTTTTAAATTTATTTAGCACAAACACTGATACTAATATAATTTTTTTTCTTAGGTTGACACGTTTCACAATTTTGGAGATAATGCCCTTGGCAAGCACTAAACAGACATCAATAATTACTGAACCGAACGATTTACGTTTTATTTATTTTTTTTTCAATAACGTCACGACGTTACCGATCTTTGATGCCAACTTTTTGGCAGAACACACGATATAATTTAACATCTGGAAGGACGAATAGCGACTAAAACATACTTAAAACCCACACAAGTACCACGGAACACTCAACAAATGGGTAACCTGTGCAAGTAGGGACTTTTACAGGAACAACGAAATACAGGGCGAGTGAAAAAAATTAGTAATTAAAAAAAAATGTTTTTTGGTATTTTCTGAAAAACAAAAACAGTAAGATTTAAAAGGGTACGTTTTGCGCATGCCCCAATAGAGCATATCTCTTAGCAATAAAAAAAAAACAAAATTTTTTTTAGTGCTACTGTACATTATTTGGCATACCAGTATGAGCAATGGCCTCTGTTCAAATTGGTTAGCTGAACTAAATAAGCACGCAATGACCCTTCAGCTTCACTCGTAGCTGAGAAAGCCAACTAATCAGTTTGCACAAAAAGTTTAACTGTTTTATATAAAATTTAATATTTAGCATAAATTTTGTCTCAAAAGATCTTTTGGCATTTAAATAAATTTTACTAAAAAGAAAAATATTTTTTTTTTATTTTAATTTCTCGAGAAACGGGCTAAGCATATTTTCAAAGCCACTAAAACAGGACTATTGTTCCAATGTCAAAATTAGGACATTATATAAAAAATTCAAATAGCACATAAAAAACTGTACAGATTTTTTAATACATAATATTAGCTCAAAAGATTAACCTAAAGCTATTTAGCTCAACTGTCAGCTTTATTAACCAAAAAGTTAATTTTTGTTAAATATTAAAAACTATTTACACTAAGATTTTTTTTTAATTATTAAAGGTATTACAATACCTATTTTCTTAATAAAGAACATTTTTTTAACATGTAATATTTCCTGATGAGAGACTCTGTATTTGTTAAAAGTAATTAAATTAAAAACGCCAAATTTGCAGTTTGATATACGTATACAAATTGCGTTAAGTACTTCTCTTAACGTCTATAGAAGTCAGAAGCTAAAAATCAGCGAATTGAATTACATTAAGACCACAAAGCTTTCGTTTGAAATTATGGTTTATTATTTATTTATAAAAAGATAATTTTATACTTTTGTCCCTGAATCTTCAAAGGAATTCAAAGATATAAGAATATATCTAATGGGCACATCTTAAGTAAAAATATAGCTGCAGCTGCTCTTAAAAATAGAAAGCTTATATTTTTATAATATTTTGAAAATTTGAGGAGATGTTATTTTATTGATTTGATTTTATGCATGCATGTTAGAATTTTGACGGGGATACGATTATTTAAAACTTTGGAGAAAATTTTTTGGTCCTTGCAAGGTGATATATGATGAATATACATGGTGAAAATACCAGGTGAACATACAAGATGGACTTTTTTCTTTCACTTACAAGGTGAAAATACAAGGCGGATTTTTTTTCTTTCACATACAAAAAAAAATAGCTATATAGCGATAGCAAACGATTTTGCTAATTACCTACTTAAATAGTCTTAGGTAATGTGCGCGCATCATATAAAATATTTATTTGGTTAAATATGTGTATTAAATATTTTGAAAATATGAAAGAGATATTTTTCTTGGAAAATATAAATCACTTTTTGCTTATAATTTTGTGAAAATAATCAACAAGTGATATTTGGAAAATTAGTTTGCAAGACCCAAATTAATTATTTTGAAAAGGAATATTTGAATACTTTTATTATAGTTAATTTTGTATTCGTACTATTCAGGACATATTTATTTTAAACAAAATGTATTTTTTTTTGCAAATGTAAATGATTTAATATTTTGATAATTTTATACTAAGTAATTTTATAATTAAACACAAAGACATTTTTTTAAATATTGTAAAGACAACATTATCTCTCATATTTTGAAAACAATCATCGGTATAAGCTCAGAACTAATGCCTCACTTTTGTTACATGTCAATGGTGCACAACACACGAAAGCAGCCTAAAAACTCCCAGCATTTGATATCAGACCACAGTAAAGATGAATGGTTCCAAAGTTTGGTTATAGTCAAATCCAAACAACCCTTAGACCATATAACGTCAGGTCGTCGAGGTCGCCGATAAATTGGTGGGGGGCATATGTCAGGAATGCAAATAACCCCTGACTGTGCCACTGTACGAAACCATCTTGGAAAAGCGACAAACACAATTATGGTTCTGTTGAGATAAGAAAGTGGTTCCGCCTCCCTCCAAAATAGAAAACATTTGGTTGCCGCCCACTACACAGCAGATGGTTATGGCGAGAAAAACTATTGAAAAGCCTAGAGTGGGAGTTGTAATGGTTAAGCGTGGGGATACAGCAAGTAGCGAGAGGGTTTTCCCTTCAAAGTGATTGGACATGGAAATACTGTGAGATAAGAAAATGTTGTCTATAAAATGTATTTTATCTCTGTTTTTGTTTAGCTTATCTTGTTTAGCTCATTAGCTAGAATGTAAAGTAAATTTTAGGATTATCAGCAACGCCACTGACTTGGTTCCTCGAAACTCTTCAAAGAGGGGATAATGGATTATTTAGGTCCAACCTACCATTCATAAAAACCCAAACTTTGAGGAGACAAGTCGGTAGTTACATTCTAAGTTTTGTTGAACTTAACTAAAACCTCTAAAATTAATTGTCAGTAAAGAAACATAAGATTTTTATATTTAAAGAATATTTTGAAGTTTGTTATTTTGGTAAGTTAAAGTTTTATTTTAATATTTTGGGTCTTGTTTGTTTTATAGGTCATAAGAAAAGTCTCGTAACAATTTGTAAATTGCAACAGAGTTTTATTTTGTATTCATTAAAGTTTGTAACGTTTTTAAAACTGTTTCATATTTACTTTATTCACATAAGAGATCTATTACGGTACCCTCGTTCAAGGGTTCGATTTAAAATAAAATCATACCCGACAATATGATTTTAAAACTAGTTTTGGTCATGACTATACTTCTGTTATTTTTTCCTAAAACTACCATATCTTTCGAATCTTGCCATTGCGTTGCAAGGCTTAAATAGTCCTTAAAGGCAAATACAAGCCAAACCTAGATTGGCGAATTTATGTTTTATTAATAGTAGTACAAAAGTAGCCTTAAGAATATAAAAAGTAAATTACCGTAAATCAATGTTTTCTGATCATTGATAGAAAATAATTAACGTACATGTTGTTTTTTCTGAGTAAATTAAAATCTGTCGGGTTTGGTGTGTGGGTGGGCTTGGTGATTCAATAACTTTGTAGCATGTAGCCAAGAAGGTGGTTATTAATTGGTGATATATTTCTCATTTGATTGATGGGTTAAACGTACTATAGTAAATCAAACTGACTACAAGATACAAGGTAAGTCAAAAAGAATGAAAAAGTCCATCGCGGGACGAAAACGTCCACCGGTCTATGTCTTTCTTCTTTATAGACCGGTGGAAATTGTTGAATGATTAAATAGGTTTTACCTATGTTTTCATTTTTGTTTCATTACAACTTTTATTGATATGCAGTAACGTCATTTTCTGGAACATCTGTTTATTATACCGTTGCTGCATTGCTTAGAATATCCTTAATGGCATTACTTACATATTTATGTACATTTTTTTGTTAATTTTCTACATTTTATACCAAAAAAAGTTCTATTATGCCTAAATATTATATTTTTGATGTATATTCCACAAGTTTTTTTTGACGAATTCAATAAATTTTCTAGTTATTGACTACTTTTATATAGTTATATAATAGAAGATGGGACAGCTTTGTGGGATTCTAGGAAATGTATGAAAAAATTAATTATTTCTTGAAGTGGCACTTCTGATGGCTTTTGGCCTGATTAACCAAAGCCCTCTCTGACATAAGTTGTCTCATATTCTTGATGTCTCTCTTTCCTGTAGCTCTCCAGTTCAATATTTTTCTTGGTGTTCTTATCTCATCCATTCTCTGGACATATCTCAACCAAGATAATCTTTTACTTCTCTTACGCATATTTTTAGTTGCTCTTCGTTCCTTTATGTAAGTGTCTATGGTTCGCATCCACCAGTGGCGGATCCAGGTTTTCGAAGGGGGAGGGACCAAGGAGGATGCGAAAACCTCAAGGACCAAAATATTAATTTTTTTTGCGATTTTTAATAACCCTTAGCTCTAAAATTTGGCTCTGGAACGAAATAGCGACGAACGAAATAGCGAGTAATGAAATAGCGACTATCAAAATAGCGATATAATGAAACAGCGACTATCAAAATAGTGATGTACGAAAATAGCGTTTGTTTCAAAACAGCGACATATCCAAATAGCGACAATCAAAATAGCGATGTATCAAAATAGCGATGTATCAAAATACCGAATCAAACCAAACCGAATCGTTTCAAACCAATCCAAACCGAACCGAATCGAAATGCGCTGTTACATCCTAGCGGTACAGTTCATATCATAATTTTTGAGATAACTTTTTGACAGTTATCACCTGTTTACCATAACAAATACCATGGGCCAACGAAAAAAAGCTGAAAAAAGTTGTCTCAAAAATAATGATATGAACAGTATTTTGACTTTTGTTTCTAACAAATTTTTTCAAAAAAAAAAAACTTCTTTTCCAGAATCCTAGAGGGTGTGAATCCGAACCAAACCAAACCGCACCGCACCGAACCAAACCGAACCGAACCAAACTGAACCGAATTCGGTTCAGTTTGGTTCGGTTCGGATTCACACTTTTTTGGATCCCGGCTGGAGAGTGTTTTTTTTAAAATATGCTGGTTCGGTTCGGTTTGGTTTGATTCGGTTCGGATTCACACCCTCTAGGATCCCGAGAAAAAAGCCAGGGAAGTTTTTTTTTTTAATTTATTAGGAACCCTTTTGTCGAACTATATGCCAAAACCGAACCAAAATATCACTATTTTGATAATCGCTATTTTGTTACATCGCTATTTTGATAGTCGCTATTTTGTTACAATCGCTATTTTCTTACATCGCCATTTTGTTACATCGCTATTTTGATAGTCGCCCTTTCATTACGTCGCTATTTTGATTGTCGCAATTTCGATACCGCTATTTTAATACTCGCTATTTTGTACATCGCTATTTCGTTCCAGAGCCCTAAAATTTATATCTATAGTTGAAGAAATTGCGCCGCATGCAATTCTTTTCAAATGCTAATTAATTTTTATGATTTTTTTTTTTAAAACGAGTGTTATTGCGTGTAATTCTTAACAAAACTTGCCGTTGACGCATTAGCATTTTTTTCTAAAACTCAAAAAAGTTGTAAGTAGGGGTGGGGGGGTACCTAGGCCCCTCTGCCCCCCCCCTTGGATCCGCCACTGGCACCCACATATCACTACCGTCGTAATTATTATAGTGTAGATTTTTTTGTTTGAGAGACCTCGTTAGAGTCTTTGACTTAAACAGTTTTTGATGACCGTAAAAGGTTATTTTTCCGTTGTCTATTCTCTGGTTTACTACATTTATTTATATTTGCTTCAACCAAGTACCTGAGAAGTATGAGCATATCTTCCGTAGTTTTTTGAGAAGCAAATGTATTTAGTTTTTGCCTAGATTATTTTCAGAAGAAAGCATTAATACTAACACAATTAAATTAATATATAGTCACATCAAAATGTTTATACCCTACACAGTACGAAAATTATATTGGTTATCGATCACCAGAAAGTCCGTTTGAGTGATGAGTCCGGTCCGTTTTCCAGATAGCTTTCGGCGGTTTTACGACAAAACTTTTTTACGCTCTTTTTCCCATCTGATCGGATGAAATATGAGGGCATTAGTAAATTATGTGTGTAAAGATCAACAATGGATCTCGAAAAGGTTTTAAAAATGACCGTCATTTATTTATTGAAATAAAACGAACAGAGATATTGCTTTGACGGTCGCCCATCGTCGCTGATACATTTTTCTATTGTCATTCGCACGGTAAAATATAGCGGCGAAAATTTAGCCGTTTACGGCCGGTCAACTGATTTTTTGTCGGAAAAGAATATCTGCAAATAAGTGAGCAAAGAAAATCAAACATAACTTAGTCAATCTGCAGAGAGATTCTTTTATTTCGCTTAGAGAGCATTTAGAATTGCGGAGGTATCAGATTGATTCTTTTTGGCGTTAATTTTTAGGATTTGATTAAAAGTATAAATAAATAAGGTATTGGTAACTAGTGGGCCAGCACGATATTAATTCAAAGAGGCTATTTACAAGGGCAAGAAGCTATCTACAATTCTCGGAAAAAATGTAAAAGTCTTGAAAACACCATTCTGTGTTTACCAAATAATGTGCTGGTTGTTTAGATCAAGAAGGTTCTTGTTTAGCTAATGATAACAGTTGCATCATTATTGTATGATCACACCTTTACCCCTGACTACCTATTCTCGTAATCGAACCATGAGATCATTCCCTTTAGATGCTTTGGTCAATAGCACACTTTAAATCTGCCGTGCATAAGCTATAATACCGTTATCCAACATTTAGACAATGTTGATTTTTTAACGCCGTCTTAATCACAACATTATTCTACATCAATTTTTATAAGCAAACATTCATTAGCTTTTATGTTTTTTAAGAAACAAATAAGTTATCGTTTGATCAAAACTAGGAACATTTTATAGGTAGCTAGCGGCATTCTACCTTAAGGACGGCAGAAATAATCTCCAGGCATAACACGGGACCTATGCGAAGACTTCTACTGCGCAGGCTATTCATGGTAACCGACCAAGAAACGTTCAGCCGGTATGAGGCAAATGAGATTTCACTTCAAATGCATAAAATTCACTAACTGTGAAGAGCGCGCGGCTATGCCATTCCACCACCACTTAGACCACTGGTTGGGCAGTCAAATGGGAAATATTCAATTTTTGAGTGATTTTGATATAACTTGGCATGCTGTTTAAGGACTCCCTACGAAGTTAGGAAAAGACAGTGATTTGCTCCGCGTCGCATTATAGGTAGCGTCGCGACGCCCTAAAGGTGAAGATTGATAGTAAACTACTTTTTGTCAAATATCTCAAAAATGGTAATTTGTAGGACAATTTTGTTTTCAGTTTTATGCAACCAGTAGATGTATCTATCTACCGCTTTATAACAATCTCAACAAATATTTTGAGTTTTTTTTATAAAAAATTTTAGAAGTGAAATTTTCACCAAAATTTAAGTATGTAATTTTTAAAATTTTTGGATTATTTGCTTCCCTTGAACACAGTTTAGTAGTGATTTTGATCTCGTATAATAATTATTGTATTTTTTAAGTTAGCCTATCACAATGTGCTTAAATTTATATATTATCTTTACACAGAACTGCGCAAAAAAATCCCAAAATTAGCAATATCGCGTTTTCTAAAAAAAATTAAAAAAGTGCTCTTAAAATTAAATAATTTTTTTTAAGTACTAGTACTAATTTTTTTATTCTTATTTCTTATCTAAATATTTTTAAAACTTAATAGAATTATTTTAAAAAATATTGCGGTAAATGTCAAATAGACCGGGTGTCTAATAAAAAAATTCAAACTTAAGTAATGCTATGTAAAAAAAACATTGGATTTAGGGCTCAATTTTACATCTCTTCATTTGTGTGCCTCGGATTTCTATATTTTCTGGGTGATTTTGATCCTCCAAAGGAATTAGTTATATCAAGAAATAAGCTTTCAAAAACTGTATAATTTTACAAAAATCGTGCCGGAGTTTTTATGCCAAACATATTTAAAAATAACACTTTGAATGAACCAAAAATACACCATATACCATAAATATCGTTTTACAAATGACAATTTTATAATTTTTAAAATCATACAGCCATACCAAATTTTAAGAGAACCTTTATTCTTGGAAACGGAACCAAAATTTTTATATTTAGTAGGGGTGCCGACTACAAAAACTTTAATTATTTGCTGTCAAAATATTAATATGTTTTATGTCTCAAATTGCTTTGAGTTTATATATAACCTCAGAACCTACAATACATTTAAATAACTGAAGCCGATAACAGGACCCGCCCTAGATATTTAGGCGCCCTGGGCGAAACAGTAAATTGGCGGGCCTATACTCATACTTCTAAATACATCTAATCCGGCTACTCTAGATGTACAATTTAGCACCTTTAGAGCTCTGATTTGGCGCCCTTATGATTGGGCACCCCTGAGCAGAAGCCCGGTTTGCCCGTGCCTACTACGGGCCCTGCCCATAGACGTACTAAAGGGATCTAAAGATACAAAAAATACAAATACCAAATAAATTACTGGCTTTTTTCTGCGGCTTTTGGGGTTTGCAAGTACCTACAAAGGTTTTCTATTTAACTCTAGATCAGCGTGTAAGTATATTTATTGTACTATCTTAGTTCTAGGGAAAAAATATTATAATAAGACAATTTTAGGAATGCTTTATATGAGCAGTAATTTTAAGGCTTTATTTGTAAAATGTTGGCATACTTCCCATAATACCTGTAATAGTGAATTTGAAATTAAGCATCGCGGAGGCGTCATCATGTTTCCTCCCAATTCGTTGGTTGGAGTTACTACTGATATACTTATCGACCTTTAGGAAATCCTACTCTATGCAATACCACTTCTAGAGTATTATTTCAAGTATCTCATAGTTATATGACTTCAAGTAATTAGAAATCTGATGGCTTGGAATAAATGGGTCAAAAACAATGCAACACATTGTGTCGTTATCTTTTTGGTGCATTCGTAGAGAAGAAAATCAGAATCTTTTAATAAAATTTCGCAACAAAACTTTATTTTCTTGGTAAGTTGCATTTTTTTATAAAATTACCGGTATTTTAAAAATATCGCTAGCGGAGTTTATTATTTCATAAATATCTAAGTTAATAAGTATTTCTTTTCTATTTCGGTAATAACAAACCGAAATTAGAGAATGTTAAATTACATGTTTTTATAATTATTAGGTTCAGATCCGGGACTGGAGTATTGGCCGCCTATTTTGATGCCTCTCCTGATCATACAATTCTTTAAAATGTTCGATTTTAATAGGGTGAATTGCACTTTGGTGTTATTAATTTTTTAATAAATTTTTCGTTTTATTGTACGCATTTGGCTGCCCTCATATAACAACACTTAGGTGACTGCGTCGTTGATGGCCTTACCCCCAGACAAAACAGTTTTTTGGATTATTATTATAATTTTTTAACAGGAAGTAAAACAAAATATTATCATATGGTAAAAATACACTTTCTTCGGAAATTACCAAACAATCTATGAGTCAATCAATTAGTTTTTGCCTTGATACTTTTTATTTGAGGAAAATCGATTTAGTAATAATTAATTTAATAGAAAATGAATGGAGATAGAATTGAAATCTGTACAATAAAGGTTAAAACAAAAATTAATTTTTTTGGAAAAATCCAACTGATTTTCGTAATGCCTCGGCCGTGCGTGGCAGAAATAGGATTTTTTTATTAATTAAAAGAAAAACCTAAAAAAAGATCTGGAACATAAAAATAAAAAAAGTGTGTTAGTTTAGGACGACACTTCAGAAGTGTAAACTTCAACAAATCGAAATTAATAATACTGGCCTTCATCCGCATCATCATATATGATGTTCCTCTCGCAGTTAGTCACCTCGAGCCGACTTCACCCGAATGAGCGTTACATAGCCGAGCCTGACGGCTCAGTTCAATTCACTACCCACAAAAACTGCTAAACGCGCCTAAAGAAGTTTACACTTCAACAAGCAAATTTAAAGGGTTTAGCATAATTTTGTGCTCCATCTTGTAATTTCAAGATTGCGGATAAATTATTTTTTCTTAAAATCCTGATTCATTTCCTGCAACCATCAGCTTTTTTCAATAAAATCGGTAGCATAGTTCAAAAGTTATAACAAAAAAAATCCGTTTTTTTTTTCGTTTTTTTTTGCTTCACCCGATATTTTAATAAACTGGATGATAGTATATGGTCAGCATCCCCACTAATTAAAAAAAAATTAATGCTTTATATGATAGAAGTGCAAAAATTTCTATAGTTAAGTTCAGGTCATAGATCTACAGCAAGTTAATAACAGTTATGACTTGTTTTTATGGGATTTCATAGATTCTCTAAAAATAGCTATTTTTGAGGGCAAATGGCATGAAAACTTCAATATGGTTTTTGGAGATTTACACAAATTTTGAAAGCTTGTTCCTTGGGAAAGTAAATTCTTTTGGAGGAACAAAATCACTCGGAAAATATAAGAATCCCATGGACATGAATGAAGAGGTGCCAAAATTGACTTAAAATTCAAGGATTTTTAAAGTATCATTTCTTGTGTTTGGATTAAATTCCCAAACTCCCTGACTATTTTTTTGAACTGCAATATATTTTCTAAAATTTTCTTTAAATTCTAAAATATAATAATAAAAACTTAAGAAAAATATAGTTCAGAATAAAGTGTAGTAAAAAAATGTTTTTGTTATGAGCGAAATCCATGGACTCTATAAAAAACTGACCTGACCAAATTCAAAAAATGTTTGCATCAATTCCTGCGAGTAAAAAATCTAAGTTATAATATATTCTTATAGGCAGACTCAAAAGGAATCTTAGTTTGCAACCAAACCCAAAATCACCTTTAAAACCACTTAACCGCTTCAGATAAACCAAAATTTAGGAAAAATACAAAAATGTAAATTTTGATAAAAACTAAATTTAACAATTTTTATTTAATGGAACTTAATCACGCTTCCAAAGTGTAATAACTTGTTAGAAAGCCACACTCATTGTCTGTTAAAAAGGCAAATTAGAACTGTCCTACCTAATGTAGTTATTAAGTTATTTCAGAAAATCTGGATCAATGTCACGTCACATTTTAAAGCGTCGCGACGCCGCATATATTACGTCGCCGCAAAAAAAAATATGATTTTTGTAAATTTCTTCATAAGTTTATTAATCGTACCAATTTATATCAAAATCACCACAACTTCGGAAATTCTACCCAACCACACATCATTCGACTGCCAAAATGGAGCCCCTGGCTACTTCGACTTCAGGATAGCAAATCAGCAACCGCGTAAAATGGTTCAAAATTAATCGTCCTTGAACAGCGCGCGAATATTGACTTGCTTAAGATTAATGGAATTTAAATATTTAAGTTGTGTTAATGTATTGTGCAATAACATAATAAGCATTTATCAGTTTAGCTAAATTACAAAGTGTCAAATTTTAGTACCACTTTCGAGGAGTTGGTTGAGGTTTGTAAAACTATAAGAAATAATAACTAATCAATGTATGGCAACAAATAGACATACATTTTTAAAGCAAAATAATGCATAAATCAGTTTAAATTATGTAGATGCATTACTGTATTTAATATCAGGCCCCGGACTGGCTGTTGGGGGCCCTCGGCTAGAGAATAAAGTGAGAGAAGAGTCCACTTCGGAATTTTTTCTCATTTTGTCACTTAACTAAAGACGAAGTGTTTTACAAAAACTTAACTTTTCCGTTTGCATATATTTTAATAACTTGGTTAACGATGCGAGCGCGTCATCGGCGGTTCGGGATAAGAATTCTGGGGGAGGGGGGTTGGTGTTTAGTTCGTTTCGGTTTGGTTTAATTCGCTTTGGTTTGATTCATTGTGGTTTGAGAGGGGAGGGGGGTAAGTAAGGGCACAGGAAAAAACGCATTGAAAAATAAGGCGAACAAGAAAATATCCGCACAGGCACAAAGCGCAGACTATTAAAAGCTTTTACCTCCAGAAAAAAACACACATTGTAAAAGCTGTATGGTTTATACAATTAATATATTTAACCAACAAATAAGTCATGCAGTAACATGTTAAGTTTTTAGAATTAGAATGTTCTATGTTAAAATGCATCTGATTAGGTTACTTCATTATCATATTTTTAATTATTTTAAAAACATGTATTTAAACCCTTTCAATTTTTTTAAAATTTTTAAAATTAAGTTCATATCTATACATTTTTTTCAAGATATCTTCTAATTTAGCGTCATTAATTTTATTATTATACTAGTAGCATAAATTGACCATCACATTTGTGCTTACAAAGTTAGTTTTATCTTATCTAATAATCTAAAATAAATAATTTATATTCTGGCTTTGAAAATTTACCATTTTTGCCATTCTTGTTGTTAAATTTGATTAATTTTTTAGCAATTTACTCGAAATTTTGAGGGTTTATGTAGGGTCACTAGATCACGAAGCTCCTTCGTAATATAGTGATCTTAGGTCTGTGTGCAAAGCAGAACCTGTTTTGGATTCGGTGCACTGGAGTACATGTAATTAGGTGATCTGGTCAAATGTACATTTCTTTTTAGAAATGTAAGTTTTTCCTGTGTGCGTTTTTTCCATGCGAGCCTTTTCTCCGCGTGTGACTTTTTCCATCTGCGACTATTTCATAAAACAAGTAAACAAAAATATAATTTGTTTGGATTTTTAACTCATCTCTATTAGTTATCAGCTTTAAACCTAACATATTTTTAGGGCTGTGTAGGTCTTAGTTACCTCCTTTAGCCTAAAATTTACAGTTTTTATAAATTATATTTTAATTATTAAAAATGCATCTTTTTTAAGAACATTTTTGTTTTCAAAATATTTGTGGTCTAGGCCCGGTTAGGATATGTTCGCGTTCAATTGACAAAAGTAAGTCAAACAAAGATTTTGATCTTCCAACAAGAGGACAGGGGAGCTACGATTTAAAAAACACTAAGTTAGATTAAAATAAAAATTAAACCAGAATTCTCACGGCAACTTGTTCCCGCGGCGAATCCGACGGCGGCGCATTGTCCCCGCTGCGAACCAGCCCTCGTCGAATAGGCCGCGGCGGATTATCCCCTACCATATACACAACCCGCTTTTTCGTTTAAAAATTGAGATATCTGATTTCTTTTCACGACCATTTCATTTAAAAAAAAAATGATAACCAAATTTCATAAAGAAATGGCTCTAGTGCCATTTAGTTAGTAGTGCTTTTAGAAACTGCCTCAATCATAAAATAAGAAACGGTCTTCAAATATAGTCAGTCCACAGTTTTTGGGATTCCTTCAAAGCCCCAAATACAGACCACTTTTTTGCACCGAAGTATATTTTTTTGAAGCCCTTTCGGGGCCCCCTTGGTTGGGGGCCGTCGGCAGTCGCTGTCTAGCCAACCTGGCTAGTCCGTGCCTGTTTAATATGAACGTATTATAAAAACCTATATTGAAATCCTGAAATCCCATCTATTTAAGACGGAAGGGCGAAAAAATATCGAAACACAAAATATCGAAAACACAAAATATCGAAAATAAAAAATATCGAAAACATACAAAATATCGAAACTACAAATAATCAGAACCACAAAATATCGAAACTACATTTTATCGAATTACAAAATATCGAAACTACAAAATATCGAAACCACAAAATATCGAAACTACAAAATATCGAAACTACAAAATATCGAATCACAAAATATCGAAAATACAAAATATCGAAAATACAAAATATCGAAAATACAAAATATCCAAAATACAAAATATCGAAAATACAAAATATCGAATCACAAAATATCGAACATACAAAATATCGAAATTAACAAATATCGAAAATCAAAAATAGAAAATTTCGAAACCTTAACATAACCCGACCCTGGCGTAACATAACCTAATCTAACTAAACCTAATCTGACCTAACCTCATAAAAATAGAAAGTTTCAAAAATCTAACCTGATAAAACCTAATCATATCTAGCCGAAACGAACCGAACCGAACTGAACCGAACCAAAGCAAACTGAACCAACAATTTTTTTCACAAAAAAACTTTCCTGACTTCTTTCCCGGGATCCTAGAAGGTGTGAATACGAACCGAACCGAACCGAACCGAACCGAACCGAACCGAACCGAACCGAACCGAACCGAACCGAACCGAACCCCTTTTGTTTCAAATCCTATTGTTAATTTTGAAAAGCTACACTTACCTCTCAAATTTTGGTACTAGATCGAACTTTTGCTGATGAACGCATAACTTTTTTACCAATATTGTTTGAAATACTGGATTGCTGGGAAAACTAGAAAATCAATATCCCTTATCTGATGTATTACAACAGCTAATTAGGAAACAGGAATAGGTACATATTTATTTTATTACAAATTTATGATTTCGAAATAAAAACTTGCTCTTCTGTTGTGTAATTCCCTGATTTTTATTTGAAACTTTTTGACAAATAAAACAAATATGACATGCTTTGTCAGTTCATTTAAGCTCGCTTAATCAGCCCAACGATTTTGAGTTACTTTTTTTCCTAATAATTAAATTACCGCCGTTCGTTGTAAGATACGTTCTCTTTCTAACAATTTTTAGAGTATAGAGTTCCAATGTTTTGTCCTTTTATTTTGAAAGGCATTGATGGGCTTGTCGCGACTCTAATATATCCAAATATGTCAACATACATTTAGTATAAGTGGGTGTTGACCGAAAAATTTTTTAATTTCGGGAGAGTTCTAAATGGAAGAGCGAAAAAATATCGAAACTACAAAATATGGAAACTACAAAATATCGAAAATACAAAATATTGAAACAACAAAATATCGAAACAACAAAATATCGAAAATACAAAATATCGAAAACACAAAATATCGAAAATACAAAATATGGCAAATACAAAATATCGAAACAACAAAATATCGAAAGTACAAAATATCGAAAACACAAAATACCGAATAACAAAATATCGAAAATGCAATATATCGAAACAACAAAATATCGAAAATCAAAAACAGAAAATTTCGGAATTTTCACCTAACCTGACCCTGACCTTACCTAACGTAACCTAATCTGATATAACCACACGAAAATAGATAGTTTCAAAAACTTAACCTAACGAAACCTAATGAATTCTAACCGAACCGAACCGAATCAAACCTAACCAAAGTAAACTAAACCATCAATTTTTTTCAAAAAAAAAACTTTCCTGACTTTTTTCCCGGGATCCTAGAAGGTGTGAATTCGAACCGAACCGAACCGAACCGGATCGAACTAAACCGAACCGAACCGAACTGAACCGAACCGAACCGAACCGAACCGAACCGAACCGAACCGAACCGAACCGAACCGAACCGAACCGAACCGAACCGAACCGAACCTAACCGAACCGAACCGAACCGAACCGAATCGAACTGAACCGAACCGAACAGAACCGAACCGAACAGAACCGAACCGAACCGAACCGAACCGAACCGAACCGAACCGAATCGAATCGAATCGAATCGAACCGAACCGAACCGAACCGAACCGGACCGGACCGAACCGAACCGAACCGAACCGAACCGAACCGAACCGAACCGAACCGAACCGAACCGAACCGAACCGAACCGAACCGAACCGAACCGAACCGAACCGAACCGAGCCGAACCGAACCGAACCCACAAATCTCGATATTTTGTTCTAAAAGATACACTGTATATACACGTCATTTTTCTAATGTTATTTAAAAACATTTTTTTTTAGGACCTCTTTGCACAAGAACAGTTTACGTGTCACTGAAGCAGCAAGTTATTCCTATAATATTTATTCCAGAAAAAAAGAAACCCTGCTTTTACAAAAATTCGACGAACATATGGAAAAAACTGAACTGTTTAAAAAAGAAAACGACAATTTAGTTTTAAAGTACAAGGAGTTGGAACATTTTTGGCCTCTTATTCATAATAGGAAGAATTCCCCTAAATATTCACAAATTGATGTGACTGTCAAGTTCTCGCCGAATAAGAACCAAAATTCAACGATAATTTGCATTGGAAAGAAATAATATTTTCCTAGAAATTATCATCATTATATTTATTATACTAATAATAAACAAAATCATCGCTAAACAATTTCTTTTATTAAAAATAAGTAAATATAAAAAATTAGTCACAGTATATCGGTCTATATTTTAAGTAATTAGTAACAGGCTGAATTTTTTTGCATAGCTTCATTTTGCTGAGACGTCTAACTTTCCCCTCTACAAAAATTCTTGAAAGTGATTTCTAACTGAACGCAGTGTTGCCATTTACTTTTAAACATATTTTTTAAGCCACAAAAAAAATTATCCGGTAACTAATTATTTCCTATAACTTTTTGCATCTCGTAATTTTGACATGCACTCGTTAAAGCATCTAATTTGTAAGACGAACGTTTTTTTATGTTTAATATCATAAAATCTTTGGATCACCCTCCATAATTTTCACACATGGAAAAGTTGAACCTTTAGTAAAAGAATGCTACTTATGAAAATTCAGCCCGTTACTCATCACTAAAAAAATAGACCGGTGTACTGTGGACTAAAATCTTTCAAAGCCGTTGCTATAATAATAAAAAAAATCATAAACTACTTTGTTTAGAAAATAGTTAAAAAATTATTGACTGTGATATGCACTTTGCATAATTTTAAAAAATTTCTGACTTTCTTCTTTGGGAAAAAAACCTAAAATAATGAAATGATAAACACACAAATAAAATAAAATTGTTGATTTTAATACTTCATTTATTTTACTGGACCGAGCCACCGGTATACATACATATCTACTACTCATAGGTGGTTTTGATTGGGCCCTCTGTATTGGGAGGCCTTATTAATTTTCCGTTGCTAATTTTCAATAGAGTAATATCTTTCATTATATAACTCGAAACGTGTAAACATTGGTAATATACACCCACCCCAATGAAAATAACATAACCTAGAGGCAAATTCAAGAATGACATTGATGGGCTTGTCGCGACTCTAATATATCCAAATATGTCAACATACAGGGACTCTAACTTATACAAATAGTTAACATATTATCAAATAAAAAACACAGTTGTCAATATAAATAATTTTTACTTACGTAAAAAGAATTGTCATTATTAGCGTGCAATTTACGAAATTTCTGGCAAGCGGTTAACAGCTTAATACTAAGTTGCGGAAGAAATACATACAACAAATGCTAGGCGGTCTAGGACAACTGGGCGCCGCCAACTCGGCGCCGCCAACTGGGCGCCGCCAATTCGGCGCCGCCAACTGGGCGCCGGGCCAACTGGGCGCCGGGCCAACTGGGCGCCGGGCCAACTCGGCGCCGCCAACTGGGCGCCGGCCAACTCGGCGCCGGACTAAAATTTTTTTTTTGATAAAATGTGTAGATGAAAAATAAAATATATTATTTATATAAAAACATCTTTAAAAAATCCTTTACGCAATATTTTTTACAAGCTTTTATTTAGCTTCAGATGTTCTGTCTAACTAACTATCTATCAAATCTTGTGAAGCGTTTTTGACACACGTAGTGGTCCCATGACAATACAACATTAAGAAAAAAATATCCTCCCACCCTACCCCCACCCCTTCTATAGAAAAATGTGTTTTTGACACACTTCCCGTTATCCGATTTGGATAAAATTTGGTATACACATAGTGGTCCGATGATAATACAACAATAAAAAAAAATATCCTCCCACCCCTACCCCCACCCCCTTCTATAGAAAAATTTGTTTTTGACACACATCCCGTAATCCGATTTGGATGAAATTTGGTATACATATAGTGATCCGATGACAATACAATATTAAGAAAAAAATATCCTCCCACCTCTACCCCCACCCCCTTTCATAGAAAAATGAGTTTTTGACACACTTCCCATTATCCGGTTTGGATGAAATTTGGTATACATATAGTGGTCTGATGACAATACAACATTAAAAAAAAATATCCTCCCACCTCTACCCCCACCCCCTTTCATAGAAAAATGAGTTTTTGACACACTTCCCATTATCCGATTTGGATGAAATTTGGTATTCACATAGTGGTCCGATGACAATACAACATTTAAAAAAATATATCCTCTCACCCCTACCCCCCACCCCCTTTCATAGAAAATGCGTTTTTGACACCCTTCCCATTATCCGATTTGGATGAAATTTGATACACACGTAGTGGTCCCATGACAATACAACATTAAGAAAAAGATATCCTCCCACCCCTACCCCCACCCCCTTCCATAGAAAATGCGGTTTTGACACCCTTCCCATTATCCGATTTGGATGAAATTTGGTATACATATAGTGGTCCGATGACAATACAACATTGAAAAAAAAAATCCTACCACTCCTACCCCCACCCTCATCTATGGAAAAATGCGTTTTTGACACACTTCCCATTATCCGATTTGGATGAAATTTGGTATACATATAGTGGTCCGATAACAATACAACAATAATGAAAAAATGTCCTCCCACCCCTACCCCCCACCCCCTTTCCATGAAAAATGCGTTTTTGACACACTTCACTTCAAATGACTTTTATAAAATTTGGTATATGCATAAAGGCCCGATGGCAATACAGCCCAAACAAAAAATATATTTCTAACTCTACCCCCACCCTCTCCTTCCCCCAATAGAAAAATGAGTTTCCAAATAACTCACGATCAGCGATTTCATTATAATCTAGAATAAACTCTATTTATTTACTTCTGCATTTTTCTGCTAGATTGATTCTTGCAAATAGTGATATTTAATTGATACGGATATCTTATCGTAATAACATCGTCAAAATTATATATATTTTTTTTAATGTTGTATTGTCATCGGACCACTATGTGAATACCAAATTTCATCCAAACCGGTTAATGGGAAGTGTGTCAAAAACTCATTTTTCTATGAAAGGGGGTGGGGGTAGAGGTGGGAGGATATTTTTTTATTAATATTGTATTGTCATCGGATCACTATATGTATACCAAATTTCATCCAAATCGGATTATGGGAAGTGTGTCAAAAACGCATTTTTCTATAGATGAGGGTGGGGGTAGGAGTGGTAGGATTTTTTTTTTATTGTTGTATTGTCATCGGACCACTATGTGAATACCAAATTTCATCCAAATCGGATAATGGGAAGGGTGTCAAAAACGCATTTTCTATGGAAGGGGTGGTTGTAGAGGTGGGAGGATATTTTTTTTAATGTTGTATTGTCATCTGACCACTATGTGAATACCAAATTTCATCCAAATCCGATAATGGGAAGTGTGTCTAAAACTCATTTTTCTATGAAAGGGGGTGGGGGTAGAGGTGGGAGGATATTTTTTTCTTATAATGTATTGTCATTGGATCACTATATGTATACCAAATTTGATCCAAATCGGATAATGGGAAGTGTGTCAAAAACTCATTTTCTTATGAAAGGGGGTGGGGGTAGAGGTGGGAGGATATTTTTTTATTAATATTGTATTGTCATCGGATCACTATATGTATACCAAATTTCATCCAAATCGGATTATGGGAAGTATGTCAAAAACGCATTTTTCTATAGATGAGGGTGGGGGTAGGAGTGGTAGGATTTTTTTTTATTGTTGTATTGCCATCGGATCACTATGTGAATACCAAATTTCATCCAAATCGGATAATGGGAAGGGAGTCAAAAACGCATTTTCTATGGAAGGGGTGGTGGTAGAGGCGGGAGGATATTTTTTTTTAATGTTGTATTGTCATCAGACCACTATATGTATACCAAATTTCATCTAAATCGGATAACGGGATGTGTGTCAAAAACAAATTTTTCTATGGAAGGGGGTGGGGGTAGGGGTGGGAGGATATTTTTTTCTTATAGTTGTATTATCATCGGACCACTATGTGTATACCAAATTTTATCCAAATCGGATAACGGGAAGTGTGTCAAAAACACATTTTTCTATAAAAGGGGCGGGGGTAGGGGTGGGAGGATATTTTTTTCTTAGTGTTGTATTGTCATGGGACCACTACGTGTGTACCAAATTTCATCCAAATCGGATATTAGGAAGTGTGTCAAAAACGCTTCACAAGATTTGATAGATAGTTAGTTAGTTAGACATCTGAAGCTAAATATAAAAGCTTGTAAAAAATTGCGTAAAGGATTTTTTAAAGATGTTATTATATAAAGAATATATTTTATTTTTCATCCACACATTTTATCAAAAAAAAAATTTTAGTCCGGCGCCGAGTTGGCCGGCGCCCAGTTGGCGGCGCCGAGTTGGCCCGGCGCCGAGTTGGCCCGGCGCCCAGTTGGCGGCGCCCAGTTGGCGGCGCCGAGTTGGCGGCGCCCAGTTGGCGGCGCCGAGTTGGCGGCGCCCAGTTGTCCCATTCCGAATGCTAGGTATTATTTTTTGTTTTAGTAGGTACAGCTAATTTCAAAAAAATCTGATATGACTAGAAGCACGCGTTTTTTATTTTAAGCAGTATACAGGGTGTTCGGCACATGAACTGTCAAAATTTTTTGGGATACTGTTGGGGTAATTTGCTACATTTTCAACCTTGGAACTTGGGTCCCAAGAGTCACGGCTTACCAATTCCGAACGAGTCTCGCTCTTTTGACGGAATATCCGTAAAGCAGAAATGTTTTTTTTTTAATCAATGTGTAGCATACCGTTAGAAAAGTAATCAACTAGAGAAGAGAAGAAAATGAAGTTCTCAAGTGTCGATACTTTTTTTAATTTTTAAATTTGAAATTGTTTTTCTTTCACAAAATCACTCTTGTTCTGTAATAAAAAACCTCGTATGTCCCTTTGGTACATAAATTTTAACAAATCTATTAATTAGTTGAAGAAGCATAAGATTACAGAATTATAAAAAAAATGGTGCTTTTCCAGACATTAATAAAAAGTTTACAAGGGTTAAAGGTGGGATTTTGGGTAATTTGAGAATTTATTTTTCTAGCCATGACTCTAAGGACCCAAGTTCCAAGGTTGAAAAATTAGCAAATGACCCCAACAATATCCCAAAAAATTTTGACGGTTCATGTGCCGAATACCCTGTATATACAGTGTGTCCACGTAAGTTGGCGGCATATGGGAAACTTTTTTATTATTAGCTTTACGAAAAAAAGTTATTCTTCATAAAAAGTTCTGCATGGTCTAAAACCTAAAATGCAACCATCAGATGTTAAATTTTTTCAGTCATATTACGAGGTTTGTCAAAAAATGTGATTTTTGCTCTAGAGTAAAGTACCTTTCTTTTTGACAATATTGAAAATTGTTATAAAGAAAAGATGTTTAGAATTAAAAATAGCTTTCAAATATTCAACATTGTTTATTTACATGAAAAAAATATTTTTTTCTACATTTTCTCTGCGATTATATTGGAAATTTAAGTTTGCACATTAATGCATTGCATTTATTAATTATACATTTTTTTAATGTAAATAAACAATGTTGAATATTTGAAAGCTATTTTTAGTTCTAAACATCTTTTCTTTATAACAATTTTCGATATTGTCAAAAAGAAAGGTACTTCACTCTAGAGCAAAAATCACATTTTTTGACAAACCTCGTCATATGACTGAAAAAATTTAACATCTGATAGTTGCATTTTAGGTTTTGGACCATGCAGAACTTTTTATGAAGAATAACTTTTTTTCGTACAGCTAATAATAAAAAAGTTTCCCATATGCCGCCAACTTACGTGGACACACTGTATATTATATCGGGTTGACATTTATATTTTACAATAGTGTTATGACTTTTGCATGTAAAAATAAATAAAATAAAACTTGAAAATAACCTGAATTAAATTTTGAATTGAATATCTTTTTTATACGTTTGCTAAATAATACATTTAAAAGGTAAATTAGGTCCTTTTTGTTACGGCTCGGCACATCAGATTTTATGATTAATTCTACGGCAAATGGCATGGCTGCCAGGAAACTGTGAAAAAAGTCTTGCAATCTCGAAGGGGTCATTTTAAAGTACAAGAACTAGCGCCTCATCTTAGTGAACTTGATTTACTTTCGGCCTGCCAGATCATCCTTGTCCCCCTTCAAGTGTTCTTTTATCCATCTTTTATTTATAGAATAAATTGTTGTTGGGCTTACGTTCAAATGTTGGGCTGCCGCTGGAAAGGATCAACCATGTTCCAACTTAGTAACAATTTTCTTAGCTCTTTGCTCGTATGTAAAGCCATTTTAGGATTAAATACAATGTTTATGAATCTATTATTTTTTGACTTGGCATTGACAGCTTTGATATTGTTAAAATACTGAAGTTTTGATGAAACTGACGTGGTGGCTTAGCATACACTGCTTAAATTTTGGAAAAAGTACTTTAAAGAGTCGTATCAGTTTTTTTTGGAAACAGCTGTACTTTCAACTGTGTTTTGTTACGTACTGCTTTTTACTGCCAGTTATTGTATTATTTTTATATAGTGAAGAATAGGTAATGCCGTAATACCTAATAGTAATAGAAAGTCAAATTCAATATTGGTGATTCTGCAAAACCTACAGGACAACTGTCGTTTTAATCAACCGAAAATTGCACTTTTGTTTAACACATGCAGGCCCGGGCTGGTCCGAGGCGGGAGGGCGGGGATCCCCGCCAGGGCCCCAGCGGCTTAGCCGGGGCCCTGGGGTTGCTGACTCTGGGCCACTTAAAGCCCGAATCTACTTTGGGCCTGGATATTTGGATGTAAAAGTTATTGTTAGGTATTTCCCTGTTCTTGTCAGAGAATATCATTATTTGCTTGTGGGGCCCCTTTCTTGTTCAAAATTAAGAAGATCATGATCAGAGAAGTAGCCTTAATAAAACTGCTTAGGTTTTGCTTATGATTCAGTTGAACTGTAAATATTACTTTTGTAATAGTGTGAACAGTGATAAATTATAAATAAATTGTTTTTAACAAAACTCCTTGTTTTTTTTTTCTGGTTACGAGCTATCGGGGAACCAGGGTTCCTCCGCATAAGTGTGCCCATGCTTAATTACACTTTTTAGAAATATCTTAAAAAAAGTTCCTGCGGTGTTCACACAAATTGCGTTTACTTTGATGCCGATTTCTTCCCAATGTAAGCTTTTAAAAACATCTTCTAGGGCCTGGTTAACTAATTTAGGGAATATTGTATCACCCTATCTGACACCTGATCTTATGGGGATTGGGTTGGTTCATTCGTGGATTTTGATTGATGTTGTTGCTTCGCTGTATATATTGGCTGTTAAGTCTGTATATCTGTGATCTATCTATCTATCTAGTGGATCGTTATATTCGTTCACTCGTTCTATTAGGATTTTCATGGTTAATAAGTGATCAACTGTACTGAAACTTTTTCTAAAGCCTGCTTGTTCCTTTAATTAATATCCATCAAATTTTGTTGTTAGTCTATCTGTTAATATTTTCATTCTTAACGTTCGTAAATTTGCCGGTCATAATATCAGACAGAAAGACAATCGATTGAACAAATGTATTGTAAACTGGAGACCTTTGTAAAATAAAAGAAGTAGGGGAAGGGCCCAAATGAGATGAGCGGACGATTTGAAGAAACACGCGGGAACTAGGTGGATGAACACGGCGACAGACAGAGAAGAGTGGAAGATATTGGGGAAGGCCTATGTCCAAAGATCGATTGAAGAAGGCTAATAGAAATAAAGTATACAATAAAGTAGAATAAGGTCAAGTTTAAAAACCTTTCTAAACTATCTAGCATATTAGGCTAAATCTTAAACTGCGGATTTCAGTACCTCACTAAACTTTTTAAATAAATATTAGGGGAGGGTGGGGCAAGATGGACACCCTAAAGTTTTAATACATTTAAAAAAAAAATAAAATAAATTAATTTGCATAAATTCTACTACTTTTCTTTATATACACAAATACAAAAAAAAATCTTAAGGGATTATTAGTTTCCATAAAATTGAAAAACCCTTGCTATATAGAAAATGCCAATCTTGCCTCACTTATGGGGCAAGATGTCCTTTTGTGTGGGGGTCAAGAAGGGCAAGTCCGAAAAGGTTCTAATATTTAGACAAATCACAAATTTACTTCATCGTTTTCCCCTCCTGCACACCCTTTTGTTATAAGGAAAGGTGGCATAAACCTTAATATCAATCATTTCGAATCATCTGATGGATTTACTACTTATTTATTTTTTGTTTAAAATATATATATTTTTTTGTACTTTTTTTACATTAAATTTGGTTTGTGCCTGTATATTTTGTTTCACGCATTTAGTATGTCTTAAGGTTCCTCCTTCTGCCTACTATTTGGTATGATGGTTCTTGTCTATCTTGCCTACTATTTGGTATGACCATCTTGCTACACCACGATCTTTTTATTTTTTATTGTATATATTTCAAACAAAAAAAACACAGTTTTATGGTTAATAAAATATAACTCATACTCGCCTACATGCATTAAACTATAAATGATAAACATTTTAACTAATTAGATGTGTAGAATTTTTTTAAAAACCAGAATTGGCAATTTTCCATATAAAAATTGGCTACTATCCTGTGGATCCTTACAAACTATACTAATTAAACATCCTGGTACTCAAGAACATATTTCTGTATCTATTTATTTTCTAGTGATTATAGATGAAGACTTGTAGAAATACAGTTGCCCATCTTGCCCCGCTCTTCCCTACTTCACAATTCTAAGTAAAAATATTAATGGGATTGGGTCAATTCTTTTTAAAAAATTTAAGTTCTTAAGTTTGGTACTTTTTAAAAATTTCGTCTTTAGATAAAACACGAATTTAGAACCTGCAAAAAGATTTGCATTTTTTATGATTTTCTTAATATGTTGACTAAATAATAAGAACCGGTTTAGTAGTTACAATGTAAAAGTAATGAATTTTTTTTATTTTATGTGATTATCATTCCTTCCCTGTGCATGAGGAAATCATATAGAGGCAAATGCGAAAGGTCCAAATTATGCCGAATTTTTTAAGGAATACGAATGTGGTATAGCTGGTGTATGTGTTTTAGGGTTTTGTCAAAAGAACTAATTTTTTCTAGTCAGAAGATGTGCTTACTGCCTCCAACGGAAAGCTACAGAAACAAGAATATTATAGGTAAATTCGAACTGAACCGACTTTGTTTTTTTTTCTTTTTTCCTGAAGTTGTAGCTCAAGTAGTTTGTGAGACAAATCTGGCTGCCATCTGTAATGGTTTTTTAATGAGACAAAAAAAAAATTACATTTAATATACAGTGTTCGCAGAACTCATTATTATAGGTAGACCCGACTATATTTTTGTTGTTATATCTATCACAGCAAAAATAATATTTAAAATGATTTTTAGGGAAGTTTTTGATTGTAAATGAATCTGTACATTTTGCTAAATAGAATTCAAAATTCTCGATTGCCAAATTATTTTATTATCCGAATACAAAATCCATTTTTGTTAATATAAAAGTTTGACATAAAAATGTTAGATTTTGCTTGACGAAATGATTTTCAGTTTGCTCTTAACATAGAAAATGTATTGTAAATATTAATTTTTAGCAAACATAGGGCAAAACCGATTAAATGCACAAAATTTTTTTTTTATGATCACTGTCTTTGATTTCAATATAATTACATAATTTTAATGTTGGGTAAAAATTGATATTCACGTTAACTGTTTTTATGTAATCTTTTATTCTGTAAAGTCGGTTTTACTTTTTTAATTCTTGGATTGTCGATCTAAAATGTAAGTATCGCAATAAAAACCGCAATAACCTTTCTGGAGCCCCCAAAGCCCACGGTGCAGTGTAAAGTGGCCCCTGATTATAAATTACACGGCGAGCACACGAGTAATTGCATATTAATGACATAGTCCTTTGCATCTCTAGCAACTTATCTGTGGATACCTTCCTCTTTTGCTAACCTAACACCAAACAACAAGGATGCAGTGTAACGCATAACTTTAGTTAAAGGAATTCGGTTCAATATTCGCTTCGTCCTTGTAGCTGTTCCTCGAAGCTGAGTGCATTTTGAGATTGAAAGGATAATCCAGAAACCGGGACACTTTTGATGCATGGCTCTCTAGCGCCGCTCAAAGTCGTTGTAGACATTTGACAGATAACATTATATAGCATAATTCTAAAAGAATTAGTTCTCATTCAGGCAAAAATTCATATTTAAAATCTTAAAATAATATCTCCATGCAATGAGTATGTATACTTGGGTGTCACATTTGATAAGATAGGAACAGACTGTAAAGAACTGGAAAAAAGAATAGTAAAAGCGAAAAAGGTTATTGGTTGTCTTAACAGTATTTTATGGAGCAGAGAGATAAAAAAGAATGTAAAATTTAACATATATGAAACAATGGTGAAAAGCACGCTGTTGTATGGAATAAAGACTTGTCGCGTAACAGAAAAATACAAAGCAAAAATGGAAAGTGTCGAAATGGATGCAATAAGAAGATCAATGAGAATATCCAGAACAGATCATATGAGAAATGAGATCATAAAAGAAAGAATGGGAATCGAGGGAAGCATAAGTGATGACATCACTAAAAGGCAACTGATATGGTACGGCCATGTACAACGGATGAGCGACGAAAGATTACCAAAGCAGGTCCTAAAATGGCAACCAATAGGGCGCAGAAAAAGAGGGCGTCCTAAACTGGAATGGCAACAGTCAATCGAAGGAGGTGGAGAATAGGCATCGGACAACGTAGAAAAACTTTCTAAACCGACATAGTAGTAGTAAAATCTTAAAATACTGACGAAATTATTAGCCGGGTAAATTATAATCTATACAAGGAATATAATTAACTGGGACTTTAAAGACAACTTATGCTATAATCGTGCGATATTTTAAAACTTTTGCATCTTATGCAACTTGAAATATATATAAATATATATTGAGTGACTATATCTTACCATTAAGTTCTTATTGTATTATCAGAAGTTTTTATGTCAACTTAATATAGTTTTGAGACCGTAACAAGTTAAGATATAGCCTATAAAGTTTTCTAAAATTTCAATCACTGTTCTGTGGATCCGACCCCTGAGATCGACGCAAACCGTTTCCATTAAGATGTGTACGGCTCTTATAAGCTCTTTATAGTAAAATATAAGAGAAACTTAATTATTTATATCATTAGCTTCAAAAAATGTTTCATCTGGAATATCACGAATACTCAAAGTTTCGTATGGTTATACATTATTT
The DNA here is from genome assembly GCA_963576565.1 of Aspidapion aeneum. NCBI lineage: Eukaryota > Metazoa > Arthropoda > Insecta > Coleoptera > Brentidae > Aspidapion > Aspidapion aeneum. The sequence continues at coordinate 180,982,777 of OY755038.1, read as the reverse complement.
TTGACTAACAAGTAACTCCACCAGCATCATAAACGTTATTACCAATTTTTTCCACCAAGCTTAATATTTATGTATGACAGGTAGCAATCCGGGTATATTAATATACACCGGCAGTCAGAAAAGAATAATGTCTTTGCATATTCCATGCACATACATGGTATATACAAAAATATTATTTATATTTGAAGGTTTTTTTAAATGTACCATTTATATAAAAGGTTTATCCATTTGGTATATTTTAAAATTAATATAAGAGAGTATACTTTTAGTCTATTCTTGATTTATTCTATATTTATGATGGTATAGTCTAAATAGAATATTTCAGAATACACTTTTAGTTTATACCTGAAATATTCTTTTGGTATATTCTAAAATAAATATTCTAGCATATAAATTTAGTTTGTTTCCGATATAGTATTTTGACATAATTTTAAATGAGTATTAATGTAGTGATGAGCTGAAGTGATTCGCTAAGTGTCATTAGCATGGATAGCAGGGCATTCTGGGCATGAGGGAAATAAGGCCGCCCACCAAGCAGCAAGAAAAGTGGCATGTGTTTAACTTTGTGGTTCCGAATTAGCCATATGTTTTGATACAATGCTGCTAAATCCAACATACTAAAATGGATGGAGAATAGCTTCCAAACAATACTAGATAAATATTCCAGAACTGGCTTACTCTACAGAGTTCATTAAAGGACCTTTTAGAAAAAGAGCTGGGAACATTATTGCCTAGATAGGACTAGTGAGTGGTCTTTTTGCAGGTCACTGTAGATGAACAATGAAACTACCAGAAGAGACCGAACAAAGACTCTGTATGGAAGACAACGAATCAGGCAAACATGTACTGTGCAAATGTTTGGCTATTGCAAGTTTACGTCAGAACAGTTTCGGTAACCCTCAGATTGACTCAGAAGATCTAAACAGAGTCTTACCCAAACTGATAGCCAACCTTTTTGGAGGATTAGAGATACAATGGTGAAAAACTACTCAAAAGTGAGCCAAAATAAACCCACTGGTGGTTGCAGTGGAAGGGCTGCAAGGCCCCCTCACGTATGATTCATCATCGAGTCATCATATACTTCTAGAACATGTCGAATTATTCTTTTGATATATTCTAAAAAGAATATTTAGAATATGATTTGAGTCTATTCCCAATATATTCTTTTGGTATATTCTACAATAAATATTTGGGGATAACCGATCAGTTTTGTTCCGGTGTAATATTACACAGATTCATCATAGATATATAATATTAATATAAGAGAATATATTTTTAGTTTATGCCTGATTTTTAATATTTGTATATTTTTGAAAGAATATCCTAAAATATAAAATTAGTTTCTTTCCGATATATCTTTTTCTTATGTTCTAAAATAAAATATACTTTTAGTTTCTTGATTTATTTTTTTAGTATATTCAGAAAATATTTTAGAATATATTTTCAGTTTATTTCCGTTATATTTTTTAGTATATTTGAAATCGAATATTAGAGAATATATATCCTAAAATATTTTAATATATTTTGAAATTAATATTCTAGAATATATTTTTAGTTTATTTTCGGTATATTCTTTTGGCAGATGATTAGGATTTTAGTTCCCAAGCATCCAACAGACGCTACTAACTAACTAAATGGCGCGACATTATAACATTTATCGAATACACAAATTACCTTAAATATTAAATCAAGAAAAACCTCGACGTTTTGAGGTACATTTGGAGCCTGCAACTTGGAGGATCAACTCTAAAGTAAAGATGACCCGGAATAGGTAATCCTGCTAAGAGCGAACCCAGTTCAAGTGCAGTTTTGGCACGGGTAATAAACAGGGTATCAATGGTTTTAGTCCCACATTGGAAGTAAAATATACATACAAAAAATAATCTAGGATATAATTTTAGTTTATTTCTGGTATATTCTTTTTAAATGTTCTAAAATAAATATTAGAAAATATACTTTTGGTTTATACCTAAAATCTTATTTCAGTATATACTTAAAATATATACAGCATATAAGTACATAGTAGAGTAAATTTGTAGGGTATTTCAATAAAAAGCTGCAAAAAGGGCATATTTTTTTATATTTGGCATGGTAGTAGCTAACATCAAAAGCTAAATTTTCAATCGAGGGTCCCCTGATTTCCGGCATCGGAATCCAAGATGGCGGCTGCCAAAGTTAAGAGAAAAAATGAGTTCCCTGTTTTAAGACAAATTAAATTAATTTTGATAAACTTGCTTTAAGTGAGACCTACTTAATTCAAAAATGTAAAAAAAATTACACCTGCACTTTAAAACAAAATGGCGGCTATATTTAAAAAAAATCTTTTTTCTTTGATATTTTATTTATTTTTTGCGCGATATTTATTTTTAATACCTCATATTGTCACGAGGGGGTTTTATCGTGACGAACACCGTTTAAGTTAGGTGTAATGGTTTTATTATAATACTTATATTTACTACTTACATTGTACTTAAATATATCTTGTCTACAAATCTTCTTTGATACGCTTAACTTCTTATACTTGACTATTGTACTACTTGTTCACTATTAACTAAGCCTGGGCGTTAGGTTCTCAGTGTACAACTAACTGTTAAACTCTTTTGGAGATGCTTTTATTACAAACCGTTTGCCATTGATAGGATATCGAGATGTGTTTTGTTTCCTGTATAAACATCATCGAAATCCCATTAACCGCGTTGTTTATAATAATTCTGTATACAATTTATTACTTTTAATACAATTTGAACTATATACAGAAGTTCATTTCCTTAGAATGTTTAGGGTTAATGTGCACTTGCTTGTAAACGTAACTTGTGTCATTCACTTAATAGGACATTATTTTCTATCCTGACAATATTAAAGCCACTGACCAGTTCTTAAAACCTAATGAAAAAAAGTTTTTAGTTTCTCAGCCGACACAAAGATGGCGTTTAATATGTCAAAAATAAAAGAGAAGTTTATAACCTGTAGACCAAATTAAATTAAAAAAATTTTTTTTTTGGATTTTATCAATAGTAAGCCAAATTTTGTAAAAATTTCAAAAAAATTAAATTTGATATTAAACATTTTAAGATGGCGGCCGAAGTTCAGATAAAAAAGTTATTTTTTTGTTCTTGTTTGGCAGAACTAGTATTGCCGTGTAATATATCGATTTATACTAAATAGGGGTCGCCGATTTTAAATATTTTATCATAAATGACACATGTCTATTATTAATCAAGATGGTGGCGTTCAAAATATAAAAACAACATTATCTTCTTGGTTTGGCAATTTTTTTTACGAAGAAATGTAGTTTTATATTACTCTTAATTAGTTTTAAGTCATAATGTACAAAAATAATATAATTTTTTTATTTTTTAAAGATGGCGGTTAAAAAAGTTAAAAAAAAAACATTTTTGTTTATTTTTCGAAATTTAACAAAAAAAACTGGAAAAAACAAGACATCTCGGTAAACAAAACACATATTTTAAACATTTCAAAAAAGTTGACATATGTCACGTACCGGGTGATTTGATTGAATTGACCATATTTTAGTTAATAGCTCCGTTAATATTAATCTAACAGTAATGTTTAAATAAGCAAAGTTAAATAATTTTTTCTTTAAGATGGTGGCGTTCAAAATATAAAAACAACATTATCTTCTTGGTTTGGCAATTTTTTTTACGAAGAAATGTAGTTTTATATTACTCTTAATTAGTTTTAAGTCATAATGTACAAAAATAATATAATTTTTTTATTTTTTAAAGATGGCGGTTAAAAAAGTTAAAAAAAAACATTTTTGTTTATTTTTCGAAATTTAACAAAAAAAACTGGAAAAAACAAGACATCTCGGTAAACAAAACACATATTTTAAACATTTCAAAAAAGTTGACATATGTCACGTACCGGGTGATTTGATTGAATTGACCATATTTTAGTTAATAGCTCCGTTAATATTAATCTAACAGTAATGTTTAAATAAGCAAAGTTAAATAATTTTTTCTAAATCATCAGAATCTGATGTCAAAAATGACATGCAAATATTTCAACAACGGCTGGACTAAATGTCAACATATTATCTATTTTTGAAATCAGAAAAAGGAGCCCAATCAATTAAAGACATTATATACAGAGTGTTTTATTTAAAAAATAAACCATATGTCAATAGTTTGACAAGAGTATGACATATGTCATTTTTGACATAAGATTCTGATGATTTAGAAAAAATTATTTAACTTTGCTAATTTAAACGTTACTGTTAGATCAATATTAACGAAGATAGCTATTAAGTAAAATATGTCAATTTATTCAAATCACCCGGCACGTGACATATGTCAACTTTTTTGACATATTTAAAACATTTGTGTTTTGTTTATCGAGATGTCTTGGTTTTCTCAGTTTTTTTTGTTAAATTTCGAAAAAATAAAGAAAATATTTTTTTTTAAACTTTTTTGGCCGCCACCTTTAAAAAATAAATCAATTCTATTTTTTTTGTACATTACAATTTAAAACTAATTAAGATTAATATAAAACTACATATCTTGGTAAAAAGATTTACTAAACCAAAAAGATACTGTTGTATTTATATTTTGACCGCCGCCATCTTGGATAATATTAGACATATGTCATTTATTATGAAATATTTACAATCGGCGACCCCTATTTAGTATATATCAATATATTACACGGCAATACTACTTGTGTCAAACAAGAACAAAAAATTTACTTTTTTATCTGAAATGTTAAATGTCAAATTGTAACTTTTTATAAATTTTTACAAAATCTGGCTTACTAGTGATAAAATCAAAAAAAAATTTTTGTAAAAATTTAATTTGGTCTACTGGTTGTAAAGGTCTGTTTTATTTTTTACAAATTAAGCGCCATCTTTGTGTCGGCTGGGAAACTTATCATTTAATTTAAGCAGGTTTAAAGAACTGGTCAGTAGCTTTAATATGAGGTATTAAAAATAAATATCGCACAAAAAATAAAGGAAATATCGAAGAAAAACGATTTTTTTTAAATATAGCCGCCATTTTGTTTTGCAGTGACAGCTGTAATTTTTTTTTTACATTTTTACATTAAGTATATCCCATTTAATAAAAATTTATCAAAATTAATTTAATTCCTCTTAAAACAAGGAAATCATTTTTTTTCTTAACTTTGGTAGCCGCCATCTTGGATTCAGAGGCCGGAAAATCGGGGATCCTCGAATGAAAATTTATCTTTTGGTGTTAGGTACTACTATGCCAAGTATAAAAAAATATACTCTTTTTGCAGCTTTATTTTACAAATTTACTCTGCTAACACCAAATTAAATTTATACGTGGTATACTTATACTTTTTTATGAAGGGGGAATGTATAAAAAATCTGTGCCAGGAGTATTAAATATAGGATCTACCTGACACATAATTTCAGCTTTCAGCGTATGCACTGCATATAATAGTTTAATGTTAGTCTTACACAATTAAAATATACATATTATATCCATTTCTTATATTGACAATCTTCAACTTTTATTATAATAGGATATAACGGTTATTTTATTTTTTTAGAATCAGATATATTTATTTATGCATATACAAAAATATGTGCTGGTGATGTATGCCAATGGCATACGATATGCATATAAAATATGGGTGGGGAAGACGTTTTCACATGATTTGACGCTCATAAAAGTCTAAGCTATTTATCTATGTTATGTGTGTTTCATTTGAAATACACCACAAATTTCCAGCATATGTATAGTATATACCAGCTATATTTTTTAGCTACAAAGATTAATATTCCACCGTACATAATATATATTAATTGCTTACAAATAAAAGCTATTCATCTATTTATTATTTTCGTAGTTAATTTAATTTTATAAATAATACATTTAAAGTAAGTGTCGGTTGCAAAGTCGGTGCTAAATATTTAATGACATCACAAAAAATCGGCATTTAACAGAACACTTTGAAAGTTTGCTACTTTATTAGGTTTGGTTTGGATATGCTTGCCAATATTATATAACTATTAGGTCTTATAAATTGGCAAAAGGTTATTTGCGATTACTTGTGACATTGAGAAAAATGCGTGCATGGCGCAGCGCCTGTGCATTTTCTTTTTGTGAGTGAATTTTGTTTTTTTTTTGCTTTAAGCTTTTATTTAGCTATTTTGCTACAACGTCTTCTTAAATTAACTTAAAATTACACTCTTGATATTCAAACAAATAACAAAATAAATAAATAAATAGGTGTAAACCAGAACTATATTAATAAAATTTAATAACTTTATACAAATTGTATTGAAAATAAATATTTTTTTATAATTTTTTTAAATTTGGTTCATTTTTAATTGACACTTTTAATTTATTTTATTCACTCAAGCCTTTTTAAAATATTGATTTTTTTGAACAACTAATTTTGATGTAGTGCTTAAATGAAAATCTTCTTTAGGTCGGGTATTGTAAGTATGATAATTATAATTTTGATTTATAAATTGTTTTAATGAATCTGGTAGTAAATTATTATTAATAATAAGTGATAAGCAAAATTGATTTTATTTATTTATTATTTATGTAAAAAACTAAAATCATCAAATTTCGATATTTGTTTTGACGGCATACCGGGTGGGCCAAAAAAAACTGGACAATTTTTTTCTTGTTATAACTTTTGAACTATACCATCGATTTTAATGGGACATACTGCACGTGGCAGGGACCTATTCAGAGTTTTAAACAAATATATTTTTTGGTCCGCCATCTTAAAATCCAAGATGGTGGACGAAATTAAATTGTACCCTTCAAAGGTGCTCGTTTACTCTTGTGTTGCAAACATGTTTTAATTATTTTATTAAATCAGTAAAAAAACTGCATTTTCTCCACGCACAACAAGGTGCAAGATAGCAAAATCGGTTCAGTGGTTCTAAAAAAAAATATTTTTGTTTCAACCATTGTTTTGAATATTATACGATTACCTTGCCAATCATGTCTGAATTTATTTCCTTATACATTCATTACTACTGAACCGATTTTGATGAAATAAGAACGTCCTGGTGAAAATTGATCGCTCTTTAAAGATCAAGCAAAATTTATCGCCATCTTAAAATTTAAGATGTTTTAGTTTTTATTTCAATTTGAATAAAAGCACTACTTTTCCCCCGCACAACGAGGCACAAATTAGTAAAATCGGTGTGGTAGTTCTCAAAAAATCTATTTTTGTTTTAGCCATTCTTTTACAGATTATAGGATTGTATTGTCAAGCCTGTCTGCATTTATTTCCTTATAAACTCATTATTACTGAACCGAACCAAGTATGATTTTAATCTTTAAAGAGCAATCAATTCTTACCATGATTTTTTTTATTTTACTAAAATCAGTTTAGTTATAACGAATTTTTAAAGAAATGAATGCAGACAGGATTGGCGAAGCAATGGTATAATCTGTAAAATAATGGTAAAAACAAAAATAGATTTTTTGAGAACCATCACACCGATTTTACTAATTTGTGCCTCCTTGTGTGGGGGAGAAGTAGTGCTTTTTTATAAAATAAAAAATGACTAAAACATAATAAGAATAAACATGTCATTTATATGGTAGCGATTACTTTTATCATGATCTTTAAAAAGAAATCAATTTTAACCAGGATGCTTTTTGTTTCATCAAAATCGGTTTAGTAGTAATGAATTTATAAGGAAATAAATGCAGACATGTTTGGCAAGGCAATCGTCTAATACGCAAAACAATGGTTGAAACAAAAATATATTTTTTTAAAACCACTAAACCGATTTTGCTAATTCTTACCTTGTTGTACGTGGCAAGAATGCAGCTTTTTTACTAATTTAAATAAATAATTAAAACATGTTCTATACAAAAGAATAAACGAGCATCTTTGAAGGGTACAATTTAATTTCGTCCGCCATCTTGGATTTTCAGATGGCGGAAAAAAAAATATATCTTGTCAAAACTCTGATTAATTATCTGCCAAGCGCAGTTTGTTCCAATAAAATCGATTGTATAGTTCAAAAGTTATAACGAAATAAATATTGTCCAGTTTTTTTTGGCCCACCCGGTATGTGTTTTCTGTCCCACACAAATCATCTTAACAAGCCTTCTCCCTCGATACGTTAAGTTTGTAGTGAAAGTAATGAGAAGTTAATTGAACACATTGAGATCTAAATGAATACAATGAAAATGTGTCCATAAAAATTTCGAACTCAGAAACCTCTCAAAGCACGCAAAACCAAAATGTACATTTTTGCCTTATTTTCTTTCTACAGCACAAGAAAACTTGCTTACTTCTTAAGTAAACTATAAGCATACATTTTTACTACATGTTTTAAATTCCTCATGATGAGGCATGTTTTAGTAGGTTGGGTTGGAGCAGACAAATAACTTGACAAAATCTAATAAATTAAAATATTACGTTGAACATGTTGATGTATCTTTTTACCCTCCATGCTTGAGCATAAGAAGAATCTAATTATAAACAACAAGTGAAATAAAAGAAAGAAAAATAAGAAAAAAGTTTTCTGCTTCTCTCGTTCTTGTATTGAGACATCGCAGCCTGCATAGATAAAAGTTTTCTGAAAATTTATGCATGGCTTCGGTAGTTCAATGCTTAGAATGTTTGCCTAGATAGCAAGAGATCTCGGGTTCGAATCCCGGCCAAAGCAGAAAACCTTTTTCCTATTTTTCTTTCTTTAATTTCACTTGTTGGTTATGGTTTTAGGTCCTTGCATTATTTGCAATTTGGTACTTGAGAATTATATTGGCAATCGCCCACGGCGATTAGAAATTTTAACACACGAAAAGGTGATCTCATGTTTGATAGTTTACGTCTATCTATGAGTTTTCATACCTTTGACAGTGGGAAGGAAGAATTATAGAAATCAGTTTGATGACTTGGTCGAGTTAATACCCGGAGAGTCTCTCGTTCTTGTATTGAGACATCGTAGCCTGCATAGATGAAAGTTTTCCGAAAATTTATGTATGGCTTCGGTAGTTCAATGCTTAGAATGTTTGCCTAGAGAGCAAGAGATCCCGGGTTCAAATCCCGGCCGAAGCAGAAATGTTTTTTCTTATTTTTCTTTCTTTGATTTCACTTGTTGTTTATGGTTTTCGGTCCTTGCATTATTTGCAATTTGGTATTTAAGAAAGAATCTAATTATTTTATGTTGGCCGCGCCGGCCGGTGACTACTTCTTCAATTAGCTATAGCTGTCAAGTTAATAGGCTCCTTTAGAAGCGCTAGCGCAGTTTACAGGAAATGCATACCTTCGACGTCGAACTGAAGTCGTAAGTTTAAACACGACTTTGGAGTAGACTAGTTATTGCTCGATTGCTTTCTATACCGATATTGCCTTATCGGAATTAGCTAATAAAAAGTTTTTAGCCAATATGGGTTACTAAAGGCCTCAATAATTCAATAAAATCTATCCAAATTTTAACTTGATTTTACAATTACTTATAAACACATATATTTTAGATCCTGGGTAACGGTAAAAAAAAAACTTTTTTTTAGGTTAGTTACGTTTCGGTATTTATGAACATTTTTTTGTTACTTCCTGATTTGCCGCGGTTCTTTCATTTTGTACAAATCAAATTAAACTGCTTTTCCGCACATGTGTGAGTCGGTAATTAGTTGAAGAAAATTAATTTTGTCGCTCTTATTTTTGACGGTTTTTTTGGGTGCTTCGCTAATTTTCATATAAAGTTAGCGAGGCACCCTCGTCAAAAATGACTTTAGAGATGACCTATCGAAATCGAATATGGTTAATAATTTGCCGCTAATTAATCGTTAATTAGTTGTGGAAAAATAATTTTGTCGTTCTTATTTTTGACCGTTTTTTTGGGTGTTTCGCTAACTTCATAATTAGTTTGTGGATAAATTGATTTTGTCGCTTTTATTTTTGTGTTCTTTAATTCGCTTAATATTTTGTTGAAAATGCACCTTCGTTGAAAGTCGACTGCATCTTGGTGGATAATTTACCGTTAGTTAGTCGTTAATTAGTTGTAAAAAAATTAGTTTTGTCGCTTTTATTTTTTGGTGTTTTTTGTGTGCTTCAATAACTTATTATAAAGTTAGCAAAGCACCCTCGTCAAAAATGGCTTTAGACATGAATTATCGAAATCGAATATGGTGAATAATTTGCCGCTAATTATTCGTTAATTATTTGTGGAAAAATTAATTTTGTCGCTGTTATTTTTGACATTTTTTTTGGGTGCTTCGCTAAATTCATATAAAGTTAGCGGAGCAACCAAAAAACAAAAAATAATAAAAGGAACAAGATTAATTTATCCACAAATAATTAACGACTAATTAGCGGCAAATTATTCACCATATTCGATTTCGATAAATCATGTTTAAAGTCATTTTTAGTGAGGGTGTTCCGCTAACTTCATATGAAGTTAGCGAAGCACCCAATAAAAGACACAAAGAAAAAAGCGACAAAATCAATTTACTTACAACTAATTAACACCTAATAAGAGGCAAAGTATACACTATGTTAGATTTTGATAAGTCATGTCTAAAGCCAATTTTGGCGAAAATGCTTCGCTAACTTCATGTGAACTTAGCGAAGCACCCAAAAAAAACACTAAAAAATAAACGCGACAAAATTAGTTTTTTTCACAACGAATAAACGACTAATTAGCGGCAAAATAATCCACCATATTCGATTTCGATAAGTCATGTCTAAAGTCATTCTTGGCAAGGGTGCTTCGCTAACTTCATATGAAGTTAGCGAAGCATCCAAAAATACACTAAAAATAAACACAAAAAAATTAATTTTTTCTCAATTAAGCGACAAATTATTTACCATATTCGATTTCGATAGATCATGTCTAAAGCCATTTTTGGCGAGGGTGCTTCGCTAATTTCATATGAATTTAGCAAATTAGCGGCAAATAATTAACCATATTCGATTTCGATAGGTCATGTCTAAAGCCACTTTTTACGAGGGTGATTTGCTAACTTCATATGAAGTTAGCGAAGCACCCAAAAAAACGCTTAAAAATAAGAACAACAAAATAAATTTTTCCACAACTAATTAACGACTAATTAACGGAAAATTTTCCACCTAGTCGCGATTCGATTTGCGATGGGTGCCAACATAATATGAAGTTAGCGAAGCACACAAAAAATAAAAGCGACAAAATCAATTTATCCACGACTAATTAACGACTAATTAGCGGCAAATTATACACTATATTTGATTTCGATAGGTCATGTCTAAAGCCATGTTTGACGACGGTGCTTCGCTAACTTCATGTGAAGGCATCCAAAAAAAAACGGTCAAAAATAAGAGCGACAAAATTAATTTTTCCACAACTAATTCACAACTAATTACCGGAAAATTATCCATCTAGTCGCGATTCGATTTGCGATAGGTGCAAACATATGGAGTTAGCAAAGCACCCAAAAAACACACAAAAATAAATGCGACAAAATCAATTTATCCTCAACTAATTAACGACTAATTACCAGCAACTTATCCACCTAGTCGCGATTCGATTTGCGATGGGTGCCAACATATAAAGTTAGCGAAGAACCATAAAAACACACAAAAATAAGGGCGGAAAAATTTATTTTTCCACAACTAATTAACGACTAATTAACGGCAAATTATCCACCTAGTCGCGATTCGGTTTGCGATGGGTGCTTCGCTAACTTCATGCTCATAAAATAATATGTGTTCGGCTCCTCATCATATCCTTGCACATCTGCGATATATTTTTTTTATATTATAAATCAACTACCCTATAATTGATATTGTATTAAAGTGATACCGCGTCATCAAAACCTTGATGGGCGAGAAGGGAGTAGAGGGGTACGTAGAGTGGCACGCAGTTCCTTTAATTTTTTTATTGATATTGATTCCCAAAATGAGGCATTGCACTAATTAGTCATTAGCTTACTATTTTACTTGCTTTTTATTGATGTCTTCTTCTAAACGATTTCATTAGAAAGGAACATATATATGTATGTATGTATGTATATGAAAGTGGTGGCAGGCCCTACTGGACCTCCATGCACTGCGACCACAAATGGATCTATTGTGCCCACGTACCTACATACTGAGTTTGACTAAAGTGGCATATTTTTTTTTCCACCCAGTTCATAAAAAAACTCTGCAGATTACAACAGTATGATTTAGGCTTAACACTTTGGCTCAAAGATATACCACTAAGGCCTATGCATTATTAGCCATGAACATATATATACTCTTATCTGGTTGTTACGAACATATTATTGATTTAGCCGGGCTTTGACGTTTTCTATTCGTTGTTGTTTTGACTGTTTATGTCAAACAAATTATGACGGAGCTTTTTACAAAACAAATAACCGTTTTTGCAACTAAATCAATGTTTGCGCACATTTAAATATAATTTTGGATCCTCTTTTATGTTTCGAATTTTTATTTATTAGGTAAGTACCTATTTGCTCTCTCCTTTAAGAGGTCTTAGTATTTTATCCTTCGAACATTAAACCCCGTACGGCACACTGCAAGTACAATGTAAAACACTAATTTTTTAAGGCTTCTTTACTTAGATTTTGCCTCAAAATTTGGTTTACCATAGCTTAAATACAACATCAACTATATATTTTGTTATGGTAAATTATGAAAGCCTGATATAAGCTAACCAAAATTTAAGCATATGATTAAAAAATAAAATCGCAAATAAAAACATTAAATAAAAACTCATATCAAAGCATTATTTGAGTTTAAGAAATGTTTAAAATAATGTTTTTATTTTTGTATGTAAGTTTTTTGATTAACGCGACCTTTTTAAATCAAATCCACGTTATTCCTAATTTAGCCAAAATATTAATTAACGAGAAAGATTTACGGGAAACTCGTCAGACATAAAAGTAGTTTGGGGACGCTTTTCGGCCTCATAAGGCCACATTCAGCTCGACCATAACCATAAAATAGAAGGAGATAAAATGATGATGTGGGTATCTGAAAACGAAATATGAAATATGGTGTTTGCTATCTCCGTCGCAACGTCAAAATTAGCCTCAAACCGTGGCAACCCTGACTGAAGCTGCAAATTGACAGTTGGCTTCTGCTCAATAAACACCATATTTCATATTTCTTTTTTAGGTCCCACATATACATCAACATTTTATCTCCTTCCATTTTATGGTTATGCACGGGCTGAATGAGGCCTAATAAGGCCAAAACGCGTCACCGACCTACCATTACCTCTGAGGACTTGCCCGTGAAATTTCTTTTTTATTTATATTTAATCTAAAAATGTACTTATCACAACTATTAAACAAGTAAAAAAAAATTAATTTAAATAAATAGAAAAAATATATGTAAAAAAATTATAACAAATATTTTAGTTCCTATTCATTTAATAAGTATTTAATAAATTATATATTTTTTACTGGAATCTATATCCAGTTTATAACTGTGAAATACTACTACTACTATGTGCTTTTAGATCTCTCCTTAGAGAAGCTGACAGATATTCAGGTCTTATTTTTTTCAGCTGTCCCTTGTAGTGTTCTGTCCATTGTTCTGGTTTGATGATCTGAATATTTATTTTTTCTTTTGTTGGGGTTTTACAGTAGAAATAAATGATACAATACAACTGATTAGTAATGTTCTATTTTTTCTTTAAAGTCTAAATTACCCTAGCTGATACCGCAAATTGCAAGCAAGTACTAAGAGTATGTATCTACTTTTAAATAACATTCAAGGAGTTTGATTTTTAAAATATACATAAATACAATTTAATTTGTATATGATATTTGTGGCTAATTTAACGTGAGACCGATTATCCGCGACGGATGATCAACAGGGGCCATTGATTTAAATCTTGTCCTCACATGTTCGTGTATCGGTCTATCGATACAGTGAAAAAAATTAATCAAACCAATCATCGATCGCAATTGATTATGTCCTATATCTAAAAACCCGTTTCACATGGGACCGTTGATTTGCGAAGATCGGTCCGGTTTTATTCATTAAATCGTTAGACCGGCTCTGCCCCACGTTAGTTTAAAGGCGGAAAATATAATTATATTGTTTCACTAAGTTCTTGCGGCCTTGTTACTAACGGGGGCAGGATTATACGCGAACATATGAAGACACAATTTAAATAAAAAATTATAGATAATAGAGATATATAATAACTAAATATTATTTTCCCTAATATTTTTTTACTTTAATTAGGTAGGTACTAAAAGCGCTTGATTCCTGTTTTACTAACTTTTCATCCCCTAAACTACCCCATACCTACCCCATACCAATCCTAAAATATTTTTAGTTTGCAAAACCTTTTAAGTTTCGAATATTGGTCACTTAGTCAGTCTCCAGAAACCACTGTGCATCGCATCGTTATGTATTCGATTAGGTTTTAAATGTTAAGATAGCTAGTTACTGGTCAAATTTTATAATTATACAAATGGAATTTCAAAGTTTAAAACAAATTTAGTTTTTCAGATAAATAATTTATCGAGATTAAATTATATAAGGTAAATGCGCCAGTGGTTGGCCACCTCACAGTATTTCTTGAACAAAATTAATTTTAAAAAATATATACTCAGGTGCAGTCATCATAGTTATTGCATTACTGTTCCTAGGTAATGCATGTGTGTTCTCTGAAACTCAAAAATAGCCTAATAACAGAGATAAAAAATTTAATAAAAAAAATAATAAAAATGTACAATAATTCCAATACTCGGCTACCAAAAATAGATTTGTATTAATCATCTGTTTTTACTTTTTATAGGTAGGCACAACTAAGTAGGTGGGTAATATTAATAAAATAAAAATCAAATGGGAACAAACTTTTTAGTTACTTAGTTATTAATATCAAAAAAAAAATAAATATTATAAAAATAAAAAAACCAAGAAAAAAACATTAGAAAAACAAATAGTTAATTTAAAAAATCTTAAAAAAGGTAACATTTTTTAAGTACAAGAAACAAAAACGAAAAAACAAAACAAAAGTCAAATTATTTTTAGATTAAACCAGTTATATGGTGATATGGTATATATGGTGAAACACAAAAAAAATATAAAAAAAAAACAAAATTCTACATCAAAACGAAAACAAAGGTCATGTGATGCGATTTTACACATGCGCAAAACTAAAAATATTTGTTTTTATTTATATTTTGTGTGTATTTTCTTATTCTTATCTGTATTAACCTAGCATCTCCGCTTAGATTATGGTAGTTGAAGGGAGCCGACTAATGGTTTTGAAAAAATATTCAGTCGGCCGCCCGACCGACTAGTGGGTTTTTAGAATTATTTGATATCAGTAGTTTTCCATAAAAAAAAAACAGCATTAGCATTAAATTCCTACAAAAATACCTCCCAAATGCTATGTAATCTAAAATGTAGTAAGGAGATTTTATAGTCCACTAAAAAATACTATTTCCCACACCACCTACCTGTAGCAAAAATCTTAAAATTTCTTACCTTTACAGAACACAACGTGCACTGCAATTTCAATCAATCAAATTAAAATATTGTCTGTTTATATCAAAATTTTTAGTATAAAAGGAAAAATGTAATGAAAATGCATAGGATAGGCACTTAATTTCCTAATTATATTATTTTTATTATTATTTCATAAAAATGACAACGATGGCCGAGTACCGGTTGGGGGCCGACTATTGGCGCATTTACCCTAATAAGGTTAAAAATTCTGCTTAAGAGTTTTTAGATGTAATTCAAAATTTTGTAAGAAAATTTATACTTTTTCAATTTTCAATGTGAAAAGTCAGCTTTTATACGGCCGTATAACTCAGCGCAGAAGGGAAAATTGAGTTCACTGCATAAATTCTGGAGGTGACCCCAATTTTCTTTTGCGGTCAGACGCACTACTTAGTTATACCCTCGTCAAAGTATACGAAGTTTGTAAAAGAAGGTATCCTAAATATTTTATTATGGTTTTTGTATATTGTTTTTGCTGACAAAGGTAGGAAGGTGCCTATTTTACAACAATGCATCAAGAAAAAGGAAATTTTAAGGGGGACAAAAAAGCAAAACAACCCGATGAAATTCACATTATTGGATATTCTAAAAACAATGTCAAGAGGGTTAGGAGATTCGCATAATTTATAGAAATGCAAAATACCTATATAAACAAAATTTCTAAAAACATATTTAGTAGAAACAATTAATCAAAAAACTCTGTAATTGAAAAAAAAATTGTAGACAAATTGTAGATAAAGTACCGGGTGGGGCAAAACAAACCGGACAATTTTTTTTCAATATAACTTTTGAAATATTCCATCGATTTTAATGGGCCAAACTTTACTTAATAGAGAATTAATCAGAGTTTTGACCGAATGAATTTTTTTGTCCGCCATCTGAAAATCTAAGATGGCGGACGAAATTAAATTGTCCCCTTCAAAGATGCTCGTTTATTCTTGTGTTGCGAACATTATTATTATTTATTTAAATTGGTAAAAAAGCTGCATTCTTGCTACGCACAACAAGGTACGAAACAGCACAATCGCTTTGATGGTTCTAAAAAAAATATTTTTGTTTCAACCATTATTTTGTATATTATACGATTTCCTTGCCAATCATGTCTGCATTTATTTGCTTATAAATTCATTACTACTAAACAGATTTTGATGAAATAAAAAATGGTGAGAATTGATTGCTTTTTAAAGACCACACAGACAGAAACATATTTAATTCTTCAAAATGCCTTGTTTATTCTTATTTTCTGAAAAATGTTTTAGTTTTTTTTAATCTATAGAAAATCACTACTTTTCTCCCGATCAACAAGGTACAAAGTAATAAAATTGGTTAAGTGGTTCTCACAAAACCTGATTTTGCTTTAACCATTGTTTTACAAATTGTACGATTGCTGTCTGCATTCAGTTCTTTAAAAATTCATTATTACTGAGCCAATCTTAGTGAAATAAAAAACATAATAACGCAAACTGATTGATCTTTAAAATTTGCACTATGATGTTTTTTATTTCACTAAAATCGGTTCAGTAATAATAAATTTATAAAGAAATGAATGCAGAATATAATTTGTAAAACAATGGTTAAAACAAAATCCAATTTTGTGAGAACCACTACACCGATTTTATCAGTTTGTACCTCTTTATGCGGGAGAAAAGTAGTGTTTTTCTATAACTAAAAAAAACTAAAACATTTTCGCAAAATAAGAATAAACACGTCATTTTTGAGAATCAAGTATGATTCTGTCCGACATCTTAACCGGAATTTTGTAAAAAAATGATGGATCGTGCAAAGCAGGATGAAACTTTTGTCGTTAATATTTTATTTATTGATGAAAGTACTTTCGTATGCACAAGACATACACCCTTTCGATAGCTTTAGGCACTGGTTAAACTTTTAACGCATTAAGGATAAAAATGGAAAATAACGCGAGAACCATACAAAATGTCGATTGACACCTACCTTGCTTTTTTCTCGGCGGTACAAATTCCATTCACTGGGCGCCCAGGCTTCTACCAGAGTTCTTGAGTTGATCAAAATCACTGTGAGGAGTTGAGGTAACGGATTGGAATGATTTTAGAATTGATTGGCACTAATTGTAATTGATTGAATTGTAGTTTTGGAAAAACCGAGTAAAACACGCCGGTTTCAATATGGAGGCTACGATGTCTCTCTGTCTTGTCATCGCGCCGGTGGGTTGCGCACTTTCTATCCGCGCACTTTGCGGTGTCACATGACAACCTGTATGGCTCAGTGCAACGGAATAATTAATATTTAGGAAAATTAACTAAGTATTATTTGTCTTGCACGTACATTTTCCCGGCCGCCCTAAAATACTATTTTAGAACCAGGAAAAATAATATGTATTATAACTAGGGAACAACAATTATTATTTCCAAAAAAAAAATTAAAAAATTGCGACAAAATGTTATTCTATTTTTTGCCGCGATAAAACAAAAAAAATATATTTCCCGAAAAGGAATAAAATTTAAAAAAAAGAATAATTCTATGACGACACTGACATAGAATGAACATTGCTTGAGTGTTCAGTTAAAAGGCAAAGGGCACAATTTAACAATTGGACGTTTAAATAGCCCTTGTTGAGTCCTAATCGTGACAACTCTAACATGTCCATCTGAACCAGGATGCAAATCTACAATCCTGCCAAAAGACCACTGCAAGGGTGGTTTGTTTTCATTTTTTATGACTACTAAAGTATTTAACTCGACTTTAGTAGGTTTTTCTGTCCACTTGGACCTCTGCTGGAGAGTATGTAGGTACTCCTCTTTCCATCGGGACCAAAAATTAGTGTTCAATCGCTGAACAAGTTGCCACCGAGAAAGAGTGTTTAGTTTTAATTGTGATAAGTCTGGGTCTGGGACAGAGTTTAAAGGTTCCATGGTAAGGAAATGTCCGGGAGTGAGTGGACAAAAATCATTGGGATCGGATGATTGCGCAGAGATTGGGCGACTATTTAGCAATGCCTCGATCTGCAAAAGCAAAGTATTTAGTTCTTCGTATGTAAGCTTCTGATTTCCGATCACTCGGTAAAGATGTGTTTTTACTGATTTAACACCAGCCTCTGATAAGTCATTGAAATGAGGACTAGCACTAGGAAAAAAATGCCATTTGATCTGAAGATGTTCAGAGGAAGCTTCGAAGAGCCTTTTAAGCTCAGAGTTTGCTCCTTGAAAATTCGAGCCTCTGTCGCTGTATAAAAAATTACAACGACCCCTTCTAGCTACAAACCTTCTGAATGCGGCTATAAAGCATTCAGACGTAAGGTCTGAAGCAACTTCTGTGTGGATAGCGCGAGTACTTGCGCACACGAAAATGCAGATATAGGCTTTTAATTCTTTGGTACCCCGGTACCAACGACCTGGTGAAATTTTTATAGGACCAGCATAGTCCCAAGTTGCATGAGAAAAGCACTTTAGTTGTGAAATTCTAAAATAAGGTAAGTCACCTTGATAAGGGATGTAAGCCTTTGGTCTAAGGCGATAACATCTTATGCATCGAGATAAAACTGACTGAATACCTCTGCGGGATGCTAAGATCCAGAATTGTTGTCTTAGTAAGTACGGAACTGTATTTAGCCCTGGATGGCTATTTTCCTTATGAATATGTTCAATGATGAGGTCAGACAACCTGCTTGATCTGGGAAGCAATAGAGGATGTTTTGCATCAAAAGGTATAGAATTCGTATGCCTAAGACGACCACCGACCCTTATCAGTCCGGTAGTGTCCAAAAAGGGTGCAATTTTTCGAAAAGCTTTGGGTAAAAGTTCGTTGTTTTTTAGTTGTTTTAAGAGGTCAGAGAAACGTAATTCTTGGCTTCTTCGAACCAAGAGTGTTAAAGCATACTGAATTTCAAAAATAGAAATAGGACCTGTAAGTGGTTCCTTTTTGTTTTTAAAATTATAAAATATTCGTCGAATCTGACAAATTAATTTTTGAATGTGAAAAAGGGATGAATATTTATTTACAAGGAAGTCTAGAATATGATAATCGATGTTTGTAGTAAGTGTTATTTTTTCAGGCTTTTCTTCATTTAAAATTTGCTGAAAATCGGTTTCTGAGTTTTGGAGTAATGCGGGATTTTTTAAGTCCCATGTAGTACATGGTTGACTAAGCCAGGAAGGCCCTGTAAACCACAAGGGGTGGTTTATAAAATTAGAAGGAGTTGTGCCACGACTGGCGACATCCGCAGGGTTTTCTTGTGATTTTACATGATACCAGTTTACATTAGAGAGTTTTTCTTGTACTTGGCTAACTCTGTTAGCAACAAAAGAGCGCCATCTATGAGGTGGGCTACAAAGCCAAAAGAGGACGACTTGAGAATCTGTATAAGCGTAAGTTTTATCTATTGAAATTAAACGGGAATAAGTTTTTATAACAAAACTAAGAAGTTCAGTAAGAAGAACAGTACCTAAAAGTTCTAGTCTCGGGAGACTAATAGTTTTTAAGGGACTGATCCTTGATTTGCCCATAATTAAGGAAGTTTTTATGCTTTGATCTGACAGCTCGATACGTAAATAAACGCAAGCTGCGTAGCCTAATTCTGATGCGTCCGAAAAAGCATGCAGTTGACAAGATATTATATCTTTAGAAAAAATGTGCCTAGGAAATTTAATATCTGATAAGCACTTAAGTTCATTTTGAAATTGTGTCCAATGCTGAAGAATAGATTTGTCCACGGGATCGTCCCATCTTATCTTGGAAATCCATAATTTTTGCATAAGACATTTTGCAAAAAATGAAATTGGAGAAAGCATCCCTAAAGTATCAAAAATAGAAGCAATAGCGCTTAGAATATTTCTTTTTGTGCATCGTTTTTCCGATGGCTGACAAGAGAAAAACATATTGTCTGATTTTGGGTCCCACTGGAGTCCAAGAACCTTTATGGATATAGGATTTTCCTTGTCAAAAGAAAAGGGAATTTAGCATTCGTCTGGTGATAGAGAGGATAGTAGTTTTGGGTGATTACTAGCCTATTTTTTATGCTCAAAACAGCCTGATTTTAGAAGAGCGATTAAATCTCGCTGTAGAGCTAGAGCCGACTCTATAGAGTTTGCGCCTGCGCAGATATCATCGACAAAAATGTCTTCTAGGAGCACTCTAGAAGCGTCTGGGTAGTTTTTTTCTTGGAGTTTGGCTAACTCTTGAATAGTTCTGATGGCCAAAAAAGGACTAGATGTGATACCAAACGTGACAGTATTAAGTCTGTATTCTTGAATAGGATCGCTTGAAGTGAAACGCCACAGAAGACGTTGATAATCACGATCTTCCGGAGCTAATTTTATTTGTAAAAACATTTGCGTAATATCCGAGAGCATGATTATTTCATGAAATCGGAATTTTAACAGAATTGAGTTGATGTCAGTTTGTAATTTGGGCCCTGGGAGAAGGGTAGAATTAAGGGATATACCTTTTGAACCCGCTGTTGCCGAGCCATTAAAAACTACTCGAACGCGTGAACTTGATTTATCGGGGCGTACAACGCAGTGGTGGGGTAAATAATTTATGAATTGATTTTTTGATTCTGATTCTAGAATTAAACTCATATGATCGTTTTTTAAGTAGTTATTCATAAATTCGGAGAACTGTGAATATAGTTCGGGATTTTTTATCAGTCTAGACTCAAGAGATAAAAAACATTTGTAAGCATGTGAGTAGGTATCTCCTAAAATAGGTCTAGAGTGACGAAATGGCAATGAAACTTGAAAACGTCCCGAACTATCTCTCGTGACAGTTTTTTGATAAAATGATTCACATTTTTCCTCGTCAGGAGAGAGGAACTTCTTTGTTGGGAGAGATTCAACTTCCCAAAACTTGATAATCGTTTGATCTAGTGAATTATTTTGTAAGAAGTAAAGTGACATAAATATGAAGTTGAATTGTATGTAGATTGATTTGATATTTCCGTATTTCCCAGGAGCACCCAACCGAACAAGGTTTCAAGTGCTATTGGCTGCCCCGGTTCTCCAGGAATAATGTTAGGTTGAATTATTTGAGAATAAACATGTGCTCCTAAAAGCATGTCTACAGGTGCGGGAATATTGAAAGTATTATCTCCTAAATTTAAATTAGAGATATGATGCCAATTGTGAGGATTAACTTGAAAAGATGGCAAATTTGCACTTACCGTTGGCAAAACATAGACATCAAGAGAAAGCGTTGGATTATTTTGGCCAACAGGCTTAATTGTGCAATTTGTTATGCCATTGGTGGTTGAAGTAGATTGATTGATGCCTCGTATGGGGACTATGAATTTTTTCCTAGATAATCCTAGGCGATTAAGACAATTTTCAGAAATAAAATTGGCCTCTGACGCATTGTCGAGGACAACCCGTATAGTTTGATAGTATCCACGACTATCTAGGATGTCTACTTTTGTTGTAGAAAGTAAAATAGTACTTTGAGGTTTTTGAGTAGTGAGTGAGGTGCACCCACAATTAATGTAATCAATGTCCTCATTGGGTGTTTCATTTTGTGTTTGATTGGGGTTTTGGGAAGATTGAATTGAATTTTGATTTAAGTTTGGGGTTGGTTGTACATTTGTAAAATACGCGTTTTGTGAATTCGATTGAGTAGTTTGCGAGTTATTACAAATAGTCGTATGGTGACGCTGGCCACAGATACGGCAAGAAAAAGTATTGACATAAATTTAAGGGATGCGATCTTAAACAATTGCTACACGCATTATTTTGCCTAACGTAGGCATTACGCTCATGTATAGTTTTTGATAAAAATACCTGGCACTGTGAAAGATTGTGAAATTGTTTATTTGTACATAAACGACATTTGTATTTATTTTGAAACAGATTCGAATTAAATTGTAAATTCGAATTATTTAATTGTTGTTGTCTATTTGAATTTGAGTTGAATTGATTTGTATTTGAATTTGAATTGAATTGATTTGTATTTGTATTTGAATTTGAATTGAATTGATTTGGTTGGAATTGCGAATTATTGCTAAATGAAGTTATTTTTGAGTTTTGAGGATTTTGAGTTGTATATGCCACGTAAACTTGTGGTTGATATGGTTTTGAGTAACTGTTGTAATTATTATTTGAATTGAATTGTCGTTTAGGTGGTTTTGGATTTGATTTTTGTAAATTGTCTGATTGCATAGTTGAATAAGAAATATTTTGCATGATTTGAACTGATTCTAAGGCCCTACAATAGTTTTTGAGGAACTCTGTAAGGTTTTCGTAGGTAGGAAGCTCCATTTTACTGTATTCTATCTCAAAAGAAGTTCGTTTTGAGGTAGTTAAACGCGAAAGAAGCATGTTGAAAAGTATGAAATCCCAATGTTGAGTTGGAAAACCTAATAACTCTAATGCAGAGATATTTTCATTAAAACTATCGAGTAAAGTTCTAAGATCCTTGGAAGAGCAATTATTTTTTAAGGGAACCGTACTATTTACGGTGTTCCAGTAGCTTGTTGCCAAAAGTCTTTTGTTTTGGTATCGATCTACTAGTGTTTGAAAAGCAATATTGTAATTATTATCATTAATAGGCAAGTGTTTTATTAAACTGAGTGGTTCACATCTTAAATATGAAATTAAATGTCTAAATTTCCTTACTGGAGGCATATTAGTGTTGTGCACTAATGAGCAAAACACAAAACATATCATAAAAAGTGACCCACTTTAATAAAGTGCCATCGTAACATGGGACATCCAATTTTAATAGATCCTTGTATTCATGACTGTTTGTTTGATTTTGAAGAGATACAAAATTGCCTTGTAAAATATTTTGTTCTGGAAAAAGTTGATTGAAAATACTTTTAGTTTGAAAATAAAAATTGTCCGTGTCTTCTCGTACCTTGTCTTGCACTTTGTATTCGTCATCGTTCTCCACTAGGCTAATGACGTCATTGTGCAGTTTTTTAAACTCATCATAAAATTCTTCCAAGTTCTCATGCCTTGTTTTGAAAATAGAATTTACATTTGAATCAGTTTGAGCCTTTATAGCTGCTGTGTATGTTTCGGTAATCCGCGTAACATAAACTGTACGTTTTTGCACTGCCTTATCCAGGCCGGTTTTAGTCATTTTAATTGTTTAATTAGTAATAAGTATTATCACTGAACACTAAAACGTTTTTCACAATTTCTTATTATTTTATTTTATTTTGTACACAAAGTTTTTTATTTTGACCTTCGTTCACTCGCCCGTAGGTAAACAAAAAACAATTGTTTTTGTCGACCGCGACCTTTAAATTTAAACTGCAGACAAATCGATAAAATTTTTAAACATATGTTAGGAAAGGCGTGTCGCTTCGTCACTGATAAAGCCTGCCCCTTTTGGGTTGATCCTTAATGGCGTCGTAAAATTTTTAGATTTTTGGTTTTTGAAGAATTAGTTTTGATTTTTGTTGTATTTTTTTTGCATATTTGGATCGATGGACCATAAAAATGTATGCTCAAGACATACACCCTTTCGATAGCTTTAGGCACTGGTTAAACTTTTAACGCATTAAGGATAAAAATGGAAAATAACGCGAGAACCATACAAAATGTCGATTGACACCTACCTTGCTTTTTTCTCGGCGGTACAAATTCCATTAACTGGGCGCCCAGGCTTCTACCAGAGTTCTTGAGTTGATCGAAATCACTGTGAGGAGTTGAGGTAACGGATTGGAATGATTTTAGAATTGATTGGCACTAATTGTAATTGATTGAATTGTAGTTTTGGAAAAACCGAGTAAAACACGCCGGTTTCAATATGGAGGCTACGATGATCTCTCTGTCTTGTCATCGCGCCGGTGGGTTGCGCACTTTCTGTCCGCGCACTTTGCGGTGTCACGTGACAACCTGTATGGCTCAGTGCAACGGAATAATTAATATTTAGGAAAATTAACTAAGTATTATTTCTCTTGCACGTACAACTTTGTACATAATGTGCACAATTCATAAATATTTACTCGCTACGGGGCAAAAGAAAATAACGATTTGACGGTAAATGTGCGAACACAATATCTTGAAAAATTAAATGTCTGGTCGGGGTTTCTTAGAGATTATATAATCGGGCAATTTTTTATTAATGGTAATTTCAGTGAGGCCGCTTCTTTAAACTTGTTGCAAAATAAAAATGATTACTGCAATTTAACAATTACTGAATGTTGATTACCAGCAAGTTTGGTTTAAGCAGAATGGGTGTCTGGCACAACAGTTTACTCGCCAGGGAATTTTTAGACGAAACTGTCCCCGACGAGTGATAAGCGATGCAGTATTACCTGATGGCCCCTTAGATCGCCTGACCTGACTGTATATGATTTTTTTATTTAGCCTTACGTCAAAAAACAGATATTTACATTTGATCACATTTGAGCTCATAATTTAGCCGAAATTTGAATTAAAATTAAGGAGGCTTTTAATTTAATCACACCTGAGATGCTAGACAATGTACTGCATGGGTTTTGTAACCGTTTAGGTTATTTTTTAGCACAACAGACTGGGAAGTTTGAGGATTTAATTTGATTAATTTGGTAGCTCTTAAAACAACTTTGTAACGTATTTATAATCACATGTTCTTACTTTTTTTAGACAGTTGAATCGGCTATGCCGTGATAACAGCAGTGTAAAAGATCAGTTTTATTCGAAGGATATGGGAGCCTAATTTAACTCGATGTTTGGAGACAATAATAAACCAAAAATGGGTACATTCCTTTTCAAAAATCTCCGAGTAACTAAATCATAGACCTCACCCAAACTATGCAATTAAATATTTTTATACATAAGAAAAAATGTGCAATAAAATTAATTCGATTCGGCTTAGGGCAAGCGGAGCGTGATTTGAGAGGAATGAAGAGGAGAAGTTTAATCTTTTGGTTCTATTCTTTCCTAAACACCTGCTTCATTAGTTTTTCTCTTTCCAAGCAGAATCTTAATGGTCAGTGTAGTTTTTACCTTAATGGTATATTTTTGCCCGACAAAAACTGCCTTGCACCGAATAGTTCTACTAGACCCTCTCAGAGGGGGATAACACGCATTAAACAAATGTGCATCGATTTGATGTACTGTCAGCAGTGGCGGATTTACCCCTAAACATTGTGGCGAGCCAAAAATAAAATTAGTTATTAATTTTTTGCTGTATTATACCGGGTTGGCCAAAAAAAACCAGATTAAATGGTTTTTGATATATTTTTCGAACTGTGCCACCGACTTATTGATCAGATTTTAGACCAAAAAATTTTTTTTGCTGCCAAAAAGGAGGACAAAATCAACCCTTTAAAAATGCTCTTTTATTATTATGCTTCAAATTTAAAGGCAAACACTTTTTATTTATTTTTTTAATGCGTAGACAAGATTTGACTCCGTCGCATAAAGCGGTGCAAGAATCTTTAAAATCGGTTTAGTGTTTTAGTGAAAATTTTTACTTTAACCATTGTCTTACAGACTACATAGGATTGCGTTGCTAAGTCTGTAATTGTCATTAGTTAGATTATGAAGCAATTAATGCAGAGAGAATTGGCATATCAACTGTATGATCTCTAAAACAAAAAATAAAAGAAAAATTAATATTTCGGGAACTACCTAACCGATTTCAATATTTTATACCTCGTATAGCGCGGTAGAGATAATGCTTTTATCAAATTTCTAAAAGTTAAACAGTTTCTTGAACCCAGACTAAATAAGCCTTTAAATTTCAATGTGACGGAAAACTTCAAAACTAAGCTTTAAATATAAATCACCTTAATGTTTTTTATTTTATTGAAATCGGTTCCGTAATAATGAATTTATTTCACAAAACAATGATCAAAATAGAGATTAGGGACCTTTTGCACGTACGCCCTCGTTTAGCTAACTTTATCCTTTATAAATGCGACATTAAATGACAGATAGCACCTGATATTTAGGAACCCAATTTTGTCCTATTGCAGACACCATTTTTTACCCTTTACCCTTTATTTATCTGTTAAAATCTTGTTTTGTATTCTGTAGGCAAAATTAATTAAAAAGTTCCAAAAACAACTAAGGAAAAATTGAAAGCGTAATACCAGGGAAAAACTTCTAGGAAAATATAGGATTAGGTCTGTGTTTACTGTGTACTTATTATTTTTTTACGCACTTCACACAACTTTGATGACTTTTGGTTCGTTGGTGAACACTGTTGCCAAACAACACATACCTACCAGTTTTTATAAAAAATAATATTGAATATCTGGCATAAAATTAAATCTGCGGATTACCCCGCATTGGTAGCTTTTGAAATAATTACCTGGTATCAAAAATATTTTAAATTTACATTACATTTTGACATAACGAATAGGGGGACCGGGGCTGGTTACAGGTATTGCCCGGTCGTTAATTACCAGCCACTACCTTACAACCCCGATACTATTCGTTATTAACAATTTGTTTGAATGATACCGCGCCGGTCGAATCGATCTAACGGAGTTACTTCGATTCGAGCCGACGGAGATCTTTGTTTAAAAACTAAGGGATGCAGAATAAATAACACCTGTAGGGGGTTAAAAGATGTATTATAAATTTAAGAACCGATAACTGATACAACAAAGGTTGGTGTGTTGGCTATGGGGGCGACACCCGGACTTTCCTGGAAACAACAGGATTTGCGGCCGGCTGGTTATCTAGGAACCCCAGTTCACGCCCAAATTATCGTCAGTCGATTACGTCACTCGATGTGGCCGCCCGCACTCACCCGGTCTTAACATTCGTTATAAGGAAAAAAGCCGAAACTTTAGTTCCGCGAGGCGACGCCTCGCCCCGCGGTATTTAGTTCTCCCGAGTCTCTGTCAGAAAAAAGCCCCGAAATATGCATTGCCCGCGAATTTATAAACTATTTCTGCCAAATTGCAATAATAGTTATTGACGTCAATCGATTTATATCGACTTATAGGCTGTCCCAAAAAGTTAATAAATGTAATAATAATTATTATTAAGTTCCTTTTTAATTATTTGGGAAATATTGGTTTGACTTTATGTTACGCGCCCTTCGTGACATCCCCCCCTTTACTTAAAAATCGCCCCCGATTTTGCCTCCATCGTTGGCCGTATGTGTTGCCTCCTTTTAGCCAACAATACTTAACTACGAGAAAAAAAATTTTTGGTCACCTTAGTCTACTACTTAAAAATTTGAACTATTATTACCTTACTTTTTACATTTCATTTTTGACTTATAAATTTCTATAATTATTTTTTCTACCTCTCCCACATGTTGTTGTTTACACGTTAACTTAATTAAATACCCTATACCTTAAGATTACACTACCCCTCGCGTAAATTAAGTCCCCCGCTTCTCGTATCTCAGTTAGGTATTCGGGCTCTTCTTACTATTTGCATCTCATTCTGTCCCGTACTTGTCTTCTATAACTTTGTTTTCCTTCCACTCAGATTCGTTGAGTGAAGAAAAAAATATATTCTATCCATTTCTCATTCCTCTTACTGTCTTAGTTTGGGGTTTCTTATGGATGATATTCATGCGATTGTTGTGCTTCATAGCACCTTTCGTGAAAACTCTGTCCATATCTATTCTGTCCCGTACATGTCTTCTATAACTTTGTTTTCTTCCACTCAGATTCGTTGAGTGAAGAAAAAAATATTCTATCCATTTCTCATTCCTCTTACTGTCTTAGTTTGGGGTTTCTTATGGATGATATTCATGCGATTGTTGTGCTTCATAGCACCTTTCGTGAAAACTCTGTCCATATCTATTCTGTCCCGTACTTGTCTTCTATAACTTTGTTTTCTTCCACTCAGATTCGTTGAGTGAAGAAAAAATATTCTATCCATTTCTCATTCCTCTTACTGTCTTAGTTTGGTGTTTCTTATGGATGATATTCATGCGATTGTTGTGCTTCATAGCACCTTTCATGAAAACTCTGTCCATATCTATTCTGTCCCGTACTTGTCTTCTATAACTTTGTTTTCTTCCACTCAGATTCGTTGAGTGAAGAAAAAAATATTCTATCCATTTCTCATCCCTCTTACTGTCTTAGTTTGGAACTTCTTATGGATGATATTCGCATGATTGTTGTGCTTTGTAGCATCTTTTATGTAATTTCTGTCCATGTCTATTTTGTCCCGTACTTGTCTTCTATAACTTTGTTTTCTTCCACTCAGATTCGTTGAGTGAAGAAAGAAATATTCTATCCATTTATCATCCCTCTTACTATCTTAGTTTGGGATTTCTTATGGATGATATTCGCACGATTGTTGTGCTTTGTAGCATCTTTCATGTAATCTCTGTCCATGTCTATTCTGTCCCGTACTTGTCTTCAGTTGAGCCCCTTGTATCCGTTTTGGTAGTTGGCTATCTACTCTATATTATATTTGTTTATTTGTTTTTACGAATCTGGTCACCCTAATCTATGTGTGGTGTTATTTGTCCCTTCCATACCAAGGTTTACTACGTTCGGCCTTGGGCTAAAAGGGCTCGGACTCCCCTCAAGAGTTTGCCTGCTGTTTTCGTTACCCTTTATTCGGGAGCTTGCTCTATTCTTGCAACTCGTTTTCGATGGTCATGGTAGGCTTTCTACCATTGTTCCGTCGATTTTTCCTTTTAAGTGTTTCTTCGCTCTGTGGCTACTCCTCTCATCTTTATTAATCTTATTTGCCGTAGTCTTGATGGCTATCATCATATTGCTGGTTTTTGTTTCCATGTTCATTCTTATCGATCTGGTATCTCTGTTTTCTTTTTGCCAAAGCCTAATTCGTTGTCTTTGCCAAGAGAAAAATTAATATTGTAACCTTGAATTTATTACTGCTGTCCTAATTTCTTAATTTTCGTGTCTTTTAATTGTCTTGACCCTCGGGTTTTCGACTTTCTTATGTAAGTAGACCAAAATTAATGCGCGAGTATCGGCCCTCGTGCCACTCGCGTTTTCTGTTATATTCTATCCCATTTTTGACAGGTTAGATTTGATTTCCCTTCCTGTCCTTTATTTATGTCATTTGCTCTTGTTCAGCGCTGTCGCCCGTGAGCCTGCTTTGCCTAGTTTATTTGACGCATTTCCCCGTCGTGGGGTATTTTGTTTTCTCCTCTTCCTTTCTGTGTACTTATTGGCTGTACACGAAAGAAAATCTTCTGCCACCTTACGCTTGGCCACGCTCCACTTCTGTACTGTCCTCCAAATACCTAACTTCATACATTTAGTGTCCCCCCTTTATTCGATCTTAGAAAACCCAATAACAACTTATTTTTTATCTAATCCTAAGGACAACATGTGGAAGGTTCTACCCTTGTATGCTTGGAATACTGTTTTACCCCCCTGTCTGGCAAGAAGTAAAAGTTAAGGAAAGCGTCATCTTTCGTGTGCACTTTGTCTCCTTTTTTTTCTCGTTTTCATTTTTTTCCCATTTTTCCCTAAACTACTTCCCCGGTGGCTATGTACCCCCTTTTTCTCTTTATCCAGTTTTTTAGTTTATTCATATAAAAAAAAAAATTGTTTTATCCAACCATAATTTTAAATTTTGCATCAAATTTTTCTCACAAGTCTCAGTAGATACTTATGTCTCGGGTTATTTTTTAAATTCGCGATTCTGTCTGTAACTTAATGCTGCAATGTCAAGATTTTGTGATCCCGTCTTAGATTGCTGGTTTTACCACGTTCCTCTAAACGCTGGTACCTGTACTAGTGCTACTTGTACGCCGTGCTTCGGGCCCGTGGCTCCTAGTTTGGATTTGCCGTCTGTATTGTTTGTCTGTTGGTATGTCTTTGTTCTGTATCTTTCTCACAGTAACTCGTACTCCTTAAATGGTTACCCTTGTCTAGCCTAGTTTTTTCTATTATATTTCTATCATGATTTATGTTCTACTATCTTTTCCGTTTATGACCTATTATTTTGCCTATACTTGCCTTAATGTTTTTTGCCTGTATTATTTTTTTTTGTGTAGCCTACCTCGTCTTCAGTCTACCACCTTCAATCGAGCTGCGGCTGTTTAGGTTGACCATTTTGTTTTGTTGGTCGCCCTTTTTTTTCTTTTTACTCTAATTATATTTAGAACCTTAAATTTGATTTTATAATGTTTTATTTTTAATCTTATCCTTAGGTTATGCTTTCTTAAATTTTATTCTTATTCCTACTTAAGCAAGATTTTTCGAAATATCCTACATTTTTATTATCATTATTTATGTTCTACTATATTTTCTGTTTATGCCCTATTATTTTGCCTATAATTGCCTTAATGTTTTTTTTTGCCTATATTATTTTCTTTTTCGTAGCCTACCTCGTTTTCAGTTTACGACCTTCAATCGAGCTGCGGCTGTTTAGGTTGACCATTTTGTTTTGTTGGTCACCCTTTTTTCTTCTATTCTAATTATATTTAGAACCTTAAATTTTATTTCCTTTAGTTTTATTTTTATTCTTATCGCTAAGTTAGATTTTTCTTAAATTTTATTTTTATTCCTATTTAAACGAAATTTTTTATTTATTTACATTTTTATTATCATTTTAATGTCTATTATTTTTCAGACCATTGCTGTTTTACTCTTCGTTTCGTGGAATGTATCTGAAAAATAAAAGAAAAATGTCATTTCGGTGGTTTGGGTTGTTTTCTGTTTTTTAATGTGTTTTCTAAAATATGGCGTCCCATATTGAAATCTACTTATTCCCTTTCAACTCATCCCAGACCACTAAAATAACGTATCTCTCTACCTACCTCTATTTCTATGTCTTATTCCTCTTATTGTATTTTACCCTTCTATCTTATTCTTTACTGCTTAAATATCACCTATAATACTAACTAGACACGTATTTAACTTTTCAGGATCAGTCTTTTAACAAACATTGTTTTGAACAACCCTACTTAAATATTAATCAGATAAAAATTTTGTTTAATTTCTTTTTTCTCTCGCTCTTTTTTCTAACTAGGTAAGTACCCTCAACCTTTTTACTTTGAATTCTCTAGGCGCCTTTCTCACATTTCCACGCCAATAACCTTGGCCTCTTCGCCACCTTCAATACTGCATCACTATCTTTACTTGTTCTATACTTTAAGACATAACACATGCATTGCATCCATCAAACTGAATTCATTACAGTTAACCTAGTGCCTCTCGATAAATTTTCCCCGGACTTTTATAATCTCAATCTCAATGTGTGTGTTGAGTTCACTTACAAGAAATGGTTAATTTTTAAGAGTCAGACTCTTTACAGGAGAATCACGTAGTGCCCAATTTTGGTAAAGCATACCATTTCAGCCTTCCTACTACTTCAATTTATCAGCACTTGGAGTACCCCCTTTTTGGCGAGCATCCACAACTTACTGTTACAACCTCTGTGTCTCTAGCGCCTATAGCGATGAATCACTCTCTCATTACAGAAGAATCACGTAGTGCTCAATTTTGGTAACGCATACAATTTCCGCCTTCCTACTACTTCAATTTAACAGCACTTGGAGTACCCCCTTTTTGGCGAGCATCCACAACTTACTGTTACAACCTCTGTGTCTCTAGCGCCTATTGCGATGAATCACTCTCTCATTACAGAAGAATCACGTAGTGCCCAATTTTGGTAACGCAAACCATTTCAGCCTTCCTACTACTTCATTTTATCAGCACTTGGAGTACCCCCTTTTTGGCGAGCATCCACAACTTACTGTTACAACCTCTGTGTCTGTAGCGCCTATTGCGATGAATCACTCTCACAAAGACCATTTGGCCTTCTAATAACACAGTACTCTTCTTAAAAAACGCATTTCTTTTAACCAAGTCAAACTGATAACAAGAGATCACGGAGTTGCCATTTCGGTGCACTCGATTAAGCAGAACTCCTACCCGAGAAAAGATTACGATCTCTTCTCAGTTCCAATTTCAATTAAAAAGTCCTTTAGGTGTCACCTTTTTTGGTGGACACCCCTCTATACTTCTTCTTTCTCGCCCTTTGCATCGATTTACTTTCCGATGGCCCATTTCGCCTTTCTTCTTCCTCAAACCAACTTTCTTACTATGTTCACAATAACAATATCTGTTGGGTACTTTACCGTATAATAATCAAACTTTTACATTTCATGATGGATTCTAATATCTTTTTTCAGAATAGTTTTAACTTATATTTAGAAGACTTTTCCTAAATCTTTTTATCCAACCAAATACGCATCATATAATTACTTTATTTACTGATCCTGAAAAACTGCTTCATTAGCGTACTATTAGTAGTTAGATTTTTTTTCCTATTTACTCTCTCCAAAACCTATTTAATTATTATTATTCTTATCTAGCAAGTATTTCTTTCTACCACTTCATTACGGCGACAACCTTTTTCCTTTTATTTTATAAAACTCTTCTTCAATTTATTTCATCAATATTTATCTAAAATACCTACTTACTTAATAGTTTATACATCTCTTTCCAAATCCAAGCACGGAAAAAATAGAAATTAAAGTTCTTAAGTTTATAATAAACGCACACAGCGTGAAAATGTATTTTCCTTAAAAACTACCTGAACATGTTTTTTATTTTTTCTATCTCACTTTCTTTTGTCAGCCACCCTATTAGACTCATTCACCTCGGTTCAATACGGTCAGTAACCGACCCCGTCAATAATATCAGTAATTAAAAATGCTGTAAAAAAAATTAGCAATTGTTTTTTATTCATAACTGTTTTTTAACTTTATTTTGACTAAATAAACCTTTGTTGTGTAGGTCATGTATTTCTTCTTAAAATTGACATAAACAATATGTGTGGCGTTTACCCAAATTCATAACGAGGTTAATTATAATAAAAATATTTGCAAGCCTAGGGGTTTTTCGTTTGTGACCTGCCAGTTATTATATACTTTAATAATTTTATTTAAGTAAAAATACGTGCTAAATGCAACCCGAGAAACGACTGCTATTATTAAATTTAAAATCACTTATTTGTAGTCTTGTCAGTATGTCTGTATTTCGTAAAACTCAAAAACTATTTGCCCGATTCTACTCAAATGAATTTTTTTTCTGCAAGACTTGGGAAACAACAGTCATACGGAAACTAACATACTAGCTCTGTTAGTTTCTCCTCCCATCCAAAGTTCCGCTACTGCCTGCCGTAGACTATATTTCGTGGAGTTACTCCTTACATTATCTGCTGTACAGGTGCCTCGGCGACAATTCTGGCATCTTACCGGACGCCTGCTTTCTTTTTTCAGGATAAATGTGTCCCTTCCTGTATCTTTGCATCTTGCCTTAACCCTTTTTTCGGTGGTGCCCATTCTCTAGCTTTTGCTATTCCCTTTATTTCGTCCACTTCCCTTCTGGATGCGTGTACCTAGTATTTTTTGACACCACCTAAGGCCTTCATTGGTCCAAATGACTTTTAACCTCTTATGGTAGAACACCACTGTGTTCTTGTTTATTGATCCCAGACTTTGGGACCTGTATTATTTTAAAATCTTCTGTATTTAAAATATCTTTGGCTTGCTGCGGCGAAACTTTTGCCACTGCTTCAACTCAATTTTTTGCAATAAGCGTCCCAATTTTTCCTCGGAAATTCCTCCTTTCCTCCTAAATTTCTTCAGTTGCTTGGAAACGCTCCTTTTGGGCTCCTTGTAGCTTACTATTTGCTTTGTCGGGCCGAGTTCTCCCCGTTTCTCGTCCATCTCTCTTCTTCTTAAGTCCCGTTTTTCCCTCAGGACTCTTTTTTCTGCAACACTCTGTTTGCTTTCTCCGCCTTATTAGCCTAGTTTACGTTCTCGTCAGCGTTGCTTTTCATGTTCCTAATATCCTTTAGAACTCCTTTATACCTTCTGCAGCATTGGCTCTTTTTCTTTTAAATTCTTCTTACTCCCATTATTAAATACATAGCCTCCCTTTTTCTCCGGAATTCGTGTTTTAGTCAACACGTCTGTCCTTCAGGACTCCTCTAAATTATCCTTCTTCCTATTTAATCGTTAAACTCCATTTTCCTTCGGAGTTCACGTTTACGTCACGACGTCCTACACGTCTGTTCTGCCCCATGGGCCTCCTTTTTCTTCTTTAATTTGGCTTCCTGAGACCCTAATTTCCTTCAGGACTCCTCTAAATTATCCTTCGGAATTCACGTTTACGTCACGGCGTCCTACGCGTCTGTTCTGCCCGATAGGCCTACTTTATCTTCTTTAATTTCGCTTCTTTAGACCCTAATATCCTTCAGGACTCCTCTAAATTATCCTTCTATCTTCCTATTTAATCGTTAAACTCCATTTTCCTTCGGAGTTCACGTTTACGTCACGACGTCCTACAGTCTGTTCTGCCCCATAGGCCTCCTTTTTCTTCTTTAATTTGGCTTCCTGAGACCCTAATTTCCTTCAGGACTCCTCTAAATTATCCTTCTCTCTCTTCCTATTTAATCGTTAAACTCCAGTTTTCTTCGGAGTTCACATTTACGTCACGATGTCCTGTAATTCTTTTCTGCCCAATTGGCCTACTTTATCCCTTTTTCTTCAAATTTACTTTCTTTACTTTTCTTTATTTCCTCTAGAACTACTTTTGCGTTTTTTTTTACCTCAGCCGTTCTTCTTTTCAGTGTATTATTTTTGTCCGTGGTCCTTACTTTCCTTAAGGTCTTAATTTCCTACTATTTATCAACTACCTATGTGGGTATTTGCTTCTTCTAAAATATTGCCCGCCTTTTACCTATCAACAGAAAGTATTTACTTTAGCATATAAAACTACTTTATGATGAGTTTCAGATATCTCGATAGATAATATATGGCTAACCAAGATCCACACAAAACGCATACACTGCAACTACTTTAAATATGTACCTGTAGGTTCAATTAGGCGCTGACTCGTGACGTACAGTTCATATCATTATTTTTGAGACAACTTTTTACAACTTTTTTTCGTTGGCCTGTGCTATTTGTTATGGTAAACAACTGTTAACTGTCAAAAAGTTATCTCAAAAATTATGATATGGAGTATAGGTTGACATTAGCACCCCATTGGCACCCTGACATAAATTGTAATTTTGGAACATCATTTGCATCTCTTTTTAATGCACAGTATATTCATTTTATTGCTGTCTAACTCATAGCGCTGCTGGAAGACGGATTGTCAAAAATTTGGCAAAATGGATGCCATTAGATAATTTTTATTCAATACAGAATGTTTTTAAAAGTTTATTTCGACTGTGTTAATTGTGAAAACGATCTTTTAGTATCTTGATGCAAAGCGGATTTCCCGCTATCTAGAAAGGTAAGCTTTATTTAGTTTATAGTATTAAAAAAGGGTGAAATTGAAAAAAAAAACTTTGCTATAAATTTTATAGCCATAATGTAAGCAAATAAAAACTTTAATTTTTTGCCTAAAATCATACCAAAGGAAGCGAAAACATGACAAAACGCTAAAAATATATAAAAGGAGAAATTTTAAATAATAGTTTCTGCCATCTAGTATAAGTAAGGGCTGATTTATTTAGAAATGCAATGGACATAATTTAAGCTTGTTGCCTCGTTTCGTAGGTATCTATCGTTTTTCCACCTATGTAGTAATGGTGCTTAAGACATATAAATTTCAAGGCTCTCAACACCTTCATACTTTATGAAAAACCTTCATATTTTTCATATTTTCCCCAATGAAGAAATTTTGTCATAGAATAAGTGTGGAAATTTTAAATATTTTGCCTAGTCTTGAATTTTGAGTTCCTTTTAGTTTATTATTAGTTTGTTGCCTTTGAGAAAGTCTGAATAAAGTAGTGCTTTTTTGCCTTTTGTTTTATTA
Source organism: Aspidapion aeneum (assembly GCA_963576565.1). Taxonomy (NCBI): domain Eukaryota; kingdom Metazoa; phylum Arthropoda; class Insecta; order Coleoptera; family Brentidae; genus Aspidapion; species Aspidapion aeneum. The sequence continues at coordinate 180,946,716 of OY755038.1, read as the reverse complement.
TTTTTATGTTTGTTGCATTTTTTATGTTAATTAGTTGTTTTGGACATCCATGGTTAGTTCTAAAAAAGTCTAATTGTAATATTGAGTTTTTTTAAATGTTTGAGCTCGGAATAGGTGTTTAAAGTTATACCAAGTATTTATGGAGTAAACTTAAGTATTCTGTGTGAGTGTGAGAAAACTTTTGGACATATCAAGATCTTTACACTGAAGAACTACAAATAATTACCAGAAATAGGCAAGAACTTGTTCTACCAGTACATAGATCATCGTTTTTTGAAAAATCACCTCACTATAGTGCAATAAAAGCTTTTGAAATACTTCCAAATGCAATCAAGCAAATTGAAAATTTAGAAAAGTTTAAAACAGCAGCTACAGCTTTTCTTCTAAAAAAGTGCTACTATAGTTTTAATTTTCAAGAGTTTCTTTGGATTAACTTATAAAATCTTAAAAGTGTATTTATGTATGTGTGCTTGTATGTTTGCTATTTATTAATATGTTAACTATATTTATTAATGCAAACAAGGCTTTTTGTACTTCGTTCAAAATTTATTCAAAAATTCTTGGCAAAGCGCTTTCGGTCTATATGACCATCATCAGTGCCTTTAAAAATCTTGGAAAATTATTGTCTATCACCAAGAATAAAAAAGAAAAACTGAAGAAAAGTGGAATCTACCAACTAGAATGTGGCACATGCAAAGCTGCATACATTGGCCGGACCAGAAGGAGCAAAGAGCACATAAAAACTCCAGACAAATCAGCCTTTGGCAATCACATTCACACTACCAAACACTCTTTCAGCCCAAAAACCAACTCAAAAATCCTTCACCACATCACAAGTAAAAACTTCACAAGATTAGATTTCACCGAAAATGTCGAAATAAGCAGTGAACTAAATAAAAACCCAAATAATTGTCTAGACAAGCAGGCAACCCTCAGAAGAAGCTTCATCCCTCTCCACAGAAGACTGATAGACCCAGAACCCCCACCTTACAGGAACACTCTAGAGTCAAATAACAGCCAGGTGAGACTGAGACTAACATCCATATAAAAAATTACTCTCTCACTAATACTCATTCACACAGACACACAAAATTCCATTTCACACCATTCGAGTTTTACACACACCCAACACTCTAAAATATCCTTATGCATTATATTCCAACATAAAACATGGTTAAGTAATCCTTCACCAGAATTTAAAAAACCCCTTCAATGAAAGCCTTTTTTAAAATATCTTCATCGAAAGCTACGTCATGATAAACAATACTATAACCTCGAAAAGAATTACGACGCAATAAACAAAAATTCATTATTTTACTAGTCAATTTTAAATAAAGAATAATATAATAGTACTATAACTGTAAAATCTACCTGAAATTTTTTTAAATATTTTATGTAGTTTGTAAGTTTTTTAAAATTGTGCTGTCCTGTGATGTCCAACCATAGACTGAAGAACCAGATTTTAAGATTTTAACTAGCTGTAAGTAATACCATAATTTTCCATTTTAACTTAATTTTAATAACATGTTTTGTTCTCTTACAGTTAAGGCACTGATGATGGTCGTATAGACCGAAAGCGCTTTGCCAAGAATTTTTGAATAAAGTTTGCACGAAGTACAAAAATCCTTGTTTGCATTCAAAGTCAAGTGCATGCAACCACCCCCTCACTTTTATATTTATGAAGTTTTTTTACTTAAATACCTATTTTAAGTTTGATGTTGCTGTTTGTATTTTTATATGATTTATGGCAATAAAGTTGAGTTGAGTTTAGTTGAGATGTACAGGGTGTTTCGATAAATTTCCAAAAAGGTCTACTGCACTTATTTCAAGAGATAAAAAATAGGGCACCTATTTTCAAGAAATGTAGAGTACATCCCAAACTGCTAGAAATTGTAGATGCTAATATTTTAACAGTGGCTTGACCAAATGGCAGTTTATCATATATTTTTGAGTTTAGAAAGAAAATATCTATTTTTTTTTAAAGTTAAATCATTCATTTGCAGGATGTTCCTTAAGAGATTTACCATGTTTGTGGTTTTTTATAACTTTTTTGATCGTATAGGATAAAGCCTAAACTTCTGCATTTATAATTTTTTTCTATTTCTTTAAATAATTCCAGTAAACCTTGGTTTAAAAATACGAAAACACCTTATACTTACCTTGTTGTAAAATATGCTTTAAAAAATGTGCCTTGTTTGGCCATACCCCATCCAGGCCCAATTCAACTTGAAAATGTTTCATAATACTTTTCTTAATAAATAAAATTAAGAAATATTTATTTTTGCTTAATAAATGAGTTTTCCTAAAAAAAAAGTTGGGTTTGACCTAACAAGCCATTTGGTAGAGGACCCAAAAAAAACTTTATTTTTTATTCATTTTTCCTTCATATTTTGTTTTCTTAATTTCATATTTTTCATAATTTTACTTAAAAAAGTTCATATTTTTCTTATTATTTTGCTGTTTATCTGTTGAGAGCCCTGGAAGTTCACTGGTAAAAACATAAAAGCGCTTAAATTAGGGCACATTCTTAAATTATTTAACTCAAAAATGCAATATTTTCGACCTCCTTCCCCTGATAATGAATAAGGCATCTTGGTATAAAATACATTAAAAAAACATTTAGTGTAACACAAGGTTAAACCTCCCTCCCTTTGGCATTACATAAGTTAAGAATGGTCCCTTACATTGTTGAGTAAATCAGGCATTAGGCGTAAATACTTACATACTGAGGCTATCAATATAATCTAGAAAATAATAAAAAAGACATAATCAACAGTGGCGGATCCAGGGGGGGGGGGGGCACTAGGGGCACTTGCCCCCCCCCCGAGAATTTTTTGAATATAGAAAAAATGAGTAAAAAGTAAGGTTTTTGCTAATAAAAATTCTAGTTCTGACTAATTTAATAAAATGCTGCTTAAAAAAATATATACCGTTTTTTACCAAGAGAGAATGTCACCTAAAGTGCCCCACCCGCGAAGCACCTCTGGATCCGCCCTTGATAATCATACTACAGAGACAATACATATTATATGCTCAAATTTTGGTTTAGTGAAAAACTTTGACTAAATTATTATTTTGATGGCTTCAGTGAAAAGGTTCTTATTAATTGTTTGGATGTATTCCAGAGAACAAAGCTTTTATTCAATCGCTGTGGTAGTTTATATATTCCCATATTATGTTTCACAAAGACTAATTATTATTTTGATGGCCTCAATGTAAAAGTTCTTACTTGGAATATTTTCATCCATTTTATTATATACACATTCAAAACTAGGAAACAAAATTTGTTTCTAGGTTTTTGCCTAATAATGTATAACTTACATAATATAACTAATTTTATTCTTACTTATTTTAAATTATACTAACCGCAATGTTATAAGAACTATGTTTTTCTTTTTTTGTTATGTACAAAAGTATCGTTTTATAAAAATCCACTATTTTATGCTTTTAGGGTTTCCGGCACAATTTCCTGATATATGTGACATAAATACTAAAAAGAAATCTACTGAATTTAGGGAAGATAAAAACATGTATTGACAAAACTTTGATGAGCATTTGGACAAAAAAGGCTGGAAAACCACCAAACTCATACATACTTTAGCAACTGGAACATTTACATGATACTATAGATTAACTGGACTGGTTTAAGCAGGAAAAAAAGGTAGATTTTATCAATCAGTAATAAAAATTAATAGTTAAGGTATATTGGTTTATACTTTTTTAAAACTTTTTATGAAGTTTTGTTCTTATATACAATATTTTATATTTATAATTGGTAAATCTAACCAGAACTACAAAAACTATTTCCAATCACTTAGTATAATAAGTCCCCTGGGAGGTTGAGGGGCTCAAATTAAAATTCGTACCTATAGATAATTAATCCTAGTAACTTCTATATACAAATTTTAATATTAACATCTATGCCATTTCCCCTTTCAAAGACCTTTTAAATGATGTATAGCATGACACATTTTAAAAATAAATATATTTTTTTAAAAATTTTAAAAAAATTTGATTTTTTTAGAAAAATACCATTTTTAAATTTAAAAAAAATATATTTAATTTTTTTACAATGTTTTACTAAGACACTCACCAAATTTCAAGATGGAGAAATGATGGGTTCCATATGAAAAAATAAAACAATATTCAAACATGTAAAAAATGGTAGCTTTTTCAAGTAAAACATATAAGAATCAAAGATAAAGCTATAATATAGCAAATACTCTGCCAATCTATGGGCACCTAAGCTCACACTAGGTACTATAGTTATAGTGTGAGCTAATATAATCAAAAACTAAAATATATTTTATTCAACTCCAGACTCAATTACCTTTGGTTTGATACCACACAAGCCATGTTTTAACTTAAACTCAAATTTTTTTAATCTACCCCCCCCCTTAAAAAAAAAACTAAAATGTATTTTGTTTAACTCCAGACTCAATTACCTTTCGTTTGATATCACACACGCCATATTTTCATTTAAACTCTAATTTTTGACATCTATCCCCACCCTTTTTTTAAAAATAAACTAAAATTAATTTTTTTAACTCCAGACTTAATTACCTTTCGTTTGATATCACACACGCCATATTTTCACATAAACTCTAATTTTTGGAATCTACCCCCACCCTTTTATTTGGCTTGCGTTCGGTGGATTTTGTTCATTTTTAAATGGGACCATCACGGCCAAGCGGTTTTTGAGTTATGCGGGTTGGTCGTTACAGACAGACATACAGACAGACAGACAGACAGACAGACAGACATACAGACAGACAGACAGACAGACAGACAGACAGCAAAACAAAAAAGTTTCAAAATCATCTGAAACGCAAAGATATATAAAAATTTTTGAAATCGAAGCAACTTTTTTTTTCTCGAAAAAATTAGGATCACCATAGCTCACACTACTTATAGTAGTAGTGTGAACTAAAATAATATTTTATAAGTAATAAGCACGCCTCTCAAAATTTCAAGTAAATTAAATATTTTTTAAATTATTTTTATTTCCAAAATTTGTAGGTCTAACCTGTAGCGATAATGGGTTAAACTTTTCTTAAAATCATTTTTCTTTCAATAATTAAAATATCTGCTGTAGGTTTAGGGTAATAAAAAGAGGGGGCTGACCCGTTTGGGTGCAAAAAACTCACATTTACTTCATTTGTCTAAAATAATTTGAATATTGAATAAAAAATGATTTTTGTAATATCAATGAGTATATGACCCATATAGAGTGGCAACTGGCAAGCTTCGCAACAGTGAAGGGTAGATGGCGCTGAAATAAATTCGTCTAGTACGGTATTGGTAATATTTAAAACTTTCTCTTTGGTTTTGTAAAAAAAGTAAAAATTAAAACTTGCCCAGCTCAGGGGATTCAGCTTTTTTAAAGTCTTCATGTACTTTAGCCTACACCCAGTGACGGACCCACGAATATGTCTTGGGGGGTCCCGAGGCCTCGTAGAGGGGGAGGCGAAGCCTTATGATGTCGAATTTTAAGCTATTTTTTGTGTGGTTTTTCATGAAATATGTGGAAAATATGTTAAAAAAAGTGCTTGGGGGGCCCGGTTCGGTTGTTTGTTTTTATTTTTAAAATGTGTCATGTGACACATTATTTAAAAGGTCTTTCAAATACCTTTTTGACAAGGTATGATTCATAGATTGCTGTAAAGTAGTTTTTTAGATATTTCTATTTTTCTTTACCTATGTAGGAGCAAAACTTGGTAATCTTTTAATTTTTAAAAATTATTTTAAAAATAAACTACTGGGCCAAAAATTTTCAAGATTTAATTTGAAGTGACCCAATGGGTAACATCATTTTTAGTTACTACATTTTTTGCACCTTTACAAAGTGCACTTTTCCACTTAAAATCCTCAGAATGAAAAGTAATGGCTAGACATGGCTACGCTCGTGGTACAAAATTTTCGTCTCGGGATAAGAAGTGTCACTTTTATTTAAAGTTTTTAATCCTTGTAGGATTAAAAGTACAAAAATTTAAGGCATTTCCCATGTCAAAAGGTACAAGGTATTTATTTTTTGCCAAAACTCTTGGCAATAATACCAGTAGCCATGTCATAATAAAAAAATAATTTGCACTAATAGGCCAGTCATTAGAGCATAAAAGTTGGTGTGGGGACGATTTTGACATATGTTTACATTGGACGCCTTATAAAAAATTAAGTTTTTCACCTTGGCGTAGGCGGGCGGCTCTCCCCATCATCTCGGATTTAGTGTGAACAAAAATGATTGTTTAAAAATTACCTTTTTCCGGTACATTCTAGAAAAAAAATAGTTTTAAACAAAAGTCGAAGACAATAAAATTTTCTACAAAAGCCCTTATATACACTTTTTCGACAGCCAAATGGTTTTCGAGTTATGAGGCTAAACATTTCGCCGCAATTTTGTATGTTAGCCAATTTTTGTACAAAATAAAGATTAATTAATGGCATATAAAAGGAGACATTAATGAATGGCCTGGGTAGTACCCTTGCCGAGATACGAACCTTGATGTGGTAGCAGTACACTCGTTTTCTATGTATTTCCATAGTGTATGCAAAATAAAATCATTAATATTTGTCATTTTCTCAAAAGGTAAGCATTTTACAGAAAATATGTAATAAAGTTTATTGTAGGAAACTAAATTATCTTTCAAACAATGTATCACTTAGATGGGCCAATTCCACGATTAGCACTTAACTGACATCTAAAAACATTTTAGGAAAAAAACACCCTTTTCAGAAAAAATAAATTGTACTTTTAAACAGCGTACCACAAAGTGGTGTGAAAGCTATTACTCACCCTATTATACCTGAGGGGCGTCCGCATATAAAGGTTATTTTTTTTTAAATAATTTTTTTTTGTTTTAATTAATTTTCTTAAAAACTAAGCTTGTTAAAAATTTCCGTTTTACTCTATATTGTTGAAAATAAAATTATCTTTAAATATATATCTAGTAGTTTCTGTTAACGGAGGAAACTTAAGAAACATACGCATATTTGGTTTTTTTAATTAAAAAAAAATTATCATGTGTTTTATCAATTTTTTTTTTAAAGCAAGCTCTATCGGCAAAAAGTTTTACTTTGTACTATAGACAATTAAATTTTCTTTCGAACAGTGTGTATATTTTTAACATTAGGGCAACCGTTAATACCCCAGGGGCGTATAAAAACTGAATTGAAAAAAAAATCACCAAACATGCGTATATTCCTTGAGTGTTCCCCGATTACAAAAACCCACTAAATTCATATTGTTTTAAAAATAATTTTATTTTTAATAATACAGAGTAAAACTAAACTTTTTAATAAACTAAGTTTTTAATAAAATGTTTCCCAAAAATGCTTGGTTTTCTTGAAACCTGAATTAAACCTAAAAAAAACTTTTTTTTTTCAAGACTTAAAAAATAACCCCATTTTTGGGATGGCATATTAAGTGGTAACCGTGAAATTGAACCATTCAAATGATACACCGTTTAAAATTACATATTTTCAGTTAAATGCTTACCTTTTACGAAAATGAGATAAAACTAAAAAAGTTCGGTTTATTTTGCATATACTTAGGAAACGGGTGTACCGCTAACACTTCAGAGTTCATATCTCAGCAAGGGTAATAACCAGATTTAGTTAGTCTTTATTTCATATTTTTCTCAAAATTAAGCAGTTTTTAAGATAAAGGCCACTAAAAAAGAAAATTGGTCAATATCCATATTGGCGGCGAAATGTTTAGCCTCATAACTCGAAAACCATTCGTCTGACGAAAATACATATACAAACGCTTTTATAGGAACATTTGTTATCATCTATTTTGTCATCAACTATTATTTTTCTAAAATGCACAGTAACTAAATAATTAATAATAATAAATACCTCAATTTTTTTAGGACTCCAATGTGAACAACATATGTCAAAATCGCGACTACACCACGTTTTGCAAGCTAAAATTCTATAATGACTGGACTATAAGTCTTAGCAAAAATAATATTTGAATATCTCAACTTTATATTATTATTTTTAGCAACTTTGTGGCCGTTTGGATAGAATACAAGAAAACTTGATGCAGCAAATAAATTATCCATGTTAGTAGTATATTAGTTAGTAGGATATTACATTTATTCTTTGTATGGTGAAAGTTATAAACAGTTTTTAAAAAATAATAAAATAATATAATTTCTAAATTTGTTATTAATTTTAAAATTTCTATCTGAGATATCAAACAACCAAAACCAGATCAGATTTCATAAAATACAGATTCAACTTTATTCATTTAGGTAGGGAAATGGGCTGGCTTACGAAATCTTGTAAAACGCTTTAAGTAGGATCACTATCGTTTATTTAGTCAAAAACAACTAATACAATACAATATTTATCTAAATTAAGTAAGAAGTTGTAAATATAAGAATAATAACATTATTAAATAATAAAGATAACACAACAGCTGCAAAATAAAAAGATACCATTTACCAAAAGCATAATAATAATACTAAAAATAAAATAATCTGTGACAAAACAAATAAAAAGTCACATACCTACATAAGTTTTTTTTACTTTTAAGTTTAAAATAGAGAATAATTAAAAAGTTAATACTTAAAAAAGAAAATAAAATAAAATATCTATTAACACAATATAGCATTTAAAAAAAGTTAAGTATTTTTTGCTATAGGAACTCGCCAACTTTTATAATAGTTTGGACTCTATTCGCTTAGAGGCCTCATGCACTTTTGATGAGGGGTTGAAAGCCCTTACATTTGGGAATACAATTACACTTATTGGGCGTCTATCGAACTTATGCCAAAATACAATATGGCAGCTCAAAAGTGAAAAATAGAAGAATTTGGTAAATTTACAATTCTTTTTATTTCTTAACCTAATTTTTTTTTAATTTATTTTATTTTATTTGGATTATATTGCATTTTTATAAAAACTATTAATCACTTGCATTTTTAATGTTTTTGTGTCTCAAAAAAAAATATATTCCTCAACATCATGTTTTTTTTGTGTTTTTTGCGTTTTATAGAAAAACTGCTGATTTTACAAAAAAAAAATCACAAGATACAAAAAAATTGTTTCCTGACAAGTTGTATCCACTGTTAGAAAATTTTCGAGGTATGCTCAAAAAACTACGAAGTTGGCCTGAGGGTACCCCTAGACACCAAAATTTTACTTTTTCATAAAACTTTCAAGAGGGAAAAAATGCTTTAAGAATTAAAAAATAACGTAAGCTAATTTATAATTTTTTTAGTCTATATTCTGTCAAATATGATATGTCGTCCTACCTACGATTTTGAGCCAATGTTTTTCCGACTAATTTTTACCTCGATAAACCTAAAAGGAACATCGGTGGAAAGGTAATTTAAAGCTATACAAAAAACTACTAAACAATTTTTCTCTTAAAATTACAAATTTGGTCAAAAATCTAAAAAACTTCATATCATCATATCACTATCTAGTCGGTTCGTGACCTCTGTTATTTTACCGTGTAAATGCAAATTTGATGACAGACGCCAAAAGCCTTTGCTTTTACAACAATTTTGGAAAATTCATAACTTTGTTATTTGTAAACAGATTTTTTAGATTTTTGACGAAAGCTGTCATTTTAATAGCAAAATGGTTTGGTAGCTTTTTGTAAAGCTTTAAATTACCTTTTCACCAATGTGTCTTGGGTTCCTAGATGTTGCCGTAGGGTATAAAAAATAGTCGGGAAGACATTGGTGCAAAATCGTGGGTCGGTCATTATGTAAGCCGTCATATTTGACAGAATATAGACTACAAAAAATAAAAACTTAGCTAACGTTATTTAAAATGGTAGAGCCTTTTGCTTTTTGAAGCATTTTTTCCACTTTTGAAACTCACGAAAATGTGAAATTTTGGTGTGAACAGGTACACTCCAATTTCGTAGTTTTTTGAGCATACCTCGAAAAGTTTAACTCATGGTGAAAATGTGAAAACAACTTTTTAATACACATCTTTTTTGTATCTTGTGATTTTTTAGTAAAATCAGCAGTTAGTCTCTATAAAACGCAAACAACACGAAAAAAAGACATGATGTTGAGGAATTAATTTTTTTTTTAAACAGAAACATTAAAATTGCATGTGATTAATAGTTTTTATTAAAAGTGCACTATAATCCAAATAAAAGAAAATTTATATTAAGCAATAAAAAAGTTGTGAATTTTCCAAAATTATCCTGTTCTTCATATTGCTAAGCGAATAGAGTATTAGATAATATGTACTATAGTTAATGAGAGTAGCAACACTCTTAGTGTTATGTAACCCTGACGGGGGTGGCTCCCCACTTAAATGTGCCTCTTGACAGTTTTTTGTTAATAACTGGAAAACTCAAATTTAAAAAAAGTATATTTTTGAAATCATTTTTCGACAAAACATCCTTTCCAATGATGTACATGGCCATCCCTGGAAGCAGTGGGGTACGCTTTTGGGAAAAACAATGTGTGAAGGATAAAAAATACCACAAGAAAAACTAACACTTGTACGACAGTTTTCGAGTTATTAGCAAAAAACTGTTAAGAGGGAACAATCAACCTTGCCAGGGTGGGGGTGGTTTACCCTCTGGAAATGTTCGGGAGAGTATGTTGCTTCTCTAATTCAATGCAGTTTTTAGCTCAAATCTCATATATAAGGCTTGAACGAAAGTAGTAGGGACTTATTGCAATAAAGCCGGGCACAAATGGTGCCGGGTACTATTCTGACAGTTTCTCATTGAAAACTGACAGTTGATCTTTTAAAATTGACATACCAATGTCGAATTTCTAAATCTAGTCATTTATTTTCCACTAATAGTGGCGTCACTATTAATTCCGGCTCTTATAATACACAAAGTCCTAATTTTGAAAGAAGATAGCTGTTGTTATAATGGGAAACTGTCAGAATAGTGCCCGGCACAATTTGTACCTGGCTTTATTGTAATAAGTCCCTATTATGTACATAATATAAATATGGTTACAGGTAACGACTCTGCTTTTTATCTTACCAATAAAAACTAAAAAACTCTCACCAGCATTTGAAAAAGAGTCACTGGTTTTTTTTTTAAACTCATTACTAAAGGACAGTGTCAGACTGGGACCCTAATTGAGTAGAGTACAAGGGGGCCATTTCAGTTTTAAGAGGGGTCTACCAAGATTTACAAGGGTTTGTCCGACAATTCCAAAAAATAAAGTATTATAAGGCTTTATTCTTTGCTCATTAATAAATAGAAAACTAATTATATTATTATAGTCAAAATAGGCATTTTTTTAGAATAACACACATTTAATTCGTAAAAATTGTTTACTTATTTCCAAATAGAGTGTGATATATAATGCCCGAAGTTTTTTACTGCCATCACTTTGAAAAAATATCGCCTTAAATCAGTTTTTTTTAACAACTCTTATCTTACACCATATTAAAAACTCTTTGGTGATAAAGAACTTGTATGTACTCTAAGTCTTATGACTGTTATGTTATTATCACATTCTATCGATTTTTGAAATATTTTTAACTATTTTACAATATTTGCTGTAGCTTATAAACTATATTACAAAAGAGTCCCTTCAGCACGCGATTGGTTGATTAAGACCTTATTTTCACGATTAGTTCTGTTCAAATACTTTGTAAAGGCAAATCAATCGCGGCCAACCAAATTATTGATTAACCAATCGCATGCTGGGGGGCGGTCTCCAGATACAAAGTCGCACTTAACTTCGCTGTGGTTAGTATTTAAATTCTATACATAACTATTCTGGTAATGAATTTTTAATTTAATTTTCCTTAAAACTAAAACCTATGTCGGCAAGCATAGTCCTTTACACACTTTAGGGGTCTGTAAACTGGTACTATTTTTAAGATTACAAAGGACCCCAATTTAAGGATGGCAATGGAGTACCCACCATGAATTTGAGTCAAGGTTACGTAATAATTTCAGTTTATAATAATAAATAACTTTATTGGCAATATTATTATTTAATACCACTTTGTGATACATTTTTTACAACAAAATTATATTTTTTACAAAAGTGTTTCAGAAAATTTAATAAAACCTATAAATTTTTTTCTTGTTCTTTGAAATATTACCAATTTAGAGACGCCAATTAAAATAGTGTCAGGTAATCAGAAACTTGGCCTTATTTAAATTAATTGTTTAAAAGATAATTGTGGTTTTTGCAATAAATAAATAAAAATTCGCTCTAAAATGCTTAGTTTTTGAGAAATTTAGGTAAAATCTAATGTTGTCTGTTTATTTGGAATATAATATGATAATACATAAAGGAAATGCGCATATTGCTAACAATTTAGGGTTTGCATCTCTGCAAAGGCACTAGCCAGTCAACTTGTAATAATAAGTATTTTATAGGTAATTCATTCAGTTTTATTTTATGCTTTTAAATATTTTTGCAAAACTATAAAAAACTTAAAACTTTTTCCTATAAATCCTACCGCAACCATTTAAGGCGTCATATTTTTAAGATGGCAGCCGCTCGAGGTCACAAACTTACAGGAGTAGTAAGATTACCAACCTTCTAATCGTGTTTCCAAACTTGCGTATTTTTTGCACTAACACAGCTTTTTTATATATCTCTAATAATTGGACTACAAGCCCACTGGTGGTGACATATGTGCAGTGCACTTTTGATCCTCTTATTTTAAAGAATGTTCTCTTTGGGTCTTAAAGTTGATTTTCTAAAAAGAAAAACACATAAACCGAACAGTGTTATATACTTGTTTATACACATACACACATTTACATAACACTCAAAGGGGGTTTGTTTTTTCTTAAAATGTCTTATAAAGGGGGTGGTCAAAAATCCTAAATTTTTGTGTTAATAAAATAATTTCCTAACATTATTTATATTGATATTTTAACAGTCCAAGTCACTTCTTCCCATGTACAAAATCAAATAAATATTGTTCTCAATTATATTAATGAAAAAGTTTAATACACCAACCTTATAGCTTTTTTATGTCTTAAAGGATTGGAATGCAAGTTAGGAACATGCTTATAGCCCTCTGGTGTTGTTGATTCATAAATTGTGTACTTCTGGTCCTCTGATTTTAAAGAATGTAGTCTTTGGGTCTTAAAGTTGCTTCTCTAAAAAAATATCACAAACTGAGAGAGTTATACACTTGTTTATACACAAAATATTGACACCTTTTCTTCATTTTCAACATCAAATAATTATTTTTTACAAATTAAATTATATTTATCTCTCTTTTTTGATTTTAGAAAAGCACGGATCACCTTAACAAAGGTGATCTGTGATAAAAGTTTTTGGTGAAACAAAATTGTCTTCAATTATTTGTGATTTTTTTGTATACAGGCTGTCCTATAACTTAGGGGCTATAGGCCAACAGGTGATAGAGAAGGTCATGTCTGATAAAAAAGTTCGTATAATGCATGGGTCAAAACTCTTTCTTTGTCGAGATAAAGAGCATCAAAGTTGGAGATTTTTTTAATAACGTTTTAAAAAAACGCAGTAAAAATATAAAATTGAGCAGAGTGTTGTAATAGAACAAAAGCAATAAATTGAAATAAAAATTATTTTGAAAAAAATTAGTCGGTCAATTTTTTTCAGAAAAAACAATTATTTTGGTATAAACTTTTATAAATGCCATATTAAAGCAATATTTTTTTATATTTTTTGTTAATAAAAACAAGTCTCTAGCAAGATATAATAATAAAATTTTATTTATATTTTTTAAAAGAAAGAGTAAGCAAAATCTTTTTTTAAAATATTATTTTTTCTATGTTTTTGGAGGTTATTTTGACAGCCCTGTATCTCCTCAACTTCAATCAAAAAAAGGAATACCACATTTTGAATAACAATTAGCCGGGTATTCAGCTGGCTGACAGATTTTCTTTTTTTTGTAAAACACTTTTCCCCCCCACTCCTCTAACTTTAAACATCCTATATCTTAAAAGATGTGTGTTGACACCCATGTTATATAAACTTTTTTCTCGTAAATAACCTCCTCTATCACCTGCTGCACTATAGCCCTTAAGTTATGGGACACCCTGTATAATTTAAATCGCGTGTTTTAGCTTATTCTGGGGGGGGGGGTTTATCAGATTAGTACTAAGTTATAGGTTAGAGACTTCTTTTGTAATTTTATAAAAATTTTGGTGAAACAAAATTATCTTCAATATTTTGTGATTTTTTTTGCTGTAAATCATGTGTTTTGGTTTATTCTGCTAGACTATCAGGGGGGTTTGGGGTAAGGACACTCATTGTAAAGGTAAGCTTTATAGGAAACGATTTTCTATTTTTTGTTTAATATTTTTGACATGTTTTCCTCAGTTTCACATTGGCAGCACAGTTTTATTTTAAAGATGTTGTTTTACACAGTACAATGGTGTCTAAACTATACAGGGTGTTTTAAAATTCAATAACATAATTTTAATCTTAATTTCCTTGAGTGATTTCAAGACAAAAAGTTCGTATAAACATAGGTCCACAAACGCTTAGTTTTCAAGATACAGAGTGTTAAAATTTGGTTTTTTTATAGCTCTTACAGTTTTTAAGATATTTAGCTCAAATTTGGCATGTATATTTACTTATAGGTACTACAATATTAGGCATGCCAAATAAGTTTTAATTAATTTTATTTTGATATACTTGTGATGCCATACTGGCACATTTTTTATTTTATAATAGCAGCCTTTGGTGAAACAGCAACTTTCTCTAAAACAGTTAAAGATGCAAAAAAATTGCAGAAAACAAAAAAGTTTGCAAATAAAACAAGGCTTTTATTTCTTGTCTTAACTACCTAGTTCTGCCTACCAGTGGCTTACAAGGAAAAAAAATCTGGGGAAAAGGCGACATGAGCCCTGAAAATTATCACTCTGTAGATTTTTACTATTTTTTGGCATGTCTGATAGTGTAGTGTCTATAGCTTAATACACATGCCAAATTTGAAATATCTCAAAAACTGCAAGAAACTATAAACAAGAAATTATATAAAAGACTAAACTTTAACACCCTGTATCTCGAAAATAAGGTGCTTGAGGACCTATGTTTATATGTGTTTGCACAATATGAAAATTTTGTCTTGAAATCACTTAAGGAATTGAACATTAAAATTATGATACTGAATTTTGAAACACCCTGTATATATTTGTTTTTAAAAATAAAAAGTTATGCTTCAAACTATCTTGAAACTCTGTTATTATTAAATAGATCTTTAGACTGTGATTTAACCACACTTTTAAAATAAGAACGAGCCAGCAACCAACCAACCAATTTGAACCGAGGAAAATATTTCAAAAATAATAACCAAATAATATAAATTCATTGTCAGGCTTCGCTACCTATAAAGCTTGCTTTACGATGAGTGACCTTTGGGGACCAGATTATTTTTACATTATATCTTTGACACTCTTTTTTTTTTTGATTTTATAGTAATTTTTAGCCCGAGGCCTCTGGGGGGGGGCCTGAAGCAACATATTTTAGGCAATTTTTTGTGTTTAGGCTAGTTCCCCACTGGGTGCGCCCATGTAAACATCATGAAATACCTATCACTGTTTGTCTGACTGTAAAATTCTTGTTGCTGGCCAGCAAGCTAGCTTCCCGGGGGCAGAAAAAGTTATATTTTATTTGCACAACACAAAATAAAAAGTGCACTCGGTTACACAAAATGATACATACCTGTCTTTTTTCATCACATCTTGCAATGAGTGGTCCTCATTTAAAATCACTGCAAAAACTGAATCACTGTCAAGGTTAACTCTGTTTTTTGATCTGCATAAGGAACTTCTACATTACTTTTACAGCCTTTAATGAGATAATTAGCCAAACACAACGTATTTCTTATAAAAATTAAAAAAAAACAGTTATATCAAAATAAATAAATATAACCCCATAAATCTGACTTCTCGTATAAGTTTCTTACTAAAATAATCCCATGGCTGTTTTAGACTTATGTGCGCCCGCCCCACTACATTGAATTAAAAAGAGAGAGTAAATAGCTGGATGATAATGTGTGAGTTTCGGAAATAAAACGAATCAACCACTGTTCAGTCATTGATGTCATGGTTGTTTTAGATTATTATGCGCCCTTACTAGTACACTACTTTAAAAAAAGACAGTAAATAATCGGATGATAATGTGTGACTTCAGTCAATGAAACTATTAGTACGTTCGAGAATTATATTTTGTGTCGATTTTGTATCGGGGTGCTCGTTACGTCATCTCGGTGCTGGCCTACGTCACAGTCAGCGCCTTATTGGTTTGAAAAAACACATGTATGTTTTTACTTTTTTAGCCCTATCAGCTGTAACTTCTCAATGTCTAAAAGGGCTTTTTTTTCAGCTCAACTCGCTGTAAAGACTCATTACTCAATCTTTGTAACAGCTGTGGGCAACAATTATTTGTAACAAACAAAACTTTTTTTTGCTTAATTCGCATAAAAAACTAATTTTTGACTTTTTAATAACAAAAATTGTTATCTTTTCAGTTTATTAATCAGCTGTTAGTAGCGCTATATTCAGCCTATCTATGTGTCTTTGAGTTAATTTTTTCCGCAAAATTAAGGATGCATCAACTTATCTTTCACGCTTCCTAAAAAAAATTATCCCACATTGTGTTAGTCCTTTGGCCTGGTGAATCTCGCCTTGGTCGCTACTGAATTTTTCTTTTTGTGTAACCCAAATTTTCCTAGCAATTATTTTTATTTTTTCGTTATTTTGGGACACTTTTTGCAAAATCTCATTTTATGTCTTTGTTGAAATATTTTCCTTAAGAACCACAAATTTTTAGTTTCTTGCCAATTTACGACCTACTAGAGGTTTGTCTTATTAACTTGCTGGTGCTCAAAAGGTGTTTATTAGTTATAATAATTTTTATTCACTCTACTTTTAGGTGCCTGTCAAAAACAAAAACTGTTTAACCTTACATATAATGCCGTGACCTATAATATCTTTCGGCTTTTTTTTTACCAAAAAGAAAAATCACTCTTATAAGTTCTAGTTTATTTCCTAAAAATTTCCCAAAAAGCGAAAATATGTTATATCGCGCACTGACCTGGGTATTCGCACGGTTTCAACAAAAAAAAAATTTCTTTTTGTAACTACCTTAGACGTTACTGATTTTTGCGTGTTACCAACTCTTTTGACAGCTATATTTTTTTTGTCGTTTCGAGGGTCTACCTCTGTCTAGTTTTTAATTTATTTTAGACTTCGTTGAACAATTTTTGTTTATTTTTTCCCGATTTATTGCCTACTAGAGGTTTGTTTTATTATTTCCTCTAAAACAGCTCCGCTCTTTCTGTTGCTCTATTTTCGTTTAGAAACTTCAATCCTCTCCGTATTGGATTGACTAAGGGAGAATCAAAGAAAAAAAACCAAAGAAATTTTTTTTTTTGAATTTTTTATATTAATTTAGGGCTCAAATATACTTTTTGTTTGTGTTATTTGTACTAGAACTCCTCAACTTCGGTATTCTCCTTCGTTGATTGATTAAGAAAAAAACAAAAAAGAAAAAACAATATCTAGACTTTTTCTGTTGATTAAAGACAAAAATAATCAATTTTGCTCTATGTTCGTGTGCTTCGTGCGTAAAACTTCCCCAACTCCAATATTCTCTTCAATTGACTCAATTGACTGACCAAGAAGAAAACAAAGAACCAATAACTATCTAAACTTTTTCTGTTGATTAACGAAAAAAATAATTAACTTTTCTAGGCTTGTGTGCTTTGTGCGTGAAACTCTCCAACTCCAATATTCTCTTCAATTGACTGACCAAGAAAAAACAAAGAACCAATAACTATCTAAACTTTTTCTGTTGATTTAAGACAAAAATAATTAATTTTGCTCTGGGTTCGTGTGCTTTGTGCGTAAAACTCCCCAACTCCAATATTCTCTCCAATTGCCTGACCAAAAAACCAAAGAAAAGATAAATATCTAAACTTTTTCTGTTGATTAAAGATAAAAAATAATTAATTTTGCTCTAGGTTCGTGTGCTTTGTGTGTAAAACTCCCCAACTCCAATATTCTCTTCAATTGACTGACCAAGACGAAAACAAAGAACCAATAACTATCTAAACTTTTTCTGTTGATTAAAGAAACAAATAATTAACTTTTCTAGGCTCGTGTGCTTTGTGCGGGAAACTTCCCAACTCCAATATTCTCCTCAATTGACTGACCAAGAAAAAACAAAGAACCAATAACTATCTAAACTTGTTCTGTTGATTAAAGAAAAAAAATAATTAACTTTTCTAGGCTCGTGTGCTTTGTGCGTAAAACTCCCCAACTCCAATATTCTCTTCAATTGACTGACCAAGAAAAAACAAAGAACCAATAACTATCTAAACTTTTTCTGTTGATTAAAGAAAAAACTAATTAACTTTGCTCTAGGTTCGTGTGCTTTGTATGTAAAACTCCCCAACTCCTATATTCTCTTCAATTGACTAACCAAGAAAAAAAAATCAAAGGACAATTAAATATCTAAACTTTTTCTGTTGATTAAAGAAAAAAATAATTAACTTTTCTAGACTCGTGTGCTTTGTGCGTGACACTCCCCAACTCCAATATTTTCTGCCAATGGCTGACTAAGAGAGAAGTCAAAGAAAAACAACTTTTTTGGAATTTTTGTATTATTTTACGACTAAAATATTGGATTTTGACTTTTGTTTGTGTTATACGTACTATAACTCCAACTTAAATATTCTCCCTAGTTGATTGACTAATAAAAAGACAACGAAAAGACAAATATCTAGACTTTTAATGTTGATTAAAGGAAAAAAATAATGAATTTTGCTCTGGGTTTGTGTGCTTTGTGCGTAAAACTCCCAACTGCAATATTTTCTCGAAATGACTGACTAATCCACAATAAACCTCGCGCGCGAAATACTTGTGTTAAAAATCTATATACAATGTGTATTATAAATAATATATCATGTTTAAAAGCAAAAAAAGTGTACCATCACCTGTGAAACTTGTTTTAAAAATTAGCGAAAAGCCCAAACAAAATCAAGAAAAAATGGATAATGCCGAATTATTTCAGGATAGCCATGCTAGAACACAAAATGAAGAAGTTTTATATAGCGAATGGAAAAAATCCCAAAACTAAAAAAATTCACTTAGTGTACAAGTGGATTATCTCCGAAGTCAACTGGAAAGTATGCAACGAAAATTTGCAGATTTAGAGACAAAAGTCACTAAAAAAGAAGAGTCTGACATGGACTACATTACTGATGAGGACGATCTGGCAAGAGAAACTGAGTGGATCAGACAAAAAGGAAAAGGTTGGAAAAAACGTCGAATGGATACTTCACTCTCACCACCACAACAAAGCTCGGGCACTGGAGAGCCCTCCAATAAAACACAAAATGAAGAACCCCCAACTAAGGTTAAAAAAGCTCCATTACCTCCACTGATTATGATAAATGGCGTAAATAATTTTAATGATATTTATGAAAAGTTAAATATCATACAAGGAGTTAAAATAAAAGTTTTAAATAACGAAAATATTAAAATAAATGTACAAGACGCAGACAGCTATCGGCTGGTTACTAAAATGCTTAATGAAATAAAGCATCAATGGCACTCATACGAAAACAAACAAATAAGGCCAATTAGAGTAATAGCGAATCGGCTACACTTCTCATGTGACCCACAAAAAATTGTAGCTGATCTACAAAAAAAAGGTTTTAAGGCACTCGAGGCCAGCAACAAACTTAAATGGAGAACAAGACAACCTCTTAACATGTTTATGCTCACATTTAGCCACGATGAAGATATCAACAAAATTTTTGAAATTTCCAGTATCCTTGGGATTGAAGTGGAAATAAAAGCACTAAAAACCTCAAAGTTAGTCCCTCAATGCAAAAGATGCCAATCTTATGGGCACACGCAAAAATATTGCGCTAAAGAACCACGTTGCGTAAAATGCACGGGGAAACATCTTACTGTAGAATGCCCCAAACCAAAAGAATCTGAGCCAAAATGCATCCACTGTGGAGGCAAGCATCCTGCTAACTACAGAGGATGACTTGTTGCTAAGGAAATACAAAAATTGAAAAATAAACCTAAGAAACCGAATCTCATACCAAACGTGAGTACAAATAGACAAAACCAACAGACAAGAAACACAGTCACACAAAACTCTGTGACAAGGACATACAGCCAAGTAGCAGCAACAGCTACTATACCTGATATTAATATCAGTAGTCAAAATACTATGGAACAAACACTACAATTAATTTTGGAGAAATTGAACAAACTTGATGAGCGATTAACTAAACTAGAAAGTAGCAATAACAGAGCTACCAATCTGCCTCAAAATGGTCAGTAATCTTAGAATCCTAGCTTGGAATGCCAATGGTCTCTTGCAACATCAGCAAGACTTGCAAGTTATTTTAGACATAGAAAAAATTGACGTCTGTCTTGTGTCAGAAACGCATTTCACTAACCAGTCTCACATTAAATTTAAAGGTTATAAAGTGTATCATACAACTCACCCTAGCAATACTGCACATGGGGGAAGTGCTGTAATAATTAAAGAAAATATATCACACTATGAGGAGATGGGATATAAAACCATAGAGATTCAAGCTACATTAGTAAGTGTAAAAACCAAAACATATACATTAGTCATAAGTGCTGTCTATATACCACCAAGGCACTTACTAAAGAAAAATTAATATCTTAATTTTTTCAGAAAATTAGGAAACCGTTTTATAATTGGAGGTGACTTTAATGCAAAAAATACCTACTGGGGATCTAGACTGACGAATTCTAAAGGAAAAGAACTTTTGCAAGCTATTAGTGAATATCAATGTGAGCCGATATCAACTGGTAAGCCCACATACTATCCAACAGATCCAGGAAAAATTCCAGATCTAATTGATTTTTTTTATAGTAAAAAATATATCTTTAAGTTTTGTAGATATAGAAGAAAGTTTTGATTTACACTCAGATCATTCACCTATTATTCTAACTCTTAGTAAAAACATAATAAAGAAAGAAGCAAATATCTCACTAGTTAATAAACTGACTGACTGGATTAGTTTTAAACAAAGTCTGTCAGAAAAAATAAACCTATCAGTACCATTGCAAACGCCAGAACAAATCGATAAAGAAGTTGATTATTTTGTTACAAATATTCAACAAGCAGCTTGGGAAAACAGTCCAAAACCAAAGAGAATTTTTAAGGGAAAAAACTATCCAAAGGAAATTAGAGACCTTATATTGGAAAAAAGGAAACTAAGAAGAAAGTGGCAACAAAGCCGTGATCCTCGGGACAAAACAAATCTCAACAACATGACGCAGCGCATTAGGCGAGAAATTCTAGTAATAAAAAATGAATCTATTAACCATTTTCTTAATAAACTTACAGATGATAAAAATACCGACTATTCCCTTTGGAAAGCAACCAAAAATTTTAAAAGACCAATTATCCAAATTCCACCCATACGAAAATCTAACAACCAGTGGGCAAGGAGTAACGAAGAAAAAGCAGATATTTTTGCAAGTCATTTAGAAAAAACATTTCAGCCCCACGAAGCACCAGATGAACACTTTCATTTAAATGAACCCCATCAAATCGAGCACCATATTAAGCTTACATCACCAAAAGAAATATTAACAGAAATCAAAAATAATAATTCGAAAAAAGCCCCAGGGTATGATCTTATTAACGGGGTAGTCATAAAACAACTCCCCAGAAAAGCTATCGTAAAACTATGCAACCTAATTAATGCATCTTTTAGGCTTAGGTATGTACCTAAACTGTGGAAAGTTGCAGAAGTTATCATGATTCCAAAACCGGGAAAACCACTCCATGACGTGTCATCTTACAGGCCAATATCTTTGCTGCCAATTATATCCAAGCTCTATGAAAAATTATTGCTTAAAAGAATAAAACCCATCATAGAAAGTCAAGAAATTATTCCATCTCATCAATTTGGTTTTCGAGACAAGCATTCCACGATAGATCAAGTACACAGAATTACTAATATAATAGAAAAAGCACTAGAAGAGGGAAAAGTTTGTTCTGCAGTTTTTCTAGATGTAGCACAAGCATTTGACAAAGTGTGGCATGAAGGCCTTAATTTAAACTAAAAAGGTTTCTGCCAAAACAATATTCGGATATTTTGGAATCATACATATCTGATAGACATTTTAGAGTAAAACAGGAAGACTCATACTCAAATTTAAGAGAAATTCAAGCAGGCGTGCCCCAGGGTAGCGTACTAGGCCCTTATCTATACTTATTATTCACTTGTGATATCCCAAAGCCAGAAAATTGTCACTTAGCAACATTTGCCGATGATACTGGTTTATTGACGGTAGAAAAATCTATTGAAAAATGCATAGAAAAACTTCAGGTTGCAGTCACCCAAATTCACAGTTGGACCACAAAGTGGCGAATAAAATTAAATGAAACCAAATCAATTCATGTTGATTTTAAAAACAAAAATATAAATCACATACAAATAACAATTAACAACATTCCAGTACCATATTCGAATCAGGCAAAATATCTAGGTATGACACTTGATGCCAAATTGCGCTGGAAAGCACATGTTAAGAAAAAAAAAGAAGAACTTGAGATAAGGTATAGAAAAATGAACTGGCTAATTGGAAGGAAGTCCAATTTAACAATTCATAATAACTTACTGCTTTATAGACAAATACTGAAACCAGTATGGACATATGGTATTCAACTATGGGGTTGTGCTAAAGAGAGTAACATTCTAGTTGTACAGATATTTCAAAATAAAGTATTAAGAAATATTGTGAATGCACCTTGGTACGTTCGAAATAGTGACCTTCATCGAGATCTAAAAATCGAAACTGTAGCAGAGACTATAAAAAAGTACGCAAAAAGCAATGAAGATAGACTCCATCGGCATGTGAATGTGGAAGCAATTCAGCTTCTAGACAATACTATGCTAGTTCGACGACTAAAAAGAGTGAAGCCGTTTGAGCTAGTAAACTAAGTGAATTACACATAAAACAAAATAATGCTATAAACACAACACAATTGTGAGTTACAGACTAAACAAAGCGGGGAGAACTGTTGAGTGAACCCTAAGTTTAAATCTGACTTTTCTAGTAAATTAAGTTAAAACAAAATTGCTAATTAGTCTTACTGACTAGATTGTAATAAAAAAAACACAGTGTGTTTGACAAATAAAAAAAAATAAAAAATGACTGACTAATAAAGAAATCAAAGAAAAAGCAGCTTTTTTGGAATTTTTATATTAATACAAGACTAAAATATTGGATTTTGCTTTTTCAAAGGTAGCTTTTTAAAGCGATGGCCCTTTCGTCTGGGTCGATAACCTTTAAAGATAGTACAGCATTGATTTTTTGAATTTGTAACGTTATTGTAACCAGATCGCTTTTTTCCGTTTTAATAATTACCTACTAATATTATTTATGCAATCGGTTGGGTATTTCCTTTGGTACTTTATTTAACAAATCATACTTTCTTTTCACATTTTATAAAGTCAGTAGCGTCGTGGGGTTTAGATTTTTTCGAAAAATATTATTATTATATTTTTTTTCCTTCACCAAAAAAAACACGCTGTTTACGCTTTTGCCGTCTCTTTTCAAAATTTTTCCCTATCACTGGTTTAATAATGGCTCAATTGAACTTCTGTGTTTTTAACCTAACCTGTATGTCTACCTCTCTTACGTAGAGTATATTCGATTTATGGCTCTTTTTTTCGGTTTGACTACCACTTTTTGTCACCGTACTTAACCTGGCTGCCAATTTTTGACAGTTTTCGTGCGTTCAGCCTAATAAGCCCCGGGCTTTACCAATTTTGTTAACCTTGTTGAACTTTATTGCTATTCTAACTACGTCTGACTACCAATTTCGTCAGGTGGACCTCTAAACTACCCCGCAATCACCGCGACTATTTTTATCAAGTCTTTTGCCTAACCAGCGTGGTCTTTTTATCTTCACGGCGCTCTGGTCAGGTTTATTGGATAGTTCGTTATCCTGGCCCAAATAGCTCTAAATATTCTTTCTCAAGTTGCCCTAAAAATTCGTCTCTCGGATACACTTGGTTTTTGGTCTGTGCCTTTTGTGAATTTTCCCCCGCGGTTGGATTACCCAATTCGATCTCTTGCCAAGAAATATCTGGCGTTACGAGCCTCCCTTCGGTATTAAGTTTGATCGGTATCCCGTCCTCAAAAAAATGCGGGATCCACTTTTGTAACGTCTTGCGTCTTTGTCTTTTCGCTTCCCTAACTCTCTTCCCTGGTTTCCTTCGTGGCATACGAACAAACCACACTTCTTACTGCGAAAAGATACCGCCTCATCCCCAGGATTCAGTATCGTTTTAGTATTCTGATTCCTGACGAACTTTGGTACGCTCTCTTTTCGCCGCAGTAAGGATGAATCCTATCCCACTCTCAATTTAAATATACACGATCAAAATTTTCTCTCGCCTGTGGTCCTCCTTTCGAAGGTTATCAGGCCGAAAGTAATTTTGATCACTCTGTATACAAATGTAAGAATAGAACTTCGCATACACGCGCCTGAAAACCCCGGTTCTGTCGAGTAAACGAAAAAACCGTCTGTTATTTGTTTGTCACTGCTTGTTTTTTCTCCTATCCCACTCTCAATTTAAATATACACGATCAAAATTTTCTCTCGCCTGTGGTCCTCCTTTCGAAAGTTATCAGGCCGAAAGTAATTTTGATCACTCTGTATACAAATGTAAGAATAGAACTTCGCATACACGCGCCTGAAAACCCCGGTTCGGTTCTGTCGAGTAACCGAAAAAACCGTCTGTTATTTGTTTGTCACTGCTTGTTTTTATTATGTGGCTTTACGAGCCCCCGTAATATTTTTTCTTTTATTTTTTTAAAGCTATTTGGGCGACACAAAAAAAATTATTAGTCACTAGGATGATGCCCTTGGCCAACTACCTTGCTCTTATTTTCTTTAATCCCCGCTAGTTGTTGAATTGCGAAAAAAAATATTTTGGACTACATATATTTAAGAGAACTAAAAAAAAACCCACTTTCTAATTGACTTTTTTCCCTTACAAAATTTAACCCCTGCGTCCCTTTGTATTTTAAACTCGGCTTGCCTCCACCATGTCACGAATACTGGGTCGGGGCTGGTTACAGGTATTGCCCGGTCGTTAATTACCAGCCACAACCTTACAACCCCGATACTATTCGTTATTAACAATTTGTTTGAATGATACCGCGCCGGTCGAATCGATCTAACGGAGTTATTTCGATTCGAGCCGACTGAGATCTTTGTTTAAAAAATAAGGGATGCAGAATAAATAACACCTGTAGGGGGTTAAAAGATGTATTATAAAACTAAGAACCGATAACTGATACAACAAAGGTTGGTGAGTTGGCTATGGGGGCGACACCCGGACTTACCTGGAAACAACAGGATTTGCGGCCGGCTGGTTATCTAGGAACCCCAGTTCACGTCCAAATTATCGTCAGTCGATTACGTCACTCGATGTGGCCGCCCGCACTCACCCGGTCTTAACGTTCGTTATAAGGAAAAAAGCTGAAACTTTAGTTCCGCGAGGCGACGCCTCGCCCCGCGGTATTTAGTTCTCCCGAGTCTCTGTCAGAAAAAAGTCCCGAAATATGCATTGCCCGCGAATTTATAAACTATTTCTGCCAAATTGCAATAATAGTTATTGACGTCAATCGATTTATATCGACTTATAGGCTGTCCCAAAAAGTTAATAAATATAATAATAATAATTATTAAGTTACTTTTTAATTAATTGGTCAAATATTGGTTTGACTTTATGTTACGCGCCCTTCGTGACAATATGTGCGGCAACCCTGTTTCTAAATAAAGGATGCATGTCTCAAATAGAGATAAGAGAAAAATGGGATATGCAAAAGGTCCCTATTAAGTTTTGGGAACCTCTAAATCGATTTTAAAGATTTCCATCACTTGTTCCTCTCAAGCCGTCAGTTTGAAACTGCAGCCTGTGGTGTAGCCATTACTAAATCTGGCACACTCTTTCTGTCACCAGGTTTGGTAAACCTTGTAGCTTCTCCATTGTTAATACTTACCAAGTTCTGTCTATCTAGAATCTCTCTCAATATCTCTCCGTTCTTATTCTCCATCTCTAAGCTGGGTCTTGAGCGTTTAGGTCTCCCATAATAATAATGGCCTTTTGATTTAGTTTCTGTACTGCATGGCATATAATCTGAAAAAGAGTTGGTCTTATTTCTAAGTCTGGTGGGTTATATATACTGATCAAGTTCACCTCATCTGTCTCTATCCCCACAAACTGCAATGTGTCTGTGAGTCTAAACTGAAATTTAATTTTCTGAAATGGGATGGATTTGTGTACAGCGTGTCCCATTTTCGATGGGATTAAATGGGAAACTCGGTTATTATTAAAGATATTGATTTTCTGATTGGACCTTACCGTGCTTTTTTTTTTTGAGCCCTTAAAAATGGCGTTATCAGATTTTTGCTATACCCCGTAGTTTCGCTAATACAGGGAGTTTTTGAAAAAATTGTATTTTTAATAAACCCTTGTATTTCGCTTATTTTGCGAGATACTTTTATTCTGTAAAAACATTTTTATGGCAACTTTTTTAGAAGAAAATAATGACGTTGTCAATTTTTTAAAATATTGTTTAGTTTTTGAGATATGGTATTTATCATAAAAAAATTAAATACGGACCTGGTTTTTTTTAATTACTATTTTGATTGGTTTCATGTTAGTATTATCATAAAATAATAAAAATTTTAAAAAAAATTTTTTAAGGTAAAAAAAAAAATATTTAATATTTAAAAAAAAAATTAGTCCGAACCTGGATATTTCCAACATAAATATAAACTAAAAATTGCTAGTTAAACAATTTTTAGTTTAACTGTTTTGATACTTAGCATATTAAAATGGTTTTACGTTAATTTACAGATTTATTTGAAACAAAAACTACGAAAAATACAAAAAAAAACAAATTATAAAAAATACCTAATCTTTCTGATTACCATTATGTGTAACATATTGTTGGCATTTTTGAGTAATTTTTCTTAACGCATTTTGCATAAAAATATTTCTGCCATTTAAATATTGGAATTTTGTTGCTTAAATGAAGCAGTCGATTTCTAGCCAGTTTAAAATAATTGTAAGCCATTTAAAAAAATGACAAGTAAAATGACAATGTCAATTCCACGCTTTTGTTTTGTAAATTTCACGACCTGCTGTTTGGTTATCAAATAATTAACTTTTTAACGTTTTTTACTTTATTTATAAATCTTTTAATTATCATTTCAAAACAGATAAACTAAAAATCGTTCAACTAGTGTGTCTTGCAATTTTTAATTTATAATTACGTTGGAAATTTCCAGGTTCGGACTATAATTTTTTTTTCAAATATTTTTTTAACCTTAAATCAAAAAAATATTAAAGTTTTATCATTTTAAGGTAATAATAGCATGGAACTAATCAAAGTAGTAATCAAAAAAATCCAGGTCCGTATTTAATTTTTTTATGATAAATACCATATCTCAAAAACTAAACAATATTTTTAAAAATTGACAACGTCATTATTTTGCTCTAAAAAAGTTGCCATAGAAAGGTTTTTACAGAATAAAAATATCTTGCAAAATAAGCGAGATACAAGGAATTAATTAAAATGCAATTTTTTCAAAAACTCCCTGTATTAGCGAAACCAAGGGGTATAGCAAAAATCTGATTACACCATTTTTAAGGGCTCCAAAAAAGAGCACGGTAAGGTGCAATCAGAAAATCGATATCTTTAATAATAACCGAGTTTCCCATTTAATCCCATCGAAAATGGGACACGCTGTTACTGCTATGGCCACTCCTCAATCCCTGTCCTCTTTTACCATTGTGTACCCTGGTAGCACATCACTTTTAAAAAATGTATTTGCAAATCTGGCTGTGTTAAATTCTACTCCAACTCGATTAAAACCTTTTTTTCTGACTCTTTTTGCTCCCATTGTTCCCATTCTAAACAACATTTTACTAATATCAGAGTAATGTAAATTAGTGACGTTTCTTTCAAGTGATTCTATGAGAACTAAATATGGGGCTGCATCATATTCAAATTTTCTTTTTTCTGCTGTGAGCAATTTCCTTAAAACTAGCTTTACTTGTTCTTTCTGATGATCAGATAGCTTTTCACTCCTTTCTTCATCTTCTAAGAAGTCTTGTACTTCTTTTATAGCATCTGGTAATTTCGTTTTTTATCTCATATGTCAAATTAAACAATGAATTGATCAGTTGTTCAGTGGATTCCCTCAGAAAATCAAAAATTGATGGTGCTTGACTGCCTGGAACCTGAGTGCTACTCGCAGGGCCAGGCCCCGGCGCGGCGGTTGCATGGCGTGCCTATTCCAACCTAACTTTCAATTTTTACGCTTTTCTAACACTTTTCTGAGTTTTTGTTTTTTATCTAGTCTATTTCCTAGCTAATGGGCTTTTTGTGTCCCACTCACCACCTTTTTGTTGGTTAATTTTGTCGATTTCGAGCGATTTAAGAAATTTTCGAAAACTGCTTGCTATCAACCACGCTGTCACGTCAAAAGTCCCAACAATAAAGTTTAACCAATTATTTTTATTGAAATATGAAATTCTATTTCCATTGCGTTTTTGTTAGCGATACAAGTACTTACTTGCATTCCTGCAAATATTCTGGTTTCTATACCAGAATGCGTTACACCCTCGTCATGGCCGTGTTTTTCACTGTCACACTAGTGTGTAGCTCGAGTGTATTTGGCTAAGAACCGATATTATATGCATCCTATTAAAATCTTGCTGAGATAAATATGCCAACTACACTTGTGATGAATAAGATATGAATTTATTTGGTATAAAATATTTTGCTAGTTTCGTAATAATAGAGGGCGTTTTCACTTTAACACTTCTTAAGGCGTGCTAGACCATACTCTTAGATAAAAAAAACATACAAAATGTATTTTTCTCACTTCATGGTAAATTAGTAATAACAAATTGACAGATTTTTAAAATTTTTACGCGTTTGTAAATATATTCAAGAGGCAGTCAAAACAAAGTATTATTCGCGCCATTTTTCCTATTCAAAATATAGGGGTGAAATTTACCCTTCAAATGGATTCAAGATCAAACAAGTGTCTCGTTCAAAAACAATGTTATATGAATTCAAAGAATTCATCCATTTATCTCAAAGAGACCTGAAATTCAGATTCGTGAAATTGGAAAAATACTCCAAGTCTTGGTCTCTTAAGACACATTAGCTTTTCTTGGTCTGTCCTCCACCCAAGAATACCAAAGGCGAATCTAGGAGCTTTATTTGGGGAGGGGAAATAACATAATAAATATGGCATAAAACTATTTTACATGGTGACCAGGTGTATTCTGTGGGTCAGTTTGAGATTTCGGGGGTGAAATTTCCCCTTGTTCCCCTCCCGTAGATCCGCGCCTGAGAATACCTGCCTCATGTTTTTTAAGGTTTTATTCGATTTAAAAAAAAAACTAAGCATTTTAGGAAAAAAAATTAAAATATATTTTACAGAGAAAATAAAATGTCCTTTTGAAAATTGTATTACAACGTAGTGATAAAGGGAGGAATTGGCACTCCAGGGGCGTCCGCATATTGTGGTTATTATCGTGTTTCATTCGTGGTGTAGTGGTAGCAATGTTCGTTTCCCACACCAGCGGTCCGCGTTCGATTCCTGGCTAGGTACTTGGTAGTTTGTGTTTGTTTAAAAAATGCTTTAACCTTGCTAGAACCTTGCGAAACTGGGCGATTGATCCCGATTGGATGGAAAGTCCTAGTATAATAAAAAAAAATCTTGTGGAAATTTTATTTTAGCTACTATTTCTTTTATTTTTTATTGGTTTTATTCAATTTTATTAAAAACTAAACTTTGCAAAAGCCTATGATTTTTGTTTATATTTTCAACATATTTCATGAATAAAGACAAAAAATAGCATGAAATACGACATTATGAGGCCTCGGCCCCCCCCCCAAGACATATTCCTGGGTGCGTTACTGCCTAAAACGATATGACCCTAATGGGTTTTTGTAAACGGGGAACACTCAAGGAACATTCGCATGATGGTGATTTTTTTTATTCTTACCATATAATTTAAAAGTTTTTTTTTAAAAACAATTTCTACCAATAAAAACGTTTTACCATATATTATAGAAAATATTTTTTTTTGCAAAGTTTATAGCTATAACATTTAGATAACTGATAATATACCAGGGGCGCTCAAAAATTGAAATAAAAGAAACACCAAACATGCGTAGGTATGTTCCTTGGACTTTCCCCGTCAACAAAAACCCACTAGGTACATAGCGTTTTAAAGATTATAGTATTTTCAGCAATAGAAATTAAAATATTTTTTAGATAGCTTAGTTTTTAAAAACAAATAAAAAACAAAAAAAATAAAAAAGTTACAAAAATAACCTCACCACTTTGTTATACACCGTTTAAAAGCACATTTTATTTTATCAGAAAAAGGCTTTTTCCTTCACTAAAATGTTTATTTTTTTTAAGAACTGAATAAAACCTAATTAAAACATGATTTTTTTTCGTGATTTTAAAAGATAACCAAAACTTAGGGATGCGAATTAACTCCTAACCGCTTGACCCATTAATAATTTCGGTTTAATTTGCATATAATGTGGAAATACATGGGACACGGGTGTACTGCTAACATTTCAGGCTTCGTATCTTAGCAACGATACTATACAGACAATTCATATTATAGGCTATTAAATAGTCTTTATTTTATATATTAGCTCACACATATACTATACTATAGTAGTGTGAGCTATGGTGATACTAATTTTTTCGAGAAAAAAAAAGTTGCTCCGATTTCAAAAATTTTTATATATCTTTGCGTTTCAGATGATTTTGTAACTTTTTTGCTGCGCCGTCTGTCTGTCTGTCTGTCTGTCTGTATGTCTGTCTGTCTGTCTGTCTGTGTTGGCGTAACATACCTTGCGAGGACACACACCAACCCCTCACCGGAGTTGCGAGGACCGTTTACGTTGGGAGGTCCAATTTCTGGACCTCGTAACGTTTGGACCTTATTTTGGTCGTCCTCATAAAATTTCCAACATTTTGATATATTTCACTTAAATTTTTCCTGGTCCTCACAACGCATGTGAAAAACAGGAATTTAGTTCCAACAAATTTCTTGAGAGTATCGTAGAGGGCGCTTTTAGTGTGTATGCGAGTGGACCTAGAAATCATTGTGAGGACCCAACTCTCTGCGTGTGTATAAATTTTACACACACTTTGGTAATTTTAAAGTCTGGCCCTTACATCGTCGATTCTGTTCGGTTGGTTTAATAAAACTCGTTCACCGAGTGCATTTTAAATTTTTTTATAGTTGTAGCATTGTCTGGCCCTTACATCGTCGGTTCTGTTCGGTTTGGTTTGGATAGTTTTCGATCTTTTTTCTTAAGAACTTGTAGTTTTCTTTAAAAAATCGGTGATTTCAGACTTTACGGACGCACAGTATAAAGAAAGTGTTGCCGCTCATATAACGTTATGACAAAATATAATGTAAATTTAAATATTTTTAATACCAGACTTATTTCAAGAGCTACCAATGCGGGGTAATCCGGAGATTTAATTTTATGCCAATTATTGAACACTATTTTTTATAAAAACTGGTAGGTGTTGTTTGGCAACAGGATCAGAAGGAAATTTGATAATTTACAGTCAAACCTTCTCAAAAAATAAAATTTTGAATAGAGTATTACCTGAAACTGTTAAATTTACTTACTGTGTTTTTGATTATGATGGCAGTATACTTTCCTGGCGATTTTTCACTAATATTGCTATTTCAGTTTTTTCCTTAGTGGTCATCTGAACTTTTTAATTAATTTTGCCTACAGTACAAAAAGAAAGGCTTGTGACAGATAAATAAAGGGTAATGGATAATGTGTGTCTGCAAAAGGTCAAAATTGGGCTTCTAAATAACACGTAACATCTATCATTTAATGTCGCATTTATAAGGCTAAAGGTCCCTATTATTATGCACATATGAGCTTACAAACCTAAAGGCCTGTGGTTAGGTTGCAGAACTAAAACTATTTGTAAAAAGTAGATTTTAGCTTTTTTGGAAAAGAGGAAAAAAGAAAGCTGAAAACTTTTTTTACTACAAATCAGGACGAAAACCTAATGTTCTTTCAGGTTAGTTTAGATAATTTTAGGCTAGTTTCAGTAAAATTTTAAAATACCAATTCTTGTAAATTAGTAGGTGCGTGAGTAACTTTTAACGCCCGTACTATTGGACGCGGACCGAATCAACAAAACCAGTTCTTTTCAGAACCACAATCTTTCTTTAAAAAATCGTAAATTCCCAATTTATATGTCCTATTGCCTGCGAGGAAGCAAAACATACTCTCCTGGCTTCTTTTCCGGTATCCTAGAATTTTTTTTATATACTTTGTCTTTCCTTCCAATTAGGATCAATCGCCGAGTTTCACAAGGTTACAGCAAAATTAAAGCATTTTAAACAATCAAAAACATCCAAGTACCTAGTGAGGAATCGAACCCGGCTCGACCGAGTGTGAAGCAAATTTTTCTAACACTAAGCTACGGATGATGATTGGGGGACTGGGAATTATAGAGAATGTCAAACCTAACCGTGCCAATTAAAGATTAGGGCTTTATTGTCACGGTTAGAATAAGTTGGCAATCAATTGACAACGGTTAGGTTTCAGACTCTTTAGAACCCCGGTGAAGAGGTAAGGAGAGTACGTTTTTAAAAAGGTCGTCTGACAAAATATACCTGGTAACATAATATAAATCAACTAAGTGAGTTTACATAAAAATTTTGTAAACATCATATGAAAACAATAAACTTAATATCAAATTAAACCTGCGCCAGGTTTTTCCCGCTGATTCGACTAGCGCCGAATCGCTCGCGCCGACTTGGCAGTGCCGAATAGTACCTTTCCTCTCACAATCTATTTGGCCCGTATCACGCATGGCAATCCAAAATGGGTTGCGCGTAAGCAATTGAGGCGTGTTTTACAAAAACAACTTATATCCAAAACAAAAAAATTTCAGAAAATAAAGAAAACGGTTTATTTTAAAACGAATGATTTTCTTAAATATTTTTTTATTACACACAACAAGTAAGAATTCCGTTCGTTACATAAGAAAAAACATTTATTGCCTAATTACTTTAGAAAAAGAAAAAACTTTTGGACATAAGTTGTTTTTGCAAGAAAGAAAAAGTTAATACAAAGAAAACTACAAGGGACATATGTGCTTTTTGCGGAATAATACAAATTTTAACTGCTCATATCTTGGCACTTGTGACGTTTTTGCAGAATCTTATTTCATGGTCTTAAAACCATCCATTTTTTCGACTAGATAACGCCACTAACTTATTTTCGTCAAATTTGGACTTATGCGGTTTTTGTAAAACACGCCTCAATTGTGACCCAATGTTATTCACGTTATGCATCCATCTCTGTAGAACACTGATTGCTGTGGGGCGAGGGGGTGCTAAAAGGTAATGTTAAAGCAAAATAGAAAGTCTCACCCTGCACTTCCCCAATAAAATTCGATAAAAAAACGCTATATGGGCAGGGTTGGATGGGCTCAAACAAACCGGCCATGGCATTTTTTTTTATTCGGCCCTCGCAGAAAAGTTTTACATAAAAAAAAACGAAGTCATTTTGTGGTATTTTTGTTTTTGATATTAAGGAGGTTTCGTTAATATCATCAGAAGTGGGTAAACAAAAAGTGGAACACCAAACTTTTGAACTACTTTTATAAGATTAGGTTAGGTTCGTGGGGGAGGTTTGATTCGGAGGGGTTATCTTTTTTTTTCGTAGGGGGGATAAGGTCGTTTGGGGGGTTTGGAAACTATCAATGCGGATTGCGGCTATAGTATGATGATTCATTTGGTTATTTTTAAAATGTTATTCTGTTTACGGACGCCTTTGCAGTTTTAAAAATGAGGTTATTCTTACCTTGTTAAACATCATTTAAAAGGATTTATCATAACAAAAACATTTCATGTAAAAAAAGCCATGTACGCGAAAGTGGTATTCCGTAAAAAGAATTGAGATAAAAGTAAAGCCAAGTTCTCCATTACAAATTTTAAAACGAATGGTTCTTACTAGTTTGGAAATGTTTTTTTAAACTTTGCTATTCCAGCCAAACTTCTTTACGTTCAATTTAGCACTGTGCCTAAGAGCCATTTGCAGCCGTAACTGCCAAGTTTACAAGCGCGGATCTGGGTCAAAATCTAGGCGGGGGTTATGGTCGTCAAAATTTTTTTTTGTCATATAATTTTTTTTCTAGGGAGGGTAATTCTCCTGTTTTCCCTTATTTTATTAAGAAAAAGTGCATATTTTTCTCTCTGGGGAGGGGTAATTACCCCGATACCCCCCTCAAATCCGCGCTTGCAAGTTTAGAAAAACATTTCCAAACTAGTAGGAACCATTCGTTTTGAAATTTGTATTGGAGAACTTGGCTTTACTTTTATCTCAATTCTTTTTACGGAATACCACTTGCGCGTACTTGTCTTTTTTTAAATAAAATATTTTTGTTATGATTTCACTCCTTTTTTAAAGGATTTGGATAATATTTAATTTTTAAAGTTGTAAAATATGCGGAAAATTGTTCAAAACTTTTGCAATGCCTTATTTAAAATGTTGAGGTTTTTTTTATATTCTCCTATGGTTTTATCATAGTTCCTATCAGCCTTCTAAAGCTCAGCTCTCTAGTGTTCCTGGAAGTGGGAAATGTTAATTTTACATACCATTACATTTAAAGGGAAGGAAAGTAAATTAAAATTTTGGTGTTTTTAAATTTTTTCCTATAGTTTTGTCATGGTGCCTTTCAGTCATAAAAAGCTCAGCTCTCTAGCGTTTCTGGAAGTGGGCAAAGGTATTTTACATAACTATACATTTATAGGGGAGGGAAGTAAATTAGAATTTTGGGGTGTTTTAATTTTTTCTATAGTTTTATCATAGTTACTATCAGTCTGCCAAAGCTCAGCTCTCTAGCATTTATTTTACATAACTTTACCTGTATAGGGGAGGGGAGTAAATTAGAATTTTTGGGTTTTTTTATTTTTTCCAGGGGTTTGGTCATAATTTCTATCAATCTGCCGAATGTCAGCTTTATAGCATGTCTGGAAGTACAGTAGAATTTTGATGATCTATACATGAGTGAGTCCGTGAGTGCCAATTTCGACGTTTTTTAAAATTTCGCAACTACTTTATGGAATTCTATGAAACTGGAGGGGTTGTTAACTTCATAAAGATCTACGACTGTGCTAAGTTTGAGATTCGTAGCTCATTCCGAAGTAGAGTTTTAGATAGGTCAAATATCGGCTGAAATGTTTCAAGAAAAGATGGAACGGCGCGCGAATTTGGCGAGGCACTGTCGCCGTGCCCTCAGAGTTTGTTTACGAAGCTCCACTGCAAGAAAGTGTAGAATACGTTTTTGTCAATAGAGCTTAGTTTCTGAGAAAATTAGACAAAACCTGTAACAAAATTAATGTGTTTGATCATGGGCGTAGTCAGGGTGGGGCAGGGTGGGGCACTTGCCCCACCCAGGCTTTTCACCTGCCCCACCTGGCTTTAGCTCATTTAGTAAGACGAGAATTAAAGGGGAGCTATAAAAGTTTTCAATAAATATTTGATTGTACATTTTTTTTTGCTTTGTTGCCCCACCCTGAGCGACACCCTGACTACGCCCATGTGTTTGATGATTTGTAATAAAGTAATTTAATTTACGGACACCTGTAAAGTTTTAATCTGAAGCTAAATTTTGCGTTATTATAAAGAGTTTAAAAGGAAACTGTATTGGCTATAATCGACTATAGATTACAATTTTTGATAAATTTAAGATAATCGGATAAAACATGTGACAAACATGTGGTTTTTTTACCCGACGCCGCTGGTATTAAATTGATCCCACTAAAATATATACATATTGTGGAAAAGGGAATTTTATTTTCTACAATACCATAACCAGGCTTAATTTCTGAGAAAATTGGATAAAACTTGTAAAACATTGTAAGTTTAATGATTTTTTAAAATTAATTTAAAATTCGGACCCCCTAAATTATTCTTCCTGATCTTGCCTTATTACATCATTTAAAAGGAAATATAATTGTCTAAAATAAAGCGGATATCACATTTTTGATATAGAGCCTGGTTTTTAAGAAAATCGGGTGTCCCAAGGCCCCTCCCCCCTGGCCCCTACACTTTTTTCAAACCACATAATATTTTTATACACTATTTAAGAACACGCGTTATACCTATATTATACAGTGTGTCCCCGGATGGAGTTGACAAGAGGAAAAAATCATTTATTTTTGATTTTACGAAAAAAACTCCCTCTTTATAAAAAAATCTGCTTGTTGAAAAACTAAGATTACCATAATAAAATCTTTGATTAGATGTACAGGGTGTTATTAAATTAAGAAACATGTAATTATTAAGAGGACAAAAATCGTTATTTTTAATTTCACGAAAAATATCACTTTTTATAAAAAATTCTGCTTGTCAACAAACTGAGATAACGATATATCCTTGATTAGAAGTACAAGGTGTTATCGAATTAAGAAACATAAAATAATCCAAGAGGAAGAGGACCGTATTTATTCAGTAAAGCAAAATATTATGTAAACAAAAAGGTTTGTATCACAACATAACAAAATCTAGGGAAACAAAATCTAACCAGGTGTTAATTTTTAAAAGTTAATCATTTGATGAAAAAACAATCCGTTCTGCTTTTGTAAACATTTTAGAATGTAAAACCTATTACTTGAAAATCAATATGACAATGAACAAAATAAATCTAGATTGATAGATTTTTTATATTACCATATTATATTATATTAGATTTGATAACACCCCATTATGGCAATCTTTATTTTTCAACAAGCAACAAGAATTTTTTGTAAAGAGTGAGTTTTTTCGTAAAATCAAACATATAGGATTTTTTCCTCTTGTCAACTCCATCCGGGGACACATTGTATATTTTTTTTGCTGTTGACTTCCTACCACGCCTTAGTATAGTACATCATTAAATTACAGCCCTAATAATATAATTATTTTGGTGACCACACTTATACGGACATAAGATGCGCTGTGGGAACTCCTACTTTTCACATGCGTTGCGCGGACGACAAGATAGAATAGAGATAAATGAAATGTTTAAAAACAACTATTTTTTGAGGTGCTCCAGTAAGGTGGAAACCTACCTAAAATTTTCAAAAATGTCAAAATAGAAAAAATCTGTCAAACAGGTCCCTACATTGTGAGGTCCATAAATGATGTGTGGTACTTAGGGACGTCACCTCGAAAAGTATGAAACTTGAAATGTTGCGTCGGTCGTTGCGCGGTCCGCTAGAACAAATGGCTAAGATAAGGACGATAGGGATCTATTACCCAGGCGGACCGATATTTTATGTATGATGTGTGGATTTGTTACGATACGATGCCCTACGAACATTTTAACCAAGTTCAGTTATCTTAAAATCCAAATGGTGAATAGAATTAAACTTGACCACTTATACGTCTTGTATATTTTGATATTTTGAGAAAGTTCTGAACTTATTCTCTCATTGCCTTGACAATTGTGTCTGTATTAATTTCCTCATTGACTCATTATTACTGAACCTATTTTGACGAAAAAATGCATAATTGTAAAAATCAATATCGAAATTTTCCTACATATAATTATCCAGTTCGTTGCTTGAAATAAAGTTATTTTTCGACAACCACCAAACCGATTTCAACGGCCCCTAGCTTATTGTGTGGCAGAAATAGACCTTTTTTAGGTTCAATTTAGCACTGTGCCTAAGAGTCATTTACAGCCGTAAAAGCCAAGTTTAGAAAAATATTTCCAAACTAGTAAAAACCTTTCATTTTGAAATTTGTATTGGAGAACTTGGCTTTACTTTTATCTCAATTCTTTTTACGGAATGCCATTTTCGCGTACTTGGCTTTTTTTACATGAAATGTTTTTGTTATGATTTCACTTCTTTTTTAAAGGAATTGGATAATACTTAATTTTTAAAGTAGTAAAATATGCGGAATATTGTTCAAAACTTTTGCAATGCCCTACTTAAATTTTCGAGGTTTTTTAATTTTTTTCCATGGTTTTTATCGTAGTTCCTATCAGCCTTCCAAAGCTCAGCTCTCTAGCGTTTCTGAAAGTGCACAATGTTACTTTTACATAACTTTACATGTATAGGGAAGGGAAATAAATTAAAATTGTCGTGTTTTTAAATTTGGTCCTATAGTTTTATCATAGTTCCTATCAGTCTTCCAATGCTCAGCTCTCTAGCGTTTCTGGAAGTGGGTAATGTTACTTTTACATAACTTTACATTTATAGGGGAGGAGAGTTAATGAAAATATTGGCCTTTTTAAATTTTTTCCCATGGTTTTATCATACTTTCTATCAGCATTCCAATGCTCAGCTCTCTAGCGTTTCTGGAAGTGGGCAATGTTAGTTTTATATAAATTTACATTTATAAGAGAGGGAAGTAAATTAAAATGTTGGTGTTTTAAAATTTTTTCATATAGTTTTATCATATTGTCTTTTAGTCTTAAAAAGTTCAGCTCTCTAGCGTTTCTGAAAGGGGGCAGTGTTACTTTTACATAGCTTTACATTTATAGGGGAAGGAAGTAAATTAGAATTTTGGGGTGTTTTAATGTTTTTCTATAACTGTATCATAGTTACTATCGGTCTGCCAAAGCTCAGCTCTCTAGCATGTCTGGAAGTGGGCAATGCTACTTTTACATAACTTTAAATGTATAGGAAAGAGGAGTGAGTGAGTGAGTGAGTTAGTGGCAATTTCGACGTTTTTTGAAATTTCGTAACGACTTTACTACTTTATGGAAGTCTATGAAACTTGGAGTAGTTGTTAGCTCTATAAAAATCTACGACTGCGCAAAGTTTGAGTTTCGTAGCTCATTCCAAAGTTGAGTTTTAGAAAGGTCGAATATGGGCTGAAATGTTTGAAGAAAAGATGGTACAGCAGCTGCGCGAACTTGGCCGGGCACTACCGTGCCCTCAGATATTCACGTGTCAAAAAGTGTTTATATCCATAAGCAAATTGTTACGTTTCATGGGCTCGGGTTAGGTAAGATTGAGGTACCCTATGCATCCTTAGCAAACTTTTGGCTCGAGAAAAAAAGTGCTACTTCACATATTCATTTATCAAATGATATGAATGCAAATACAAAAGTAAAATAGGAGTTTTGAGATGCAGTCAAGTGTGTAAGTTAATCAATTTAGCCGCCTATTAAAAAAAGCATTTTATACACATACAAGATTGAAATAGAGTTTTATACTTATACAAAATTATCACATAATAAAAGAATAGGATTTTGGGATACAATGCACAGGGCGACCTCACATCGTGTGCTAGATCCGAATTTTCATAGGTCACATGTGCAAGAGTGTTAACGCACAGGTGGTCAACAAAATAATTATATTATATGGGGCTTTCCATGTCAAACCAGCCACCTTTTACAATTTTGATTAAAAAAAAAATATTTTTTGGTTCCTCTATAAATACCAATTACACCAAGATAAAGAATTTTAAAAAAATTTGCGATTCCTTAAATCTACAGGGTGTTTATGGTTTATTATTATTCCTGAAAAAATACGAACTTTGAAAAAAAAAATTACTACTGTTTAGAAATAAGAAAAAGCGGCTTTAGGAAAAGTACAAGACAATAAATTTAAAAAATCGTCATTTTGAAAATGTGACCCCTTCGATTTTTTATATTTTTTTGAAAAAAGATGCTCCAATATTTTGTCTATTGCCTTTAAATATTTTAGAGTGGGCTGAGAAGTATAAATGCCAAAAGAGAAAAATTCTTGTGTAAGTGCGCGGAGGCCTTGGCCGTACTTATATGTATATGGGCAAGAGAACAGTCCAATTGAGGCGCCCAACGTGTGAATCAATATACGTTTTATTGAAAAAAGATGTTTTCCTTTAAGGAAAATATCTTTTTTTTATTCTGAGACCCCCCTTGCATATGACATTAGCGTCGTCAAATTGAAGGGCCAAGACGGGCCTTGACCTTCTACTGTTTAAAACCTTATCGGCTACCAACATTGTGGAACATTTTTCTAATTAGAATACCTAGTCCTGCACTGTTAAATAACTCTGCGTTTTGGGAGGGAGGCTATCACTTTAATGTTCATACAAATTGAATTTCTGCTCAAATTTCATCTGAACTTTTAATTTTTAGGGTATACTTAGTCATAAAGTGAAATAGCCAGTGAAAAGTTTCCTTTAAAGAAACGTATCACTCAGTATTTAATTTTTTTAGGTATTTTTTTAGGCAAGTTAAGCCCCGCTCCCAAAGCGCATAGTTTAAAAAAAATCGCTTTCCTTTTTACTGGACATTTGAAAGGGAGGGTCGAGACTTTTCAAAGAAATCGAATTTGGGGCACCCTGTATAGGGCGTCCAGTGTCATAAAAGTGTGGGAATAGGTACCTAGTCTAATTAGAAAAATGTGTGTCACATTTTCAAAATGGCGGTTTTGTAAATTTATTGTCATGTACTAAGGTCATTGATGCGATTATTTGTCATTTTTATTATTTTTTCCTAATGCCTCTTGTTCTTATTTCTAAACAGTAGTATATTTTTTTTGCAAAGCTTGTATTTTTTCAGGTAAAATCATAAACCATAGATATGCTTTGGCCAATTAAGAAGATAAAACACCCTGTAGATTTAAGGAATCGCAACATTTTTTCTAATTTTTTATCTTGGTGTAATCGGTATCTATAGAAGAACCAATAAATAAATTTATAATTTTTTTAAATATTTAAGTGAAAAAGGTGGCTGTAATTTAAATGATGTCAAGGCCGTCGGCGTCGCTAGACTACTGGCCGCCTGGAGCAAAACCGAACCGCCCTCTCCAGCTTTTTTCCTCATCAAATTACCACTGCAAGTCTTTGTGTTATTTCTTTACATAAATGGTGCCAGCGAGTGAACCCATAACAAAGTACTTCCTTGTTTAAAACTCGTAGACAATGATTAAGTAGAAAAAAAGATTCGGCCTTCCATTGTCATTATTTATTTTAAACACGACGTTTTGGTTAGTAAGTATCTCGAACCATTTTCAAGTGTAAATAAATTACACTTGAAAACGGATAGAGATACTTTAACATAAATAAAGACAATGGAAGTCCGAAATTTTGTTTCTAAAATAATAATAATTGTAAAAAGAATCATGTGAACATAGGAAAGTCAACTATTTTTTTTAAATCGAGAGGAGTCATAGGAAAGCCCCTCTTATTTAAAAACGAAAATCAAATTTAGATCGGTTTGATAGTTTCCGAGGTACATTCCAGCGTATAGCCTTAAACATTTGAATGGGACTATCTCAGAAAATTTTGGATTTTTGTTTTTGATCTACTAGACAGAGTCGCCGTCGGTTTGAATCAATTTCTTTAAAAAACCACAAAATTAACATTCCTCATCTCACCCAGATACTGCAAAGATGAGAAAACCGACCTTGTGTTTTTAAAAAGAACAGTTTTTAAATTTTCAGTTTTTGATCTATATCTCGAAAAAGAGACATGCGAGAGCAAAATCAGTATTACTTTTAATTAATTTGCTAAATCTTATCAAGCGATCAAATACAAAACAAAAAATTAAAATCGAATCAATATTTTGTTATTTTTTGAGCCGCGCCCCACCCCCGTCCAAACCTAAGATTTTTTATGTATTTTCCACATATTTCATAAATAAAACGATAAAATAGCACAAAATACGACATCATGAGGCCTCCCCTCGAACCGAACCGAACCCCCTTCCAGGAAAAATACATAGGTGCGCCACTGGGTATATATATATATATATATATATATATATATATATTATTTTGTTTTTAGATATAGGGTGTCAAAATAAAATATATTTTTTTAATAACTTTCTTAAAAATGACAACAGACAATTGACATTTTTTGGAATTCAGCATTACAATAAAAATAATAATTATTTAAAAAAAATTAATTCTCAAATCCGTTTTTTTTTCATAACATAACAAATATGTTATAAAACATATTGCTAATATTACTATTCTTCATATTATTTAAGGTGCCTTGAGATATTAATGCAGGCGCCAAAGGTAGTTGATTATGGTAAATATGAGGACCAAAGTTTGACCATGGATTCTAGCTGAGAATAGGTCACAGGTTAACGGTCTTGATGTTACCAAGCCAGTTTTTGGGCAAATTTTTTTATCCTCCCCAAGTTAACGCTCTAGAGCCACAATGACACAGAAATGCATCAAAAATGTGTAAAATCTAACATAAATTATATTAGTTTTTTAAATTTTAGCTGCAAAAACCCCCAAAAACCCCCTAGACCCCCCAAAACCTAAAATGTTTAGGGTTTTCCAAATTTTCTCAAAAAATAAACCCTCCGGGTTTCATGGACTTCCATAAAGTAGTTACGAAATTTAAAAAAAACGTCGAAGTTGCCACTTACTCAATCACTCACTCTTTCACTCACGTAGAGATCATCAAAATTCTACTGTACTTCCAGACATGCTACAAAGCTGAATTTTGGCAGACTGGTAGAAATTATGACCAAATCCTTTGAACAAAAAAAAAACGCAAAATTCTGATTTATTCCCTTCCCGATACATGTAAAGTTATGTAAAAGTAGAATTGCCCATTTCAATAAGCGCTAGAGTGATGGGCTTTGGCAGACTGATAGAAAATACGATAAAACTATAGGAAAAAATTTAAAAACCCCCAAATTTAAAATAATTTCCCTCCCCTATAAATGTAAAATTATGTAAAATTAACATTGCCCACTTCCAGAAACGCTAGAGAGCTGAGCTTTGGAAGGCTGATAGGAATTAT
The DNA here is from genome assembly GCA_963576565.1 of Aspidapion aeneum. Taxonomy (NCBI): domain Eukaryota; kingdom Metazoa; phylum Arthropoda; class Insecta; order Coleoptera; family Brentidae; genus Aspidapion; species Aspidapion aeneum. The sequence continues at coordinate 180,903,932 of OY755038.1, read as the reverse complement.
GATAAAACTGTAGGAACAAATTTAAAAACAGCAAAACTGGCCTTTTCCCTAAATGTAAAGTTATGTAAACTTATCATTGTCCAGGAATGCTAGAGAGCTGAGATTTGAAAGGCTGATAGGCTATAATAAAACCTTGTGAAAAAATTAATCATAACAAAATTATTTCATGTAAAAAAAGCCAAGTACGCGAAAATGGCATTCCGTAAAAAGAATTGAGATAAAAGTAAAGCCAAGTTCTCCAATACAAATTTTAAAATGAAAGGTTCTTACTAGTTTGGAAATATTTTTTTAAAACTTTGCTATTGCAGCCAAACTTCAATTTAGCACTGTGCCTAAGAGTCATTTACAGCCGTAATAGCCAAGTTTAGAAAAACATTTCCAAACTAGTAAGAACCTTTCATTTTGAAATTTGTATTGGAGAACTTGGCTTTACTTTTATCTCAATTCTTTTTACGGAATGCTATTTTCGCGTACTTGGCTTTTTTTTAAAATATTTTTGTTATGATTTCACGTTTTGTTTAAAGGGATTGGATATTTAATTTTTAAAGTAGTAAACTATGCGAAATATTGTTCAAAACTTTTGCAAAGTCTAAAATTTTGAGGTCTTTTGATTTTTTCTCATGGTTTTATCATAGTTCCTATCAGCCTTCCAAAGCTCAGCTCTCTAGCGTTTCTGAAAGTGGACAATGTTACTTTTACATAATTTTGCATGTATAGGGGAGGGAAGTAAATTAAAATTTTCGTGTTTTTAAATTGTTTTCTATAGTTTTATCATAGTTCCTATTTTCGTACTTTTAAAATAATTTTACATGTATAGGGGAGGGGAGTAAATTAGAATTTTGGGGTTTTTTCCAGGAGTTTGGTCATAATTTCTATCAGTCTGCCAAATTTCATCTTTGTAGCATGTCTGGAAGTACAGTAGAATTTTGATGATCTATACATGGGTGAGTGAGTTAGTGAGTGAGTGGCAATTTCGACGTTTTTTGAAATTTCGTAACTACTTTACTTCTTTAGTGAAGTTCATGAAACTTAAAATTGTTGTTAGCTTTATGAAGGGGTACAACTGTGCAAAGTTTGAGATTCGTAGCTCATTTCGAAGTACAGTTTTAGATAGGTCAAATATGGGCTGAAATGTTTCAAGAAAAGATGGTACGGCAGCGCGAACTTGGCGAGGCACTGCCGAGCCCTCAGAAAAACCTCAAAAGTTTTAATAAGGCATTGAAAAAGTTTATTAGCTTACGAAATAAAAAATGTTTTGATTGAGATAAAAGTGAAGCCAAGTTCTCTAATACAAATTTCAAAATGAAAGATTCTTACTAGTTTGGAAATGTTTTTCTAAACTTGGCTTGAGAAAAATGGGACATGGAATAGGTCCCTAATATCTATACGATGCTATAAGGATCAGACAATGCTATGCTATTATAAAAAATTAAAAAATGCACTTGATGAACACGTTTTATCAAAGGCGTTTAGGTATCCAAAGCAACCCGAACAGAACCGACGATGTAAGGACCATACTTGAAAATCACCAAAGTGTGTGTTATATTTACACAATACATACGCAAAGAGTTGGGTCCTCACAATGATTTCTAGGTCCACTCGCATACACATTAAAAGCGCACTCTACTATACTCTCAAGAAATTTGTTGGAGCTAAATTCCTGTTTTTACATGCGTTGTGTGGTCCAGGTAAAAATTTAAGTGATTTTTAAAATTTTATGAAGAGTGCAGAAATACGGTCTAAACACAGCGGATCTCGCAGCTCCGGTGAGGGGTTGGCGTGTGTCCTCACAAGGTATGTTACGCCAACACCTATCCGTGCGTCTCTTGGTCATGTGTGAAAATTCGGTTACATTCCTACGATGTGAGGTCCAGTTAATCAAACCCCTTAACGCCGGGCACGTGCCTAGAGAGGGCCATTTGTATTTCAAAATTCGGCAAATTTGGGTGCTTGACAGTTATTACAGTGCGTGATTATTTTTATGGTATATATATGCAAAATAAACCGAAATTATTCAGTTTTATGTCATTTTCTCAAAAAGTTACAGAAAGTGTGTATACATAATCAACTTAATTATGGAAAATTATATTATCTTTTAAACGATGTATCACCAAAGTGGGCCAAGTCTACAGTTAGCACTTAATTGGTATGCATAAATTGGGTTTATTTTTTAAGATCACAAAAAAAATTATGTTTTTTTAGGTTTGATTCAGTTTTCAAAAAACCAAGCATTTTATGGAAAAATCTTAAAAGACCTTTTTTAGAGAAAATAAAATGTTCATTTAAACGGTTTGTCACAAAATTGTTTTAAAGTTATTATCGACACTCCAGGGGCGTCCGCATATTGAGGTTATTTTTTTTATAATTAAAAAAAAAAAGTTTCTTGCTTTTTTTATTTTTCTTAAAAACTAAGCTTTCTAGAAAATCTTTTTTAACTCTGTATTCTTGAAAATAAAATGATCGTTAAGACGATATGTAGCGTAAATGCACCAGTAGTCGGCCCCCAACCGGTACTCGGCAATCTTGGTCATTTTTATAAAAAAATAAGAAAAATAATGTACAGTCGAACCTCTCTAACTCGAACCTTTAAAGTGGTCCCTGCTCTTTTTATATGTATTTTAACCAGTTTAATTCGAATTTCTGTAACTCGAACTCTCCATAACTAGAACTGTTTTGGTTGTCCCGTGAGTTCAAGTTATAGAGGTTCGACTGTGCTTAGAAAATTCAGCGCTAATCCTATGCATTTTTATTCCATTTTTCTATTCATACCAAGAGTTTTTATATAAATAGAAAATACTGTCATTTTAAAATGACCGTGCCGTGTGTTGCCGTGCACGTTATGTTCGTTTAAAGTACGAAATTTTAAGATTTTTGCTACATGTAGGTGGTGTGGGAAATAGTATTTTTTAGCGAACTGTAAAGTCTGCTTACTAAATTTTAGATTGCATATTATTTGGGAGGTATTTTTGTAGTAATTTAAAGCTAAAAATCGTAAATAAATTGGTAAAAAAATTTTTTTAAGTCACAAGCTTTTATAAAATGCACTAAAAATTAAAAAATAATTTTCTAACATTCTAATATTATCATAATAATAAAAGCGATGGCCCACATGATGGAAATTTTGACGATGTTAGCACGATAAGATATCCGTATCAATTAAATATCACTATTTGCAAGAACCAATCTAGCAGGATTTTTTTTTTCAATGTTGTATTGTCATCGGACCACAGCGGTGTAGCGTGGGGGGCGCGGGGGGTTCGTCGCCCCCCCCGCCCCGAGGGTAGTGGCGCCCTATTGGTGGCCGAAGCGCCCTCAGCTTTATTAAGTCGGACCGGCAACGGCCAATTGAGTGGGCGCCAAAGGAAACTAACGACATGAAGACCTTTTTTTTTTTTTTTTTTTGGTCGCAAGATTTGTGAGAGGCGCCCTTGTGACCTATCGGCCGCCCCCTCACACATGATGACCTTTTTTTTTTTTTTTTGGTCGCAAGATTTTTCATCAGTTTTCAGAGGCGCCCTTTGCAGCTGTCGCCCCCCCCCGCCCTTTCGGGCACGCTACGCCGCTGTCGGACCACTATATGTATACCAAATTTCATCCAAATCGGATAATGGGAAGGGTGTCAAAAATGCATTTTCTATGGAAGGAGGTGGGGGTAGGGATGGGAGGATATTTTTTTAAAATGTTGTATTGTCATCGGACCACTATGTGAATACCACATTTCATCCAAATCGGATAAGGGGTGTGTGTGTGTCAAAAACTCATTTTTCTATTAAGGGGGTTCGGTTCGGTTCGGGTAGGGGTGGTTAGGATATTTTTTTCTTAATATTGTATTGTCATTGGATCACTATATGTATTCCAAATTTCATCCAAAACGGATAACGGGAAGTGTGTCAAAAACAAATTTTTTTATGGAGGGGGGTGGAGGTAGGGGTGGGAGGATATTTTTTTATTAATTTTTGTATTATCATCGGACCACTATGTGTATACCAAATTTTATCCAAATCGGATAACGCGAAGTGTGTCAAAATCACATTTTTCTATAGAAGAGGTGGGGGTAGGGGTGGGAAGATATTGTTTTTTAAATATTGTATTGTCATGGGACCACTATGTGTGTACCAAATTTCATCCAAATCGGATAATGGGAAGTGTGTCAAAAACGCTTCACAAGATTTGATAGTTAGTTAGACAGAACATCTGATATAAATAAAAGCAAAGAAAATATATCAACAAGAAGCGACAAAACCTAAATGACAGTAATGCAGTACTATTACACTCAAAGAAAAAACTGTGCAATTTTTGTTTTACACTAACAAAAAAAAATCAAAACTTTACTAGCAAAAATACTGTCAGGAATCCTTGTAATTTACTGTGTTTGAATGGTAAACTTATTTGTTTATTTGTATAATGGAGCCACGTCCTGTATATAGGGATGCATGTTTCACTTTGGCATGTTCTATGAGTTCTAGGATGTAACGAGTTTTACAAGAGAAGGTTTGTACCCGTTATTTATAATGTGCGTCTTCAGCTCGCCACCGGCACGAGCCGCGGCTGACTCCAAATCATTTTACCCGACTAATCCATTTCTCTAGTGCCTAGTGGAAATTTTCTTTATGCTGACATAAAAGAATTGCATGTAGGTGTGTAATACACCAGAATGTGCCTCTTATTTTTGAAGTTCTCTGGAAAATGGCGATTGCCCCCGCCTGAGACCACCTTATTTATTTTTATATTCATTAGAATTTGTTTTAAAAACACAATTTTTTGCATGTTTTAGCTGCAATTAATTTTTTTGAAACCGACTGGAAAACAAGTATTTTGCGTATACTTTTTTCTTTTTGGAAAATTTTCCGTTTTCGAAAAGCACGGAAAAAGAGACCGGAAAATCCATTTTTACGGTCCCTTTTTTAAAAATGATCTAAAATATAAAGTGACGTTTAAAATTAAGCAAGAATTAATTGAAATATAGTCAATTATAAATGCAACCTATGGGTTTTTTGATATTTATAAATATAAAAGCTTTTGAGTAAGTACTTTAATATCTACATGTAGAGTAGCATGGTTGTAGTGTTTCATATCGTTTTTAAAAAAATATTATTTACATGCATTACATTTATAAAAAATTTAAAAATCACACATTTGAACAAACCTACCAAACAAGAAGTCAAGAATATAACAGCATACCACTGCCTATTCCTAGGTCTCAATTAACCCAAAACTCGATAATCTACCGCAGTATTAAAATTTTTAATAAGCTTCCAAATAGACTGAAAAGCATTCACTCGGAAAAAATATTTAGGGTTAAGGTAAAAGATTTGCTATTGGAGAAGGCATATTATAGTCTTAATGAATTTTTCGAGGACCAGTTATAGGATAATTGACAAATATATTTAAACATTTAATTTTTTTTATTTTACTTGTGTATGTATCAGATTGTTCTGTTTGTTGTTTCTTGTGTTTTATATCTAACTTTAACATATTTTATTTTTAACATATTTTGACGATATAACATATTTTAACATGATTTGACATATTTTAACATGTTTTTACGTATTTTAACATATTTTAACATGTTTTAACATATTTTAATTTAATGGTCAAAGAATTTCGTTGTATTTCGATAATAGTAAGTGAATAGGTGTGATAGGTGGAAAGAGAGCATATTTGCATAGGAGAAATATTTAAAAAAAAATATATATATCGCGAAATTTATAGACACTATTTTAAATGTAAGCAAGTGTTTATCTTATATTTAGAATTAAGGACCATTTTTCGCTTTGTCTGTAAAACTCTACTTTTTTGACAATAAAGCATAATTTGATTTGATTTGATTTTGATTTGATGTTAGTTGTGTTTGTGCTGTTTTATACCGGTTTAAAAAAAATACGTACGATGCACGACCGGAAATCTTTACAGGTCTAGTAACGTAAATAGCTATTAATTGTAGTTTCTCCCAATTGTGGTTGGGTTTGTTCCTGTTTCTAAAACAATAAACGTTTTATAAAAATCTCTACTGTAACAAAATTTGTTTTATTGTCAATCCCCTTAATTTCCTTTTTCTTATAATTTTTAAATTTAAAATGGCCGGGAAGAATCTTTAAACAATAAAATATTACTTAGATTTTTATAAATATTACAATAATTATTTTGTATTTGTTAGTTATTATTTTTTCTATTTAATTCCGTAACCGATTTTTCTCGATAAAAATATATAACCGTTCTTGCAAACAATCAAATAAAAATTTTAAAAGGGTCGATTTTCTGTGACCAAAGTTATATGATTATATAGTATGTACCTCTTAATTTGATTTTTTTCTTCGTGTAATAAAAATGCACCACAAACCACAGTTACACAAAATTTTTCTCAGTGTAATATAACTGCATTAGTTTCATTTGGTCTAAGCGTGACGTCACATATTTGTTTCCCATATGAACAATGTTCGCTTCTTGTTGATATATCTTATTTGATAAAAGCTTGTAAAAAATAATCACAACCTAGTTTTTTTTTCTGATGCCCGACTAGTGGTAGCGCATAATTCTAAAAATCTACTAGTCGGCCGTGCGGCCGACTGAATATTTTTTTCAAAACCAGTAGTCGGCCCCTTGAACTACAATACTTTTAAAGACGGACTTCAGGATTTGTTTGGTTAGTATTCAGCCATAGTTTCTTATGCTGGGTTTATACAAATAAAAATAAATATAAATATTAAAATTAAAAAATATATATTTTTGCGCATGTGTGAAATCGCATCGCATGACCTTTGTTTTCGTTTTGATGTAGAATTTTGTTTTCATTTTCATGTTTTATTTCCATTTTAGGCATTCCAATATATGGGCCCCTAAGCCACTGGTTTAATTAACAAAATACTTGTTTTCTTTTTCGTATTTTTTTGGTGTTTTATTACCATTTTAGGCAATCCAAGTAAAGCCACTGGTTTAATCTAAAGATACTTGTTTTCTTTTTCGTTTTTTTTCAGAGTTTTATTATCTACCATTTTAAGCAATCGAACTAAAGCCACTGGTTTAACCAAAAAATACTTATTTTCTTTTTCGTTTTTTTTTGTGTTTTGTTACCATTTTAGGCAATCCAACTAAAGCCACTGGTTTAATCTAGTGGGTTGTTGTTAACGGGAAACACTCAAAGAATATACAACATATTTAGGGATTTTTTTTTAATCACAAAAAAAAGTATTGTTATCAAGTATTTTACCAATTTTTTGTAAAACCAGCTCTACCGAGAAAAACGTTTTACCATGTGTTATCGACAATTAAATTTTCTTTTGAACCATGTGTGTAGTTATAACATTTACATAGCCGTTACTACACCAGGGGCGTTTGTGATTAAAAAAAATTCACTATTCATGCGTATATTCTTTATGAGTGTTCCCTGTTTACAAAAACCCACTAGATACATATCGTTTTAAAGATAATTATATTTTCAACAAAATAGAGCAAAACAAGGTTTTTCCAAAAGCTTAGTTTTTAACAAAATAAATAAAAAAAATTTAAAAATTAATTAGAAAAAAATCACCTCAATATGCGGACGCCCCTGTAGTGCCAATAATAGCTTAAACACTAGTTTGTAATACGCTATTTAAAAGAACATTTTATGTTCTCTAAAAATTGTATTGTAACATTTTTTCTCTAAAATGCTTAGTTTTTTTGAAAACTGAAAAAAAACTAACTTTTTGGCTATCTTGAAATTTTTGTAGCACGAACCCCCTTCGAGGGGTATACTTTACCCCTATATTTTGATTAGGGAAAGTGGGTCTAGTGATACCTTGTAATGAAGGCCTTTTTATTCTCTTTACAACCGTGTAAGATTTTCAAAAATCTATCTATTAGTTTTTGAGATAATTGCCCTCAAACTTTCAAATTGAACATGGACTAAAAAAATAAAAATTTAATCAAAAATTTTATATTTTTCGGATTTAATTTTTATTTTATCATTCCATGTTAAATTTGAAACTTTGAAAGCAAATATCTCAAAAAGAAATCGATGGATTTTCGAAACTCTTACACGGTTGTAAAGATATTCAAGCGAACTTCAAAACAAAGTACTACTAGACCCACTTTCCCTATTCAAAATATAGGGGTAAAGTATACCCCCCGAAGATGGTGCGTGCTACAAAAATTTCAAGGTGGCCAAAAAGTGTCCCCCTCGCAAACAAAATCAACGTGTCCGAGGGTTATTCCAAATTCGTTACCGTTTTTGCCACACAATAAGCTAGAAGCCGTTGAAATCGGTTTGGTGGTTGTCGAAAAATAACTATTTATTTCGAGCATAAAGCAAACTGAACCGAACTGGATAATTATATACCTAGGAAAATGTTGATATTGATTTTTTTTCATCTAAATAGGTTCAGTTTTAATTAAGGAAATAAATTCAGACACAATTGGCAAGGCAATGAAAGAATGAGTTCAGAATTTTCTCAAAATATAAGAATAGACAAGCCCTATAAGGGGTCAAGTTTGAACAGTGCCCAAATTATTAATTAGCCATATTTACGCTAAGTGGAGTATTGAAGTTTACGCCAGCTGGGGCGTGTATAAATATTGTACTAGGCATAAAGTAAATTTCATAAACAGACCTCTGTCCAAGAAATGTAGTTTTTATCCAATAAATTCAAATTTGATTTTTATTTTTGTAGAGTAGCTATTAATTCAGGCAGTCCACGCAGCGACGCGCTGTTCAAATTTTTACCCTGTTAGGGCCTCGTGTCGCAAAAAATCCACACATCATACATAAAATATCGGTCCGTCTGCGAAATAAATCCCTATCGTACTTATCTCAGCCATTTGTTGTAGCGGACCGCGCAACGACGCGACATTTCGATTTTCATACTTTTCGAGGCGCCGCGACGCCGACGTCACTAAGGACCACACATCGTTTATGGACCTCACAACGTAGGGACCTCACATCGCATGTGAAACCTGTTTGACAGATTTTCTTTATTTTGACATTTTTGAAAATTTTGAGTAGGTTTCCACCTTACTGGAGCGCCTCAAAAAACACTTGTTTTTAAACATTTAATTTATCTCTATTCTATCTAGTGGTCCGCGCAACGCATGTGAAAAGTAGGAGTCCCCACAGCGCCTCTTATGTCCGTATAGGTGTCTGTCTGTCTGTCTGTATGTCTGTCTGTAACGACCAACGCGCATAACTCAAAAACCGCTTGGCCGATTTTAATGAAATTTGGTACCTAGGCTGGGTTTTGGGCCGAGATGGTCCCATTTAAAAATTAACAAAATCCACCGAGCACAAACCAAATAAAAGGGTGGGGGTAGATTTCAAAAATTAGAGTTTATGGGAAAATATGGCGTGTGTGACATCAACCGAAAGGTAATTGAGTCTAGAGTTCAACAAAATACATTTTAATTTATTTTAAAAAAGGGTGGGGGTATATTTCAAAAATTAGAGTTTAAGTGAAAATATGGCGTGTGTGATATCAAACGAAAGGCAATTGAGTCCGGAGTTTAACAAAATACATTTTAGTTTTTGTTTTTTTAAGGGTGGGGGTAGATTTCAAAAATTTGAGTTTAAGTCAAAACATGGCTTGTGTGGTATCAAAGAAAAGGTAATTTAGTCCGGAGTTGAATAAAATATATTTTAGTTTTTAGTTATACTAGCTCACACGTACACTATAACTATAGTACCTAGTGTGAGCTTAGGGGCCCATATATTGGCAGAGTATATTATGTTTTTACATATTTTCTCAAAAATAAGAAGTTTTCAAGTAAAAGGCCGCTAAAAAAATTGTCAAAATCCAAAATAGCGGCGAAATGTTTAGTCTCCTAACTCGAGAACGATTCATCTGAAGAAAAAACGTGTAAAAGCTCTTTTGTAGGGGATATCATTGTCTTCAACCTATGTTTGAAAATTATTAGGTACCAAATAATTTAAAAAAAACTTTTTTCGTGAACATCAAATCCAAGACAGCGGAAGGAGCGCCCTCCCTCCCCCAAAGTTAACAACATGCCAACCCCCTGACTACACTACTTTTGCAAGCTAAATATCTATCATGAACGGACTAGTCTGTTGCCATAAATTTTTTTTAGTTTTCTAGACTCTGTCTAATTTGTTCACAATTAGTTTAGTTGCACAACTTTGCTTTTCAACTTCTTTCCGGCATTTTTTGCGCTCGTTCTCCGTACTTTGAAACTTGCAAGGCAACTTGTTACAGTTAACCCTTTTCTATCGTGCTGACACAAACTTTTCCATGCCAATTACAAACTTCTCCGGAAAATTATAAATTTTTCAACTAAAAATTTCATTAAAGAGGCTTTCGGGGACATTATGGTCACAAATTACGTAAATTGACTTCAAAACTTTTTTAATTTAAAACTTAAACATTAATAAGTCATTGTAAATGCAGTCAGGTTTTTGCTTTATTTATTGGCCACGCATTTTTAATTTTTACTTTTACAGGGCGTTGAAAATGTTCCGGTAGGGTAAAATAACTAAAAATTTAAAAACCAAACAGAAAAAAATAAAGGAAATACTTTTTCTGCCTATTATTACAGCAACGTTACCATTCGTCCAGAATTTGCCGTGATTGTCCTGATTTCTAGATGGCTGTCCTGATTTGTAAAGTGTCGTGAGAAAGTCTAGATTTTACCTACTTACATAATTTTATCCCGGTTTTCGCTGGTTTTTCAAGAATTTCTTTCAAAATCAGTCATTGTAAATAAAATGCCGGGTTTTAAAAAATTAATAGTGAAAAAAATTAATTGCGAAAAATATTGCTGACCCGTAAAAAAATTTTTGCCCTAAAATTATATTTATAAAATTTGACACAATTATTTAGAAAATAATGTACATGTACAGAAGCATCTTTTACCAATATGGTAAAAAATAGTAAATTTACTTAATTTTGAAATTATTTTATTTGGTTTTTTATAAGTGATTTTTTCAAATGTTGTGTGACTTGAAATTGACCACACCAGGTGAGGCACAAGTCAATTCTTAAAATTAATTAATATTTAACCCTCTAATCCCCTGTAGATTTAAAACCAAATTCGCGCTTGAACCTCAATGAGTTTACCCTTATTTCTTGATTTTTTTATTAAAATGTTGTTTATTAAAATGCCCAGAACATAGAAGATGCTACATTCTTAAAGTTAGAAAGATAAAGTGTGCATTACAAAAATTGTATGATTGAAAGAAATAATACTGTTTAGTACTGCTAACTAAAGGCGAGACCCAGCGCCGACTTATAGGGCTACCGGGCAGCTTAAATTCATTCTTTACTGTGGTACAGTAAGCTCAGTTACTGTACAGTAGTAAACAATGAAACTATAGTTACCCGGTTTTCCAACTTTATTCTTTACTGTGGTAGAGGTAAGCTAGTCAGTCTACTACAGGAAAATATAAACAATGCACGTAGAATACCAGAGTAAGAGAATACACGTATACTGATATATGCATAATACTAAACTAAAAAAACAATAAGAAAAAATGTTTTATACCTATCAAAATCAAAAAGACGTCTAAAAGTAAATTCAACATTTTATTCAGATACTAAATACTATTTTTTATTAATTTATTTCCTTTACGCCATAGTAAATAAAACAAGGAAAAAGTTTTTTTCTAATTACTTCTTGGTTACAAACATAGATAAAACATTACGCGTAATTGCATAACAACAGGTGACAGCCACGTGCAGGTACAGTCGGCAAAAACGTATTTTTAAAAAATTAATTTTACGACAAAAAAGATAGAAATTCTCCAACCCTTGAATGTTTACTTTTTATACATATAGTGCTGGGTAAAACATTATATCCTGAATCATAGGAATAAAGTAGTTAGCAGGAGCACCTACCGAGGCTGTTTGCATTCTTGAGCGTTTGATTTGACGCCCCACAATGGGTTATATGGCGGAGCTAGCACGACATTAGCCCTGTATATGTTTTCTAAATTATGATAACCAAACCCACCCAAATGTATTGCAGATAGTCCAATTAAGAAAAAAAATGCAACTGAAAAAAAGTCTTAATGTATTTATCTGTAACAGAGCCCCAAAGTTGAAAAATATTTTGGGAGAAAAATGTATGTATTTTTACCGTATTTTTAAATAAAAAAAAATGACAATACAAACAGCACGTTTTGGGTATATGGGTATAAAGTAGGCATAAGCAGTAACTGCACTTTTAAAAACTACTAGTAATTTCCTAATTCCAAAACACTTTTTATGGTTAAACATTTTTGAAATATATTACGTTTATTTTCGTCTCTATTTTTCTTTGTAGAGCCTGCAGAAACCAGCTTAGCAAGGCTTAGTAAAATCTCCACCAGAATAGTAGAAAAAGGGGTCTACTTGACTAAAAAAACAAAAAATTTTCTGCCCCTCGCTGCCCCTGTTTTTTGGGGGTAGCCCTAAACACTGCCATGTACGTGGTCTTTATACAATCAGTGTATCAGCCAAATGGAATAAATTCGACAGCGGATTGAATTTAGATTACATATTCTGAGAAATCCAAAAGTACTTCGACTAATATTTTTAACGAGCAATATTTCTGTTCGAATTTTTTTTGTATAGACCCCCTGCAAAGGGGTCTACTACTATAAAACTTTTTTTTTTTCAAATTAGATTACACTTGTTGGACCTTGCTCGAAAGCTTATCAAAAAAGAAAAACGATAAACTACTTTTTTTTCACACCTGTCAAATATTTAAAAAAGCTAACCTTTACTTTTTTGCCATTTTTAGACAATAGAAAATATTCTTTTAAGTAAAATTTATAATTTAATTAAAAAACTTAAGTAAAAAGTTAGTAACATCCAATCTCTTTTGCAACTGTTAGAGCCAACTTGTGAAAACTTGTTCCAACGCTTATTAAATAAGAAAAAATATGGTGCGTGATCCTAAACCCCGAAACCCCTCCACTATCCTTAAAGGTGGAGAGGTTCCAACTTTAGAGCTTTATAATATTGTATTGTCGCTGTAACTATAAGTCCATACCAAATTTGATGTTGATCGGATATGTACAAGTTGGTCAAGATCGACTAAAATATAATTAAAAATTCGTGATCCCTATCCCCAAAAGTCCCTACATACCAATTTTGAACAAAATCGGACATACTTAGATGGTCCCCTTCCACCCTCTTCAAAGAGGTGAGGGGTTGCCAAATTTAAAGCATTATAATATTGTATTGTATTGGCACTCTAACTTATAATAACTATAAGTCCACAACAATTTTGATGTTGATCGGATATGTACAAGATGGTCAAAATAACTAACTTCATATGAAGTCAGCGAAGCACCCAAAAAACCGTCAAAAATAAGAGCGACAAAATTAATTTTTCCACAGCTAATTAACGACTAATTAGCGGCAAATTATCCACCATATTAAATTTCGATAGGTTATGTCTAAAGCCATTTTTGACAAGGGTGTTTCGCAACCCTCATATGAAGTTAGCAAAGCACCCAAAAAACAGTCAAAAGTAAGAGCGACAAAATTAACTTTTGCACAACTAATTAACGACTAATCAGTGACAAATTATCCACCATATTAAATTTCGATAGGTTATGTCTAAAGCCATTTTTGAGGAGGGTGTTTCGCAAACTTCATATGAAGTTAGCGAAGCACCCAAAAAAACGGTCAAAAATAAGAGCGACAAAATAAATTTTTCCACAACTAATTCACGACTAATTACCGGCAAATTGTCCACCTAGTCGCGATTCGATTTGCGATGGGTGCTTCGCTAACTAACGCTAAATATTCGATTTTTTGTACAGTCGAGAAAACAATATAATTTCATTTAAGAAGGGAATTATATTTTTTTATTTGTTTAAAAAAATTTAAAATTTATAGATTTTTGTACTCAAATATTTAGAGATTTTGTACAGTCGATTACGCATAAAAATAAAAAAAATGTTGGGTCTAATATTTTTCTAAAATAGTACTTTCCAAAACATGTAAGATAATTGCGTATTCTATTTGAACATATTAAAGTATAGCAGATTTGGCAGAAATTGAAAACTTAAAATCGTCGTGTTATAAAATTATGTATAGTGTGTAATGATTTTTACCTGTCAAGCGCGGATCTGTGGGGGGTAATTATGCAGTCAGCTCGATATTTATTAACTTAAAGTCCATATACTTTTTTAGGGGGGGGGGGGGGGTAATTACCATGTTACCCCTCTTAAATCCGCCACTGTTACTTGCCCCCTGTGTATGATAAATGTCAAAAGAAAACTAATGCTGTAACCATAGAGAAAAAAATGTTCAGTCAAACGCTTTTTATTGTTTTTTTTATGACGAAAATTAATGGTTCAAAAAGGATTCGATTTGATTCGGATTCTGCGTCGAAAAATAAAATCATGGTCCTTTTCTGTGAGGTTGTGTCAAGTAGTAATACTTAAATCTTTTGTGAAATACTATCGCAATCGTATGGCATAAAGAAGAAAAATTACCTTTTGCTTTTTTAAATAAGTCTTCTCTCTGAAATTTAGCACCAATAGCAAATAAAAGCGCAGCAGGCAGACAATTTTTAAAAATTTAGTAAATCGCGGCTCTATGATTTCACTGGAACCTTTTGGAACTGTTTTGCATACCTATTCGAAAATTTAAAGATAAAACTTTGGCACATCTTCTAGTAAACTAGGTATATTAAATACTTAGATCTGAATAGTAGTTTTTCCGTCGCAACGTAAAAATTATCCTCAAACCCGAGGCAACCCTGACCGAAGCTGCAAATTGACAGTTGTTCTCTCCTTAGTATATGCGCTTTCATTTTATGGTTATGCTTGAGCTGAATGAGGCCTAATGAGGCAGAAACGCGTTCCCGAGCTACTTTACCTCTGAGGAATTGCCGGTTTAAACATCATTTTATTCTTACATTTATTTCCATCAAAATAAAATTAAGTTTTTGGATTACGGCTTTGCCGGTCCTCTTGAGGCTGTGTGCCCTAGGCTAATGCCTACAGGATAAAACTTGGCACTCTTTACGTAAATTTACCGACAATATACGCCGCGGTTGAGGTTCAGGTTTTTCGAATCACTCCCTGTATAAAGCTTTTAATGTAAAAGCTAAATGCTAGTATCCCAGGAAAGTTTTTGCTTTTAATTAGCAAGAATATCTGTTTCTGGCGAAAATATCGGCCAGCTCATTTCCGCGCTTATGGCAATAAAAAGGCCATTGTAACGAAACAAAGTTTTCAGTTTTCAATGGAAGAGCTAGATGAAGTACGGAAATAATTTTTATAAGCTTTGTTTTAATAAAGGTAGAAATAACAAGTTAAATTTAAGAATTTTAACTACAGACATGAAGCACAACTAGGCGGGCCATTTTGGGGACTTTAGTGTCAGGTTTAATCCCTTGATTATGCGAGAAACAGATATATATTAGGAATATACGTACAACTCCTACAAGTGGGGCCTTGGGGGGTTTGTTGAACAACAAAATAAGAATTATTAAATTTAATAAAATATCAGTACGATGATAGTACTTCTGAACAATAGCAAAAGTTATTTACATGTTTAATTTTAAGCAGTAAATTATTTTCATGCTTGGTTCTAGGCTGAATCTCAAATTTCATGCTTGAAAATTTTTCTGAGAGAATTAAAAAAAAGGATTTTATACCCAGGAAAATACAAAAAATCTACAAAATAAATCTCAAACAGGCATACTTTAGTCTAGCAATAACGACAAACAAATTTCATCCTTGAATCAAAAATCTTTCTTGGGTTAATTCTACACAGACATAGTTTATCATCAGTCAAATATAAAACAATTGGTTGCAAACACAAAAAAAATTGAAAACTGTAAATTAAATTGCAGCAAAAACAAAATTGCGTTTTAATAAAACAGTTAAGGGAAAAAATTAAACAAAATATCCTAATTCCAAGCAAAGCTTACAAGGAAAATTGCCTATATTTCATAATGGAAAAAAAAACTTTTACATATATTTACTAGAAACCTTTTTAAATAATAACCCTTCAATAGAAAATATTAAGAACGATCCCATTAATAGCTTCGTTCAAGAGTGTCTTAATATAATTAGAAGATGTATTTCATACTTTATGGACTGCTGAAGGTATATAAATCCACCCTGAATATGAGTGCAGGTGTTTTATTCTGTAAAGGTTCTCCCGGGAGTAAATGTTCAAATCAATCCACGGTTACCAGTGGTCAGTTTATAGTATCTGACTTTAAACTTACGGACGTGGAAGAAATCATTTTTGGGTGAATATTTGGTAGAACTGCTCTCCTGCTTTTTAATAAGAGAACTTTGAAGTGATATACGGGAGAATACCGTCCCAGTAGTTTCCTTTATCTCTTCTCCTTTCTACTAAATAGCTAAATGGTTAAACAAAGTAATTTCTAATAAAATACTATGTAAATCAATACGTTGTGTTAAAAATTTATTGGAACTTTAAACAATTTAAAAAACTTAAACCTAATGAATTTTTAATTTTTTTTGGCAAAAAAATATTATTTCTGAGCGTCCTTGGAAACCAGTCATTAGTCATCCTTAAAAAACAAAGAGTTCTCAGATATAAAACTTTACTGCTTATTACAGCTAATCAAAAAAGTACTAGAACTTTCCTTTTTCCAGTTCAATAACACTGTTTATAAACAGAATGATGAAAAGTTCTTTATTTTCTTTATTAGCGGAAACTTTTATGGTATATTTTGAAGATAATTTGATTTTAAAGTTCAAAAACAATCTCATAAATTACATTTAAATCTGGTATACATATGTGAATAATATCTTGGTATATTAGATATATACCTTGCTTTAATTATCAAAGGCTCTCTCATTGCTTTGGTGGGTTAATTTCGGGAACATTTATACAATTTTTCTTTAGCCCAACTATCCTTCGCACCTCTATTCCAAGGTTTTTGGCATGTGTGCTGGCTTAAGATAGTGTTCATGATTTCTGCAGATTCGCGATGATGTTTAATAAGATCTAATATTCTTTTAATTCCACATTGTGATAAATCAAAACTTTTAGATAGCAAGGTATTAGCTACAGGTTCCAAAAGCGCATAATAATTTGGTATTGGGGAAATAATAAAAACGAATTACATATATCCTTTACAGTATATATCCGCGTCAGGAAGAAATGTATCTATTGTATAATATCATGTAGATAGGAATAAGTTTAAAGTGCCAACTTGATTGATTGATTGTTTTGTTTGGAAATTAGGAAATTATTAAATTATTTTTAACATTTAGCGGGAGGCGGCAAATGCCACTACCTGCCCCTCGTTGCCTATGCCCATGAAAGACTTGTTTTAACTAAAGCTATAATTATTTTTTAGCAGGGTGAACCTATGTTTCTCGAATAACTGGGAAAATAAACCTAGTGTAAAAATAGCGCCGCAAGCAAAATTCATATGAAAATAACTTTAAAAAAATTTTTTTCTAAAAGTTTTAGAAATTTTTTATTATTTTGCAAAAGTACTTAAATTTTCCACAGCATTTTAAGGGTGATTGCTGCCCCTCCCCTTTTAAAATAAGCAAGTATGGTTTGATAAACCAGAAATCTTTCTATCCCAAAAATACAAAATCTGTGCGTTTAAGTATTGCGAGTTTTTGTTTTTGTATTTTATTGGTGCTATGAAGAGCATATTATAAAGAAGACAACCAAAACACACAGATTTAGGTTTAATCTTAAGAGTTTTCTGTTTTGAATTGACGTCAGAGATCAAAAAGTTCATAGAACACGACGTCCCTTAAAAGTTAGCATATTCATTACATAACCAGGCATTTCATGTAGAAATTGTATTTGCAATAATTTCTCAATTATAATATTACAAAGCATATAAATAAGGTGGCTAGTAGCCCATCGCACGGACTTTTTTTTTCGTTACTTAGCCCAAAGTGTTACGTCATATTATGATTATATTAAAAAACGCTTTAAGCGATAAAACCGAAAAAAAAAGTTGGTGAGATGGACCAGAAGACGTACCCAGCGAGAATGTTCACAAACTCGAACGTTTGATTTGACACCCTGAAGCGCTCGGCAGCTCGTCCTCTATTGCATGTAGATTCAACAAAATTGATATTATATATTATTATAAAAAATATACTTTAATACACGCAAGCAAGTGATACACACATTTTTGCGCTTCTGAAGTTTAACCTTTTTTGGTGGGAAAAAGTACACCGATTTTTGTAATTTTTTCGCAGTAGTGAGTTGTGAATATCTCCTGCATGGTGATGTAATTAAATTTCCAGAAAGCAGCTGCCAAAGGTAATAATTTGATTAAAATTAATCCTTATCACTTATAACAAAAAAATGCCTACCTGCGAAGAATGCCAAGATAAGATAAGCTCGAGAAATAAAAAGGTTTTTTGTAGCCAATGCAAAAAACCTTATCATTCCACCTGTGTTCATAAATCCGAGAACCTAGTTACTTTGTTAGCGGAGATCCCCGGTCTTTCCTGGCGATGTGATCGCTGTGTTGCCGATTGTATTACATTGAATCAGCAGGAAATAAAAAACCTAATAGAAAGCAAAGTTCAAGAAGCATTACAAGCTCTCAACACTACCTTCGAAAGCCTAAAATTCGATATTATGAATATTGCCGCTGATAAACTTGCATTACTTTCAAATGAATTGCAACCACCTGCGCAATCCAAGCAAAAAAAGTACTCAGAAATTCTTAAAAATAACACTCAGCCTGCCGTCCTGATCAAGTCTAAAAATGAATCTCAAACAAACCTTCAAACTAAAAAAGCGCTTCTAGAAAACATTAACCCTGTGGAAGAAAATTTTTCCTTTACGAAAATCAAGCACACAAGCAAAGGTGGAGTCCTTATTGCCTGCAAAAATTCGGAGGATAAGAACAGATTTAAAACCCTAGCAGAGGAAAATTTATCCGAAGAATATGAAGTCCGCGAAATACATGGAATTAATCCCAGAGTCAGAATCGTCGGTTTTAAAGAATGCCTCTCAGATGAACAATTATCCACTATTTTAATTAAACTAAATTCTGATATTTTTCATAAAAACTCACAGCTAAAAGTAATAAGCATTAACAAGACACGTAACAAGAATAATCTCTTTCAAGCTCTCTTGCAAATTGATAGGTCCACCTACGAAAAGCTACTTAAATTTGGTAATGTCTTTGTAGGGTATGATAGCTGCACAGTCTATGACGGTCTTACTATTCCGCGTTGTTTTAACTGTAACGAATTTTACCACTCATCTAAAAACTGCGAAAAAACTGTCTCTTGTCCAGGATGTGGAAAAATTCATGACGCTAAAGACTGCAAATCTGATAACCTACAGTGCACCAACTGCATAAAACTTAAAAAGGACGATGACAGCATCAAAATTGATCATGCCGTAGGGGATACTAATAAATGCACTGCATATAAAAACGCAATAACTAGACTGCAAAAAAACATCATGCAACAATAGCAAACAAATCTCCCACCTAAATCAGATTCCGTTGATTTTTTACTTTATTACCAGAACTGTCAGGGACTTAGAAGTAAAACTGGCAACCTCTTACTTTCAACGTATACATGCGACTATGATGTGATTTCATTCACTGAAACTTGGCTGGTTCCTGACATTTCTGATAGAGAGTTTATGAACACTAATTTTAACGTTTACCGCCTTGATAGAGATAGAAAGACAACAGGCCTGACAAGGGGTGGGGGTGTTCTTTTAGCGGTTAATAACATCTTGCAATCTTCTCAAGTTATTTTTCCTACATCAATAATTACACTGATTCCCAGGTTTGCGGACATTGTTGGAGTAAAAATCCATTTTCAAAAATCATTCATATATATTTTCACAATATACATACAACCTCCGGTACGCCCCACGGATATAGAGAGTATTCTCGACTTTTTTGTTGCGCTTGATATTATTCCTAACAACAAAGTTATAATCCTCGGTGACTTTAATGTCCCGCAATATGCGAACTTTCTAGACTTCCAAAATAAACACCAATTTACTGACACTCTGGTAATTAAATTAAATGACTTTATGAGCATATTTCAACTGACGCAGATGAACATTCAGCGAAACTCGATAAATCGAATCCTTGACTTAGTTTTACAGAAAGATGTTAACCTAATATGCACAAGAGCAACTGACGTACTGGTTCGTGAACATGACGACCATCCGGCCCTAAATGTTCACGTTACCGGACTGGCTGAAGAAACTAATCTGTCTAATATTAATTCACAAACAGTATACAACTTTCGAATGGCTAATTTTTCAGCTTTATATCTGCAACTCTCGAACACAGACTGGGGTTTTTTGAATGACTTTGAGGATTTAGACCAAATGAGTCAGCAACTATAAATATACATTTACGGTATTTTTGAAAAACTGGTTCCCAAATATTCAAAAAATGCCAAAAAGCGGCAGTTTCCTCCTTGGTTTACGCCCGATATCATTAAAAATATATATAAAAAAGAAAGGCTGCGAAAAGTAAATAAAAAAATATCCAAATCCTGACACCTACCGAGAATTTAGTCAATTAAGAGCATATTTAAAACTAGAAATAAAAATACTACACCTGGAATTCATACATACCGCTGAAAATAACATAAAAGACGTCTGACAACAAGTAACAAATAAAAGCGATCCCTCAAAATTCTGGTCTTTCATAAACAGCCAAAAAACAACGTCATCAATTCCTAGCGTAATGTACCACGATAACACTGAATATGACTCTATGCAATCCATTTCGCAGGGTTTTTCAGACTATTTTAAGAGCGTTTTTAACGACAACCCCGTACAACCTCCTCAGAATCACACGGTGAATAATAATTCCCCCTGTATTTGCATAACAGACTTCTCAAATACGGAAGTTGAAAATGCTCTTGGAAAGCTTAAACCTAAATTAACAGCGGGTCCAGACTCCATACCAAGCTTTATTATACGAGATTGCGCCTCCATTCTCGCGGTTCCCTTGTGTAAATTATATAACAAATGCCTCAGTGAGTCGAGAATACCCTCCTCGTGGAAGGTCAGCAAGGTGTGTCCCATTTTTAAATCTGACAATAAATCTTATATTAAAAATTACAGACCTATAACTATAGTTAACAACTTTTTGAAAGCCTTTGAATTTCTCTTGCGTAAGTCTATCTACCCCTCTGTGAATAATATTTTATCACCTCATCAACACGGCTTCATTAAAGGACGTTCTACTGTTACCAATCTTCTGTCTATAACACAAACCATTTCTCAAACTATTCACGCAGGTCAACAGCTCGACGTCATATATACAGATTTTTCTAAGGCGTTCGACAAACTTGACACCGGCGTGCTCTTAACAACTTTAAAAAATTTCCGTTTTAACATACCATTATTAAACCTAATAAAATCTTGCTTAAGCAACAGACGCCAACACGTGAATGTAAATGGTGTTAGGTCTGCCGAATACCTTGTCAGCTCCGGCGTACCACAGGGCTCCGTGCTGGGACCTCTTTTTTCGACATCTTCATAGATGGTTTGGGAAGGGGCCTCGGTTCATCCAGCCTTTCATATGCTGACCATTTTAAAACATTCAGAGTAATAGGTGACGTCTCTGACTGTATAGCTCTTCAAAATGATCTAAATGCAATCCAGAATTGGTGCGTTCAAAACGGCCTACCTCTTAACATTGCTAAATGCAAAGTAATGACGTACACAAATAAAACTACATATCTAACGTGACTAATGACTATGCTATAAATGGCCAAGTCCTGGAGAGGCCGGAAACCATACGCGACCTAGGAGTAATTTTTGACAAGAAACTATCATTCTCTTCTCATATTGAAGACATTACATCAGCTGCATCGAGAATGTACGGTTTCATTGTTCGCATTTCAAAAGAATTAACTAACATCTCAGCGCTCAAGAGTCTTTATTTTGCTTATATTAGATACAAAGCTCGAATATGCGTCTATTGTCTGGAATCCACATCAAATTAACCAAATAGAAGACCTCGAGAGAATTCAAAGGCGTTTCTTAAAATGTTTATCCTTTAAAGTAGATGGAACCTATCCCGCTCAAGGAATCCCTCAAAACCAACTTCTCGCCAGATTCGATATTCCATCTCTAAACAGCAGAAGACAGTACGCATCTCAGGCAACCTTACATAAAATTTTAAACAATCAAATAGACTGTGCAGACTTATTAGCCCAACTAAACTTCATAATCCCGCGCCAGGGATCGAGACAACTATCCACTTTCTATCTGCCAACGCCTAGACTAAATGTTTTAAAGTATTCACCGCTTTATACAATGTGCGACATTTGTAACAATACTCCAGCTATCGATATATTTAATACCAATTTAAAGCAGCTCAGAAATACGCACTTGCAAAATAATGCCTAAAAGTCCAACCTATTCTTGTACATCTAATTAATGCTTAAGACTACCTTTACTTGTATGCTACTTTTATTGTATATTTATGTAACTCTCATTTATTCCTGTCATTGTAATTGGGTTCGCCCGTAATGATATGGTAAATAAAAATAAAATGAAATAAAATAAAAATAAATATTAAAAAAATATACACCAGTATTTACTAAAGGGTCTACAATCCTAGGTCTACGGGTCTAGATTTTGGTTGAAGGTTTAATTTATTTTTCCCGTGAATACAATAATTTTAAATATTTATATAAATTGCTCGTAAATACCTTGCGATATGGGTCATCTTTTTTCGTTGTAACAAAGACATTATTTCCATATAAAGATTAGAAATAAATAAAAAGAAAATATTATGTTGGTTTAAAAATGGTAACCATATTTAAAGCTCCAAACGTCACACATAAGGACACAGAGCTACATTAGGGCGCCAATAATAGTAAAACCAATTCAGTTCAAACTAATAACAGTCTTTAAAATGTTACCTATAGATACGGCCTCAAGGGAACATAAAAATTTTATTTTTTAAACCCACCCAAATGTATTATTAGCATTAGCGCAAAGTTGACTTTGCTTACACGCTGCTTATTAAATTAGGTGTTTTTAAAACTGTGACAGAAAAACTTTTATTTGTTACTTGTTGTCAGACGTCAAATTAAGACGGTGTTAATATGGATATTAAGGCAGCAGGTATAGTTCAAATTATACCCATTTGTAATGACGTCATTTTTGTTTATCTTTGTTTAGTATATTATAAACAGGTAGGTAATTGGTTATGTGAAGTATCCGTCACTGTCAATCAAAAAACATTGATTGGTAAACATATCTACGCCATACGTTTTTTTCTCACCTGGTGACGTCATTACAAATGCCTATAATTTAGACTATAAGTATGTTATTTTGCAATAATTGTTAACAATCCAGTTATTTGTAGACTAAATAAATAAATATTCAAATATTTATTAACAGCGATATCTCTTTGCTACCTGGTAAACATATCTTATGGCCGATTTAAAAAAGTATAATTTACGTCCCCCTCTTTTTTTTTTACTCCGTATACTTGTTTCCATACCCAATTCTGTTTCAAATCTTGCGACAGCTATTTCAGATACTTTCTGATGAGCCAAAGAATTGAAACTTGGTACTTGTGTTGAGTTTCGGTGACAATCTAACTTTGATTTTTTTTAATTAAAACGTGTTTATTTGTAAACCAATTAGCCTAACATTCAAAAACTTGCACTGCTTAAGGTAACTCAATATAATTTTTGATTCCATAAAACACTAAAATTGCTAATCCAAAATGGCAGACTACCATCAGGAACTACAGCAGCGGAAAGCAAGTGGCGAATGTACAAAAGCTCCAGTAAAAAAAAAAGTAAAATAACAACTCAGTTTTATGATGCAATGGATCTCGTTTTTAATCATTCTAAATAAGGTGGAGGCAATAGCAATGATACAGGACGCAATTTTTTTTTTAAATCTGAGTTTGTTTCCAAAATACGGTATTGATAAAGGATCAATAGAAAGATTTGAAAATATACTTTCCATCACTTCTTGTGGGCACTACCTCAACAAGGAAAAATCATAAAAGTATGGTTTTGAAACAGCAATTTTCCTTTATGAATGGTATAAAATTAGTGCTAGCGTTCATAACTATTGATGCTGTAACGTGTCATTTTTACGTTTAAGGCAACGTTACATATTAGCTTATTTAGGTAAATAATCAAGGCTCTTCGACTCGTCTTTCTGTACACAAATTAAGGGTATTTTGTAGAGCTAGGTTTGGAGGTTATATAGTGTCCAAAAAGTTACCTTATAAAGAAGACATTCCATCGAATTACTGTGGACACTACGCACATCGCATTATCTGGACATCGTAATTGGAATTTAGGATCACAGGTTTCGGAAAAATCACATTAAAACTTTTGATTGTTTTGTTTATCTGAGGAATTTCGTGTGTTTCTTTGACGTTCATTAAAATAAACAGCTGTTCTGCTGGGGAATGGCGGCGTTGCCGCATCACAAATAGTTTCAGTAACAGGAAGGAAACATTTAGATGAACATTCCATTCGCTTATGTTTATTTTGGAGGATATTGGCCCACTTTGATATCTTTATTAATTTGATAAGGAGAAGATAAAATAAATACGAGTTATGTACTCTTGTAAATGGGAGATAAACGAGGAATAAAAACCAGGACTAAAAGAATAAACAAAATCGTATTTTTATATTATATAAATTTATATATAATCATAGTTAAATAAAGTTAATAACTAACGCAGTCGGATTGAAGGGCTGTGTAGGGCTAGCTAGTGGGGAGCAAACTTAACATCTGAACACTCTTAGGCCGGGTTTGAGCAGTAGTTCAATGTGTATTTTAGGTTCAAGTTCAGGAACAACTTTATTAATGTAGAAATGTTTTACAAAAATGGCGTCAAACCATATGAATCTTAGAGAAAACATATATAAAGAGCAAAGGAAACTTTTGACGAAAACTGTAACTAAAATACAACTAAATTCTACACTTAGTATAGCTTTACTCATATTGGAATTGGTTGAGTGTTCGAATATTCCGGGGTTTGCTGCATGCTCTGATCTCCAGTAATTGAATTTATAGTTGATGGTTTCAAGGCTGAGCTTCTTATAGTCCGGCTGGTTATTTTCCTCCTACTTGCTATGTCGGCAGGGGTCCGGTAGGCAAATGTTCGGTCTATGTATGGAGGGTGTCTCGATGTCCTTGTTATAAAAATTTCAACCATGGAAATAGATCCGACAACACCTCAAGGTACGTTTTACGTATTTTCAATATCCCCTTGGTCGATGCTGCCCCCTATATACCGGTACGAAAGTATTGATGTATTTCCTCATTGGTTAGTTTGAAAACCGCGGGTTTTTTTTCTCCAGTCTTGCAAACCGGACTTGATTTTTCGGTGAGAGCGTTTTTTTTATAAATAGGTTTGCGTTCTTATTTGAATTTAACCGGGAAAATTTTGTTGGTACTGCGTTTTACTGTCCCCACCAGATCTACGAACGGTTTCCGGCCACTTCATTTTTTGTGTTCTCGACAAAGTGCCTTGTTTCTTTCCTAAAGAATTTTGGCTGGGCTGGTGGCCGTCTAGTGGTGTCGCCATTGTTTTGTGGTTATTGGCACTTAATGGCACTGCAGTAGAGGCAGATTATACCAAAGACGGTATAATTGTGAGCCGTCGTGTTTAGGCGAATCTTAAAGTGACGCTCACACCCTTGAGAGGGATTTAAGGCAGCCTACGCCATTTCTACGGGAAATAAGAGTGGTAAGTTCGATTTTATTTTTTTTATTTTTTTTATTATTTGAGGACTCTTCAAGACAATATTTGCCTCCCAAATTGTAATTGTTTTTCGTGTGAGATGTACTTTTTCGACAAAAGACGTGGGGAATTTTTGGAGTTTTTTATTTTTTTTTAAAACCACGTTTTGGATAAAAACTATATATTATTTTTCTCCTTTGTCTACAGCCCTGTCCATTCCATCGACGGGACAGTTGTGCTGGACGCTGGTGTGAAGCCGGGTGTAGCACTGTAACCCTGGGAAAGGTACGTTAGGATTATTTTAGTTCATCTGTTTAAATCTACTTTATTTTATTGAGTCGACATGGGGTTCTTGATTTAAATAACTCGGTGTAGGGGAACTTCGTGCAAAATAGACGAATTCCGGGAAACTGAAACATTTCATTTTCCACAGGGTTTTATGCTCGGGGCAAGTATCCATCAACACTCGAGACCATGTGCTGCCCTAGCGTGATGTGCTAAGCAGGCACTAGGGGAGGCGCGGGCAAACCAGGACCAGAGTAGCAGTGAGGAATGTCGGAGTACACCACTTCCAGGTTTACACAATAAAACACATTTTTACTTAACCAAAGGACCAAGGTAGGATCAAGTCGTATTTAAATATAATCTTTCCATTAAAATATTTCAATATAATTCTTATAGTCTATATATAATTTCTTGTAAACGCAAGGTAAAGGTATGACGTCATAACCCCAATTTTGAAGTATTATTAAGCTAAATTTTATTGTGAAATTGCTATTGCGGTTATTTTGGCGCTGACTTGTTCCCACCAATTTCATTGATTTATATTTCATGTTTTCAAGTATTATTCTCAGATTTCATTTTTATTTTTTTTTGTGGTCAATTTCATTTTCCATTGAATTATACAAGATGAACTAATTTTTGTGTTATTTGTACAACCCAATGACCAACTTTGCAGAGACAAAAGAGAGATGAGATTATATTTCTGTAGCGGTTTCCTTACATTGTTTTGTCTCGTGGGGTAGATCTCGGACTGGGTTGCTGTCTGTCTCATTCTACCCAACGTAGAATGATGACAGCAGATATTTGGTTCGGATCTCCTCTATGACAGAATGATTTTGGAAGTGTTTTTTTCCAATCATTTATATAATGGAGTCTCACACTACTGACTCAAAAGTAGGTACACTGTGACCTGTTGGAAATGTGCATCTACCTATAAGGAACTTTCTATTTGTGTCATTTTGATTCATTTGGGAATCTTTTAAATTCTATTTTGTTTATTAGTCAATTTTTTTGGTTATTCTTACACAAATACTCTGGAAGCCTCGGAAGTAAGTAGAGTTTCATTGTTTGGCTACAACGTTTGGGTTGAACTGTGGCGCACTTAAAATTTTCTTATTTCTGAACCCCCCCCCCTTCTCCACCGTATAAAAGTTTCCTGGCATATCAATGTTTTACCTAGCTGGAAAATACAGTTCTGCTTCCAGATATTTGTTTAATTATTCAGTAGTTTTTTTGTGTCAAAAATTGGCACAGCGTTATTGCTCTATTTACAGTGTCACAAAATGGCGGCAATGTCTTGTAGTTGCCACAAAATGTCACCCTACGCATTATAAGTGGCCACAATGCATGGAGCTGATATAATAAAATCGCTACCTTTGCCAGTAGGGCTACTGCGGCTACTGTCAAAAAAAGATAGGCTAAAAAGGGTATCAGAAATTTCGACAAAATTACTCCAGGAAAACCTGAAGAATTAACACTAATACCGATATATTTAACTGAATACTAGTATCCTCTGACCCTACTGTGATAAATAAGCGAGAAAAACAAGAAAAATAATTAAAAAGAGTGGTTTTTAAGTATGCTAAGGATGTCAATCTTCCATGGTGGAGATAAAAAAGGTAATGAAGATGGTAAGGATAAGGATCATGATGATGATATGATTAATGAAGAAGTTCAGATACCGTAGATATTTATGTTTAATAATGTTAAGGAGAAAATTTTGCTAATTTTAAATACAGCATTTAATAAGTTGCAATTGTTTTCTTTAATTAAAATAGTTAAATTCAAATAACATTAATTGTGCATATTTTTGCAACACAAGTATTAGATGTAATTCTCATAAGTATTTCTGATCGTATTATCACATAAAATTAAATTTTAGATTTTTGGCGCCGTCAAGTGTTATTCTGTGCTTATGTGCGTCACCAGGAAATGTCCAATGAAAACGGTGCAAGTCAGTATCAACTGTCCCATCTTTTATATTTTAATTTTTTAGTTAAATTAGCGATGATTAAACCGATGTTCAATTGTTTTGAAGGATATGTAATTAAAAACGGATTCTATTATATCTTGTGCTTTTTATATTTAAATATTGATACGTATTTAATACGATAATGCATCTACAGACATAGTTTTAAGTTACTAATGTACGAGTATTATTTACTTTTGAATATTTTTGTATGTAAGATTTCTTATCAATCGTGGATAATTTCTATTTGTTTTCGAACTTTAAACCATCCCTCAGTGGTGGTACTACAATTTGAGACTATTGTTAACGGGAATTCTAGGACTACACGGACTAAATTTCTAAAAAATGACATTTCGTTACAAATTTTGTATGTGGTTTTTCTTTATTTCTAAAGTTTATTTGAATTTATATAAGATGAAATTTACTGAGAAATGCTTACTATTATATTGCGCATTAGGGTGAACCGAATCTTTGCAGTTATTTGATCTGTGAGTATTAAAAAAATACACTTAAACCTTGATACTTTGATACCTAAACCCGGTCTAAAATGCTAAGTTTTAAGATATTAGTAAATACTGATGATATTGTTTTATATTTACTCTATTTTTGTTTAATGAGAAAAATACATATTTTTTACACGTATATAAATTAAAGGAGTTTATTTTAAGGTATGTAAATAAAGCAACAATTTTCTTCTTAGATATTAGATTTATTCAGTATTGTTTAGTTATAAAAACTCTGATTCTTCCAATTAATCATAGAGTACCTGTTTCTTTGTTGTTATTTAAAGCTAAGTAATACTTTTTGAAGGATTTGAAACACTATGAACCAGAGGAGCTGAAGTGTCAATGAGTTGCGATGTACTACTGTTGGATATATTAAGGATTGACTGGTTAGAAAACGAATTTGATCCATCCATATAGTTAACAGACCGTATAGCGTGTTCTGGTGTTTTCTTCTTTTGATCGAATTGATATGTTTTTACAGATTCAGGTAAGACTGCCTGTGCAACAGTGGCTAAACGAACTTTGTGATGCGCTGTATCATCATCTGGTTCATACAGGTCAACAAGGTTAAGTTGAGGTATGTCATAAAAAACTGCTAAAGTCATCATCATAAATGAAATTCCCAAATATAAGTAAATACTAACAAAAATTTTGTAGGTCATTAAATAAGGTGTTGTCCTGTCATCTGTAGGGACAAAATCTCCCAATCCAACAGTCGTTAAAGATATAAAGCAAAAATAAAATGCATCTAATAATTCCCAATCGTCTTCAATGTAGTAAAAAATTACTGCTGGTATAACGTAAAAGAAAGAAGCCAATATTAAAAGTAATATGGCCAAGTGAATCAGACGCACGTTAAAAGTTTCCAATCTGGTGCCCAATGTATCATTAAGCACCCTTAGCAACCATACAGTCGGATAAAGTAGTCTTTCAACAATTGCTGATATAAGAACTAACGTTAATGGAATGCCGACCATGGCATATAGCATACAAAATATCTTGCCACTTCTCGTTATTGGATTTACATTGCCATATCCAATAGTTGTTACTAATGTACTTGCGAAGAAAAATGCGGAACCTAAACTCCAATGGTGTGTTTTAGAATCATTTATTGGATATCTTCCCGTGGTTACCTTTAATAGTTCTTTGGAAAAATCTTCGATATTTCTTAATGAAATATTATTTGTGTTTTTAAATTCTTCTTTTAACGCTTTTACTTTACATAGCTGTTTAATTTCACCAGATTCTTCAATAGCTGCAAACAGTGTTCCACCAATTATTAAAAACAAAATATAGCCAGAGAGGAATATCATAAATCGGATAATGCCCTTATTGGTAAAAGGCATTGCCGATAATAAATTTACTATTTGTTTGAAAACACAAAGAATATTGACTTATAAATTTGACAGAAATCTCAAAAATCAAAAAAATAACAAAAATATTTTATTCTGCACTGGACTGCCCGCTAGAGAATGAGAGTGGTTTTCTGTAAGCAAAATTGAGCAATATCAAATAGGTACTTAGTTCCCTTAAGGAAAAATTTTATATGCATAAATGCAAGGTTTTGTTAGGTTTGCACATTCTTAGAAGATGCGGTAAAAATATCATATTTTTACCAATTTCAAATATAAAAATTCTGATACGACTACGCTACGAACGGTAACATCTAGCAAGGTGCATTTAGTTGTTTTTTCCTTGACAGTTTTCAAATTTATTTGTTTCAAAGAGGGAGGACTTTTTTGTGGTCATTTTTTAATTTTCAAGACACGGGGGAGTTATTACTCCTTTTTTTAAAAACTGGAGTGCAATCAAGGGGGGTGCTAGGGGGGCTTAGCCGTTCCAAACTCAAAATTAGCCCCCCACACGAATTAGGCATAGGTAATTTATCAAGCGCGAACTGACTACAACTATGAAAAGCTCTGACTGCCGCTCTTTTAAAATTAACCAACACTTTTTCATTCGGTGACATTTTTCGTGAAAACTTTTAGACTGGAGCGCCATTTTAAATCGCAGGGCTATCATTTTCCAAAAAGTATATATATATATATATATATATATATATATATATATATATACTCGACCGTTGTATCTTGTGACATCCAGCAAAAAGTCGGTTTTTGTGACATCCACTTTAAAACCTGGTGTTATCCAAAAATAAAAAATATGATATGTAATAAAAAATATTTTATTTGTAATTCCATAAAAATATTTGTATAAACTCACAAATTTAGAAAAAAAATTTTCATATCTTTGTGGCGTCCATTGTATATACAAAAAATTTTGACGTTGTAACATTCCTAAATATTTGTGTTAACTTGTGACATCCAGCAATGTTGCCAATGTTTCATAAAAATAACGGATGTAACAAGTACCTCTATGAAAATAAGAAATATACACTGCATGTCACGAGGAAACAAATAACAAATAAAATATACAAATACGTTAGGGATGTCACAAATGTGTGCAAATATGTTACAGGTATATGTATGCAAATAAGAAAAATATACACTGGATGTCACGGGGAAGAAAATAACAAATAAAATATACAAGCACGTTATTGATGTCATAATAGGCTTACAAGATGAATATACGGCAAGGACTAAAAAAAATACTCATCTAATATATGGGAACCTGCGCTCACACTAGGTACTTTAATTATAGTGTACGTGTAAGCTAATATTGTCACGACTATATTTGTGACAAGTGGTATCTCTACCATATATGTCACAAGGTTTGTTATTTAGTGCCCTTGTGACTGAGGGATTTAGGGGAATATGAAAATTAAGTATAAAGAATCCACATTTATACATGTATTTTATATAAGAAAACAGATTATCAGGAATAGAGGTTATTGCTATAAATAATTAAATAATGTAAAAAGAGGGATGCTGACTGGAAAGAGTTGACCTAGGGGCCATAAGAAATAGACCTTATAGGCCGTAGAGAGTTGGCCTTATGGGCCATAAAGCGTAACCACCATAGTGAGGTTTTACTTAGGTATGTTAAGTAAGGACCACATTATTTCAGTGGTGTACTGCGTTCGTAGGGACCACGTATCTCAGTAGTGTACTGGGTGTGTTTAGTAGGGACCACGTATTTCAGTGGTATACTGGGTTGAGCACTTGCTAGAGTGATGCCGGTCTATTATCCAGCATCGGCTTTTATAGACGAAATTAGTGCAAGCGCAGCAATATTGGTTATTGCTATAGTAAAACGATCCGAATTTAAACTTATTTATGACAGTATAACCAAAAACTGCAATATATTTTATTCAACTCCAGACTCAAATACCTTTCGTTTGATACCACACAAACCATGTTTTGACCTAAACTCTAATTTTTTAAATTTACCCCCACCTTTTTTTTAAAATAAACTAAAATTTGTTAAATTTATCACGTCTTTGTAATGCAACTATAGGTAAATTTAGTGGGAATAAGGAGAGTCTGATGGAGACAAAAACCATTGTCGAAACGTTACCGATGGATTAAAACGTATATTTACCAGAACAACAGTGTCCTTATTCCCACCTAATTTACCTATAATAAACTAAAATGTATTTTGTTCAACTGCAGACTCAATTACTTTTCGTTCGATATCACACACGCCATATTTTCACATAAACTCCAATTTTTAAAATCTATCCCCACCCTTTTATTTGGCTTGCGTTAGGTGGATTTTGTTCATTTTTAAATAGGACCATCTCGACCCAAGACCCAGCCTAGGTACCTAATTTCATTCAAATCGGGCAATTTGACGTTAAAAAAACTTAAAGATTAAATTTAATTTGACTAGATTTAAAAATTCCTTATCTATTCAACTTAACTTTAGTTAAATTTAGTTGAAAAATAATGAGCCTATTATTAATTATTGTACCCTATATTCACAGTTTGTAGGTCAAATTAGATAAATGTTGTCCGTTTTTGTATGTAACTCCCATTATCTTTTTGGACTCAGACTTCAGTTTTTATCAGTCCCAATTTTTACTTTCCTAGTTCGTGCAGCAAAAGCTAGGAAAGGTATTATGTTCGACGGATTTTTTTTTAAGATAACCTAAAAATATTTTGTGACATTTGTTTGTTTGTATGTATGTTTATTCGGTTCGGTTCTTCGAACCTTTGAAAAACCTGTAGCTGCACATTAAAATCGGCTTACTATATCGAAATGGCTTTTCTGCCTTTTACCTTGAAATTTTTTAACTTACGTACAGCCATCTGGAAAATGCAGTCGTTCTGGGTGTTTAGGTCGCTTTATTTTTTTTTCAAATCAGATTTAATTAATTTCTGAAAACTCCGTTACCAGAATAAAAATTGTGGGGAAATAACAAGTTTTAAATAAAAGTTTTCGTCGTATTTTGTAATTTCTTATTTTTGACACGCTTTTATTAGCTTCACCTGTATGTTTGTAGGTAGGTATGTATGTTTGTAACTGACTCCTTTGGACTAGATTTTGACCTACCTTAAGCGAACAGATTTAATTTAAACTTTGTACACTTATCAAGAACCGGTGACAATACAATAATTTTGCAGGCGCACCCTTGGGGGCACTTCGGAGATGATTTTGAAACTTTTTTGTTGCGCCGTCTGTCTGTCTGTCTGTCTGAACCTTTCATTTTGAAATTTGTATTGGAGAACTTCGCTTTACTTTTATCTCAATTCTTTTTACGGAATGCCATTTTCGCATACTTGGCTTTTTTTTACATGAAATGTTTTTGTTATGATTTCACTACTTTTTCAAAGGAATTGGATAATACTTAATTTTTAAAGTAATAAAATATGCGGAATATTGTTCAAAATTTTTGCAATGCCTTACTTAAATTTTTGAGGTTTTTAAATTTTTTTCCATAGTTTTATCGTAGTTCCCATCAGCCTTCCAAAGCTCAGCTCTCTAGCGTTTATGAAAGTGCACAATGTTACTTTTACATGTATAGGGGAGGGAAATAAATTAAAATTGTCGTGTTTTTAAATTTTGTCTTATAGTTTTATCATAGTTCCTATCAGTCTTCCAATGCTCAGCTCTCTAGGGTCTCTGGAAGTGGGTAATCTTACTTTTACATAACTTTACATTTATAGGGGAGGAGAGTAAATGAGAATATTGGACTTTTTAAATTTTTTCTCATGGTTTTATCATAATTTCTATCAGCATTCCAATGCTCAGCTCTCTAGCGTTTCTGGAAGTGGGCAATGTTAATTTAATATAAATTGACATTTATAGGAGACGGAAGTAAATTAAAATGCTGGAGTTTTTAAATTTTTTCATACAGTTTTATCATATTGTCTTTCAGTCTTAAAAAGTACAGCTCTCTACCGTTTCTGAAATTGGGCAGTGTTACTTTTACATTTATAGGGGAAGGAAGTAAATTAGAATTTTGCGATGTTTTAATTTTTTCTTATAGTTTTATCATAGTTCCTATCAGTCTGCCAAAGCTCAACTCTCTAGCATTTCTGGAAGTGGGCAATGCTACTTTTACATAACTTTAAATGTATAGGGGAGGGGAGTAAATTAAAATTTTGGGGTTTTTTGATTTTCTTCTATAGTTTTATCATAGGTTCTATCAGTCTGCCAAAGCTCAACACTCTAGCATTTCTGGAAGTGGGCGATGCTACTTTTACATAACTTTAAATGTATAGGGGAGGGGAGTAAATTAAAATTTTGGGGTTTTATGATTTTTTTCAGGGGTTTGGTCATAATTTCTATCAGTCTGCCAAATTTCAGCTTTGTAGCATGTCTGGAAGTACAGTAGAATATTGATGATCTATACATGAGTGAGTGAGTGAGTCAGTGAGTGGCAATTTCGACGTTTTTTGAAAGAACAACGATCCGCCAATGCGAAACCGAGGAAAACATGTCAAAAATTATAACCAAAAAATATAAAATCAGAGTTAGGCTTCGCTACCTGTAAAGCTTACTTGACCTTAGCCCTAGCCCCTTACTACCCCCGTAGTGGGCGCCCCTGTAGGTATTCTATTTTTGCAAACGGCCGGTCCGCAATCGGCCAGCCCTGGGCTGAGTTGAGTATGTATACTTCGATTTAAATTCGTCTCTCTGTGACATCCACACTTACATAATTATGTTTTCGTTTTATTTGTGACCCCGCGTAGAAATCGAGCAAAAGCTGTTCCGGCAAAGTGTTATTTTGTTTTTAATCAAAGTTTATTGAATTTAAAGGTAAGTAGATCTAAGGACACGGCAGTGCCTCGCCAAGTTCGCGCGCCGTTGTTAGCTCCCGCTAAATTTCGCGGTTGTTTATATATATTTTTAAAAACACACAACTGTATGAAGGACAAAGCGCATTCCGCGTATTTGGACATGCGCACCAACAACTAGTGAGATCCTTGTCAATCGCCTAGAGAAAAAGGCGTGTTAATTTCGTTATCCAACTATTTCAAATATCTACACCTGAAAGTGCTCGATTTTTGTGTACTGAAGCATAGAACTAGAAACTTCAACCCTTCAGCTACGTGGTGACATCATTAGATCCATCAGGGGCCCCTTGGAAGTGGAGAATTTGGCTGCAAAAGAGGTGAGTGCATTTGTCTCTGATTACCGTTGTGTGCCAACAATATTTTACCTATGGACATTTTGATTATTTCGTAATTCATATCAATATTTATGTTTGTTCGCGCTATCATCAATTAAAATTTATACAGTCCATTGCATTTAACGTTTTTCTAACCGTGGACTAACATAAAGTGTTCCTTGCGAGCCGAATTATTTAGAATAAATCCATACGACGGTATTAATAATTATTTTCATGCCAAGCCTCTTATTTACCTAATCTGTGGCCAAGCCAAACAAGGTGGCCTTGAATCGAGTCGAGAAAGTCGTCGGTGTGGTGTGTGCAGGACACGTGTCTAGAGCGTGGTCATTCAGTAAACAAAGCGAGTAGGAATCAAAACAAACA
Organism: Aspidapion aeneum; assembly: GCA_963576565.1. Classification (NCBI taxonomy): domain Eukaryota; kingdom Metazoa; phylum Arthropoda; class Insecta; order Coleoptera; family Brentidae; genus Aspidapion; species Aspidapion aeneum. The sequence goes on along the minus strand of OY755038.1, from coordinate 180,868,660 downwards.
AAACTAAAGTTCAGTGGTGTACCATATCATTTCGATATTTAAAACAATTTTCATCAATTGCGATAAATTAGTGCATATTTTCGACAATTCGTCATTTTTCTATTTCAGAAGCATTAATTTAGCGTTAATTGTATATTTACCGACAATTTCGTCATTTCAAAGGTAAAATCATGTCTGTCAAAAAAGCCGTACAAAAACGCAAAGGTTTTTTATCTGCGATCACCGAGTGTTATGTGTTATCAAAGACCGCGGAAAAGGATGAAAGAGCGAGAAACGAGTTTCAAGTGAGGTATTCCGATTTGGATGAAACCTTCGATAAATGCATGCTGGCGCATAATGACGTCATTATGTTGATAGACGACACGGACGACGAGGAGTTTAAAACGCAGGATGCGATCCTTTCAGAAGCTCGTAAATATTTTTATGCGTGTAAGGGGGTTTACTCTAAAATATTTCCGGTTGAGGCCCCATCTTTTTCGGGATCATATGTTCGACAAAACGAATCTGAAACTCCAAAACTCAAAGAGTTAGGTATTCCCATATTCCGAGGTGATAAAAAATTATGGCCAAGCTTTTTCGATCTTTTTAATAACATTATAGATCAAAATCAAAGTTTAAGTAACGTTCGAAAACTTCAATATTTATTTTCATATCTCGAGGATGAGCCTTTAAAATTGATATCAGGGATTAGCTTATCTGATCAAAATTATAAAATTGCTTATGACAAATTAGTCAATAGATATCAAAACAAGCGAGACTTCGCAAATGATGCTTTAAGCTCAATTATGATTTCCACCTTAAAAAACGAGTCAGCTAAAGAATTGCGTAATTTAATTGACACCTTTTCTGAATCCCTAGAAATTTTAAAATCACTTAGCTTTGACGTTGACAGTTGGGACTTTATTATTTTTTTCATTTTATTAGAAAAATTGGATATTCCAACGCGTTCAAATTTCGAAATGAGTCACGCCAATACTAATAACGAAATTCCCACTTTTCAGTCACTTTTTCAATTTCTAGAAAAAAGATGTAAAGTTTTGGAATCACTTCCTCAATCAACAGCACCCAAAAAGGTGCCTATATATCAAAAATCAAATTCTATGCAAAATCAGTCGGGGCAAAAGCCTACCTATCAAAATTCAAATTCTATGCGAAATCAGTTTGGGCAAAAGCCTACCTATAAATCATCCAATTCGCCTTTTATAGGACTGGCTGGCACCTCAACTAATTCGAGTACGGGAATAAAATGTTTCCGGTGTAATCAAGGTCACGTGCTTTCGAAATGTCAAACATTTCTTGATCTCTCACCTATCGATCGCCTATCTTTCGTCAAACAGAAAAAATTATGTCTAGCGTGTTTTCATCCCTTGCATGATGTAGATACGTGCAAATCAAAATATTCATGCAGGACTTGCAATAGTAAAAGGCACCACACTTTAACTCATATCTTAGAAACTAATCAAGAGTCTGGAAGCCAAGATACTAGTCCTGTCATTCACACACCGCCTGTCAATAATCTTCATGTGTCATTAAATGCCTCAGGACCTTCAGGTACCTTTCTTTTATGCACCGCCATAATAGATGTTATGGACGGTTGCGGAAATTTTCAACCTGTAAGGGCACTGCTTGATTCTGGATCACAGACAGGATTCATCAGTGAAAAGTGTATTCAGCGTCTTAATCTTATTTATTAAGCCACAAGGACAAGTCACTCCTTTACTTAATTTCGAAGCAATTGTTGTTCCACAACTATGTTCCAATATGCCTACATTCTCTTTGAACGATAATCAGTGGAAACACTTGCAAAACCTTAAACTTGCCGACCCATCTTATTTCAAATCTAGACCTGTGGACCTGGTTATTGGTTGCGAGCTATTCGCACAGATATTCAAGGAGGGCAGGGTTCTTGGACAGGTAGGGCAGCATTCAGCCCTTGAAACTATCTTTGGCTGGGTCGTCATGGGAAGGGTTGACGAAGTAGGTAGTCTTACGGAACGAACAAGTTGTTTTTTAACGAGTCATTCACCTCCTTTAGAGGTCATTCTCCCTAGGTTTTGGGAAATCGAACATTTGCCTAAAAAGCAAATCTTATCAAAGGAAGAAAAACAGGCAGAATCAATTTTTACTGCTAGTGTAGTACGGCAACCGAGCGGTAGATTCATGGTAAATCTTCCGTTTAGAGACAAAATAAACTCTGACCTAGGAAATACTTATCCGCAAGCTTATCGTAGATTTTTACTTCTAGAAAATAGATTAATCAAAAATCCTGATCTGTACACTGCCTATTCAAGTTTCATGCAAGACTATATCGATTCTAATCATATGAGTTTAGTTTTATCTAGTCAACCAAAGGTCGACGTGTCGTGTTTTTTAGCACATCATTGCGTACTAAAGCCGGAAAGCTTAAGTACAAAATTAAGGGTAGTCTGGGATTGTTCGGCAGTCACCCCAAAAAATATTAGTCTCAATGACACATTGTTATCTGGACCGAAACTTCAAAAGGATATTGCTTCTTTACTCCTTACGTTTCGTCTTAATCCTATTGCCTACATTGCTGACATCAAACAGATGTTCCGTCAAGTCCTTATCAATCCTTATCACCGTCCTTATCAAAGGATATTGTGGAGGTTTTCTCCACAGGACACACTTTCAGTGTGGGAACTTTCTACTGTCACTTTTGGCATGACATGCTCACCTTTTCTAGCCATGCGTACCTTAAATGAGCTGGCAGAGAGAAAAAAGGAACGTTTTCCTATGGCTAGTACTGTTCTAAAAACGTCAATCTATATCGACGATATCTTGGGAACTAGCCCTTCGCGTTCTGAAGCTCTCTCCCTTCAAACAGAACTCAATGATTTGTTGAAGTCGGGAGGATTTGAACTTAAAAAATGGGCAAGCAATTGTCCTGAGTTATTGGCGACATTGCCAGAGTCCGATCGTCAAATGCCTCTCTCTTTCGACAAGGAGGAACCCCACTTTATCAAAGTTTTAGGACTTCAATGGCATCCAAAAAACGACATTTTTTCTTATCAATGCCGAATGAAGGACAAACCCCCAACCAAACGTTCTATTTTATCTATCATAGGGACAATCTTCGATCCCTTAGGTTTTCTTTGTCCCTTGTTGCTACAAGCAAAATTTATTTTGCAACAGTTGTGGATATCGAAAATAGGCTGGGACGAAGAACCAGATTCTTCTATCATCGACTCTTGGAACAAACTTCGTTCTGAATTCCCGCTTCTTTCCAATTTTCAATTACCCCGACAAATCAAACTGTCAAAAACCAATGCCTGTCAAATCATCGGCTTCTGTGACGCTTCAATTCGAGGCTACGCAGGCGTCGTATATTTTCGTGTAGAAGAGGAAAACAATATATCTGTTTCTCTCATATCTGCAAAATCTAGGGTGGCGCCTATAAAGTCACAAACTTTGGCTAGGCTAGAACTCCTAGGCGCATTTCTTTTAAGCGAATTAATTGACTTCGTTTTATCTAGCTATGAAGGAAAAATAACCTTTACAAATATCGTTACTTTCTGCGATTCGCAAGTCGTATTGCACTGGCTTTCATCCCCTCCTAATCGCTGGCAAACCTTTGTTGGAAATCGAGTCAGTAGAATCCAAGAAATCATTCCCTCAAACTCGTGGCGCTACATTCCTTCTGCTTTGAATGCAGCCGATATTGCGTCACGAGGGGCCACCCCTTCACAGCTCATGTCACATGACATGTGGTGGAACGCACCGTCGTTTTTGTGGTCTCCCGAAAACGAATGGCCCGATTTTCATAAACCAAAAATGCCGATTGATTTCGGAGATATTAATCTGGAGGAAAAGCCAAAAGTCTGTTGCAATGCGATAATTGATGTCAACTTCTTAGATCAGCTTCTTATCAAATATTCCTCTATATCAAAAATTCAACGTATCATTTGTTATGTCCTTCGAATAGTTAACCTTATTCAAAACCATTCCTATCAAAAACCCACTAAGCCGCCGGACCAAAAAGTTATTTTTGAGAATATTGTTTTTCCTACCACCGGTGAGATGCAAAGTGCGTTACACTTTCTTATCAAACGCGTTCAAGGTTCTTGTTTTTCTGAGCTTTTTTCCGCGTTATCTAAGGATAAACCAATACCGAAACCTTTGCGAAAACTTTCACCTTTTCTTGATGAGAATAATATCATTAGAGTCGGTGGCAGATTACAAAAATCTGACCTTTTGTCTTATTCTGCAAAACACCCCGTCTTACTTTCGAATGACCATCGTTTAACTACTCTTCTTATCGAGTCCGCTCATCGACAATATCTTCATCCTGGGTTTAAAACATTACATAATCTGCTTTTACAGCAATTTTGGATATTATCTGCCAGACGGGCAATTCAAAGAACCATATCCAAGTGCTTGCAATGTTTTAGAATCAACCCTAAACCCTATAGACCGCCCATAATGAGTTCACTTTCCGCTCATCGAATCAATCAACTAAAACCTTTTTCGAGTGTAGCTATCGACTTTTGTGGACATTTCTTTGTGATTCCTCATCGTTACCGTGGTTGTAAAGCTTTCAAATCGTATGTCTGTGTGTTTGTCTGTACGGCCACACATTGCGTGCATTTGGAATTAACCATGGAACTGTCCACCGAAGGGTTCGTAGGTGCATTCCATCGATTCATTTCCAGACGCGGAAGCGTGACGCAATGCTGGTCAGATCAAGGCAGTAATTTTATAGGGTTTCGTAACCAATTACTGGATTACGCAAGAAGTGCTGGGACCTCCTCTCAGTCCACATTTCAATGGCCTGGCAGAAGCTGGCGTTAAAAGTTTTAAAACTCACTTTGTACGAGTTGTCGGCGACCAGAAGTTGTCTATCATGGAGATGTCCACCCTTACCTGTCGCATAGAAGCCGTACTTAATAGTCGCCCTTTATCTCCTGCCTCTTTGGACCCACACGATCTTCAACCTCTTACCCCTGGGCATTTTTTGACACTTGAACCCCTTAATTCAGAAATTCCGGAGTCAGATTTGTCCGAGGTTCCCCTAAATCGGCTCTCGAGATGGCAACTAATCCAAAAACTACATAATGATTTTTGGAAACGGTATTCTATCGAGTATTTGCATACGCTACAACAGCGACACAAATGGACTGATTCGTCCCCAAATATCAAGTTAAATGATTTGGTTATCATAACAAGTGATCACATTCAATCGCCTTTGAAATGGCCGGTCGGTCGTGTCATCGAACTGCATCCCGGCGGGGACGGTCAGGTGCGTGTTGCGACGGTACAAACGGTTACCGGTGTTTATAAGCGAGCAGTTGTAAAACTGTGCCTCTTGCCAAATTAAAAGTAATTTTAATTTTCTACCTTTTACCGGGTATTACAATAGGTTTTTTTTTATTTTTAATTTTTTTTGAATTTTTTGTTTGTTTGTTTTGCCTTTTTTCGGAATTTTGTTATATCTAAATAAACTTACGATACTTATCTGTTTTCATTCATTTATATTTATCGGTCGATTCTTTTTCTTATATCTATATCTGTCCGGTTGAGATTCTAAATTTGTGTGTTTTGGAGGGCAGTTATGTTAGCTCCCGCTAAATTTCGCGGTTGTTTATATATATTTTTAAAAACACACAACTGTATGAAGGACAAAGCGCATTCCGCGTATTTGGACATGCGCACCAACAACCAGTGAGATCCTTGTCAATCGCCTAGAGAAAAAGGCGTGTTAATTTCGTTCTCCAACTATTTCAAATATCTACACCTGAAAGTGCTCGATTTTTGTGTACTGAAGCATAGAACTAGAAACTTCAACCCTTCAGCTACGTGGTGACATCATTAGATCCATCAGGGGCCCCTTGGAAGTGGAGAATTTGGCTGCAAAAGAGGTGAGTGCATTTGTCTCTGATTACCGTTGTGTGCCAACAATATTTTACCTATGGACATTTTGATTATTTCGTAATTCATATCAATATTTATGTTTGTTCGTGCTATCATCAATTAAAATTTATACAGTCCATTGCATTTAATGTTTTTCTAACCGTGGACTAACACGCCGTAACCATCTTTTCTTAAAACATTTCAGCCAATATTTGACCTACCTAAAACTCTACTTTGGAATGAGCTACGAATCTCAAACTTTGCGCAGTCGTAGACCTCCATGGAGTTAACAACCCCTCCAAGTTTCATGAAATTCCATAAAGTAGTTACGAAATTTCAAAAAACGTCGAAATTGCCACTCACTGACTCACTCACTCAGTCATGTATAGATCATCAATATTCTACTGTACTTCAAGACATGCTACAAAGCTGAAATCGTATATCGAGAGCCCGACGTTTTTTTCACAATAATACTAGTATTTTTCGTTCATTATTGTTTTCAACTAATATTAAGAATTATTTTTAACTGTTTAGTTTGAAGCGTTTTTTTTTTAGTTTTTTTAACTATATTTATTTTTTACTTTTTAGTTTAATGTGCTGTGAAATCGTGTTTTTTAATTAACTATATTACGTCGGTATATTGGCAAAATACACTCAAACTCATTTTTTTTAGTTTTTGAGCCATGGTGAAACCTGGCCGTTACAACCAAATTTAAAAAATACATTAAATCACAGACTTCACTCACTCACTCATGTATAGATCATCAATATTCTACTGTACTTCCAGACGTGCTACAAAGCTGAAATTTGGCAGACTGATAGAAATTATGACCAAACCCCTGGAAAAAATCATGAAACCCCAAAATTTTAATTTACTCCCCTCCCCTATACATTTAAAGTTATGTAAAAGTAGCATCGCCCACTTCCAGAAATGCTAGAGACTTGAGCTTTGGCAGACTGATAGGACCTATAATAAAACTATAGGAGAAAATTAAAAAACCCCAAAATTTTAATTTACTCCCCTCCCCTTTACATTTAAAGTTATGTAAAAGTAGCATTGCCCACTTCCAAAAATGCTAGAGAGTTGGGCTTTGGAAGACTGATAGGAACTATGATAAAACTATAGGAAAAAATTAAGACACCCCAAAATTCTAATTTACTTCCCTCCCCTATAAATTTAAAGTTAAGTAAAAGTAACATTGCCTACTTCCAGACATGCTAGAGAGCTGAGCTTTGGAAGACCGATAGTAACTATGATAAAGTTATAGAAAAAAACACCCCAAAATTCTAATTTACTTTTTTCCCCTATAAATGTAAAATTATGTAAAAGTAACACTGCCCACTTCCAAAAACGCTAGAGAGCTGAGCATTGGAATGCTCATAGAAATTATGATAAAACCATGGGAAAAAATTTAAAAAGTCCAATATTTTCATTTACTCTCCTCCCCTATAAATGTAAAGTTATGTAAAAGTAAGATTACCCACTTCCAGAAACGCTAGAGAGCTGAGCATTGGAAGACTGATAGGAACTGTGATAAAACTATAGGACAAAATTTCAAAACACGACAATTTTAATTTATTTCCCTCCCCTATACATGTAAAAGTAACATTGTGCACTTTCATAAACGCTAGAGAGCTGAGCTTTGGAAGGCTGATGGGAACTACGATAAAACTATGGAAAAAAATTTAAAAACCTCAAAAATTTAAGTAAGGCATTGCAAAAATTTTGAACAATATTCCGCATATTTTACTACTTTAAAAATTAAGTATTATCCAATTCCTTTAAAAAAGAAGTAAAATCATAACAAAAACATTTCATGAAAAAAAAGCCAAGTACGCGAAAATGGCATTCCGTAAAAAGAATTGAGATAAAAGTAAAGCCAAGTTCTCCAATACAAATTTCAAAATGAAAGGTTCAGACAGACAGACAGACAGACAGACGGCGCAACAAAAAAGTTTCAAAATCATCTGAAACGCAAAGATATATAAGCTCACACTACTATAGTATAGTAGTCATGTGAGCTAAAATCGTATATCGAGAGCTCGACGTTTTTTTCACAATAATACTAGTATTTTTCGTTCATTATTGTTTTCAACTAATATTAAGAATTATTTTTAACTGTTTAGTTTGAAGCGTGTTTTTTAGTTTTTTTAACTATATTTATTTTTTACTTTTTAGTTTAATGTGCTGTGAAATCGTGTTTTTTAATTAACTATATTACGTCGGTATATTGGCAAAATACACTCAAACTCATTTTTTTTTAGTTTTTGAGCCATGGTGAAACCTGGCCGTTACAGCCAAATTTAAAAAATACATTAAATCACAGACTTCACAAAATCTATAAAATATTACTAAAATTTTAAAAAATAGTTTTTTTTACATAGGTACTTACATACGTTCTCCAATATTTAATGCATAAATAATGTAAAATTCAGGAGTTTCTCAATGAAATCAAATGTCTCAAATGTTGTTCCTAATTTCAAAACTTCTTAAAATGCGATTTTCTCAAAACTAAATTTTTGACTTAGTGTATGTTGCCAGTATACCGATGATTTATTTTCACAATAATACTAGTAATAATAAAAATAAATTATCCTGATCAGGATAATGAGAAAAACTTAATAAGGAATATTTTTTGTGGGGAGGGGAGCGAGACCTCATTAAGCCGTGTTTTAACCTATTTTATTGTTTTATTCCTGAAATATATGAAAAATGTCTGCGAAATTATTAATCTTGGCGTTGTCACCGGTTCTTCATAAGTGTATACACAGTCTAAATTAAATTTGTTCATTTTTGAAAAATTCTTAGGCTTGGGAGGGGGGTTTACGAAGTACCCCCAAGGGTGCGCCTGGAAAATTATTGTATTGTCACCGGTTCTTGATAAGTGTACAAAGTTTAAATTAAATCTGTTAGTTTAAAGTAGGTCAAAATCTAGTCCAAAGGAGTCAGTTACATACGTACATACCTACCTACAAACATACAGGTGAAGCTAATAAAAGCGTGTCAAAAATAAGAAATTATAAAATACGAAAACGTTTATTTAAAACTTGTTATTTCACCACAATTTTTTTTCTGGTAACGGAATTTCCGAAATTAATTAAATCTGATTTGAAAAAAAAATAAAGCGACCTAAACACCCAGAACGACTGCGTTTTTCAGATGGCTGTACGTAAGTTAAAAAATTTCAAGGTAAAAGGCAGAAAAGCCATTTCGATATAGTAAGCCGATTTTAACGTGCAGCTAGAGGTTTTTCAAAAGTCCGAAGAACCGAACCGAACCGGATAAACATACAAACAAACAAACAAATGGCACAAAATATTTCTAAGTTATCTTAAAAAAAAATCCGTCAAACATAATACCTTTCCTAGCTTTTGCTGCACGAACTAGGAAAGTAATAATTGGGACTGATAAAAACTGAAGTCCAAAAAGATAATGGGAGTTACATACAAAAACGGACAACTTTTATCTAATTTGACCTACAAACTGTGCATATAGGGTACAATAATTAAAAATAGGCTCATTATTTTTCAACTAAATTTAACTAAAGTTAAGTTGAATAGATAAGGAATTTGTAAATCTAGTCAGAAAAAATTTAATCTGACGAGTTTTTTAACGTCAAGTTGCCCGATTTGAATGAAATTTGGTACCTAGGCTGGGTCTTGGGTCAAGATGGTCCCATTTAAAAAAGAACAAAATCCACCTAACGCAAGCCAAATAAAAGGGTAGGGGTAGATTTTAAAAATTGGAGTTTATATGAAAATATGGCGTGTATGATATCGAACGAAAGGTAATTGAGTCTGCAGTTAAACAAAATCAATTTTAGTTTATTTTTAAAAAAGGGTGGGGGTAAATATCAAAAATTAGAGTTTAAATGAAAATATGGCTTGTGTGGTATTAAACGAAAGGTAATTGAGTCTAGAGTTAAACAAATAAATTTTAGTTTAAAAAAAAGGTAGGGGTAAATTTAAAAAATTAGAGTTTAGGTCAAAACATGGTTTGTGTGGTATCAAACGAAAGGTATTTGAGTCTGGAGTTGAATAAAATATATTATAGTTTTTAGTTATACTGTCATAAATAAGTTTAAATTCGGATCATTTTACTATAGCAATAACCAATATTGCTGCGCTTGCACTAATTTCGTCTATAAAAGCCGATGCTGGATAATAGACCGGCATCACTCTAGCAAGTGATCAACCCAGTATACCACTGAAATACGTGGTCCCTACTAAATACACCCAGTACACCACTGAAATACGTGGTCCCTACGAACCCAGTACATCACTGAAATAATGTGGTCCCTACATGACATACCTAAGTAAAACCTCACTATGGTGGTTACGCTTTATGGTCAATAAGGCAAACTCTCTACGGCCTATAAGGTCTATTTCTTATGGCCCCTAGGTCAACTCTCTCCAGCCAGCATCCCTCTTTTTACATTATTTAATTATTTATAGCAATAACCTCTATTCCTGTTAATCTGTTTTCTTATATAAAATACATGTATAAATGTGGATTCTTTATACTTAATTTTCATATTCTCCTAAATCCCTCAGTCACAAGGGCACAATAACAAACCTTGTGACATATATGGTAGAGATACCACTTGTCACAAATATAGTCGTGACAATATTAGCTTACACGTACACTATAATTAAAATACCTAGTCTGAGCGTAGGTGCCCATATATTAGCAGAGTATTTTTTTTAGTCCTTGCCGTATATTCATCTTGTAAGCCTATTATGACATCAATAACGAGCTTTTATATTTTATTTGTTATTTTCTTTCTCGTGACATCCAGTGTATATTTTTCTTATTTGCATACATATACCTATAACATATTTGCACACATTTGTGACATCCCTAACGTCTTTGTATATTTTATTTGTTATTTGTTTCCTTGTGACATCCAGTGTATATTTCTAATTTTTATAGAGGTATTTGTTACATCCGTTATTTTAATGAAACATTGGCAACATTGCTGGATGTCACAAGTTAACACAAATATTTAGGGATGTTACAACGTCAAAATTTTTTGTATATACAATGGACGCCACAAAGATATGAAAAATTTTATTTCTAAATTTGTGAGTTTATACAAATATTTTTATGGAATTTTTTGGATAACACCAGGTTTTAAAGTGGATGTCACAAAAACCGACTTTTTGCTGGATGTCACAAGATACAACGGTCGAGTATATATATATATATATATATATATATATATATATATATATATATCCATCCACTTTAAAACCTGGTGTTATCCAAAAATAAAAAATACGAAATGTAATAAAAAATATTTTATTTTTAATTCCATAAAAATATTTGTATAAACTCACAAATTTAGAAATAAAATTTTTCATATCTTTGTGGCGTCCATTGTATATACAAAAAAATTTTGACGTTGTAACATCCCTAAACATAAAACATAAAAATAACGGATGTAACAAGTACCTCTATAAAAATAAGAAATATACACTGGATGTCACGAGGAAACAAATAACAAATAAAATATGCAAAGACATTGGACTGGATGTCACGGGGAAGAAAATTACAAATAAAATATACAAGCACGTTATTGATGTCATAATAGGCATACAAGATGAATATACGGCAAGGACTAAAAAAAATACTCTGCTTATATATGGGCACCTAAGCTCACACTAGGTACTTTAGTTATAGTGTACGTGTAAGCTAATATTGTCACGACTATATTTGTGACAAGTGGTATCTCTACCATATATGTCACAAGGTTTGTGACTGAGGGATTTAGGGAAATATGAAAATTAAGTATAAAGAATCCACATTTATACATGTATTTTATATAAGAAAACAGATTAACAGGCATAGAGGTTATTGCTATAAATAATTAAATAATGTAAAAAGAGGGATGCTGGCTGGAGAGAGTTGACCTAGGGGCCACAAGGCGGCCTTATGGGCCATAAAGTGTAACCACCATAGTGAGGTTTTACTTAGGCATGTTAAGTAGGGACCACATTATTTCAGTGGTGTACTGGGTTCGTAGGGACCAAGTATTTCAGTGGTGTACTGGGTGTGTTTAGTAGGGACCACGTATTTCAGTGGTATACTGGGTTGATCACTTGCTAGAGTGATGCCGGTCTATTATCCAGCATCGGCTTTTATAGACGAAATTAGTGCAAGCGCAGCAATATTGGTTATTGCTATAGTAAAATGATCCGAATTTAAACTTATTCATGGCAGTATAACTAAAAACAGTAATATATTTTATTCTACTCCAGACTCAAATACCTTTCGTTTGATACCACACAAACCATGTTTTGACCTAAACTCTATTTTTTTTAATTTACCCCCACCTTTTTTTTAAACAAAATGTATTTGTTTAACTCCAGACTCAATTACCTTTCGTTTAATACCACACAAGCCATATTTTCATTTAAACTCTAATTTTCGACATTTACCCCCACCCTTTTTTTTTAAATAAACTAAAATGTATTTTGTTTATCTGTAGACTCAATTACCTTTCGTTCGATATCACACACGCCATAATTTCACATAAACTCCAATTTTTAAAATCTACCCCCATCCTTTTATTTGGCTTGCGTTAGGTGGATTTTGTTCATTTTTAAACGGGACCATCTCGATCCAAGACCCAGCCTAGGTACCAAATTTCATTAAAATCGGGCAATTTGACGTTAAAAAAACTCGTCAGGTTAAATTTTATTTGGCTAGATTTAAAAATTCCTTATCTATTCAACTTAACTTTAGTTAAATTTAGTTGAAAAATAATGAGCCTATTATTAATTATTGTACCCTATATTCACAGTTTGTAGGTCAAATTAGATAAAAGTTGTCCGATTTTGTATGTAACTCCCATTATCTTTTTGGACTCAGACTTCAGTTTTTATCAGTCCCAATTTTTACTTTCCTAGTTCGTGCAGCAAAAGCTCGGAAAGGTATTATGTTCGACGGATTTTTTTTTAGATAACTTAGAAATATTTTGTGACAATTGTTTGTTTGTATGTATGTTTATCCGGTTCGGTTCGGTTCTTCGGACTTTTGAAAAACCTGTAGCTGCACATTAAAATCGGCTTACTATATCGAAATGACTTTTCTGCCTTTTACCTTGGAATTTTTTAACTTACGTACAGCCATCTGAAAAACGCAGTCGTTATGGGTGTTTAGGTCGCTTTATTTTTTTTTTCAAATCAGATTTAATTAATTTCTGAAAACTCCGTTACCAGAATAAAAATTGTGGGGAAATAACAAGTTTTAAATAAAAGTTTTCGTATTTTGTAATTTCTTATTTTTGACACGCTTTTATTAGCTTCACCTGTATGTTTGTAGGACTAGATTTTGACCTACTTTAAACGAACAGATTTAATTTAAACTTTGTACACTTATCAAGAACCGGTGACAATACAATAATTTTCCAGGCGCACCCTTGGGGGTACTTCGGGGATCCGCCCCCCCCCCCCCCGAAGCCTAAGAATTTTGCAAAAACGAACAAATTTAATTTAGACTTTGTATACACTTATCAACCGGTGACAACGCCAAGATTAATAATATCGCAGACATTTTTCATATATTTCAGGAATAAAACAATAAAATAGGTTAAAATACAGCTTAATGAGGTCTCGCTCCCCTCCCCACAGGGAATATTCCTTATTAAGTTTTTCTCATTATCCTGATCACGATAATTTATTTTTATTATTACTAGTATTATTGTGAAAATAAATCATCAGTATACTGGCAACATACACTAATTCAAAAATTTAGTTTTGAGAAAATCGCATTTTAAGAAGTTTTGAAATTAGGAACAACATTTGAGACATTTGATTTCATTGAGAAACTCCTGAATATTGGAGAACGTATGTAAGTACCTATGTAAAAAAAAAGTTATTTTTTGAAATTTTAGTAATATTTTATAGTTTTTGTGAAGTCGGTGATTTAATGTATTTTTTAAATTTGGTTGTAACGGCCAGGTTTCACCATGACTCAAAAACTAAAAAAAATTACTTTGAGTGTATTTTGCCAGTATACCGACGTAATATAGTTAATTAAAAAACACGATTTCACAGCACATTAAACTAAAAAGTAAAAAATAAATATAGTTAAAAAACTAAAATACACGCTTCAAACTAAACAGTTAAAAATAATTCTTAATATTAGTTGAAAACAATAATGAACGAAAAATACTAGTATTATTGTGAAAAAAACGTCGGGCTCTCGATCTACAAAGAAGAAATGACACAAAGCGCCCCACGATTTTAGCTCACACGACTACTATACTATAGTAGTGTGACCTTATATATCTTTACGTTTCAGATGATTTTGAAACTTTTTTGTTACGCCGTCTGTCTGTCTGTCTATCTGAACCTTTCATTTTGAAATTTGTATTGGAGAACTTGACTTTACTTTTATCTCAATTCTTTTTACGGAATGCCATTTTCGCGTACTTTGCTTTTTTTTACATGAAATGTTTTTGTTATGATTTCACTTCTTTTTTAAAGGAATTGGATAATACTTAATTTTTTAAAGTAGTAAAATATGCGGAATATTGTTCAAAATTTTTGCAATTTTGAGGTTTTTTAATTTTTTTCAATGGTTTTATCGTAGTTTCCATCAGCCTTCCAAAGCTCAGCTCTCTAGCGTTTCTGAAAGTGCACAATGTTACTTTTACATGTATAGGGGAGGGAAATAAAATAAAATTGTCGTGTTTTTAAATTTTGTCCTATAGCTTTATCATAGTTCCTATCAGTCTTCCAATGCTCAGCTCTCTAGCGTTTCTGGAAGTTGGTAATCTTACTTTTACATAACTTTACATTTATAGGGGAGTAGAGTAAATGAAAATATTGGACTTTTAAAATTTTTTCCCATGGTTTTATCATAGTTTCTATCAGCATTCCAATGCTCAGTTCTCTAGCGTTTGCCCACTATGTTAGTTTAATATAAATTGAAATTTATAGGAGAGGGAAGTAAATTAAAATGTTGAGTTTTTAAATTTTTTCATATAGTTTTATCATATTGTCTTTCAGTCTTAAAAAGTTCAGCTCTCTAGCGTTTCTGGAAGTGGGCAATGTTAGTTTTATATAAATTTACATTTATAGGAAAGGGAAGTAAATTAAAATGTTGAGTTTTTAAATTTTTTCATATAGTTTTATCATATTGTCTTTCAGTCTTAAAAAGTTTAGCTCTCTAGCGTTTCTGGAAGTGGGCAGTGTTACTTTTACATAATTTTACATTTATAGGGGAAGGAAGTAAATTAGAATTTTGGGGTGTTTTAATTTTTTTCTATAACTTTATCATAGTTACTATCGGTCTTCCAAAGCTCAGCTCTCTAGCATGTCTGGAAGTAGCCAATGTTACTTTTACTTAACTTTACATTTATAGGAGAGGGACGTAAATTAGAATTTAGGGGTGTTTTAATTTTTTCCTATAGTTTTATCATAGTTCCTATCAGTCTGCCAAAGCTCAACTCTCTAGCATTTCTGGAAGTGGGCAATGCTACTCTTACATAACTTTAAATGTATAGGGGAGGGGAGTAAATTAAAATTTTGGGGTTTTTTGATTTTCTCCTATAGTTTTCTCATAGGTCCCATCAGTCTGCCAAAGCTCAACTCTCTAGCATTTCTGGAAGTGGGCGATGCTACTTTTACATAACTTTAAATGTATAGGGGAGGGGAGTAAATTAAAATTTTGGGGTTTTATGATTTTTTCCAGGGGTTTGGTCATAATTTCTATCAGTCTGCCAAATTTCAGCTTTGTAGCATGTCTGGAAGTACAGCAGAATATTGATGATCTATACATGAGTGAGGAGTGAGTCAGTGAGTGGCAATTTCGAGTTTTTTGAAATATCGTAACTACTTTACTACTTTATGGAATTCCATGAAAGGGGTTGTTAACTCCATGGAGATCTACGACTGTGCAAAGTTTGAAAGTCGTAGCTCATTCCGAAGTAGAGTTTTAGGTAGGTCAAATATCGGCTGAAATGTTTTAAGAAAAGATGGTTACGGCGCGCGAACTTGGCAAGGCACTGCCATGTCCTCAGATCTACTTACCTTTAAATTCAATAAACTTTGACTAAAAACAAAAAAATACTTTGCCGGAAAAGCTTTTGCTCGATTTCTACGCGGGGTCACAAATAAAACGAAAACATAATTATGTAAGTGTGGATGTCACAGAGAGACGAATTTAAATCGAAGTATACATACTCAACTCAGCCCAAGGCTGCCGTTTGCAAAAATAGAATACCTACAGGGGCGCCCACTACGGGGGTAGTAAGGGGCTAGGGCTAAGGTCACTCATCGTCAAACAAGCTTTACAGGTAGCGAAGCCTAACTCTGATTTAATATTTTTTGGTTCTAATTTTTCCTCGGTTTCGCATTGGCGGCTCGTTGTTATTTTAAAAATGTGGTTTTAACACAGTCTAAAGATCTATTTAATAATGATACAATTTCAAGATAGTTTTAGGTACCTTCATACTGTGTAAAACAACATCTTCAAAATAAAACAGAACCGCCAATGCGAAACCGAGGAAAACATGTCAAAAATAATAACCAAAAAATAAAAAGCTTGACGTTAGCTTCGCTTTCTATAAAGCTTGCCTTTACGATGAGTGTCCTTAGCTAGGGCACCTCCAAGACGTAAACAGGGAGGTGCGAAGCACCCCCAAGCATAGTCACATAGAAACTGATTACTAATCGGCTTTGCTCGGTACACAAAAAATGGCCGATATTCCAGTAAAATCTATGACTACCTAGATTTAAAAAAAATCTAGATAATCTGGACTAGGTACTTACCTATGTTCAGCGAATTTTTGATAAATTATGTAGCTCTATACCTAGCTGGATATGTTTTATTTACTGACGCTGGCGCCACTTTGGCAGAATTAAGGCCCTTAATTATTATGCAAATAATATAAAATAAAAATATAAGATTTTCATTATTCAGTCTAGCAATTTATTCCCATTTTCTTTTCTTTTATATCTATATTTTTTTTCCAAATCGGCTAACCGATATGTTACTTTTTTTTAGGTACCTAAATTATTCTTCTGAATTTTTCTTATATGTGCTACTCCTTGGAAATAAATAAATAAATAAATATATTAGAGGCGCAATTAGTGGGGGGGGGGTTCTATAAAATCGGTTAAGCAGTTTCTGAACTCGTTTCCTTTACAGGGTGGGCCAAAAAAACCTGAACATTTTTTAAATTATAACTTTTGAACTATACAATCGATATGGGACAAACTGCACTTGCCAAAGAATTAATCAGCGTTTTGACTAATTTATCAATTTTTGTCTGCCATCTCAAAATCCAAGATGGCGGACGAAATTAAAATGTACCTTTCAAAGATGCTCGTTTATTCTTGTGTTGCGAATATGTTCTAATTATTTTTTAAATTAGTAACAAAGCTGCGTTCTTGCCAGGCACGACAAGGTACGATTCAGCAAAATTGGTTCAGTGGTTCTATAAAAAAATATTTTTGTTCAACCATTGTTTTGCATATTATACGATTGCTTGCCAATCATGTCTGCATTTATTTACTTATAAATTCATTACTACTGAACCGATGTTAGTGGAAATAATCAACATCCTGGTGAGAATTGATTGCTTTTTTAAGATCATGATCAAAGTTATCGCCATCTTAAATTTTAAGATGGCGTATAGAATTATTCTTGATTCTTTAAAATGGCGTGTTTATTCTTATTTTCCGAAATTGTTTTAGAGTTTTTTTAATCTATGAAAAAGCACTACTTTTTCCCCACACAACGAGGTAAAAGTTATTAAAATCAGTGTGATGGTTCTCAAAATATCTATTTGTGTTTCAACCATTGTTTTAGAGATTATACGATTGTATTGCCAATCCTGTCTGCATTAATTTTCTTATAAATTCTAACAATTTTAGTGAACACACAAAAAATCGTGGTAAGAATTGATTGCTCTTTAAAGATTATAATCGAAATTTGCCGCCATCTTACAATTTAAGATGTCGGACAGAAGTTGCCAATGCAATCGCATAACTTGTAAAACCATTGTACAAAATCAGATTTTGTGAGAACCACTTCGCCGATTTTATTAAATTGTACTTTATTAAGCGGGAGAAAAGTAGTACTTTCCAATAAATTAATAAAAAAAACTAAAACATTTTCAAAAAATAAGAATAAAAGTGCCTCTTTCAAGGATCAAGTATGGTTCTGTCCAACATCTTAACTTTTAGGATAGCGGCAAATTTCGTTAATAACCTTGAAGGAACAATCAATTCTCACCATCATTTTTCTTATTTCACCAAAATCGGTTTGGTAATAATGATTTATAAGGAAATGAATGCAGACAGGGTTGGCAATGCAATCGTATAATCTGTAACACAATGACGAAAACAGAAATAGGTTTTTTGAGAACTAATACACCGATTTTGCTAATTTGTAACTTGTTGTGCGCGGGAAAAGTAGTGCTTTTCTGTAAATTAAAAAAAAAATCTAAAATATTTCCAGAAAATAAAAATAAACCCACCATTTTTAAGAATCAAGTATGATTCTGTCCGCCATCTTAAATTTTAAGATGGCGATAAATTTTGAACATGATCTTTAAAAAACAATCACTTCTTACCAGGATGTTTTTTATTTCGTCAAAGTCAAATGTTCAGTAGTAATAATTTGTAAGGAAATAAATGCAGACATGATTGGCAAGGCAATCATATAATTTTCGAAACAATGGTTGAAACAAAAATATTTCTTTTAGAACCATCAAACCGATTTTGCTGATTCATACCTTGTGCGTGGCAAGAACGCAGCTTTTCTACTAATTTAAAAAAATAATTCAAACGTGTTTGCAACATAAGAAGAAACCAGCATCTTTAAAGGGTACATTTTAATATTGTCCGCCATCTTGGATTTTGAGATCGCTGACAAATAATCATAGTCAAAACTTTGATTAATTCTCTGCCAAGCGCAGTTTATCCCATTAAAATCGATGGTATAATTCAAAAGTTATAATGAAAAAAAAATGTGGGGTTTTTTTGGCCCACCCGGTATATATGTATTGATTGATTTATAAGAATTCTAATTTAATTCAGCAGATTTGTTTTTAATTTAATTCAGCAGATTTGTTTTTGTAAAAAAATCACTGAATATAGTTAAAAATATACTATTATAAATCAGTACGTTTTGACGTAGCTAGATTAAAATTTAGCGCTCTTTTTACTCATCTGACTTTAACTACGTGGTAAAAAGGAGGACGGAGATAGCAATTCACAAATAGTATCAAGTCCCTATCCAAGTCTGTTAGTTAATTCACTTTTGCTCTGAGGTACATGAAGAAATATTTATTTTATTTTATATTTATGTTCCCAATAAGCTAGCTAACATTATTTATTATACTAACATTTTTAAATATTTTTACAAAGATGCAAGTCAAGTGAATCGCTAGACCACATAGCAACAGCCGCCCCAAAATAAAAAATAAACCAAATTTAATTAATAAAATAGGCATAATGCAAGGTTGTCGCTTTGACGGATGTTACAAGTGCGTGCAATTAAGATGAAAATATACATTGGATGTCACAGAGTGATGAATATCAATTGGATCGATTCTTGAATATACTCGCGCCAATATACACGGAAATTTTGACGTCAAAATTTTTTTTTAATTTTGCTGTATTCTTCATCAGACTCATGGTATGCTATGACATCCATTTAATTTAGGTACAGCCGGGCCCTTCCCATCAGGACTGTACCAAAAACATGGAAAAACGTTGTGACATCCGAATTTGGATGTCACGGCGTCGAAGGATGTCACAAGATATCTAAAATTTTTACGCCTGGATGTCACAACAATCAGCGGATATCTATATATATATATATATATATATATATATATATATATATATTGATGCACGCGCCGTTGTCACCTCAGCGTTAAGGATATGACGACCTGACCTCACCTATTTCTTGTGGTGTTACCACATATATAGGTACATATATGAGATGAGGGGAACTTCCTTTACCAGAATTTCAAAAGAGGGGTAAAGATTTTTTTTTAAAATACTTGATAAATACGTGGAATACGTTTGGACCTCAGGCCAATATACAACCATTGGATATGTGCTATGTCCTGCCACCTCAGGCATTGTTGCCGGTTTTATTGAGGTGATAACGTATGGCGTATATCTACCCTAACCTATAAGCAACGTATTAGCTTTGTCTGACTAAATTTATATATTACATACAAGGTAACAACGTTTTACTTATATTTAGGGACACTTTAGGAAATATTACAACTTTAAAACGTTGCAAAAGTTTGTTAGACAAGATTAATGGTGGCAACTTACTGTCTTTATATAAAAAACCGTACCTTTATACTTTCATTATAGAAAAACAGGCTGTTATTTTTTTTGAAATACTCATTTTGAGGATTGTGATCTCAGAAATGTTGCATAGCTTGAAAGTCCTAAATACAATTTTTGTTGGGAAATGGTTTACTTACTGTCAAAAATTCTACACATAGATCCGATAAACAAATAAAAGGGAAGTGTCAAAAATACAGTTTTTGGAATGCTAATAAATTTAATAGTTTATATTAATTTGTATATTTTTTGGTTTGCAATGATTATGACATGATGGATATGACAGAATTTTGATTATTTTTTAATTTATCCGTGAAAGTAAATTGAAAAAAAAGGATTTGTAATAGTTAGTTAAGCCGTTTAAAACAGAAAAAAACATATGCAGGATATTGTGTTTGCCCACGCCACAGCCCAACGCGCATATTTTAAATCTAGTAATAACCACCAGCAACCAAAAGGCACAAATGTCACGTGATGTCAGAATTTGTAAAATACATTCTTTATCATTTAATTTCCAAGAAAGTCATAATAAAATTATAATTTTTATTCGCTATATTGCAAATGCATCACCCTGTATATACAGTTTATTATTAATATTTTCCTGCACCTTGTGAGAGGTTAATGTAATGAAAAATTTGCATAGTTTCCTATTATCCTGCTTTGCAAAATTGCCAAATCTTGACAGCAACTTTCTTCAGTTTATAGTATTTGTAGTTACATATTTTTTCCAAACGAATTTCTCTGAGTTCGTTTTAGGTTATTTAAATTTGTACCAAAGTATTAAATTCCTATTTAAGTATACTAATAATTTCCGAGTTGGCCCAGGATTACTTATACGTAATCCTGGTTCAACTCGTATTATTAGTGCACTCCAACAGGAATTTAAAACCAATATAACTCAAAAACGACCTATAGTTCAAAAGATAATATGAAAAATATTATGCAACTTTACATTATCCCCTGAAAAATGCCACGGAAACATAAAAATGGACTGTATTTAAATGCAATTTTCTGAAATAAACTAAACGGATCCATGACAGATCTGATACCTTTCTAGCTAGCCTATTAGAACACTTCCCGTTTTCAGTTTTTTTGTACATATCCCAGAAACGAAGGCTTTTATGATGTTTCAAGGTATTACACAAATTATTAAGATAAAAGTGCTCCATGATATTTCCAAAGCCGCATATTGCTAAGATGCTCCGTTAAAAAGTTCGCATTAAAAAAAAAAATAATTGTCAAAAAACTATCAAGCATTAGTGGATTTGGACCAAAATCTATTCAGCTCGTTACCATGTCAAACACTATTTCACCTAAACATTTCATGAAAATGGGTTCAGCGGTTTAGGAGCTATCGTGTTACGGACAGAGATACATGCAGACAGACGTCACAACGATATTGCTCAGATAGCTTCAAACACACCCAAATAACGCAGTTTCGGCGTTATCTCATTTTTTTTTCTAAAAAAAAATCTATTTTCAAAACAACTTGCTTTGCTGCGATTTTCACTATTGTTTTGTCGCTTAAAAAGCAGAGCTTAGTAGGAGTAAGTTTTTTCTTCTCTTGAAATAGCTGAATTCCTCCAAAGACATTGAATATAAGTTACGGCCAGGGACGTAGCTGCTCTAGTGGTTCTTCTTATTGAAGGAAAAAGCTAAATAGCGCGTGACAAAACATCGCAAATTAAATCAAAGTGATTTTTTTGTTTATACTAGCCTGACCAGGTGAAAAACACTAAAAACGCGCATTTTTGTCCGATTAATTTAACGTTAATTCTTTTTCCTGGCATTATCAATATTTTAAATTAGTCGTGTTTTAAGAATTGGCTATGTTGGCGCAAATTAAGTAAAAAAGTCGCATCCTTATTCTTTCAAATTCGAATAAAACCCTAGTAATATGACATTTGTTTTTTTTGCTAAATCGGTTTTGGTTCAAACTTACGGAGGCATTTTTAAGTAAAAAACTGGAAATAGTAAAGTATCTTTTTAACATGTTTGTTGACTCACTTTTTAATTTAAAATTGGCTAAGTAAGTTAGTCAAAGATTTATCATTATTAAAAACCGGATTTTCTTAATAAAAAAAATTTAAAATCCGAGGCGTTTTTAAAAGTTCTTAAATTGACACACATATCTATAAAAAGTTATTTGCCACCACAAAAAGAATTACTTATAAATTGCTGCCCTTCATACCTACACAACGGTAAATGTTGGCTTCAATTTTCTTTTATTTATAACACTTTTTTGGACATCGTATTTTATAGTCGAAGCAAATTAGGCGTAAAAATGACGACTAGATGAACAAATTTATAAGGATTTGACATTTTGGTTGTGAACTCCTAGTAGGAAACCTAAGGTGCAAAACCGAGGAAAAAATGTCAAGAATAATAACCAAAAAATAGAAAATCAATGTCAGGCTTTGCTTCCTATTAAGCTTGCATTTACGATAGGTGTCCTTAAGGAAACCTCCTCTACCCTAGAATTAACCTCCTCACCAAACTGAACCTCACGACGATTTTCTGCGTTTATCTCACAAAGCGTAACTTTTTATATTCTTCATCAAATTTCTTATATATGAATCAAGTTTTAAGAATTATTCCACACATTTTAAATGTAAATACAGAAATTCTAACATTTTTATAATAAATTTTTTAATTCTTTTATTAGTGCTGAAAGCGAAAAATTTAATCCTGTAGTGCTTTTACCTACAAACAAAAGATAGAATACAAGAAAAAAATTCAGTAACTAAAAATAGCTTATTAAAATTTTAAAAACTTTAAGAACATTGATCAAGTAACTACTGTTTATTACTTAATTTTTAAACTAATAATTTTAATTATAATACTAAACTTTTCCTGTCAAAAACAAACTCTTTACATATACTATAAATAAAGAAATAAATCTTTATTATTTTTTACAGACACATACACACACACACATGCATTCACATAAACCCATATGCTATAGGTATAGGTACAGGTCAAATTACTTTGATAACTAGTGGACAGTGGTTTAATTATATAATAGATTCTTATGTACAGTAGGTCCGTAAAGTCTGGAATCACCCATTATTGCTGATTTAGAGATCGTTGATTGGATGACATGTGTGTTATTAAATAAATGACGTACTTCATGATTACTTTTAACTCTATTTGACCAATCAGGGTGCTAAAAAAAACTTATTTCCTACAAATGTATTTTATTAAGTGTTTAGGTATGGAGATACCTTAACAAAAATGTACCACATTTGTAATGACCTATCAAAGCCAAATGTGAAAAAATATACCGGGTGTCCTATTTGAAGAAACATAAGTTTATGTCATAGCTTTTTCTGGAACATCCTGTATAATTAACCATAACCTTTTCTAACTCGTATTTTAAATCTTTATTTGATATCCAAGCTTTTTTCTAAAAAGCTTGCAACTTTTTTAAAAAATTCGTGATTCTACACTTTACGGACGCACTGTATAAGTGGGGGTTTTGAAAAAATAGAAAGATTAAAATCGGAAAATACAAACTCTTTTGATTTTTTGACAAAAGATTTAAAACATAGATAGATAGATAGATTGGTTCGTCCCGCCTTCCTTTTTGTAAATATGTTCTTTTTACTATAATTTACCAAATTGGTTCGAATTAGGCTATTTGGTGATTCACTAGAGCATTTTCTATTTTTTGTTTATTTAGTATTAATTAACTAATTAAGTACTTAAAATTACTGGGTTATTTGCATTTGAAACTCCCGCGGTTTTAAAGGCAAATATTACAATTTGCTATAATCAATTTACTTTACATAAAATGCATTTTGAATTACTAAGGTTCCTAGTTCCTTTAATATGGACCTTCGTAATCTCATTCCCTCCTACTTATTCCCTTTTCTCCTACGCCTATGGATTAACGACGCCACTGGGCGCCATGTGGGAGAATGAACGCAGCAGCGATACCTGCTGCCGCAACACAGAGAACCGTTTCGCCTTCGAACGATAATACACGCGTGTTAGCGACTCTCCTACCACAGGCATGTGGGGTGCAAAAACTACGGTTAGACAGTGCGTCCTCCCATGAGTTCCACTTCCTGTATAAAAATGGTAAGTGAAAATGCATTATTTTTACCTTACATACATTTGTTTATTGCTACACTAACCTAGAAGGTAAACTAGACCATTTCAGAATCCCTTGTACCAGCTTAGCCTATGACCTTATTCCCTTAAAATTACAGTCCACATCTGACACCGTTAAATTCCAGACAACTCTCCTTTCTGGACCACCAGGGAGCCCCATTTTTGATCCTTAGCGACCCGGATTTCTGGAATCGTTTTTTTGCCTTTTTAGGTTAGTTTTTTTTACTGGTTTCAAATGCAAGAAAAACCCTTGTTTTTCCTAAATGCCTTTTTTACTGGTTTTAAATGCAAGAAAAACCCTTGTTTTTCTTACATGCCTACTTTAGAAAACCCCTAGGTTTCTAAAATACATTTTGCGATTTTTTTTTGTGTAAAAACAAATGCAAGAAAAACCCTTGTTTTTCTTACATGCCTACTTTAGAAAACCCCTAGGTTTCTAAAATACATTTTGCGATTTTTTTTGTGTAAAAATTAAATATTTTTACCAATAAATTTAACCTTTTCATGCGAAAAACCAAACACAGATAAAATCTGTAAACTACTATGCTTTTTTTTGTTTCGAATAAATCAAGTTTTTTCGTTTCTTTTTTGTAAAAAAAAAAAAACCGTATGGTATTTGGGTGTTTTTTTTGTTTGTCACTGGAAATAGTTTAAAATAGTGTCTGCAAAGTGCTATTATTTTAGCCGTTGTGCCTTCACATTTGTGGATTGCTATAATTATATCCAATTTGCTCGAAAAAAAATCTCCAAATTGCCATATTCATTTTTGCTTATTGCAAATTGCTATGACTATATCCGATTGCGGATGCTTTACTATATTCGTTTTTGCGTAAAAATTGCTATGAATATATCTATTTCTAATTTACTATTATAATATCTGTCTGCAAATGGCTATGATTGTATCCATTTTTTGCGTGCATAATAAATTTTGAAGGAAATTTAATTCTTAACTTGAGAATTTGTTTTCGTGTAAAGGCAGATAAATAGTTTTACCAAATTAAATGCTTTTGATTTGTAGGTATTTATTTTTAAATTTAATACATAGGTACCTACTTATTTGAATTCGCGAGGCGAAGATAAAAAAACTTATACACAAGTTTTTTGTTATCATTAGTTTGCATCGGGTATTTTCTTTACTTTTGTGCGCTTATAGTTTGATTATTGTAATTAAACGTAGGACATTAATATTTATACAGGGTGTCCAAATTTTGATTTTTTTTTTCAGTTTACCTAATTTTTGTCAATTATTTTTTGGATTTTTTTTTTAAATCATGTCTAGTTCGGATAAAATTTTAAAGGCTAAAGCCTTGCGCTATAGTGCGATTTCACAGCTAAATTTGATCATTGAATCCGCGACCCTCGCAAAAAATGACCCTGCCTATCACAGCGGCTTTAAAGTCAAATTTCGGACATTGTCAAAAATCAAAAAAGATTTTGAAAAGCACCATAATACTTTGTTGACGTTGGTAGCCTCTGATGAGGATCGCTTAGTAGTAGAAAACAAAGTGTTTATGGACTTTTGCAAACGCTGTGACGAGATTTCCACTATATTTTACGAACTTTTCGAACTACCCTTTGAAGATGGAGGGCTTTTGAGCAGTACGATAAATCCCATGGGCAGTCCCTGTGCCTCCACAGACCAGCATGGTTTACTGCCTAGGATAAAAATACCTCTTTTTCAAGGGGAATTTAAGGAGTTTCCAACCTTTTTGCAAGCCTTTAATGCTACCGTGCACAATAATAGGTCGCTGGGAAACTTTGAAAAATTCAATTTGCTTTTTTCTAATTTAAAGGGCCCTGCCCTGGATGTCATTTCTGACATTCCTATCCTTGCTGAAAATTATTTAAATGCCTACCACACCTTGGTGGATAGGTATACAAATAAACGATTACAAGCTTACCTTCACTGGAAGGCAATTGAAGGCTTCTCTCCTCTTACTAAAGAGAATGCTACGAATTTGAGGAATTTGCTTGATTGTTTTTCGAAAAACTTAAGTGCTTTAAAAGTCATGGGTTTTAAAACGGAGTTTTGGGATTATATTATGGCACAAATGCTCTTGGATAGGTTGGACCCAACCACGCGCAAGGCATTTGAGCAAAATTATTGCTCCAATGAGATCCCCTCTTATGATAAAATTCGTGCTTTTGTTTCTAGCCATTGCATTGCGTTGGAACAAATACAACAAACTCAAGATTACTTAAAAAATAAAGATTTGTCAATTTCAAGTCAGAAAAATCAAGCAAAGTTTCAAAATCGATCTGCTTTGTTTGCTAATACTCAGAGAGCCTCCAAAAATGCCTCCCAGTCTCCAAATGGCCAAAGTGGCTTAAATAATACTCCAAACCCTCAAAATTTTTGTTTTCTCTGTAAAAGTGGCGATCATATAATATACAGATGTCCTAATTTTTTGGCGAAAACTCCCCAGCAACGTTTTGAGATTGTTAAACAACATAAAGCGTGTGTCAACTGTTTGGCCTCAAAGCATAATTTACCCCAGCAATGCAAATCAGAAAAAAGATGTTTACATTGTGGCCAATTTCATCACAGTCTCTTACATTTTTTTCCTATTAATTCTACACCTAGTTCTGCGAGTAGCCCCTCTACTTCTGCAGTGCAACCCCCGAGGAGCCCCGTGGCTACCGAATTTAATAGAACCACTAACACCATTGTTACTGGTATGTCTTTAAATGATCGCGAAGTACTTCTCTGTACCGCTTTAATACAAATACAGGATGTTTTTCAAAATTGGCACACAGTGCGCGCCATCTGTGACTCTGGTGCTCAATCTTCATTTATATCTAAGTCATGTGCTGATAGTTTGGGCCTTCCTAAATTTAATATCGCCATGACTCTACAAAGCTTAGATCGAATGACAACTTCGGCAAAATCTGGAATTAATTGCAATATATCCTCTTTGCGTGATAATAATTTTGTTTTTAATTTTGATGCGATAATACTCGATAAAATTTGTAGTGATTTACCTCATTCCTCATTTTCGATTAAAAGTTTTCCTTTTCTCGCCAACTTAGCACTAGCTGACCCAGGCTTTAATAAAAGCGATAAAATTGATTTATTGTTGGGCGGCGATGTGTACCCTTACATTTTGCTAGATGGTCGTTTGTCTACGGGACCCAACAACCCCGTCTGCATTAATACTATTTTTGGGTGGGGAATAATGGGCAATCTTTCACTTTCACCTTCAACTACAAATCAAATTAAAACATTTTTTACTACGTCAATGAACGATTCTTTTGTCAATTTAGATAAAAATCTACAACGATTTTGGCAAATAGATGACATACCTAATGTCAAGGCCATTGACCCCGAAGATGAGTTTTGCGAAAATTATTTTTTGAAAACTACCTCAAAAAATGAGGAGGGGAGATATATTGTATCTTTACCATTTAAAGTTACTGCTCCAGATTTTGGCGACACTCGATCCATTGCCGTACGTCGTTTTTTCTCCCTTGAGAAGAAATTGCTACAAAACCCTGATTTTTATGCTGCCTACAGCTCTGTTTTACAAGATTATTTAGATAATAATCATATGCAACCGGTTTCTGCACCTTTGCCGACCGAAATTTCAAATCATTTTTATATTGCACACCATGCGGTGTTTAAAAAAGATTCTACTAGCACCCCCCTGAGGGTGGTTTTTGATGCGAGCATGCACGCCCCTGGCAAAATCTCGCTCAACAACGCTGTTTATACTGGGCCCCCTTTACAAAGGGACTTACAAAAAATTTTATTACTTTATCGTTTGCATAAATTTTGCTTTTGTTGCGACATCCGTCAAATGTACAGGATGATTTTAGTTGACCCTAGTCAAACTAATTTTCAAAGAATAGTTTGGAGGTTTGATCCTAACCAGCCTATTCAAGACTTCGAAATAAATAGAGTTTTATTCGGGGTCTCTTGTAGCCCCTTTTTGGCTATCAGAACTTTGCTGCAACTTGCTAGAGAGCATGAGGACCTTCCTCTTGCCTCAAAAATCATTGAGGAGGCAGTTTTTGTCGATGATGTGATTTCGGGAAGTGATGACTTTTTTAAGGCCACTGAGATGAAAAATCAATTAATCGAGCTACTTAGCCGAGGTGGATTCGAATTGCGTAAATGGGCGAGCAATTGTCCCGAGTTACTATCCGATCTTCCTGAGTCACACATTTCGATGAAGGCTCTTTCTCTCGATTTAGATGCTGAAAATTCAACTTTGAAAATTCTCGGTTTAAATTGGAACCCTCATACTGATGAATTTTTTTATACTTTCGACTGTTCTCTCCAAACATGCACTAAAAGAACAATTTTAAGTAATTTGGCCCGCATTTACGACCCTCTGTCTTTTTTGGCGCCAATAGTTTTAATTTTAAAATAATTGTTCAATACTGCTGGGCAGAAGACTTAAACTGGGACGACCCTGTCAGTCCGGAAATTGTTTTTAAATGGGAAAAATTTAAAAATGAATTAAAGTTTTTGCATTCTGTTAAAATTCCTCGTCAAATAATTTTGCCTAATGCTAGTCAAATCCAGCTAGTAGGATTTTGCGATAGTTCAGAACGGGCCTATTGTGCTGTCGCTTATATTCGAATTTTTTATTCTGATGGAAACATTAAAGTTTTTTTTGTTTGTAGTAAATCTAGAGTCGCACCGTTGCGTCGTAAACTAACTTTACCAAGACTAGAGCTTTTAGGAGCTGTTTTGTTGGCTAAATTAATGGATTTTTTACTAGAAACGTTCTCGGAAAAAATTAAATTTGATAAAATTCTTGCTTTTACTGATAGCACAGTGACCTTATCTTGGATTCAGGGATCTCCTCACAAATTTAAAACATTTGTTTCGAATAGAACTGCCTATATACAAGGAAGAATTAGCCCTGAGTTTTTGGCATTATGTTCCTACTGAACAAAATCCTGCTGACTGCGGTACTAGGGAAATGTATCCCTCTGATTTACAAAGATTTTATTTTTGGTTAGAAGGGCCTTCTTTTCTAAACCAACCTACAAATACTTGGGATTTTATGACAGTTACTTACGATGGGAATGCAGTTTTGGAAGAACAGCGAAAAAATATTTTTAACGTTTTTACTTGCGAACAAACAGTTGAATATTATGTAAACAACTTGTTTGAAAAATACAGTTCTCTTTTTAAAATTAAGAGAATAGTTGCTTACTTTTTGCGAGGGTTACAAAAGTTTAAAAATCCCTCATACAATTTTGCTACTGATTACCTTACAAATCAGGATTACTACAAAAGCTTACTTTTTATTTCGAAATGCGTACAATCTTTTTCTTCCAAAAAGAAATTGAATTACTAAAAGATAAGAAACAGCTTCCAAAAGCTTTTCAAAAATTATGTCCATTTTTGCATAATGAAAGCTACGATTTGCTTCGTGTTGGAGGCCGTTTATGCCATTCAAATTATCATACGATAAAAAATTTCCAATTCTTTTGCCTTCTAGTGCAAAATTCACTGAATTACTGATTTTAGATTTGCATCGCAGCAATCTTCATTGTGGTATACAGACCACAACTTTTTTACTAATGCAAAACTTCTGGGTATTGTCTGCTAAAAAGGTAGTGAGAAAAGTTTTAAGTTCTTGCCATACTTGCTGGAAAACTAAACCTAACTCTCTTCAACCCCCTATGGGTAACCTACCGAAATTTAGAGTTTCCGAAGCAAAGGTGTTCGAAAATGTAGGTATAGATTTTTGTGGTCGTTCACGATTACTCTTGGTCGGACCAGAGGTGCAAAAACCATGAAAGCATATGTCTGTTTATTTATCTGTTGCGCTGTTAAAGCCGTGCATTTAGAGTTAGTCTCTGATATGACATCAGAAGCCTTTCTGGCTGCTCTGCGCCGCTTCATAGCTAGAAGAGGACTATGCTCAAAGATCTCTTCAGACTGCGGGACCAACTTCGTGGCCTCTGAAAAATACTTGCGACAAATTTTTTCTGATTGCGTGAAGGGGGAAGGTATAGTTTGGTCTTTTAACCCACCTGCTGCTCCCCACATGGGAGGCATTTGGGAATCAAACATTAAATCTTTAAAGACTCATCTTCACAGGGTAGTTGGAAATCAAATACTCACCTATGAGGAATTAAATACGGTTTTAACCCAAGTTGAAGCCATAATGAACTCACGTCCTTTATGTGCCTTAAGCACCGATCCTACTGATCTGGCGGTCTTGACTCCTAATAATTTTTTAAATTTGAGGCCTCCAGGTACAATACCCGATCCAAACTACTGCGATATTGCGTTAAACAGGCTGTCCAGGTGGCAACTGTTGCAAAGAATGCACCGCGATTTTTGGATTCGCTGGCATCGCGAATATTTGCACACTTTGCAACAGCGAGCCAAATGGCACCAACCTCTTGCTTCCATTGATATTGGTACTATGGTACTGATCAAAGATGAAAATTCCACTCCATTGGATTGGCCCCTAGGCCGCATTGAAGACCTTATTAAAGGTTCTGATAATATTCCACGGGTTGCTATTGTAAAGACTACTAAAGGTACCTACAAACGGCCTTTGGTAAAACTATGCGCCCTGCCTACAAATTAAACTCTCTGAAATGCCCCTGGGCATTCTCAGGGGGGTGGGAAATGGTTCGTCCCGCCTTCCTTTTTGTAAATATGTTCTTTTTACTATAATTTACCAAATTGGTTCGAATTAGGCTATTTGGTGATTCACTAGAGCATTTTCTATTTTTTGTTTATTTAGTATTAATTAACTAATTAAGTACTTAAAATTACTGGGTTATTTGCATTTGAAACTCCCGCGGTTTTAAAGGCAAATATTACAATTTGCTATAATCAATTTACTTTACATAAAATGCATTTTGAATTACTAAGGTTCCTAGTTCCTTTAATATGGACCTTCGTAATCTCATTCCCTCCTACTTATTCCCTTTTCTCCTACGCCTATGGATTAACGACGCCACTGGGCGCCATGTGGGAGAATGAACGCAGCAGCGATACCTGCTGCCGCAACACAGAGAACCGTTTCGCCTTCGAACGATAATACACGCGTGTTAGCGACTCTCCTACCACAGGCATGTGGGGTGCAAAAACTACGGTTAGACAGTGCGTCCTCCCATGAGTTCCACTTCCTGTATAAAAATGGTAAGTGAAAATGCATTATTTTTACCTTACATACATTTGTTTATTGCTACACTAACCTAGAAGGTAAACTAGACCATTTCAGAATCCCTTGTACCAGCTTAGCCTATGACCTTATTCCCTTAAAATTACAGTCCACATCTGACACCGTTAAATTCCAGACAACTCTCCTTTCTGGACCACCAGGGAGCCCCATAGATAGATATATATTTATTCATTCATAGCATCTATATTGCCTTAGGAAATTAATTATAAATCTTTGCCCCAAGCGAAATAAACATCCTTTGTGTATGGGATAGGTTTGAATAAAACATAAAATAATACGGATTTTTTTTTGTGATCTTTAAAAATAGCCCCATAATTTTCTCTAAAGTACTTAGTATTTAGAAAATTGGATAAAACCTAATTATTTCAGTTTATTTTGCTTATAATATAGAAAGAAATATATGGAGAGGATATCTTTAACACTTTGTGGTTTGTATCCTAGCAAGAATATTACACATGCAACTAATTGATACTTTTTGTAGAATATCTATCAATCTTTGTTTAATGTCATTGCAATCATTCTCAAAAATGAGTCGTTTTTAGGTTAAAGGCCACCAAAAATAGGAAATTGTGCAAATTCAAAAATGACGACCAAATGGTTGATATCATACCTCGAAGACTATTACTCTAACAAAAACACTTTTTAGCATTTTTGTATAAAATTTAGTTTCAAACTCTTTTACAAACACCAAGGGATTTGAGAAAAACAGAATTTGGGCGCCATTTTTTTAAAAAAACTTCTTTTAATATTATGGACAGTCAACCCTATAATTGTGCCAAGTTTCGGACCTTTTGCACCAAAACTGAATTTATGTCTCTAATGATTAAACTACTTAACTAATTTTAAGTCTAAAGCCCATAGCACAGGGTTGAATAGCTGTCGCAAGTATTTAATGTATTACAAAAGCAATCAATCAACCGTCGAAAACTACCAGAATAATCAAAGAAATGTAAGAAGACTAACAAAATTAGTTCAATTATTTCAATAGATAAAAAATACAATAATAATCGTCTACAAAGCCCCTTCTAAAATATCAGACCCGAAACGTTTCCGAGAATTCGATTAAACATTCCAAGGGTAAAAAGCAGGTAATATCTGAAATTACATAGTACAAAGAAATCCGTCTCTAAAATCTAAACCACAAGGTTGCCAAATTTCTGAAATCGCTGCGACGCGGTCGTAACACGCAAAATACCTTTTATACCACCGAGGTGACTTAGTAGACCGTTTAGTTTCAGTAAAAGCGCCGCTAGCGCCACCGGTAGATACGTGAACTACACGGCCAAAAAGTAGCTATATTGTGACCACAGAACAAAATTTTGCACACAGCTTGCTAAATGTGTCAGGAGTCATCCCTGAAATTTTTATTGAAAAACGTTGACACCTCAAAAAAAAAATATATATATATATATATATATATATATATATATATATATATAGATATATATATATATATATTGATGCACTCGGCGTTGTCACCTCGGCGTTAAGGATATGATTACCTGACCTCACCTATTTCTAGTGGTGTTAGCCCATATATAGGTACATATATGACATGAGGGGAAGTTCCTTTACCAGAATTTCAAAAGAGGGGTAAATAATTTTTTTTTCAAATATTTGATAAATACGTGGAATACGTTTGGACCTCAGACCGATATACAACCTTTGGATATGTGCTATTTCCTGCCACCTCAGGCACTGTTGCCGGTTTTATTAAGGTGATAACGTATGGTGTAAGTCTATAAGCAACAATAGCTTTATCTAACTAAATTTAAATATTAAATATAAGGTAACAACGTTTTACTTTTACTTAGGGACACTTTAGGAAATATAAAAACTTTAAAAGGTTGCAAAAGTTTGTAAGAAAAGATTAATGGTGACAACGTACTGTCTATAAATAAAAAACCGAACATTTATACTTTTATTATAGAAAAACTTGCTGTTATTTTTTTTTTGGAAAACACATTTTGAGGTTTTGTGATCTCAGAAAAGTTGCATTGCTTGAAAGTCCTAAATACAATTTTTGTTGAAAAATGGTTTACTTACTGTCAAAAATTCTACACATAGATCCGATAAACATTAAAAGGAAATTGTCAAAAATACACTCCATGGAATGCAGAAAAAATTAATACATTATCTTAATTTATATATTGTTGGGTTTGCAATGTTTATGACATGATTGATATGATGATTTTTTTAAATTATTTATCCGTAACAAAAAAATTAATACAAAAGAAATTGTGATAATTAGTTAAGCCGTTTAAAACAGAAAAAGCATATACAGGAATGATGTGTTTGCCCATGCCACAGCTCAACGCGAATATTATTAATCTAATAATAACCACCAGCAATCACAAGGCTCAAATGTTTACGTGATGACAGAATTTGTAAATGACATTCTTTATCAAAAAAGTTTCACGGGCGAATCCTCAGGTGTAAAGTAGCTTGGGGACGCGCTTCGGCTCCCAGAAGACTAAGCCCTGGATTTTTTAAATTGGAAGGAATTTCACGAGGTAAAAAGTCTTAACAAAAAAGTTTTACGGGCAAGTCCTCAGAGGTAAAGGTAGCTCGGGGAAGCGTTTCGGCCTCATTGGGCCTTATTCAGCCCCAGCATAAACATGAAATGAAATGATCATGTCGGTATCTGAAAAAGAAATACGAAATATGGTGTTTACTGAGGAGAGACCAACAGTCAATTTGCAGCTTTGACATTCTTTATTATTTAATTTCCAAGTCATATCAAAATTATAATATCTTAATGTTTAATTTAGCACTGTGCCTAAGAGTCATTTGCAGCCGTAATAGCCAAGTTTACAAAAACATTTCCAAACTAGTGAGAATCTTTCATTTTAAAATTTGTATTGGAGAACTTGGCTTTACTTTTATCTCAATTCTTGTAACGGAACACCACTCTCGCGTACTTGGCTTTTTTTACATGAAATGTTTTTGTTATGATTTCACTCCTTTTTTAAAGGATTTGGATAATATTTAAATTTTAAAGTAGTGTGGAAATGTGAGGAATATTATTCAAAAGTTTTGCAATGCCTTATTAAAAATTTTAAGGTTTTTTTTATATTTTCCTACGGATTTATCAAGGCTAATTTTACATAACTTTACATTTATGGGGGAGGAAAGTAAATTAAATTTTGGTGCTTTTAAATTTTTTACTATACTTAGTTTTATCATAGTTCCTATCAGTCTTCCAAAGCTCAGCTCTCTAGGGTTTATGGAAGAGGAGAATGTTACTTTTACATAATTTTACATTTAAAGGGGAGGGAAGTAAATTAAAATTTTGGGGTTTTTAAGTTTTTTCCTATAGTTTTGTCATATTTCCTATCAGTCTGACATAGCTCACCTTTCTAGCGCCTCTGGAAGTGTGCAGTGTTACTTTTACATAACTTTACATGTATGGGGGAGAGGAGTGAATTAGTTTTTTAGGGTTTTTTGATTTTTTCCAATGGTTTGGTCACAATTTCTCTCAGTATGCCAAGTTTCAGCATTATAGCGTGTTAAATTTAAATTTTCGTAAATTAAAAAGTTAAACCTCTCGTAGTTCAAACGCGGCCATAGGTATTAAAAATCGGCTTTGATGTTTGAAAACGTCTCGAAAATCAATCTCAGTCCACTTGCTTTTATCTATCTCTGCTAGAAATACCTAAAATCCCCAAAAAACATCGAAATTGGCCCAACCTGTACAAGTCATGTTTAAATTTGTCACAAAATACATTAGGGACTTATTGGAGTAAAGCGCGGGTAACGGGGTAATTCCCCTCTCTAAAAAAATAAATGCACAAATATTTTTTCCGTCGGCCATTACCCCCCCTAAATTTAGGTCAAAATTCGCGCTTGCCAGGCAGTAATAGTACCAAGCAATATTTTGTCAATTTTACATTAAACGATGACAGCTGATCGACGAGTTACTTTTAAATTCAACTTCGGTATGTCAAGTTTGTAGTACCTACCCACTCCAGTGGCGCACCCAGGGATAGTTCTTGGGGGGGGGGGAGTGCGAGGCCTCTGGGGTCGGCCCGAAGCCTCATGATGGCGAATTTTATACTCTTTAATCTTTTTATTCAGGAAATATGTGGAAAATCTCTAAAAAAATCTTAGGCATGGGGGGGCCCGGCCCCCGAGACCCTCGCCCCTCTGGGTACGCCCATTCATACTTCTAAGTAAAACGGTAAAACCGGATTCATTTCTTTGAAATATTCAATTTTTTTTTAAATGGGTGCTATTATGATGTAAAGCAAAACATACGTAATTTGACACATGAAAATCATTTTTATCCATATTTAAGTATTTTTACCTTCCTAGCCCGCAAAGCAATGCCTAGAGAATGTATTATTTTCGACGAAAAAAAAAATTTGAGATAACGCCAAAAATATATTTGGGTGTATTTTGACCTATCTTAGCAATATCGTCGTGATGTCTGTCTGTTTGTGTGTGTGTGTGTAGGTGTGTGTGTGTGTGTGTGTGTGTGTGTGTGTAGGTGTGTGTGTATGTGTGTGTGTGTATGTGTATATTATTTCTGTCCGTAACGCGATAGCTCCCAAACCGCTGAACTGATTTTCATATAATTTTCAGGTAAAATAGTGTTCGCCACTCTAAAGAGCTGGTTTGTTTTTGGTCAAAATCCATTAACGCTAATGATAGTTTTTTACAATTAAAAAATTTAAAAAATTCTAACTTACTAATGGAGCGTCGTATCAATATACGGTTTATAGTAGGCTACATTTTGCTTAATAATTTGTGTAATATCCAAAAACTTCATAGGAGCTTTAGTTTCTGAGTTATTTACAAAAAACTGTTTTCAGGGCTGATATATCATGGCTTCACTTGTGTGCTAATAGGCTAGCTAGGAAGGTATCAGATCCGTCATGGATCCATTTATTTTACTTGCATACACTAAAATGTAAAAGACTCCTTCGATCAATATTTGAAATGTGCTTTTTCTTGTAAATTCTTTTGAAAAAGTTGTTTTTTTCAATTTTAGCGCTTTGTACTTCATGCAAGAAATTGGTTGCAAATATGCAGAATTATTGTTAAAAGATTCTTTTGGTTTTTAAAAATTTTATAGGACGTTATACTAAATATTCATATGTGTTCTGGACCAAAAAAGAGATACAAAAAGTAAAATATTTCCCTGCTATCTCATATTTTCAACATACCTTTTTTAAATGATTACTGCTTGTTTAAAGGATTTGGATAATATTTAAGTTTTAAAGTAGTAAAATATGCGGGATATTGTTCAAAACTTTTGAAATGCATATTAAAAATGTTGAAGTTTTTTATATTTTCCTATGGTTTTATCATAGTTCCTATCAGCCTTCTAAAGCTCAGCTCTCTAGTGTCCCTGGAAGTAGGCACAGGTAATTTTACATAACTTTACATTTATAGGGGAGGAAAGTAAATTAAATTTTTGGTGTTTTTAAATTTTTTTCTATAGTCTTCCAGAGCTCAGCTCTCTAGCGTTTCTAGAAGTGGACAATGCTAATTTACATAACTTTACATTTATAGGGGAGGGAAGTTAATTAAACTTTGGGTTTTTTTAATTTTCTTTTATAGTTTTATCATAGTTCCTATCAGCCTTCCAATACTCAGCTCTCGAGCTGTCTGGAACTGGGCAATGTTACTTTTACACACTTTTACATTTATAGGGGAGGGAAGTAAATTAGAATTTTGGGGTGTTTTAATTTTTTTCTATAGTTTTATCATAGTTACTATCGGCCTTCCAAAGCTCAGCTCTCTAGTGTGTCCGGAAGTGGGCAATGTTACTTTTACATTACTTTACATTTATAGGGGAGGAAAGTAAATTATAATTTTGAGGTTTTTAATTTTTTTTCTATAGTTTTATCATAGTTCCTATCAGTCTGCCATTTCTGGAAGTGGGCAATGTTACTTTTACATAATTTTACATGTGTGGGGGAAGGGAGTAAATCAGAATTTTGGGGTTTTTTGGTTTATTTTTTCCAGGGGTTTGGTCATAATTTCCATAAGTCTGCCAAATTTCAGCTTTGTACTTGAGTGAGTGAGTGAGGGAGTGGCAATTTCGACGTTTTTTGAAATTTCGTAACTACTTTACTACTTTATGGAATTCCATGAAACTTGGAAGGGTTGTTAACTTTATGAAGATCTACGACTGTGCAAAGCTTGAGATTCGTAGCTCATTCCGAAGTAGAGTTTTAGATAGGTCAAATATCGGCTGAAATGTTTCAAGAAATGATGGTATACGACGCGCGAACCTAATAAACGAAACCTATAAAAATAATACAGGTTTTTTTTCAAAATAGCCCATGAAGTCTTAGGTACTTAGTTTTTAGAAAATTAGATAAAACCTAATTATTTCAGTTTATTTTGCATATAATATAGAAATACATATATGTGGGTAGACCTAAAACTTTATGGTTTGTATCTTACCAAGAATATTACCCATGCAACAGATTAATAATTTTTGTAGAATATTTATCTATCTTTATTTCATGTCATTTCAATCATTCTCAAAAATGAGTAACTTTTAATTTAAGAGCCACCAAAAAAACAAATTGGACAAATTCCAAAATGAAAAAATAGTTAATATCATACCTCTGAACCTTGTTTTTAGTCTAACAAAAAACACAGTTTGGCATTTTCGTATAAAATTTTGTTGGCTATAATTTTTGTTTCAAACTTTGTACAAAAACCAAGTTATTTAAAAAAAAAGAGAATTCTTACGCCATTTTTTTTAAAAAGCGGCGTGAGCAGGTATCGCTCTATAATTGTGCCAAGCTTCGGACCTTTTGCACCAAAACGTCATATTATATGGTTAAACTAATTTCAAGTCTTGCCCATAGGAAAGTGTCTGAATAACTGTCGCAAAAATCTATTATATTACAAAATCAATCAAGTCAAGTTAAATAAAACCGTTAAAAACTACCAGCCAGAATAAGCAAAAAAATGTAAGAAGACTAGCAAAATTAGTCATATTATTTCAATAAGATAAAAAATACAATAATAATCCTTTACAAAGCCCCTCTTAAAATATCAGACCAGGCACACGTTTCTGAGAATTCTATTAGATATTCCAAGGATAAAAAAAGCAGGTACAAATTACATATAACAAAGAAACCCGTAGCGTCTAAAATCTAATCTGCAATGTTGCCAAATTTCTGAGGCCGCTGCGACGCGGTTTTAATACGCAGAATACGTTTTATACCACCGAGGTGACTCAGTGGACCGTTTAGTTACAGTAAAAGCGACGCTAGCGCCACCGGTAGATACGTGAACTACACGGCCAAAACGTAGCTATATATACCAT
Source organism: Aspidapion aeneum (assembly GCA_963576565.1). Lineage (NCBI taxonomy): Eukaryota > Metazoa > Arthropoda > Insecta > Coleoptera > Brentidae > Aspidapion > Aspidapion aeneum. Next base: position 180,829,894 of record OY755038.1, on the reverse strand, counting down.
TTTGTGACCTCAGAACAAAATTTTGCACACAGCTTGCTGAGTGTGCTAGGAATCGTCCCTGAAATTTTTATTGAAAAACGTTGTCACCTCAAAAAAGTGAGGTACTAAAGTTATATATGAGGTGACACCGTAGTTTATATACTTAGTTTTGAGGTGGCTAAGTACCTTTTAACAATATATATATATATATATATATATATATATATATATATATATATATATATATATATATATATATATTGCTGCACTCGGCGTTGTCACCTCGGCGTTAAGGATATGACGACCTGACCTCACCTATTTCTAGTGGTGTTAGCCCATATATAGGTACATATATGACATGAGGGGAAGTTCCTTTACCAGAATTTCAAAAGAGGGGTAAATAATTTTTTTTCAAATATTTGATAAATACGTGGAATACGTTCGGACCTCAGACCGAGATACAACCTTTGGATATGTGCTATTTCCTGCCACCTCAGGCACTGTTGCCGGTTTTATTAAGGTGATAACGTATGGCGTAAGCACCAATAGCTTTATCTAACTAAATTTAAACATTAAATATAAGGTAACAACGTTTTACTTTTAATTAGGGACACTTTAGGAAATATAACAACTTTAAAGGTTGCAAAAGTTTGTAAGAAAATATTAATGGTGACAACATACTGTCTTTAAATAAAAAACCGAACATTTATACTTTCATTATAGAAAAACTTGCTGTTATTTTTTTTGGAAAACACATTTGAGGTTTTGTGATCTCAGAAAAGTTGCATAGCTTGAAAGTCCTAAATACAATTTTTGTTGAAAAATGGTTTACTTACTGTCAAAAATTCTATACATAGATCCAATAAACATTAAAAGGAAATTGTCAAAAATACACTCTATGGAATGCAAAAAAAATTAATACATTATCTTAATTTATATATTTTTGGGTTTGCAATGTTTATGATATGAAAAATTATTTATCCGTAACAAAAAAACTAATAAAAAAGAAATTGTGATAATTAGTTAGATAAGCCGTTTAAAACAGGAAAACCATATACAGGAATGATGTGTTTGCCCACACCACAGCCCAACGCGAATAATATTAATCTAATAATAACCACCAGCAATCACAAGGCTCAAATGTTGATGTGATGTCAGAATTTGCAAATGACATTCTTTATCAAAAAAGTTTCACGGGCGAATCCTCAGAGATAAAGTAGCTTGGGGACGTGTTTCGGCTCCCAGAAGACAGCCTAAGCCCTGGATTTTTTTAAATTTGAAGGAATTTCACGAGGTAAAATGTCTTAACAAAAAAGTTTTACGGGCAAGTACTCAGAGGTAAAGGTAGCTCGGGGAAGCGTTTCGGCCTCATTACGCCTCATTCAGCCCGAGCATAAACATGAAATAAAATGATCATGTCGGTATCTGAAAAAGAAATAGGAAATATGGTGTTTACTGAGGAGAGACCAACTGTCAATTTGCAGCTTTGACATTCTTTATTATTTAATTTCCAAGTCATATCAAAATTATAATATCTTAATGTTCAATTTAGCACTGTGCCTAAGAGTCATTTGCAGCCGTAATAGCCAAGTTTACAAAAACATTTCCAAACTAGTGAGAATCTTTCATTTTAAAATTTGTATTGGAGAACTTGGCTTTACTTTTATCGCAATTCTTTTAACGGAACACCACTCTCGCGTACACTCCTTTTTTAGAGGATTTGGATAATATTTAAGTTTAAAAGTAGTAAAATGTGAGGAATATTATTCAAAAGTTTTGCAATGCCTCATTAAAAATTTTGAGGTTTTTTTTATATTTTCCTATGGTTTTATCATAGTTCCTATCAGCCTTCTAAAGCTCAGCTATCTAGTGTTCCTCGAAATAGGCAATGCTAATTTTACATAATTTTACATTTATAGGGGAGGAAAGTCAATTAAAATTTTGGTGCTTTTAAATTTTTTACTATACTTAGTTTTACGGTCTAGGACAACCGTGCGCCGCCAACTCGGCGCCGCCAACTGGGCGTCAAGCCAACTGGGCGCCGGGATAACTCGGCGCCGCCAACTGGGCGCCGGCCAACTCGGCGCCGGACTAAAAATTTTTTTTTTGATAAAATGGGTAGATGGAAAATAAAATATATTATTTATATAAAAACATCTTTAAAAAATCCTTTACGCAATTTTTTAGAAGCTTTTATTTAGCTTCAGATGTTCTGTCTAACTATCTATCAAATCTTGTGAAGCGTTTTTGACACACTTCCAATTATCCGATTTGGATGATATTTGGTACACACGTAGTGGTCCCATGACAATACAACATTAAGGACAAAAAAATCCTCCCACCCCTACCCTCACCCCTTCTATAGAAAAATGTGTTTTTGACACACTTCCCGTTATCCGATTTGGATAAAATTTGGTATCCACATAGTGGTCCGATGATAATACAACAATAAGAAAAAAATATCCTCCCACCCGTACCCCCACCCCCTTCCATAGAAAAATTTGTTTTTGACACACATCCCGTTATCCGATTTGGATGAAATTTGGTACACATATAGTAATCCGATGACAATACAATATTAACGAAAAAAATGTCCTCCCACCTCTACCCCCACCTCCATTCATAGAAAAATGAGTTTTTGACACACTTCCCATTATCCAATTTGGATGAAATTTGGTATTCACATAGTGGTCCGATGACAATACAACATTTAAAATAAAAATATCCTCCCACCCCTACCCCCACCACCTTCCATAGAAAATGCGTTTTTGACACTCTTCCCATTATCCGATTTGGATGAAATTTGGTATAGGTACATATAGTGGTCCGATGACAATACAACATTGAAAAAAAAATCCTACCACTCCTACCCCCCACCCTCATCTATAGAAAAATGCGTTTTTGACACACTTCTCATTATCCGATTTGGATGAAATTTGGTACACACGTAGTGGTCCCATGACAATACAACATTAAGAAAAAAAAGAAAAAAATATCCTCTCACCACTACCCTCACCCCTTCAATAGAAAAATGTGTTTTTGACACACTTCCCGTTATCCGATTTGGATAAAATTTGGTATACACATAGTGGTCCGATGATAATACAACAATAAGAAAAAAATATCTTCCCACCCCTACCCCCACCCCCTTCCATAGAAAAATTTGTTTTTGACACACATCCCGTTATCCGATTTGGATGAAATTTTGTATACATATAGTGATCCGATGACAATACAATATTAAAAAAAAATATCTTCCCACCTCTACCCCCACCTTTTTCATAGAAAAATGAGTTTATGACACACTTCCCATTATCCGATTTGGATGAAATTTGGTATTCACATAGTGATCCGATGACAATACAACATTGAAAATAAAATTCCTACCACTCCTATTTCCACCCTCATCTTTAGAAAAAAGCGTTTTTGACACACTTCCCATTATCCGATTTGGATGAAATTTGGTATACATATAGTGGTCCGATAACAATACAACAATAATGAAAAAATGTCCTCCCACCCCTACCCCCCACTCCTTCCATAAAAAATGCGTTTTTGGCACACTTCACTTCAAATGACTTTTATAAAATTTGGTATATGCATAAAGGTCCGATGGCAATACAGCCCAAACAAAAAATATATTTCTACCTCTACCCCCACCCTCTCCTTCCCCCAATAGAAAAATGAGTTTCCAAACAACTCACGATCAGCGATTTCATTAAAATCTAGAATAAACTCTTCTTTATTTATTTACCTCTGCATTTTTCTGCTAGATTGATTCTTGCAAATAGTGATATTTAATTGATACGGATATCTTATCGTGCTAACATCGTCAAAATTTCCATCAGTCGGCCATCGCTTTTATTATTATGATAATATTAGAATGTTAGAAAATTATTTTTTAATTTTTAGTGCATTTTATAAGAGCTTGTGACTTAAAAAAATTTTTTTACTAATTTATTTCCGCAATTTTGGATCCGCCATTTTGATTTTTTTAAGTTTGGGTAAAAATTTTTGTTAAATTACCTCAAGCAATGTAATATTTTAAGTTTGAGACAAATCGGTTAGTAAATAAGAAAATTCGCCATTTTGGATCGGCCATTTTGATTTTTTTACGTTTGAGTAAAAAATTTTGTTAAATGATCTTAAGCAATGTAATATTTCAAGTTTGAGACATCGGTTAGTAAATAAGAAAATCCGCCATTTTGGATGGAAAAATGCAGAGGTAAATAAATAAAGAAGAGTTTATTCTAGATTATAATGAAATCGCTGATCGTGAGTTGTTGGAAACTCATTTTTTTATTGGGGGAAGGAGAGTGTGGGGGTAGAGGTAGAAATATATTTTTTGTTTGGGCTGTATTGCCATCGGACCTTTATGCATATACCAAATTTTATAAAAGTCATTTGAAGTGAAGTATGTCAAAAACGCATTTTTTATGGAAGGGGGTGGGGGTAGGGGTGGGAGGACATTTTTTCATTATTGTTGTATTGTTATAGGACCACTATATGTATAGTGGTAGTATTTTTTTTCAATGTTGTATTGTCATCGGACCACCATATGTATACCAAATTTCATCCAAATCGGATAATGGGAAGTGTGTCAAAAACTAATTTTTCTATGAAAGGGGGTGGGGGTAGAGATGGGAGGATAGTTTTTCTTAATATTGTATTGTCATCGGATCACTATATGTATACCAAATTTCATCCAAATCGGATAATGGGAAGTGTGTCAAAAACGCATTTTTCTATAGATGAGGGTGGGGGTAGGAGTGGTAGGATTTTTTTTTCAATGTTGTATTGTCATCGGACCACTATATGTATACCAAATTTCATCCAAATCGGATAATGGGAAGGGTGTCAAAAACGCATTTTCTATGGAAGGGGGTGGGGGTAGGGGTGGGAGGATATTTTTATTTAATGTTGTATTGTCATCGGACCACTATGTGAATACCAAATTTCATCCAAATCGGATAATGGGAAGTGTGTCAAAAACTCATTTTTCTATGAAAGGGGGTGGGGGTAGAGGTGGGAGGATATTTTTTCCTTAATATTGTATTGTCATCGGATCACTATATGTACACCAAATTTCATCCAAATCGGATAACGGGATGTGTGTCAAAAACAAATTTTTCTATGAAAGGGGGTGGGGGTAGAGGTGGGAGGATATTTTTTTCTTAATATTGTATTGTCATCGGATCACTATATGTATACCAAATTTTATCCAAATCGGATAACGGGAAGTGTGTCAAAAACACATTTTTCTATAGAAGGGGTGGGGGTAGGGGTCTGGAGGATATTTTTTTCTTAATGTTGTATTGTCATGGGACCACTACGTGTGTACCAAATTTAGTTATAGTTATATAGTTAGTTAGTTAGACAGAACATCTGAAGCTAAAAAAAGCTTGTAAAAAATTGCGTAAAGGATTTTTTAAAGATGATTTTATATAAATAATATATTTTATTTTTTATCTACACATTTTATCAAAAAAAATTTTTTTAGTCCGGCGCCGAGTTGGCCGGCGCCCAGTTGGCGGCGCCGAGTTGGCCCGGCGCCCAGTTGGCCCGGCGCCCAGTTGGCGGCGCCGAGTTGGCGGCGCCCAGTTGGCGGCGCCGAGTTTGCGGCGCCCAGTTGTCCCATTCCGTTAGTTTTATCATAGTTCTTATCAGTCTTCCAAAGCTCAGCTCTCTAGCGTTTCTGGAAGAGGAGAATGTTAATTTTACATAACTTTACATTTAAAGGGGAGGGAAGTTAATTATAATTTGGGGTTTTTTAATTTTATTTTATAGTTTTATCACAGTTTCTATCGGCCTTCCGAAGATCAGCTCTCTAGCGTATCTGGAAGTGGGCAATGTTACTTTTACAGAACTTTACATTTATAGGGTAGGGAAGTAAATTAAAATTTTGGGGTTTTTAAGTTTTTTTCCTATAGTTTTGTCATATTTCCTATCAGTCTGACATAGCTCAGCTCTCTAGCGCCTCTGGAAGTGGGCAGTGTTACTTTTACATAACTTTACATGTATGGGGGAGAGGAGTGAATTAGAATTTTCGGGTTTTTTGATTTTTTCCAATGGTTTGGTCACAATTTCTATCAGCTTTGTAGCGTGTTAAATTTAAATTTTCGTAAATTAAAAGTTAAACCCCTCGTAGTTCAAACGCGGCCATACGTATTAAAAACCGGCTTTGATATTTGAAAACGTCTCGAAAATCAAGCTCAGTCCACTTGCTTTTATCTATCTCTGCTAGAAATACCTAAAATCCCCAAAAAACATCGAAATTGGCTCAACCTGTACAAGTCATGTTTAAATTTGTCACAAAATACATTAGGGACTTATTGGAGTAAAGCAATGCAGAAAGGATAACGGGGTAATTCCCCCCTCTAAAAAAATAAATGCACAAATATTTTTTCCGTCGACCATTACCCCCCTAAATTTAGGTCAAAATTCGCGCTTGCCAGGGAGTAATAGTACCAAGCAATATTTTGACAATTTTACATTAAACGATGACAGCTGATCGACGACTTACTTTTTAATTCAACATTGGTATGTCAAGTTTGTAGTACCTACCTACTCCAGTGGCGCACTCAGGGATAGTTCTTGGGGGGGGGGGGGGGGCGAGGCCTCTGGGGTGGGCCCGAAGCCTCATGATGGCGAATTTTATACTCTTTAATCTTTTTATTCAGGAAATATGTGGAAAATACGCCCATTCATACTTCTAAGTAAAACGGTAAAACCGGATTCATTTCTTTGAAATATTCAATTTTTTTTTAAATGGGTGCTATTATGATAAACAAGCAAAACATACGTAATTTGACACATGAAAATCATTTTTATCCATATTTAAGTATTTTTACCTTCCTTGCCCGCAAAGCAATGGCTAGAGAAGGTATTATTTTCGACGAAAAAAAAAATTTGAGATAACGCCGAAAATATATTTGGGTGTATGTGTGTGTATGTGTATATTATTTCTGTCCGTAACGCGATAGCTCCCAAACCGCTGAACTGATTTTCATATAATTTTCAGATAAAATAGTGTTCGCCACTCTAAAGGGCTGATTAGTTTTTGGTCAAAATCCATTAATGCTAGATAGTTTTTTGACAATTAAAAAATTTAAAAACTTTCTAATGGAGCGTCGTATCAATATGCGGTTTATAGTAGGCTACATTTTGCTTAATAATTTGTGTAATAACCAAAAACTTCATAGGAGCTTTAGTTTCTGAGTTATTTACAAAAAACTGTTTTCAGGGCTGATATATCATGGCTTCACTTAAAGTGTGCTAATAGGCCAGCTAGGAAGGTATCAGATCCGTCATGGATCCATTTATTTTACTTGCATACACTGAAATGTAAAAGACTCCTTCGTTCAATATTTGAAATGTGCTTTTTCTTGTAAATTTTTTTGAAAAAGTTGTTTTTTCAATTTTAGCGCTTTTGTACTTCATGCAAGAAATTGGTTGCAAATATGCAGAATTATTGTTAAAAGATCCTTCTGGTTTTTAAAATTTTTATAGGACGTTATATTAAACATTCATATTAAAATGTGTGTTCTGGAGCAAAAAATAGATACAAAAAGTATATCTCATATTTTTAACATACCTTTTTAATGATTACTGCTTGTTTAAAGGATTTGGATAATATTTAAGTTTTAAAGTAGTAAAATATGCGGGATATTGTTCAAAACTTTTGAAATGCATATTAAATGGTTTTATCATAGTTCCTATCAGCCTTCTAAAGCTCAGCTCTCTAGTGTCCCTGGAAGTAGGCAAAGTTAATTTTACATAACTTTACATTTATGGGGAAGAAAAGTAAATTAAAATTTTGGTGTTTTTAAATTTTTTCCTATAGTTTTCCAAAGCTTAGCTCTCTAGCGTTTCTAGAAGTGGACAATGCTAATTTACATAACTTTACATTTATAGGGGAGGGAAGTTAATTAAACTTTGGGGTTTTTTAATTTTCTTTTATAGTTTTATCATAGTTCCTATCAGCCTTCCAATGCTCAGCTCTCGAGCTGTCTGGAAGTGGGCAATGTTACTTTTGTACACTTTTACATTTATAGGGTAGGGAAGTAAATTAGAATTTTGGGGTGTTTCATTTTTTCTATAGTCTTATCAAAGTTACTATCGGCCTTCCAAAGCTCAGCTCTCTAGCGTGTCCGGAAGCGGGCAATGTTACTTTTACATTACTTTACATTTATAGGAGAGGAAAGTAAATTATAATTTTGAGGTTTTTAATTTTTTTCTATAGCTTTATTATAGTTCCTATCAGTCTGCCATTTCTGGAAGTGAGCAATGTTACTTTTACATAACTTTACATTGCGGGTGGGGGGGGGGGGGGAGTAAATTAGAATTTTTGGGTTTTTTGATTTTTTCCAGGGGTTTTGTAACGTGTCATTTTTACGTTTAAGGCAACGTTACATATTTGTTTATTCAGGTAAATAATCAAGGCTCTTCGACTCGTCTTTCTGTACACAAATTAAGGGTATTTTATAGAGCTAGGTTTGGAGGTTATATAGTGTCTAGGAAATTACCTTAAAAGGAGGCATTCCATCGAATTACTGTGGACACTACGCACATCGCATCATCTGGACATCGTAATTGGAATTTAAGATCACAGGTTTCGGGAAAATCACATAATAACTTTTGATTGTTTTGTTTATCCGTAAAATTTCATAATTTTCTTTGACGTTCACGAATATAAACAGCTAATCTGCTGGGGAATGGCGGCGTTGCCGCATCACAAATGGTTTCAGTAACAGGAAGGAAACATTTAGATGAACATTTCATTCCCTTACGTTTATTTTCGAGGATATTGGGACAATCCGAACCTCATAGCTAGTTGTGATAGCACGAAAACATATTTAGGTCTACGGTTTGACCAGTAACAACCGAGGCTCCGCCCACTTTGTTATCTTTGTTAATTTGATAAAGAGAAGATAAAGTAAATACGAGTTGTGCACTTTCGTAAATGGAAGATGGACGAGGAATAAAAACCAGGACTGAAAGAGTAGACAAAATCGTATTTTTATATTATATAAATTTATATATAATCATAGTTATGTAAAGTTAATAACTAGCTCAGTTAGTCGGATTGAAGGGTTTGTAGGGCTGGCTAGTGGTGAGCAAACTTAACATCTGAACACACTTGTGCCGAGTTTGAGCAGTAGTTCAATGGGTATTTTTAGGTTCAAGTTCAGAAACAACTTTATTAATGTAGAATGTTTTACAAGAATGGCGTCAAACCATATGAATCTTAGAGAAAACATATATAAAGAGCAAAGGAAACTTTTGACTAAAACTGTAACTAAAATACAACTAAATTCTACACTTAGTATAGCTTTACTCATATGGGAATTGGTTGAGTGTTCGAATATTCCTGGGTTTGATACATGCTCGAATCTCCAGTAATTGAATTTACAATTGATGGTTTCAATGCTGACCTTCTTATAGTCCGGCTGGTTATTTTCCTCCTACTTGCTATGTTGGCTGGGGTCCGGTAGGCAAATGTTCGGTCTATGTATGGAGGGTGTCTTGACGTCCTTGTTATAAAAATTTCAACCGTGGAAATAGATCCGACAACACCTCAAGGTGCGTTTTACGTATTTGCAATGTCCCCTTGGTCGGTGCTGCCCCCTATATACCGGTATGGAACTATTGGTGTATTTCCTCATTGGTTAGTTTGAAAACCGCGGGTTTTTTCTTCCAGTCTTGCAACCGAAGTTAGAGATTTTTTGACGAAAAAGTTTTTTTATAAATAGGTTTGCATCCTTTATTTGAATTTAACCGGGAAAATTAGGTTGGTATTTTCGTTTTACTGTCCCCCACCACATTTACAAAACGGTTTCCGGCCACTTCATTTTTTTGTGTTCTCGACAAAGTGCTTTGTCTCTTCCTAACGAATTTTGGCTGGGTCGACAACAGTTTCTGGGATCGCCTTTGTTTTTGGTTATTGGCACTGCAGCGATTGCAGGAGATATCCCAGAAACTGTAGAAGTGAGTCCGTCGTGTTTAGGCGAATCCTGGAGTGACGCTCATACCCTCTGATGGGGATTTAAGTCGGCCTACGCCATTTGTACGGGAAATAAGAGCAGTGGTAAGTTCGATTTTATTTTTTCCATTTTTTTTATTATTTGAGGACTCTTCAAGATAATATTTGCCTCCCAAATTGTAATTATTTTTCTTGTGAAATGTACTTTTTTTTGACAAAAGACGTGAGGAATTGTTGGCGTTTTTATATTTTTGTTTTAACCACGTGTTGGATAAAAACTATATATTGTTTTCTCCTTTGGTTACAGCACCGTCCATTCCATCGACGGGACAGTTGTGCTGGTGGAACGAGGTTCTGTTCCATCGACAAGCCAGTTGTAACCCTGGGAAAGGTACGTTAGGATTAGTTTAGTTCATCTGTTTAAATCTACTTTACTTTATTGAGTCGACATGGGGTTCTCGATTTAAGTTACTAGGTGTAGGGGAACTTCGTGCAAAATTGACGAATTCCAGGAAACTGAAACATTTCCTTTTTCACAGGGTTTTACGCTCGGGCAAGGATCCCACAACCTTTCCACAACCATGTGCTGCCCTAGTACCATGTGCTAAGGGATCTTTAGGGGAGGCGCGAGCAAACCAGAGCAGCAGTAGCAGGAGTATGTCGGAAAACCAACAACACTTCCAGGTTTACCAAATAAAACACCAATAATCATTAAATAATTAAAGGACCAAGGTAGGAGCAAGCCTTAACTATAATTTTTTCATATATAATTCTCACAATATCATTTAGACATAATCTTCCATATATAATTTTGCACAGTTTAATTTTAACACTTCTTGTGAACGCAAGATAAAGGTATGACGTCATAGCCCCAATTTTGCGGTATATTGAAGATAATTTTTCTGTGAAATTTAAAGTGCTTTGCTATTTTGGCCCTTGTTTTCATCCATTTCATTTATTTTTTTATGTTTCCGGTAATTTTATTTGATTTTACCGTTGAATTATACAAGATGAACTAAATCTTTGTGTTATTTTTACAACCCAATGAACCAACTTTGCAGAGACAAAAGAGAGATGAGGTTATATTTTTTAGCGGTTTCCTTACATTGTTTTACCTCATGGGGTGGATCTCGGACTGGGTTGCTGTCTTCTACCTAACGTAGAATGATGACAGCAGATATTTGGTCCAGATCTCCCCTATGACGGAATAATTTTGGAAGTATATATGTTTTATTTTAACAATCATTCATATAATTGAGTCCTGCGCTACTGACTCAAAGGTAGATACACTGTGACCTGTTGGAAATGTCCATCTACCTGTAAAGTGCACCACTTGGAAATTGGAATATTTTTACAGGGTTTCACACAAATTTTTCTTGGCTGAGTTGTTTTAAAGTAAATATAGCTTAACAGGTGGTAGCTTTGTTTAATTGAAAGTATTAATTTTATTTTATTTTATTTTTTATTTTATTTTTATTTTGGAATCTATACAACAGGCATAAGCCCAATTACAGTATAGAAATGTACAGAAAATAGTTATATCTAAATAATACATAATAAGTTACAAGAAAAATCTAGTTTAATATTCTTAAGATAACAATTAAGATTAAAAACCCTAAACATACACACAACCACATTCATCAGGCACGCACACACACACACACACACACAGAAACACACATACATCATGAATAAAATCCTAAATTGAAACAAACAAACAAACAAAAACAACAGAAGAAAAAAAAGATATTCTGTTATTATTATTTTGGAAGTAGCTCTTTTATGTCCTTTACTGATAAATAAAAATAATCGAGATTTAATTTATTACACATATCACACATTTTAAAAAGCGGGGACGATTTCATGATATTGGTTCGTGCATTAGGAAGATAAAACGTCAGAGCCGACCGTGATGACTCTCTAGGTACCACAAAAGACAATCTATCTAATAGTTCGGAACAGTCAATTTTATTATGTAAAAGATTATGCAATAAGACTTGAGCAGAGTTGTTTCGTCTTATCTCTAGAGAACTAATATTAAATTTTCTCAAGAGCTCCGTATGAGGAAAACCCTGAAACGGGTAAAATCCTTCCGATTTTAAGTGTAAATACTTCAAAAATTTTCGTTGAATATTTTCAAGATTGTCCTTATGCACATTGTAGATTGGTGACCAAATCGCCGCAGCATACTCAAGTTGTGATCTAATGAGCGCACAAAAAAGGATCTTAATTGCCATTATATTTTGAAAATCTTGTGTACACCTCACGAGAAATCCATACATTCTGGAAGCTCTAGCAATTATAGATTCCATATGATCCACAAAAGTTAATTTGCTGTCAAATGTCACCCCTAAATCTTTAAAAGTACTAGGCCTTGTTAAAGTTAAGCTGTTTATTTGATAATCAAATTTTATAACATTTTTTGTTTTATTCGTATAAGTCATAATTTGGCACTTACTAATATTTAACTCCAAACGATTATTTAGACACCATTGATGGTTCATTCAAGTTTTTGCAAGTTTTGTTGCATTTTGACACAATCATCTATTGTTTTGATCACTCGCCATGCCTTAAAATCATCACAATACACCAAAAATTCAACATCCACAGTATGTCCAATGTCATTCACAAACAAATCAAAGAAAAGAGGTCCAAGGACAGATCCCTGAGGCACTCCTGAGGTAACAGCACAAGTTGTCGATCTGTGTCCACGCGACTCAACAAACTGTTTACGGTCTTTTAAGTAGGATTCAAAAAATTGGAGGCTAGCGGGATTGAAACCGAAATGAGCAAATTTCTGTAGTAAAATTTCGTGGTCAAGCCGATCAAAGGCTTTTGTAAAATCAGTATACACAACGTCTATCTGCCCCTGGTTATCAAGGACCTCAGCAATATTTTGTGTTATAACTAAAAGATTGGAAATTGTGGAGCGGTTTTTGATAAATCCATGTTGATTGGGAATTATTTGGCCAACAACCTGGGGGTAAATATGATTATACAACGAGATCTCGAAAACCTTAGCAAAATTGTTCATTATAGACACAGGTCTATAATTCTTCACATCCGACCTCTGATCTTTTTTAAATATTGGACAGACTCTAGATATTTTCCAAGCATCCGGAAATACTTTATGCTTCAAACATAAGTTAAACATTGCTAGCAGGGGTTTAACTAAAACAGGATAACAATCGCGCACAAAAAACGCAGGTATCTGGTCCGGTCCAGAAGACAACTTGGGTTTTATCTTTCTTAGTGCACATTCGACGTCCTTCTCTGTTAGTTCATTTATACCAATATTATTTCCACCAGTGCTATCCATAAAGTCACGTGCACTAATACTAAGTGATCCGAGTGAACAAGGTGCTGTAAACGACTGTTGAAAGAACTCCGAGAATGCACTTACAATATCATGGGGACTACCAAGTTGTTGACCGTTGTAAAACATATTTTCTGGAATGCCAGATGATTCTTTTTTACTGTTGATAAAAGACCAGAAGTGCTTAGGGTTTAATCTTATATTACTTTCTGAAGTACGAACAAAGTTCTTATATGAATCATCTATGTCTTTTTTTAATTTAGCACGTAATATATTAAACTGATTAAGGTGATCAATGTTTTGTGATTTTTTATATATATCATGAAGTTTCGATTTTTTCTTAATATCCTTTATAATACTGTACGAAAACCAAGGTGGATATTTTGAGGGTGGTCTAGGTTTATGGTGAGGAACACAAATGTCAAAAATACTGTACAGCCTCAAATAGAATAATTCACAGGATTTCTCTACTGAATTCTTATCAGAAACAAAGCTCCAATCTGTCTCAAGCATCATGTCTTAAAGTAATCTAAGATTTGCTCTTTTAAAATTGTATTTGTCTTTTAAATTGTAACTTATAGATTCCTCAAGTCTAATGTTTTTTTCTAAGTTTAAAAGTTGAATCGAAAGTGCTGGATGATGTTGAACTTCGCAAGTAAGTAAATCGACCGCCTTGTCGACTCGGGAGTTATTTTTCTCAAATAAAACGATGTCCAAGATTCTGCCGTTTTGATTTCTGATTAAATTACGCTGATCCAATTTTGTCAGTTCTAAAAATGAGAGTAGCATATTGACACAACTATCTGTCAATCCAGAATCTAAATATTGCACATAAGATGGTATATTAAAATCTCCTAAAATACAAATCCTTTTACCAAACAAGAAATCCATCGATGCTACAGCATTAAATATAGATTCCAAATCATCAGAATTCACAGGTGGTGGGATATATAGGACAATGAAAAATACAGGAGAGAACTTAAAGAATACTTTTATTACAAGCATGTCTATATGAGGCGGCACCATATATTTGTCCAAAGCACAACGGTGAGAAGTGAGGTTCCTATCGACAGCCAATAAAACTCTCCCACCCCTATTTACTCCCGGAATGTACCTATCAGATCTATAAATTGTGTATTTTTCAGCCATAAATTCGTTGTCAAATATAGAATTATTTAGCCATGTTTCCGTAAGTACCAGAATATCATAGGCCGAATGCGCACTCGAGCTGAGAATCTCAGCAGTCTTCGTGCGCATTCCACCGACGTTTTGGTAGTATACTGAAATAATAGAACTCGATTTATTATTTTTAATCGATTCAGAAAATTGTTTCACCTGAGGTGAGCTGTTAGTCGGAGTTTCACTGAAACCTAATAGTTGCTATTGCTCCAGGATGCCAGCCCGCAGTCTCGAGCATGCATTTTTGTAGGCTGTACAGCGCTTTAAATCCCATGCTGCATGGTTTGTATCACACCGATTTCGGTGTTGCCCATTGTTTAATTTAGTACAGTTAGGACAGGACATAGTGGTTGATACACAATTGATTATTTCATGATCTCGTCCGCACTTAGGACAACATAAAACTCGATCACAACTTTTCGACGAATGGTTGAATTCGCTACATCTATAACATCTCCTTACCTCCACACCATCAAACACACTGCAACAGTCATACCCTATAAAAACGTTACCTACTTTCGTTAACCTATCATACGTAAACCTATCAGTCTGCAATAATGCTTGATACAAATTACCGTTTTTCTTGGTTGGAAAGATCTTTAACACCTTACACACAGAGGTGCTGTTAATTAAATCCGTGTTTAATTTTTACATCACAGACAATAAAGAATTTTCATCAAAACCTTCAGAGAAACCAACAATGCGCACTAGAGGATGTATACCATTTAGTTGTTTAGTTAGGAGCCGGATAGCTTCGATTCCGCCAGTTTTATAAATCTCTCATTGTCTTCTATATTTTTGCACCCAATTACTATACCACCATCATTCACCGCTCGAATTTTCGAAAGACTAAATTCTGATTCACTAGGATTTATATTCGCCAATAGGTCTTGTTTCGTCTGGTCTACCGATTGAGCCTGTTTGGGCTTAATAATGACAGCAGGTTGAGTTTTGTTTTTAACGATTTGAGAATAACTTGCAGTTGCGGTGGCAGGTTTAGGAATAAAGCCATTGCTTATTGTGTCTTTTACCGTAGTCACCAGGTTCGCCTGTAAAGTCTCGACAGTCTTGTTGAGGGTTTCTAACGCCGACGATAAAGATTTTTCAACCAGCTGATTAATTTCTTTCTGATTCACAATAACGCACTTTTCTAGGCAATCATCACATCTCCAGGAAAGTCCTTGAATTTCATTCAGAAGTGTGGCAACATCCGCAGAATCGTGCAAGCAAGCAGAATGAACTGCTCGCGGGCACTGAGAACAAAATAAATGTTTTTTCGACTTGATATGTTTTCTTCACACACGTAACAAATCGTCATTTCTCCTTTATCAAAGGATCTTTACTCACTTTTTGATATCTCGGGACTGTGTATAATACACTACGTATTAGATCACTTTTTAAAATAATTCGGTTTAAAAAACCCACAAAAAACCATAACTATAAACAGAGCAACAACAGACGGTGTTTATTACCATATACACTAATTAGTAATTAAAGAAAAGGAAAATGAGTTTATTTTGCGTTGTCATTTTCTTTTCTTGTTTTTTGGTGGTAACTGTTGATCGCATTTAAGATCTTACGTCACTCAGTTACATCGGGTCAGAGGAGGGTACTACTACTAGTGTCGGCTCGGGAGGTTAGGAAACACAAGGCTAAAATCCCTAGAGCAACATATTGGCTGAAGATCAACGCCAGAGGTCCAGTTAACATTTTTTTTGGGGTATTTTTTTTGAAAGGCAGTTTTTAGGTCTTTGGTTTAGTTGTCTAGTTGTGTTTCGTGACTGGTAAAATTTTTTTTTGGTAGAAAATACGGCGTTGGGCTTTGGAGTGCATTTTTAAAAAAAATGACCTACGGGTATTTCTATCAATTAAAGTTTTTCTTGTTCACAATTATTTTTTTTCTGTATTTTTTTCTGCGTTCAGGTCATAGCTTGGTCATGGCCAATGGAGAGCAAACATTTATGTTTGAGCCTTGAGAGGTTTTGCCTGCTCCGGATTGAATACAGAGAAAATGGATTTGAAGCCCAACTAGATATAATACCACAAAAGAAATGTTTAACTGAGACAGATATAGATATAAGTTTTTTTGATTTTTTTTTAGTTCACTTGTAAAGTTCAGTAAAATTTTTAAGTAATGTCATTGTGAGGCCGTGAAATTGGTCAGTGAATTTTAAAGAGACTTTCAACTAAATATAAATGCTAGGCGGTGGTAATTGGAAAAAATATCTCAAAATTTTACTTCTTTTTAAATAATTTAATTTTTAGGGGACCAAGCGGAACTTCTTGAGTTACAAAAAGGTGAACTTTTTTTGTCTTAGTTGATCAGGCAGGAATAAATAAATCTTTTACTTCCAAATCATAATTTTAAATAACAAGATTTATTGGTTAGGTGTGTGGGTCTTATAGTAAAAAACGTTTTGTTTTTGGAGGATACTGGTATGATATGAAATTATTTTAATTTCATGCCAAATGTTGTTTGACGGCAGATATGCTAGTCTTCAGTTTTTTCGTTAGTTTGCATTTCAGGACAGTGGCGTGTACTTAAGGGGGCCTTACATCTGCGCCCATTGTAAAGCAACTTCCAACTTACTTGCTTAGCTTTTTCACTTAATCTTCGTTTTGTTGCTTCTGAAATTAAAGCGTTATGTTGGATAACGATGGATGGTGTTAGACTGAGAAAGTACCTAGGTATTTAGGGATGAAAACTTGGAAGTTGTAGACAATTGGGAAATAATTTTTTTTATTTAATTTTTTTTTTAATTTTAAAATAATTTCATACTGGTGACCTCCAATAATGAAGCAAATTCTTAAATTACAATACACTGTTGTGGAATAAATGGGAAAGTGTTCAGGTTAAACAATAAATTTAAGATGATTGATTTTTAAAAAAGATTTCAACCTAAGAATAAATTTAAAAACAATAGGTTTTCTTTGATGCGACTAAACAATGATAAGGGCATATATTTTTTTTTGTTATGCATAATATGATAGTAGTAGGTTTTCCTCCCGCGAGCTGGGTGGAAATGGAAGGAATGTTTGGTTCGGAGTGTAGAAATCGAGGAACGAGGACTTCCTGCTAATATTTTTAGGATTTCGCAACTTCGGTTTTCGCTAAATTAAAATACATCCAAATTTGGCCTACAGGCTGAGTCTCACATCTTCCAGGACCTTGCAGATTTGCGGAGAAAGACAAATTTTGTGATCTATTTAATTATGACAGGAATTAAAATAGTAACATGCATATGAGGGAACTAGATATATTTAGGTTAAAAATTAGTAAGAACACTGATCTGAACAATTTTCCATAATAGTGTCCTATTTTCACAAGGTGCTTCAATATATCTTCACCTTTCTTTGAAATAAGATATGGTTTCGCCTGTGGGCGTTTGACCGTTTAAAAAAATATATAGGGTCCAGATGGGATTGGAATGGAAATCACAAGTTTTTGGGTTTATTGACATTATACTTAGGAAATAGGGGAAATGTCTAATAAAAAGTTTTTTTTGGGTTTAGGCCTAGTTTTGTTGAGATAACAAAAGTTTAATTGGGGCCGGGAGTTTTATTATGCTCTTTTAAAATTAATGTAATACTTTTTGGTTCTTGATTTTGTTTTCTGGTTTTTACGCAGGATTATTCCCAACTGTTTCATTTCAAAATGTCATTTGTAAGTGATAGGGTCTCATTAGCCCTTGTACATTTGGTAATTTTGCTTTGACTAATAGTTGTGGAAAGGGCCCAACTTAATTTTATATCTCGTGAACACCAGGAATAGGGATCTGAGAATGCATTAAGCAGTAAAATTTTGTTAGATGTTGTGTTTAAAAACACTTGAGTAGGCAGATTTAGTTTTGCAATGTTCTTATAGGTGAACCTTGAAATTGTCTTCATATTTGTTTTTTGAAAGGGCACACAAGATAATTCTTTACGGGGTTGAGTGCAAAGTTTACAACTTAGGTTCACATTATTATAGTGGTACAGTAAATGAGTACTCACGTTGTTTGTTTCCTTTAGTAATAATTTTAAACAAATATACTAACATCGTTTTTTGTAACATAAATATTTTTTTAACTTTTCCTAAACTGATTGGTTTTTTTTGCAATTATGATTTTTATACCTTATGATTCTTAAGTAAATTTAATTTTCAACATTTTTTTTGTATAGTAAATTAATTTTTCTAGCTCATTTACTTTTCACATTGCCACAGTTTTGGGAGAGGAAAGGGAATTGACAACTGTTTTTTTAAGGAAAAGAACAAAAACTGTTGCATGACAACTCGAATAAGATTTTTCTGGTGTTGATTTTATTTAATTTTTTTTAAGGTTCACTAATAGGAGCTGCAACCCCACTTAAACATTTTTAATTTTTTTTGAAAAAAATTTTTTAAATATTTTTTTTAAATTTTTTTTTAAGAAAGGAAACTTGATTTTCTTGTTGCAAATTTTTTTTTTTGGTGCATAGTAGTACCTTGTCCCTACAATGGTTCTTCCAGTTTATTTAAATATTTTTTTTTCTGAATTAAAATATAATTTCATTTCGAACCCTCGCGTTTTAACAACCTATCATCATTTGTTTTAACTTTTTTTTTCTCCCTACTCCAAACCACCCATCAGGGTAGAGTAATATTTTGAAAATTTCAACGAGCCACTAATTAATTTTTTTATTATTGAGCTATTGTAGTCGACAGCAAAAAATTTTATTTTTAAGTTTTTTTTTTGGGCACCTTTCGGTACGATCCTAGGGTCTTCTTGACCATGGTTTGCATCAATTTAGTTTAAAATTTTGGGAATTTCATTTTAACGATTATTAGAGAGTTGCAGTCCTACCAAGACGTTATTTGTGTAATTTTTTATTACCATCGGTATTTTTTTATTATTTTTTTAAATTTTCTTTAAATTAAATTACACACAACATCCTTACTAGTCTAATTCAACGCAATTTCAGCGGGCGGATTTTTTTTTAATTGAGCATATTTTACGATTTCTATAACATGAACATCTGTTCTGACGTTTATTGCGTTCACTTATATATTAAGGGATGATGTGACCTTAAGCAATGCATGTTTCGTGTAAACTCAGAGTAGGTAAGCAGGTTAAAGTGGGTTTTGATTTTTTTCTTTTTAGAAAAATCATTGTATACGGCGATTTGGGTTTTTTTTGAGGAGTTTAGTTGTTGCAATAGCAGGAGTATACCCTAGCGTTAACTGTGTACAACAGCTTTGGGATTTTTGTTATAGGTAGTCTGTTGTACGTTCCATTTAGGGATAAATTTACCTATTCGGTTGCTGAGGTAAACAAACATCACTTAACTTTAATTTTAATCCAGTTCAGCTAGGATAAGCGCAATTATTTTTTTTTGGTTTTACTCACGCAGGAGTGGAACATAAGACCTAAACACTGCCAAAGCTCTTGTCTCTCTTTTATTTTCTTTTAACTTTCTTATGGCTACTTGTTAGTTCTAATTTAGGATTTAAGTAGTTATTTCTCTCTGCAAGGTTGGACGTCATAGTTGGTTGTACAAATAATTAATATAAACTATGATTACATTTTTAAATGCAAATAAATTTTATTTTCTTACTGCTCCGGTGTTTTTCGGTTTTGTTCGCGTCTGCCCGTATTTAAGTTTTATATTTTCTACATTTGTGAGAAAATTTATAGTGATTTTCACTAGTGAATTTAGAGTGAACTTTGTGTTTGTTATTACGTGGTTTACTTTTTATAATTGGGAAGTATAATTAAGAGTTTTAAAGTTCAAAGTTTGAATATAAAAGGCACAAGCCATTGGATCGGTAGAAGAGATGAAGCAACAGCTCATACTGATTAGACAGAGAGAAAGGACCGATGGAAGTATGAGATACCCTCCGTATCCCTTTAAATTTGGCCAGGATGCTTTTAGCTGCATGAAGAAGCTTGATAGTCTGGTACCGCTGGTAGAGAAGTTCTCTGGTACGGTTGGAACACGTGTTGGCCAGGATAAATAACATGAATCCGTCTAACTTTGAAGAAAGTCAAACCAAAGGCATACTGGTTGCGGAAACCTTGAGTTTGATTGGGAGATTGCAGAGCCAAGCAACAGATTTACTAAGAGTTGGCGTTACCTCAGATGATGATGAAGCATCTGAAACCCAATCAACGAGTCGAGGCTCAGACCACTCAACAAATGCTGGCAACACACCTAACCAGTCTCATTTCTCGCAACCACAGCTCTCGAGCACACAAAGAACAGCTCAACAGCCCACAAACCAACCGTCTGTCATTGCTCCAGTGCAAATGCAAGTGCTAACGAACCCATCTCAAACATCAGTACAAGCACCACTCCCTATGCCGATTGAGAATTACAGTACAACAGCTTTTCAGTATCAACAACCGTCTACCGTTCCTTTGAGTTTAGCTGCCCTCCAAAGTAGCATTGCACCAATTGCTCAGTCACGACCATTTTCATGTTCGTCGCCAGTACCGATGTCAAGTGATCCTGGTACTTCATATCATGTTGCACCTGTACCTCCGCATAAATGGAACTTAAAGTTTACAGGCGAGAGGGGTACGATCTCCGTCACCGCATTTTTTGAGAGAGTGGACGAGTTGAGTCAGGCTAGAGGAGTTAGCAAAAAGGTGTTACTGAACTCAGGCATTGATCTTTTTGAAAAGTCAGCCTATACTTTTTATAAAGATGTTCGAAGAGAAGTCCATACATGGGAACAGCTGGAACAGAGGTTCATGGCAGAGTATCTTCCTTCTTCATATGGCGAGAAGCTATTGAAGGAAATTCAAAAACGTAAACAAGGCCCTGGAGAGTCTATAGGGACCTACATTGCTGTCATGAACACATATTTCCAAAGACTTGGCTGTCCTGTTTCCGAAGAGGCAAAATTAGCTATCGTCTTCAGAAATATCGCGGACATCTATAAAAATGGGTTGATTGCTACTGAGGTCAACAGCCTATCACATTTAAAAAATTTGTGTCGTAGAATAGACCAGAGATATGGTTTAGAAGAGGAGAATTTTACACCTAGGAAAAACCAATCTATTGAACCTGACTTGGCCTACGTTGACGTAGAGAGCGACAGGGGTTGATGCAATTCAAATATCAGGTGGCGGGACATCGAACCAACAGAATTTAAATCATCCTGCTAATAGATTCGACAGAAATAGGCAGCAGCCAGCAAGCAGTTTCTCTGCTAGGGCTGATAGAGAAAGACAACAACCACCTAGTGGTCAGTCTAGCGTAAGTGACAGGGATGTACAACCACCACAGGGTGTTGGTTCTGGTAGGGCGAATAGGGACGTTGTTTGTTATAGATGCAACAAAACAGGGCACATGGCGATCGGGTGCGCATTACCTAGAGACAAACAGTGCTATTCGTGTGGACAGGCAGGGGTTACAGTAAGAGAATGTCGTAATTGTAGTCGTCAGGGAAACGGACCCAGGCGCTCGTAGGTGGTCGACCTTCGAGTCAGCCTGAACAAGCATCGACCGATAGGCTAACGTACGTCTTAGATTATGTGATAAGTCATGCTCGTAAAGATGAGAGGCCTTATTTAGAAGTGGATGTGCTCGAAAATAAGTTATTAGGTTTGTTGGATTCCGGGGCTTCACGTACCTTTTTAGGGAATCATGGTTGGTCAATCATCGAGAGGTTTGGTTTTTCACTTGATACGACAAAGAAGACGAGTTGTATTGTGGCAAGTGGTCAAAGCACGAGTAGTATTGGGCCAGTGCAGCTTCCTATGCGAGTTCAGGATAAATTTAGGTTAATAGAGGTCGTCGTCGTTCCTGAATTGCCGCACACTTTGATTTTGGGATTAGATTTTTGGATTTCGATGGGGATAGTACCGAACTTAAGTACTAATGAGTGGCACTTTGCCGATAATAAAGATGTGATTTGTTCTTTAGAAACATCAGACCAACAAACTACTCTTACGCCTTATGAATCAGAACGACTAGAGGAATTGGTCGATAAATATAAGACTATTATGGGTGACTCACTAGGATGTACAGACAGGGTAGAGCATAAGATTACAACAGATGCAGCACCGATAAGACAACGTTCATATAAGGTCTCACCGGTCATTCAAAAACTTATTGATGACGAGATCGACGAAATGCTGAAAATGGATGTAATAGAACGTAGTAGTAGTTCATGGGCTTCACCAGTGGTAATGGTACAAAAGCAAAACACAAAGAAATATCGGTTCTGCGTAGACTACCGCAAATTGAACTCATTGACGGCGCGTGATAGTTATCCTTTACCACTCGTATCCGAGACTCTTGACAAGTTGAAAGATGCTAAATACTTGTCAACTTTAGATATCAAAAGCGCTTATTGGCAAGTACCAATGGAAGAATCATCGAAGCCACTAAAAACATTCATCTGTCGACGAGGTCTCTTCCAATTTAAGCGTTTACCATTTGATCTTCATGATGCACCTGCAACTTGGCAGAGACTCATAGATAGCATCATAGGAAACGATTTAGACCCCTACGTGTACGTATCTCGATGACCTCGTAATTGTCACACAGAGCTTTTCTGAACATCTTAGAATTCTTGAGGAAATCCTACGAAGATTGCAGAATGCAAAGATAACGGTAAGTTGGGAAAAATGCCAACTGTGTAGGCCAGAAATGACTTATTTAGGTTTCGTAGTGGACCGTCGAGGCATCCGAGTTGACCCTAATAAAATTAAAGCCATGTTAGAGCTCCAGAGGCCAAGAACTGTCAGAGAAGTTCGTAGAGTTGTAGGTACAATATCCTGGTATAGACGTTTCATAGAGAATTTTTCAGCGATAATAGCTCCAATTACAGCTCTAACTAAGAAAAATCAAAAGTTCGATTGGACTCCAGACTACGAAAAAGCATTTATTAAGATTAAGGAACTTTTAGTGACTGCACCGAATCTTACATGTCCAGATTATACCAAAGAATTTTTCATTCAAACAGACGCATCAGGATATGGAATAGGAGCATGTTTAACGCAGCCTTATCCTGAAGGAGACAAAGTCATATGCTATTTGAGTCGATCTTTGACTAAGCAAGAACGTGTTTACTCCGGCCTTATATTGAGGGGATCTCATTTAAGGTCATAACAGATCATTTTAGTTTAAAATGGCTTCATAGCTTGAAAGAGCCCAGTGGAAGACTTGCTCGTTGGTCTGTAAAACTGCAGCAATATGACTTTGAAGTAATCCATCGGAAAGGGAAAGATTTAGTTGTCCCGGACATGTTGTCTCGCGCAGTACCTATGATTGATACAATTTCGCAGCCCAGAGACGTTTCAACATTAATTAAAGATCGATGGTACCAAAAGATGGTAAAGAGGGTCGTAAAATCACCGTTAAAATTTATGAATTGGAGATACACTGATAATAAGTTGTATAAATATGTCAAACAAAAATAAACTCAACTTTCACCATCTAACGAATATTGGAAAGAGGTAGTACCCAAAGATCATAGGCGTAGAATTATTGGAGAAGCTCACGATCCTCCTACCGCAGGACACATGGGTGTGTATAAAACCTTCCACAGACTGGCAGAAAAATATTATTGGCCAAAAATGCGCCAGGACGTGGCAACTTTTGTAAAGAAATGCTTTGTCTGTGCAGCTCATAAAGGTGATACACAAGGTGTATCTGATCAGATGATATCTCACCCAAAACCAACTCGTCATTGGGAAATCATTTCGACGGATTTATGTGGACCTCTACCTCGTTCGACAAAGGGTAATTGCTGGATTCTCGTCGTTACGGACTATTTAAGTAAGTTTTCCTTAGTTTTTCCAATGCGAACAGCCCCTACTCAAGCTGTTGTCAAGCATCTTGAGGAGCAGGTATTTATGGTCTTCGGAGTGCCCCGTTTGATACTTTGTGATAATGGCCCTCAGTACAAAAGTAACGAGTTTAAGCGTTTTGCTGAGAGTTATCAGGTTAAAATTCAGTATAATCCGTACTATCACCCCAGAGCGAATCCAACAGAAAGGACGAATCGCACGTTAAAAACCATGTTATGTTGTTATGTGAAAGACAACCACAGAAAGTGGGACGAACAAATACATAAACTTGCCTGCGCGATTCGTACTGCAACCCATGAGACAACCAGGATGTCTCCTTTCTTTGTTAATTTTGGTAGGAATATGTGTTTATCAGGAAAAGATTACTCCAACCCAGTTTTCTTATCTGAAGAGAATGGTGTACAAACTGCAGCTGGAAGTAAGAACGAAGGTTTCCGGAAGCTCTATGCTGATGTTAAGAGAAGGTTAGAGGTGGCAGGAGAGAAAATCGTAGTTCAGTATAATTTGCGTACAAGGGTACCCAACTTTGCTGTGGGTCAGCGTGTTTGGAAGAAAAATTATGTTTTGTCAGATGCTGCGAAATTTTTCTCGAAGAAGTTAGCACCGAAATTCGTTGGTCCTTATGTGATTAGGAATAAAATTTCTCCATGGATATTTGAGCTTCAGGAACCATCGGGTAAAGTACTGCCAGGGAGTTGGCATGCCAAAGACCTTAAGTCGGCAGCGGACCTCTCCGATTAACCTTTTTAGGTTAATCGTCTTGAAGTTGGGGGGGGGATGTAACGTGTCATTTTTACGTTTAAGGCAACGTTACATATTTGTTTATTCAGGTAAATAATCAAGGCTCTTCGACTCGTCTTTCTGTACATAAATTAAGGGTATTTTATAGAGCTAGGTTTGGAGGTTATATAGTGTCTAGGAAATTACCTTAAAAGGAGGCATTCCATCGAATTACTGTGGACACTACGCACATCGCATCATCTGGACATCGTAATTGGAATTTAAGATCACAGGTTTCGGGAAAATCACATAAAAACTTTTGATTATTTTGTTTATCCGTAAAATTTCATAATTTTCTTTGACGTTCACGAAGATAAACAGCTAATCTGCTGGGGAATGGCGGCGTTGCCGCATCACAAATGGTTTCAGTAACAGGAAGGAAACATTTAGATGAACATTTCATTCCCTTATGTTTATTTTCGAGGATATTGGGACAATCCGAACCTCATAGCTAGTTGTGATAGCACGAAAACATATTTAGGTCCACGGTTTGACCAGTAACAACCGAGGCTCCGCCCATTTTGATATCTTTGTTAATTTGATAAAGAGAAGATAAAGTAAATACGAGTTGTGCACTTTCGTAAATGGAAGATGGACGAGGAATAAAAACCAGGACTGAAAGAGTAGACAAAATCGTATTTTTATATTATATAAATTTATATATAATCATAGTTATGTAAAGTTAATAACTAGCTCAGTTAGTCGGATTGAAGGGTTTGTAGGGCTGGCTAGTGGTGAGCAAACTTAACATCTGAACACTCTTGTGCCGAGTTTGAGCAGTAGTTCAATGGGTATTTTTAGGTTCAAGTTCAGAAACAACTTTATTAATGTAGAAATGTTTTACAAGAATGGCGTCAAACCATATGAATCTTAGAGAAAACATATATAAAGAGCAAAGGAAACTTTTGACTAAAACTGTAACTAAAATACAACTAAATTCTACACTTTTTGTGTTCTCGACAAAGTGCTTTGTCTCTTCCTAACGAATTTTGGCTGGGTCGACAACAGTTTCTGGGATCGCCTTTGTTTTTGGTTATTGGCACTGCAGCGATTGCAGGAGATATCCCAGAAACTGTAGAAGTGTGTCCGTCGTGTTTAGGCGAATCCTGGAGTGACGCTCATACCCTCTGAGGAGGATTTAAGTCGGCCTACGCCATTTGTACGGGAAATAAGAGCAGTGGTAAGTTCGATTTTATTTTTTTTATTTTTTTTATTATTTGAGGACTCTTCAAGATAATATTTGCCACCCAAATTGTAATTATTTTTCGTGTGAAATGTACTTTTTTTTGACAAAAGACGTGGGGAATTGTTGGCGTTTTTATATTTTTCTTTTAACCACGTGTTGGATAAAAACTATATATTGTTTTCTCCTTTGGTTACAGCACCGTCCATTCCATCGACGGGACAGTTGTGCTGGTGGAACGAGGTTCTGTTCCATCGACAAGCCAGTTGTAACCCTGGGAAAGGTACGTTAGGATTAGTTTAGTTCATCTGTTTAAATCTACTTTACCTTATGGAGTCGACATGGGGTTCTCGATTTAAGTTACTCGGTGTAGGGGAACTTCGTGCAAAATTGACGAATTCCAGGAAACTGAAACATTTCATTTTCCACAGGGTTTTACGCTCGGGCAAGGATCCCACAACCTTTCCACAACCATGTGCTGCCCTAGTACCATGTGCTAAGGGATCTTTAGGGGAGGCGCGAGCAAACCAGAGCAGCAGTAGCAGGAGTATGTCGGAAAACCAACAACACTTCCAGGTTTACCAAATAAAACACCAATAATCATTAAATAATTGAAGGACCAAGGTAGGAGCAAGCCTTAACTATAATTTTTTCATATATAATTCTCACAATATCATTTAGACATAATCTTCCATATATAATTTTGCACAGTTTAATTTTAACACTTCTTGTGAACGCAAGATAAAGGTATGACGTCATAGCCCCAATTTTGCGGTATATTTAAGATAATTTTTCTGTCAAATTTAAAGTGCTTTGCTATTTTGGCCCTTGTTTTCATCCATTTCATTTATTTTTTTATGTTTCTGGTAATTTTATTTGATTTTACCGTTGAATTATACAAGATGAACTAAATCTTTGTGTTATTTGTACAACCCAATGAACCAACTTTGCAGAGACAAAAGAGAGATGAGGTTATATTTTTTACCGGTTTCCTTACATTGTTTTACCTCATGGGGTGGATCTCGGACTGGGTTGCTGTCTGTCTCATTCTACCTAACGTAGAATGATGACAGCAGATATTTGGTCCAGATCTCCCCTATGACGGAATAATTTTGGAAGTATATATGTTTTATTTTAACAATCATTCATATAATTGAGTCCTGCGCTACTGACTCAAAGGTAGATACACTGTGACCTGTTGGAAATGTCCATCTACCTGTAAAGTGCACCTAGTTTTGTCATCGTAATTCAATCTTTTAGAATTTTATTCTGTTTATTTTTTTTTTGGTTATTCTTAATTACATAAATACTCTGTAAGCCTCGGAAGTAAGTAGAGTTTCATTGTTTGGCTACAACGTTTGGGCTGAACTGTATTTTAATTAAGATCTTCTTTGTAAAACATTGATATTAAAACACTGTGGCGCACGTAAAATTTTCTTATTTCTGAACCCCCCCTTCTCCACTGTATAAAAGTTACCGGGCATATCAATGTTTTACCTAGCTGGAAAATACAATTCTGCTTCCAGATATTTGTTTAATTATTCAGTGGGTTTTTTGTGTCACAAATTGGCAAATTGTTATTATTCTAATTATAGTGTCACAAAATGGCGGCAACGTCTTTAAGCTGCCACAAATGTCACCCAGCGCATTTTAATAGGCCACAATTTCTATAAGTCTGTCAAATTTCAGCTTTGTAGCATGTCTAGAAGTACAGTAGAATATTGATGATCTATACATGAGTGAGTGAGTGAGTGAGTGGCAATTTCGACGTTTTTTGAAATTTCGTAACTACTTTACTACTTTATGGAATTCCATGAAACTTGGAGGGGTTGTTAACTCCATGCAGATCTACGACTATGCAAAGTTTGAGATTCGTAACTCATTCCGAAGTAAAGTTTTAGATAGGTCAAATATCGGCTGAAATGTTTCAAGAAAAGATGGTATACGGCGCGCGAACCTAATACACGAAACCTATAAAACTAATACATGTTTTTTTTTCAAAAGAGCCCATGAAGTCTTGGGTACTTAGTTTTTAGAAAATTAGATAAAACCTAATTATTTCAGTTTATTTTGCATATAATATATAAATACATATATGTGGGTAGACCCAAAACTTTATGGTTTGTATCTTACCAAGAATATTACCCATGCAACTGATTAATATTTTTTAATTAATTAATATATTTATTTATCCTTATTTCATGTCATTTCAATCATTCTCAAAAATGAGTAATTTTAATTTAAAGGCCACCAAAAAAAAATTGGACAAATTCCAAAATGAAAAAATGGTTAATATCATACCTCGAACCTTGTTTTTAGTCTAACAAAAAACACAGTTTAGCATTTTCGTATAAAATTTTGTTGACTATAATTTTTGTTTCAAACTTTGTACAAAAACCAAGTTATTTAAAAAAAAGAGAATTCGTGCGCCATTTTTTTAAAAAAGCGGCGAGAGCAGGCATCGCTCTATAATTGTGCCAAGCTTCGGACCTTTTACACCAAAACGTCATATTATATGGTTAAACTACTTAACTAATTTCAAGTCTTGCCCATAGGAAAGTGTCTGAATAGCTGCCGCAAAAATGTATTATATTACAAAATCAATCAAGTCAAGTTAAATAAAACCGTTAAAAACTACCAGCCAGAATAAGCAAAAAAATGTATGAAGACTAGCAAAATTAGTCAACTTATTTCAATAAGATAAAAAATACAATAATAATCCTTTACAAAGCCCCTCTTAAAATATCAGACTCAGGCACTCGTTTCTGAGAATTCTATTAGATATTCCAAGGGTAAAAAAGCAGGTACAAATTACATATAACATAGAAACCCGTAGCGTCTAAAATCTAATCTGCAATGTTGCCAAATTTCTGAGGCCGCTGCGACGCGGTTTTAATACGCAGAATACGTGTTATACCACCGAGGTGGCTCAGTGGACCGTTTAGTTACAGTAAAAGCGACGCTAGCGCCACCGGTAGATACGTGAACTACACGACCAAAAAGTAGCTATATGTACCATTTTGTGACCTCAGAACAAAATTTTGCATAGCTTGCTGAGTGTGTTAGGAATCGTCCCTGAAAATTTTATTGAAAAACGTTGTCACCTCAAAAAAGTGAGGTACTAAAGTTGTATATGAGGTGACAACGTAATTTATATACTTTGTTTTGAGGTGGCTAAGTACCCTTTATCAATATATATATATATATATATATATATATATATATATATGTAAATATATTTTTGCATAGCGCAATTTTTATTTTTATTTTCCGGTAGTTTCTTAATTTTATGCCGAAAACTATGTGTACCTTGTTTGTTTTCTTGTTTTCAACAATATTTTTCTGTGTATACAGCGCAATTTTTAGCAATTTCCTATATTACAATTTTTTCCTTCATCTTGAGGTGAATTAAGCCACCACACTTCCATCCTGTGGTCGGATTTTTAGAATTCTCTAGAGATTAATACTGGGCCTCAAGCCCCCAAAATAGCGCGGCTAGTTGCGCCCCTGGATTTTCTAAGTTAGAGGCGCTTGTGGGGGGGGGGGGTCGGTTAGGTTTGGGGGGGGGGTTGTAAAAAAGGCAAAAGTGTTACCACTAGATAAATATTCAGCTAATTATGATCTAAAATGTAGTAGATATTTTTTGGTAAAACCACGAGTTTGGGAGATATAGGCGATTCCTTGGCTATATTACTAAAAGTGTTACGGAGCCACAGGTAGTAATTTTAGACTATTTTAGTTTTTTTGTAAATTACTCATACAGTTTTTAAAATATTTAGCTCAATTTGACATACTTATTACTATTTAAGTGTTACACGACCAAACAAGCCAACAGCTTAAAAAAATCACCAGGGTGATATTTTTTCAGGGGTTATTGCCCTTTCTTATCTCCTCAACTTTTTTGCGGGGCGCTACTCGGGAGTTAACCAAACCAAAATACAAAACTAATTATTTGTTTAATCCTTTATCGAGCAAAAAATAAAAAATAAATCACTAAATTACTATTTGAAAAATTTTGCAAATTACCCAAAACTATTTTTAATATTTTTTCCATAACAGTAGCAGAAATATAAAAAAAAACTTTTCTTTACAAAGCAAGATATTTTTTTTTGAATTTTACAACCTACCAGCGATGAATGTTAAAAGAAATTTAGGGCCAATGATATTGTCGTAAGTAAGCGTTTACGGACATATGTTTATATAAACTTTTAGTTTTAAAATAAGCTTCATACTTCTTCATTTGTCCACTTACTATGACTTATTCTGTACTCTGATTTAGGACTTAAAATTTTAATTTACTTTTAGAAGGAAAATATTACAGCAAACATTGAACTTTAAGTACAAGAGATATTAGACATATCATTATTTTTATGTTGCACTAAAGCACACGCCAAAGCCAGCTTATCAGCAATTTTCGCTCTTCTTTTTGTTTGACTTAAGTTAGCTGATGATTTTTTTTTTTAAATGATATATAGGTTATAAAGAAATTATTAAATTTCGAGAGAGAGACGTTATACTAAGTCAGGAAATTTAGTGTACTAAAGTAGTAGTTTTAAACAAAAAAAATTAGAGCTTTGATTTTTTTAAACTCACGGGCACTCCTAAATAATTAAAACCTAAAATAATTTAAGTTGGATTTTGATTTATGGGATTTGATGTCTGTTCAGTTTTTAGTAATGTTGACAATTAAATTTTGAAATTTAAAAAAAAATGTTAAAAATATCTGCTTCTTACCCACTTTTTACCTAAGATTATTTGATCTTCCAACAAAGCCATTTCAAATAATATTTAATAAAATTAGTCTACATTTAAAGTACCTGAGATACAAGGCATAAAAAAATCAATTATAGGCCGTCAGTATTTCGAAAACCGATAAAACAATCCCTAAGTAGCTTCCCAATTATGATCGAGGAAAGCAATAAAATGTCAGACCTTTGTAACTCCAAAAAGACATGACCAAAATTTAAAGTGTCTCAACATAGGGCAAGAAATTTTTTTTAAAAATAATAAATGATAATACAGTCCGCTTATAACGAACCCGTTTATAGCGAACTTCCGGTTAATACGAACCTTTTTTCTTTATACGAAATGTCATCCATAAATATTCATGTATTGTCTTACTGGTTATAACGATCCCGCTTATAGCGAACTTCCGGATATAGCGAACCTAATTTTAATAATCTAGAATATGTATTTTTCTTTTAAAACGAACTTTATATAAGCAGACAATGGGCGTTTTCACACTAGACGATACGGCAACGACACGAATGGTTGCAAAGACATGCACAACACCCAGAATATGATCATGAGTATGAATTCGATAATGATATGCTTGATTTAGTAGAAGAACAAGCTAAGAGAAAAATGTGTGACTTCGACTTTAGCGATTATGTGATTATTAATAAAAACATTGTAGCAAGAGAAACGTTGACTGATGAGCAAATTGTAATCTCTCTGTAACCTCAAACATGGTTTCAAGTGATAATGACGAAGATAATGATGATCCTGTTCAGGATAATTCTGTTGAAGTCACTAAGGTTTATGTTCCAACCATTCGTGAAATGGAAAACAAAATTTCGGAAACTCGTAATTTTTTGGAATTACGCCAAGTTCCTGATAAAATATGAGCATCATTTTGTAACCTTGAAAGCTATATAAACAGGAAATATTTTTCAAGTAGAAATGTACAAACAAAAATTATGGATTTCATAATAATAATAAAAAAAGATTTAGGCTTCTTTTATGTATGTATTACATACCATCATATTATGTACATACATATTTCTATGTATAACAATAATAATAAACATCTTTATTTGTATGTATTCTGCCTTTTTTAAAAATATAAAAATTTATAGTATTTTTTGTAATTTTTTTAGTTTCCTTAATCTTGGATACTATTAAAAAAAGAAGCACAAAAAATTAAACAAAATTTATTTATTACTGTCTATAACGGATATAACGAACCGTATTTAGTTCATTTTTAAGGTTTGTTATATCCGGACTTCACTGTATTTTTAGCATCTAACTAGGGGGCCTTGTGAACAGCTTCGAACATTTTTAATATAATAGTTTTACAGGTGTAGTATAGTCTCAAAACACGTTTTATCCTATAACGAGCCACCCCATATTACAAAAGTATATCCAGTGGATATCTGACGGATATCCGTGAACGGCATATTTACGTCTGATGGACTATATATTATCTGACGACCGCCATGTTGATTCGTCTTTAAAAAAAATATAGCCTATAGCACCTTCGAGATCAGTAGCAATTCAACGACATATTTTTTGTCAAAATCGATTCAGCCGTTAGCCTCCAGCGTGACACAAACATACACAGTTACATACATACATACATACATATCCACAGCGAAAAACATTACCCTTCCTTTCGCCGTGCTGCAGTTGGGTAATAAAAAGGACGATCAGTCAGAGGTGGAATATCCAATAAATGTTATACGGCTATCCATCAAATATCTGTAAAACGTGATTTTAATTATACCTTTATGTAAACTGCATATCCGTCCATGGCAGTCTGATAGATGTACATCTAAAGGACGTTTCGAACTTGGAAAGGTGCAGCTCCAAGAAGATACTTAATCCAGGAAGCCCATACTTTAGAGTAGATCCTTCGCTCTATCCTTGAAACTTCAACCCACTAAACATGAAAACATAG
Organism: Aspidapion aeneum; assembly: GCA_963576565.1. Taxonomy (NCBI): domain Eukaryota; kingdom Metazoa; phylum Arthropoda; class Insecta; order Coleoptera; family Brentidae; genus Aspidapion; species Aspidapion aeneum. Next base: position 180,797,014 of record OY755038.1, on the reverse strand, counting down.
GGGACAACATTTATTTTACGTTTTTTACGAATTGTGGGAAGGTTTGCCTAGTTTTATTGCCTAGATAGTTTAATGTGTTCACAACATCCCCAGGTGCCGATGAAGTGTCGAATATCGCGCAAGCCAGAAAGGTGGGGCTTGGAGGCCCGGGTTCTCCTCGAAGCTCAAGATTTTTGTAGATATTTTCCACATATTACGTAAATAAAAATAAAAAATACGATATCATGAGGTCTCGCACATAGTCTCATCTCCAATACATGTATTATTTCAGAGTGTGCTCTGTTATCAGTACATTAAGAGTGATATTCTGAAATTACACTTTACTTTAAATACTAAATATACGTCCATGGACATATCGTAGATGTATTTGAATGTATATTGCTCTATGAATATCATCGACCGATTCAGTGAATATTAGAATATACAGGCTGGGCCAAAAAAAAACCGGACAATTTTTTTTTATTATAACTTTTAAACTGTATCATCGATTTTATAGGAACAAACTACACTTGGCAGATAATTAATCAGAGTTTTGACTAAATATATTTTTTGTCCTCCATCTTAAAACCCAAGATGGCTGACGAAATTAAATTGTACCTTTCAAAGATGCTCGTTTATTCTTATATTGTAAATATATTGTATTAATTTTTTTAAATTAGTAAAAAAGCTGCACTCTTGCCACGCACAACGAGGTGCGAATCAGAAAAATCGTTTTGGTAGTTCTACAAAAAAATATTTTTGTTTCATCCATTGTTTTGAATATTATACAATTGCCTTGCCAGTCATGTCTGCATTTATTTCCTTATAAATTCATTACTACTTCACCGATTTTGATGCAAAGAAAAACATTCTGGTAAGAATTAATCGCGTTTCAAAGATCATAATCAAAATTTGTCGCCATCTTAAAATTGAAGACAGGATTGGCAATGCAATCGTATAATCTGTAAAATAATGGTTGAAACAAAAATAGATTTTTTTAAGAATCACCACACCGATTTTAACAATTTGTACTTCGTTAAGCGGAGGAATAGTAGTGCTTTCCTACAAATTAAGAAAAAAGTAAAATATATTCAGAAAATAAAAATAAACAGGTCATTTTGAAGAATCAAATATGATTCTGTCCGCCACCTTCAGTTTTAAGATGAAGATATAATCATGAGTTTAAAAACCAATCTATTCTCATCAAAATGTTTTTTATTTCATCAAGATCGGTATAGTAGGTAATAGTAATGAATTTATAAGGAAATAAATGCAGATATGATTGGCAAGGCAATCGTATAATATTCAAAACAATGGTTGAAATTAAAATATTTTTTTGGAACCACCGAACCGATTTTGCCGATTCGTACATTGTTGTGCGTGGCAAGAGTGCAGCTTTTTTACTAATGTAAAAAAATAATTAAAACATGTTCGCAACACAAAAATAAACGAGCATATTTGAAGGGTACAATTTAATTTTGTCTGCCATCTTGGATTTTAAGATCTAGGACAAAAACATATATTTAGTCGAAACTCTGATTAATTATCTGCCAAGTGCAGTTCGTCTTATTAAAATCGATGTTATAGTTCAAAAATTATAATAAAAAAGAAATTGGCCAGTTTTTTTTTGGCCCACTTGGTATATATTTATATAATCTTGATATTCCTGCACTTGAATGTTTTTGTCTTTGAGTATTATAATAAGCTTTTCATATTTGGTACAGCTAACTTAAGGTTAATCTTATTTTTTCATTCCTTGCCTGCAATATTAAACTGGGAGTTTTTTATGGCTCAGCTTACCAGACCATATATTTGGAAAGAAAGGCAACTGTGCGTGGTTAAAATATGCTCTTATTTATTTAGTAGGTGCCTAATTTACTTTTCTTCCCTCGTCATGGAAGTTATTATATTCGTGCAAAAAAAAGTGTTCAAATTTTCAAAAATCCTTTCCGATCTAAACATTTTCATAATAGGAGATCTTATTTCCATTTTCTGTAGCGTTGCCTGTTGTCTGTTTTTCCGTCCGCCTGTCTATCCATCTGCTCCTCTGGATCTTGGCGTTGTAATTCAAAAATGACAAACCAGTTTGAATGACATTTTTTACATGTAGAGTGGGTACTATTTTTAAGTTCTTTGCAGATAATAGCTACCAATTAAATGTTTTTTTTAAGGGATTTTGCAAAAATTCACTGCATTTATATTTTAGGAAATTACTGCAGGGCTGGATTAACCCTTTCAGTCACTATGTGGATTACAATAGGCCTTTTTTAAGAAAGTTAGTGCGCCCATAGTGGTCTACTGACACTGTTTTCGTGCTGTCGTCCAGGGCCAACTCCCCAGAGCAATTTTAATAGAATACGATACTGCGCTAGTTCAACACGAGCTTGGAGAGCCTAATAAATATTAGGTAAGTTGATTCAAAAGTAAGCGGCATCTTTTTAGACCGTAATCCAGGCATAAAAATAAGGCAAAATGTTTTTTTTTAACCTGGGGGTCGATTTTGACCACAACTTGTTAAATCTCTCATTCGAGATTTAACACGGGTACAATCTCTAGTACAATCTCTAGAGTCAACTTGGCCCTGGAAATTTTAAAACTACCATTGTGTGTAGAATACAGACTTTTATGTAATATTTTTTATGTTTTTACATACCTTTATGGAATATTCTTTATAATTTGGCCCCACATGTTTGCTTTTATCACTATTTTGCGAGTTTTTTGAGATTGTCGGAGATTGTATTACATTGTTTTTACTTTTAAACTGTCACTTTTTTGATTTAACAAACACAGGGCAGGATTTATTATTTTTTAATTAAAACTTCACCTATGCATAACTAATAGCAATTTCACGCACTTTTTTTCTATTTTTTTTTAATTATTTACACAGATTAGGTAAATAAGTTATTTACATTTTTACAGGTTAACTTTTTAATTCCCAACGTTCTCAATCCTAGAACGTGAAGTTAAGCAACAAAGATGTGTGTGTTATTACGCGATAAATATTTGTTGTGCGATATGAAGGCCCACGCAATAATGGGAACGTACCGGTTTTACTACACTATTGAAACATTACCTGAGAACAGAATACACAATTTAAGCAAAAGACAGTTCAGTTTGGTTTGGTTCCTTTTGTCATAATAGAATAGGATCATGCTAATTATTAAAACGTTTTTTGTTATTTGTTAAAATCTTTAATATATTTGTTATTAACTTTATATTAATTCTTTCAAAGTAAAACTTTAAAGATCACTCGTACCTATGTTGAATATATTTTGTTTATTTATATTAAAACACCAAAAGGAAAAACACATTCTACATTTAAGTACGTCTTAAGTCCTACTAAAACTATCTTTAGTTTTATTAAACTACCAAACATTTTTTACAAAGCCTAGGACGATGACGAAACCTATTTTAGTCGTTTATTAGATTTTTTTACCTTCCCGTTTTTAATAAAGTCTGTTCTGAATTTTAGCACCACATGTAAATAAAATAAGCTGTAGGTGAAATATTTTAAAAAATAACAATTTTCTTAAAAATTGCGCTTTGTGCATTTAAAATATTATACTTACATAGGAATGTTTTTCCTCTGTTTTGCGAATTGTCTTTGAAAAAGTCTATTTTCGGTGTTAGAATATGGTAATTTTAAAAGTGGACACACCTTTTTTACAAATTTAAAGATCAAAGATGTTTTAAAAGTTTGTATTAAGTTTTAATTTTTTTTTTATTTACGGGTACTAAGATTTATTGTAATTATAAGTTTTATAAATTAATAATAGGGACCTATTGCAATAAAGCAAGGCACAAATTGTGCCGGGCACTATATTGACAGTTTCACATTATTAGAACAGCTGTCTTCTTTCAAAATAAGGACTGTGCTAAACAACCAAAATTACATTTTACCCTCAACACTTGGTGCAACTGGCCATAAATCTGGGGGCACGGCTCCGCCAAGTTCGCGTAAACTGCTGTACCATCTTGTCTTGAAACATTTCAGCCCATATTTTACCTATCTAAAACTCTACTTCGGAATGAGCTACGAAACTCAGACTTTGCACAGTTATAGATCTTCATAGAGTTAACAACCCCGCCAAGTTTCATGGACTTCCATGAAGTTGTAAAGTAGTTGCGTTTTAAAAAACGTCGAAAATTGCCACTCACTAACTCATGTATAGATCATCAAAATTCTACTGTACTTCTAGACATGCTACAAAGCTGAAATTTGGCAGACTGATTATGACAGAAATTATGACCAAACCCTTAAAAAAAACTATCTTGACTAGATAGTTACTGTGTGACAGTGCTGACAGAGCGGTAAGCGGGGAGTATTAGGTAATTGGGGACTTATTGCAATAAAGCCAGACAATAATAGTGCCGGGCACTATTTTGACAGTTTTCCATTGAAAGGTGACAGTTGATCTTTCAAAATTGACATACCAAAGTCAAATTTATCAATCTAGTCGTTTATTTCCATTAATTGTGGCGGTATTATTATTGCCGGCTTATATAATACACAAAGGCCTAATTTTGAAAGAAGACAGCTGTTCCTATAATGCGAAACTGTCAAAATAGTGCCTGGCACAATTATTGCCTGGCTTTATTGCAATAAATCCCTATTATTAGATTAAAGTCAGGCTATAATAGTGCTAGGCAGTATTCTGACAGTTTCATATTAAAAACTGACATTTTATCATTCAAAATTGACATGCCACAGTCGAATTTAAAACTAAGGCGTTTATTTTCCATTAGTAAAGGAAGTCAGTTTTTATTCTGTTTCATATAGTAAACAAAAGCCGTTTATTGAAAGATCACAGTACAATGTAAAGTTGTCATTCCATATTCCAATAATTCTCTATTTTCTGGTATGATGTGGTATGCTACATCTCACTTATATAACATTCAGAAAAAAAGATTACTATTAACCACGATTGGGTTTAAAATTTTCGCAAAAAAAGGCTAGTAAAGTAAATCACGCGCTTCTGGCCTGCATATCGGTATATAATATTTTTACAACACGCACCCCTTTACTGACCTACTATATCTGATGTCGATCTTCGTTTAAATTTTAAATTTCCCGCATTTTTTACCGCGTAGTTAGCGTTGAAAAAATAACGCTCTTTCAATTTCTCAATTGTTTTTTATTGGAACGATAAAAAAATTTCGTTTTTATAATCGTGGTAATTATGAACAAAAAAAGAGAATATCCTAGCAAGCAACAAGTAAATTTGCTATGTGCTTTGGTAGACAAAGATTTATTGTTAGGCGCAAACCCGCATTTTAATTCTACTGTAAGTGCTGAAGTGGTTGCTGCAAAGTGGACAGAGGTCGCAGAAAAATTAAATAAGCTTCCTGGAGCCACAAAGAATGGTGATCAATGGAAGAGAGTAAGTTTTTATTTTTTGTATGCTCTTTAGGGAAAAACTACGTACCTTTTGTTTAAACCCTAATTTTAGGGATTACAACAGTAGTATCTATTTATACTTAATTGGTATAATTGGCAGCCCAATAAACATTTTTTTTCGGGTCGACGCGATTTTTTTGTTAAAATAAAAACTTATCTTTGTCGCATAAAAACTTTGATTTTTTTACAAAGAATAGCGATTTTTTATGTTCTTAACTTAACTTTAAAGTGTCTTTGCCGCCCTGAAATTGCCCTCTCGTGCGAAAAAGTATTACTTTCCACACTTGTTACGTACAACATTTTGGTTATGTACGTAAATTCTTTAAAGTTTTTTTAATTTGAAATATTTTGAACCAAAAATCAATCTATAAATTATCTTTGATTTTTTAAATAGATACCTTTAGAATAGTTTGAACTTAAAGAACGATTTGTTGTCAACCCGCGTGCCTTATTGAATAAAATGCATAATACAAAGTTTATAGAAAACCTCAAGGCAAAATCTTGATTTTTAAAGCTTTTAAGTTATTTATTTAATTTATTACCTTTAATTATTTTCACCAAATATCCCTCTTAAAAAATGTTTTAAAATGCTGGGTCGTTATTGTATTGGGCTGGGTTTTTTATAAACTAATAAGTTCTGGCAACATTGGGTTTTTCGTTTTGGAAATGTTTAAGGAAGTAAAAAACTTTTTGATGAAAAATATAATACATAATAAAAAAAGGGCAAAAATATGTAGGAAATTTTATTTGCTTAAATATGTTATTACTAGAGCCTCTGCTTTAGGTGCGCCCAATTTTTTATCAGTTTTATATTTTTTAGACTTGGAGGTTGTTCAGATCCCGAACAAAAAAGAAAATTGGCAACAGAATTCTAACTCCGGCAGAGGAAATAGCGAAGGGCTCGTTTGGTTCTGTAGAAATCAAGGGTCACAACATATTTGAAACTCCTATAAATTTTTCATTTGTAAGAATGCCCTTTAACTTATATATCGCACCCCCAAAACAACAAAGACCTAAATCAAAAAATTGGGAAATCGAATTTTTCTCAAAATCTGACTTAAAGTAAAGCGGAAGGTGCTTTAATAAGACACTTAGGCCTAACACCTTTCTTTAAAAAACCGCTACCTTTTTTCAATGTAGACAAAAAAAAGTAACAATTTTTTTAGAACAATAATATCTTAACAAGCAATAAAAAAAATAAATGTGCAATTATCTTTGAAACTAGATGTATATATAAAAAAATAAAAGCTACAAGAAATCTATTATCAATTATTTGCATTTCTTGAAATTTTTGAGTTAGGTCTTTGTAGTTTTGGGGGTGCGATATTATTATACTCCTATATAATTACAATATTAATTTAAGATTGGGCTGTTCAATATAGGTTGTAGAATCAACGTATAGCTAACTTTATAAGAAACTAATCTATTTAGTTTACCTACTATTTTTTAGGATGATTCATTAGAGGTTTTGGCCGAAGGCACTAATAAAAACAAAGAAGAAGACAAATTAATTAATCCAAATAAGAAAGTAAGTCAAAATAATTATAGTAAAGTTAAGTAGAATAATAAGATGAATTCTTTATACCAGCAAACATATTATTTTTTTATTTTAGGAGCCCACTAAAGTAAATAAAATCAGTGACGTATTTGCCGATTATCCTGTACGTACCTCTGCCTAAAGATATATTATGTATTATTATTTTTTAACAACAAAATATTAATTTAATTTTAATAACTACTTGTCTTAGGGTCCTCAACTATGTTCAGTAGCTTCATGTGAAGAAGGGGTTTTTGCAGCGTGCCCGAAATGTTCGAAATATTTGTGTGGAAGCCATTTCGTAGGGGAGATAGGGCCATGCGAAAAAGATCATCAAAGCGGTAGGTTATATATAGCTTTAACCCTCATATGCACCGTAAGCACTTAAGCGCGATTATGGGCTTAATCGCGATTAAGTCCTTGTTGCTCACATACAAAACAAGAAAGAGGGAGAATGGATTAGCTAAGCTTTGATACGTGCATCCCAGGGTAAGGCGCGTATTCATTTGAGGCTGAAGGAATGCCTTCTTTGCGTCGTACAACTAAAAGCACGCACACACACGAATTCTTGATTTGCCTTGCAATGAGGCGTGCAAATTCTGTCTCGGATGAATACGCGCCCTTAGGTTGTATAGTAGTAGTAGTAGTTAAAACAAATCAGGTATCTAGATACGTACTTATTTTTACTTAGGTGGCTAAATTAAAAATAGTTTTTAGAACAAATTCAAACAATAGAGGAGGCAGAGATGGAATCTTTAAGAGAAACTGATGAGCAAATTCAAAATGAGGGCGGTAAGTAAATAGCTGTTACTAGACTTGTGTTACTAGAAATGTTTACCTTTTATTATAGGAAGTGTATTTTTTTTTAGATAGAACGAGTAATACAACTCAGATAAATGAAAATAATATCAATGTTATTTTAGATTTGAATTTGGAAAACGAGCCCCTAAATGACGATGGTAAGCAAGTATAATATTGTTACAGAGTTTCAAAATACTCTTCAATTTTCTGTTTTTCTTTAATTAGAATTGCTACTACAATGAGGTACTTCGAGTACTAAGAGCTTCGTGCTATAAAATTATTAACTTACGGCCTCGTATATACAGGGTGTTTCACAATTTATTCCACAAACTATCACCACTAGTTTTGGGTTACCAACATTTTAGATTGATTTATGGTTTCTTTTAAGTTTTTAGTTTAAGACTTTTTTAAACAAAACCTGTAAAAAGTCAGATTTCAAGTAGCCATACTTGCATCTAATGCAAACTAGACAATTTAAAACACCTTTTAAAAAAATAAGTACGTTTTTTAGGTTTGTAGTTTTAAATTTCCTGTTCTGTTAGAGTTTTTTTTTCAAAAATCAAGTTCTTATGTAACACCGAAATTGGGGTTAAAGTTTGTCGGAAAAGTTGTGGAACTCTGTGTATAAGTGATAATTTTCGTATTACTGAGACATAACTTTCATTTATTTTAATAAAAATCTGTTTTTTAGATCAAATGATAGAGAAAATTTTGCAGGATTTTAGAGAAGAGGTTCCGTCGATACTTCGAATTCCTAATACAGTTAGGGGTAAGTACTTAATTTTAAGCAAGTAGGTATCCAAAAAAAGGGGGACTGTAATTATTGATTTCGTAAACTTTTATTAAATTTACATCAATTATTTTGCTGATTTTGTTTCTTTTTTTAGTGTTTTCACACCATACCCTGGCACTACAGGAGTTTCATAAGCAGAACCTTATTGATAAAAGAAAATCAGAAACCGCAAAGATATGTCTGAAAAGGCAAAAACTAAAAGCAATTCAAAAGCAAACGGAGGCGTTTGAAAAACAAACAGCAGTGTTTGAAAAATTAACAGAAGTTCTAATCAAATTTTAAATAAGCATTAAATAGGTAAGTTTTGCTTTATTTTATTTTGTTTACTTACGTGGGTTTCTATTGTAAGTATTATGTATATAAATGCTATACCTATTATCATATTTGTTTTTTGCAAAGGTGAAGTGGGCGCATACGTTAATATTGTATGAGTGGCGCTTTATTTTGTACATCATAATAATTATTTTTAAGGAAGAAAAGTATTTTTTCAACCAAAATTCTATATATATCTATATATAATTCTCAATAAATCTATTATCACTAAAAAAAATCTTTGTAAATAATCAAAATATGATATGATGATAAATTATATTTATTTCCCCTACCTATTGGCGGGAAACTTTTCTCCTAAAAATATAATCAATTACCTACATCAACGGTGCGTTGCAGAATGGCGGTGTACCGCAACTTAATATCGAAGAAGAAGGGTGATATATCCCGAGAATATGTCCTCTTCTCGGATATGTCCAAGTAGGCATGCATAGTAGAGCGCATGCCGCCAGACAAGTAACTTGTAAACTTTAATACAAAATATTTAAAAAAAAAGACAAAAATCGGTATCGAGAGTTTAAATGAACCTCGTTTCCAGACCACCCAGGAGGTAGAGTAATCGGCCCGTTTTTTTTTACGTGGTTTCCCCGCTAGGCCTATTCCACTGCCCCAAAAGGTTATTGGTTAGGGACTCTTGTTGACGGACCGAACGGTTTTTCAAGATCTTTTTAGAAAGGAGACCTAAAAAATAGTGCTATATGTATTATAAATGCCTTACTTATTTACAAAAAAAATTGACAATATTAAATTAGTTTATTTATATTTTTATAGGTCCATACTGGAGAGTTTAGTGAAGCGGAGTTTATGTTTAGCCATGAAGCTAGGCACTTTTTTTAAGAAACTAATACAGTTTCAAGAAATTCAAGAGTCTCTTTAAAGCCCTACTTAGGTATAGATATAAATTTCTCAGACTGTCAAAAAGTATAAAATATACGTATTTATGTAATTATTATTTGGATTTATTTATTATTAAATATGGAAATAATTATTTATTTTTATTTTATTTTATGGCCCATAACCATTGAGTTGTATAAGGCCCGATAGAAGTCAATGCCCAGAACCATATTTTATGACTCAATCTATATTAGTTAAGCTTTTGGCATTTCTATTCTAGTATCCACTATTTTCTTTAAATCCTATCTGAGAAAGATAGTTAGGTAAATAATATACTTACTTACAAACTTTCTGTGTACCATTTTTCTGCAAGATTGTATCGCAGAGTTCTTGCCTCATTCAGAAGGCCCTGGGATGCCTGGTCGTTCTCAGAACATTCGTCATAAATTTCGACGTCTTCTTCTTCTTTTTCTTTTATAACATGCGCCATTACTCTATATTTTCGTAGAAGATTGAAAACAACCACGCATGCATTAATAATTTTGCAGGCCTTTTCAGGGGCATAATGTAATGTCCTGAATTTTCCGAGGCACCTCAGAATCATTTTTATTAAACCATTCGTCTGTTCAGAACAATTCCGGACCTTTTTTAAAATTTGATTAAATTTGATCTGTTTTCCAGGTTCTGGGTTTTTGAATGGTGTCAAAACCCATGGCCTTAGTGCATATCCGGTGTCTCCTAAAAATTTTACACAATTAAATTTTTTAATATTATTATGTACTAACAGTAAAGTTTATTTGTCGTAAAACTACTAAACAAAAATAATAAATGTAGGGGAGCCCGGGGCTCGTTGTAACATGGGTTCGCCGTACCAAACGACATAGTAAATAGAACTCAGCATTAATTTTAAACTTACCCAGCAAATAAAAACGCTTAACGCCGCGTCTATGTAGCTCCTCAAAAAAAGGGGTTAAAGAGCTATTGGTAAAAATATGCTGGTCATGTGCTGATCCAGGAAATTTTGCATTAACGTGCCTTATCGTAAAGTTGGAATCTGACACCTAAAATAATAAAATATTTCCTTCATAAACCTATTATCACGTTTACAATTTTTTACTCCTGGCAATGGAACCAAAAAGTGGTAGGTAAATAAAGTAGTTAAAAGCTTTTTACCAATTTTTTATTTTTTATTTTGCATTTTCTTTAGCTAATACCTATATATTTAAATTATTAAATTTATTTATTATTTTTATTAATTTACATACTTACAAACTGTACATTAATCGAATGTTGACCTTTGCGATTTATGTAAGCAGCCTCGGGGTAGTCGGGATCGTTTTTGGGCGGTGGAAAAATCAAAACATGTGTAGCGTCTACACATCCGATTACCCCTTCCACACCATACATGTTTTGAAACCTAAAACAATACATCGAGATTAACATAATTTAAGTATAATTTTGTTGTTGGCTTTGCCTACTGTCTTGGGGCTCTGAGCCACACATCTACATCTTTGTTTGTTTTTTTATATGTTTGTTAAAATATGTAAAAATCTACCTACCTAAATACCATAAAACTATACTTACCCTTTTTCCATATCAATCAAGTCTTGGACATTTGCTGCAAATTTAATGTATTCATTTTGAACTACTTCTTGATTTAAGGCATTTATAACCTGGTCCATTGTTTTGCTTACCATGGACTGGCTTAAACCGAGTAAATTATGGTTCCCTACGCTCGTCTGGTAGCTGCCAGTACATAGAAAGTTGAGCGTGGTCAAAACCTAATGGGTACAGAATAAAACAAGTAATAAGGTTACATTCTTAAATTACGTAACGCAAAATTCAGGATTTTTAAGCCCTACTCCTACGCAACGCATTAAAAAAAAATAATAATAATTAAATGTAACGCATGACTAAATCCCCCCCCCCACTTAAGCGCAACGTAATTTAAGAACGGTCTCAAAAACGCCCTTTAAAGTGACATATAAAGTAAATTGTATTGAATTGAATAAAAACATTTTTTTTTCGTTAACAAAACAATAGATAAATCGCCCCTCCCCGAAATCCGCGCTTAAAAGAAATAGTTAATTTTAATTTAGGATCAATATTCGCGTATACAGATAAGATACTTACCTAATTACTTAACTTTGCACACTTGTGAAGATAATAGATGGGTATAGGTACTTAGATATCAGAGCTTACTGAGAAAAAACTATCGAAACATACTAACCATAATATTCCGGGGAGTTTCCTCGGTTTCTCTCAAAAAGGGTTTTAATATGTCCGTGAGTTCTTCCACGGCTTCCATTGGAATCCGGACATTTTTGTGAAACTCAGAGTTTCTTATATCTGCAACATTAATACGTGGCCTCTTACGAGGTGGTCTATAGTCTTCATCTAGTTCTGCAAGCTCCTGCAGAACTAGAATCTCCTCCTCTAACAAAACTGCCTCCATAACTCTGAATAAATTTTATTTACTTCTTGTTACGTACCACAAAGCACAAACAACGCCAAAAAGTCTTGGAATAAAAAACAAATGAAATATTTAAATTGTCGTTTTTCCAACGCCAACTACTTACGCGCTCAAAAAATACGGGATATTCAAATTTTAATGCCGGCAGTACATTTAGAATATTATTCGCGTGGATTTTTTTCTGAGCCTTTGATTGGTTCAAATTTTTAAATCAACCAACACGCACTATGGAGAGCCGACATAAACGTGTGATCTAGAGCACATTACAGTAGATCAGTAAAGTAGTGCTGAAAATATTGTATGTGATATGCAGGCCGGAAGACGAGTTCGTCAAATGTTTTTGAGAGACTTGTATGTTTGTATTCTATTAAGTGTATCAATTCTTGAATTGAATGAGAAGCAGAATTCACATCTCTCTCAGTCAGGACCAACAGAGATACATACGGAAATCTAGTGAGATCGCATCCTCCTTCGAGTTTCACCCGATTTTTAGAGAGTACTTCTCACCCATTCAAGAATTCATAGACAGAAGTGCAATTAAAGTGGGGACACTAGGGATTCTAAGCTCGCCAAGCTCAAAATTTGCCCCTCAAATGACATCAGCATAATTTATCAAAGTTCGTTTGGAATTTAAATAACCAAACTTTTTCACTTGCTACCATTTATCCCGAAAATTTTTGTGAACTTTTGAGAATACATTATCCCGACAATACACTTTTGGTAAAAAGAAATATTAGACATCAATGAATTAGGAAAATGTTAATTTAACATACAAAATTGAAATCAAGCTAATTACAACCACTATTGACCTAAAAAGAATGATGATTTTTACCATTACAGATTACAGTACAAAAAGAAAAAGCAATCTTTATCTTCCGAGCAACTCTTGAAACTGTCTTATTTTCAGTTTTTTTGGTAGAAATAAAAATATAAGGACTAGCCAGGCCCTTTGGGGGGGTTTGAGCCCAAGCCTAATAGTATTAATGGTGGGGGGTAACCATAGGTCCGGCAAATAGGACCTTTTTGCCATCTAGGCCTAATATCTATAATATTAGGTATATATATTGCTAAAAATAAAACTACAGGGGAAGGCTGACATTGCAATATTAAAAAGCAACTACTAGAAAATTTAAAAACATTGTGCTGATGGCAAAAAGTTTAGGGAAAAATCATACATATAGGTAACAAAAAAAATTTGTGCCGAAAATGTTTTAAAAATTTAGTAGGAACTTCTTAATCGTACTGCAGAAGAAAATTTTTCCAAAACTTAAAAAGCTACTAAAAAATTTTAATGAAATTGTGTTACAGACAAAAAGTTTAGATAAATGAAGTCCTCTTCGGAAAAATCATGATGCAGATATAACAAAAAAAAATAAAGCCGGAACTTTTACAGAAACTAGTATATCTGAAAAAATTATACACCAAAGAAAATGTTTAGAAAAAAAAATCATTAAAAAAAAAAAGGGGCGCCAAAGGCCAAAAATTTGTTACAAAATGCAATAGTTTTGGTTATTTTTAAGAGTATTTGTATTGCATTCAGAAATTTTTATGGACTTGGGTCAGTTTGTCCCTGAAATGTATACTCATTTCATGTAGGGCACTAAGCCCCCAGCCCCCCTAATTGTGCCCATTAATTTTCAAGACATTTTGATTTAAAAATATAGACTTTGGTATTACACATTTATTTAAAAATATATTTATTTGACAAAAGTATACAATTAAACTTTACAATAAAATTGCCACTAGAATAAACAGCCATAAACTAAGAAAAATACAATATTTAGAGTCAATTTTAAAAAATAGGCTCTTTCTATTACATATCAAAAAAACACTAATCCTAACTTTTCTTAGTACAAAAAATAAAACTAAATTACTTTTTTCCAACACACAATCACATTTGCAACAGCACCGGTAACCATAATTTAATTTTTTTTGAAGTCTTAATTAAACCTGTAACGAGACAAGACTGTATACGATTCCTTGCTACATAAATACAGAAAATTAAATATTTAATGTTTTTGTTGTTTATTTCTGTTTCTAAATTGTTTGGTAGATTGTTGAAAAACTTTATAAATGCCTAAACTGGACTTGTCTCTGTTAGTGATAATCTATGCTTCAGATAGTGTTAATGTCATTGAGGTTACTCGATATTTTATTATGGTATCATGTTGAGGCAGATAACTAATGCATAAACTGGACTTGTCTCTGTTGATGATAATCTATGCTTCACTATGCTTCTGCTAGTTGTGGTACTGGAACTCGTATTATGATCATGAGGCAGATAACTATAAAATTTCTAAAAGTTCTTGGTGAGTTCTTCTGCAAAACCACCAGATCCTCGACTATGTATATGGGTTATTGATGCATGATTTAGTTCAAAATATATATTTATAAATGTTTTTAACTTTAACAAAAATACCAAAATATCCGAAAAAACAACTTTGAAAATTAATGTTTTGTTTAATTTCACTCGTCATTTATTTTTCTCTTTTGTTGATGGTGGCCAAGTGGCCTCCCTGTCATTTAATGCGCAGTATACATACTGGTCCGTTGAAAATAAATTCGCGCGGAAAGATACGCTCCATGGACGTGTACAGCGGTTTTTCCGCGCCTTAAAAAAAATCCGCGCGGAAAATACCGTTTATCGAGGGGTACCTTTACGGTTATTGCGTGGGCCTTTTTATAGCTGACAACAAATATCTTTACACGTCAACTTCACCTTGTACTAAAAGGTTTTGAAAGAAAATCTAACAGGGACCCAATTCTTGAACCATCTAATTTTTTGTCGTATACGAGTAAAATTCGAATGGCGGTTTCGAGAACTCGGAAAAATGGGTATTCTTGAATGCCACTTGAACGCCATTTCCGTGTATGACTTGTTTTCGTATAATTTTGGTCAACCTACCGTCGGTATGTCCACCTAAACTTGCCGCGATGAAGTAAGGGACTGTCCTTAAATTACGTAACGCTCTAGGTGGGGGAGGGGGTTCGCTTTACGTAAATTACACTATATGTTTTTTCTTGAAAATGCGTTACGAGGGCAGGAGGGGGGGGGGGGGTCAAAAATCCTGAATTTTTGCGTTACCTAATTTAAGGACGTTCTCTAAGGTTGACAGTAGATTGCGTAATCATTGGTAACGGTAAGTACCAAATTATAGTAATGAAAATTTGGGGCCTAGGGGCATCTAACCTCTTTGAAGTGCGGAAATTTGGGGGTGAAATTCGCAGTTGTTGAAACAAATAAACTTCATAAGTATTCTGAAGGGGTCTTGAACTTAATGGTGAGTGCCTCTGATGAACTTTCATACATCCTTGCTTTGACAAATATTGTACAAGCATTAAGTAACATAGGGGTTTTTACTGAAACATTTGGAGTGTGCATTTTTTCTGTAGCATAGAAACAATTTAATATTTTTCTTCCAGTGTTTTTTCTCTGTTTATTTTTGAGTAGAACAGTTTTGCTTTTTAGTCCGATAAGCATAAAAAACATTTCAAGTAAAAATTGACAAATTTAATAAACTTTGTTCAAAAAACTGTTTTTTCGTTTAAATTTGAGTAATGTTTTTGTTTTATGTCTTTACCTGTCAATTAACTCCAAGAAATTAAAAACTGTTGAAGCCTAAAGCGGCCCTTACATGATCAGTATGTACATTATTTTTTGTAGATGTCTTTGTTCTTCAAAAGTTGTAAACAAGAACATATATAAAAATCTCTACGGATCCGGTGAGGTCTGCTGTGCTCCACTCGTTAAAAAAACTGTTTTGTTACAGGTTTCTCAGAGATGTCATGGAGATTTTTTCTGAGGTGTAAGGCAGTTTTTGCCTAGTAGTCCTGTTGCAACGATGATCCTACTAGAAATACTGAGATGCAAATGGTGATCTATTAACTTTTACAGAACTTTGTTAAATAAATTATAAATAAAATAAAAATAAGTTTATGGTAGTTTTTATTGTAAAAAAGAGTATACAATTTTATACATAAAAGTTTATACAGTGAGAACCAGCTGGAATAATTTGCTGGCGGGTTAAATTAAAATTTTTTGGAATGATCCAAAAACATGCTTACTGAGATTTCTAATCAGCAATATTTTTAATAAATTTCTTTTTAGACAGACCCTCAGAAAGGGGTCCAACAACATACAACTAGTGACACCTTGTTGGAAAGCCTATCAAAAAAGAAAAATTATGGTTCACTTTTTTTTGGACATCTGCCAATTATTAAAAAAAAATCATTTATAATTAGTTTTTAAACAAAGTGCCAAGTGTAGTCTACCAGTTAAAAAAAAAGTTGGTATTACTGGACCTCTTGTCAGAGGTCCAACACCTATTTTTTTCATGAAATTATAGGGTTTACTTAAAATGACACTTTTATTTTCCAAAAATGGCAAAAACATTTAAGTTATTTTTTTTTATATTTTTAAAAATATTTGATAACCTTTCTAACAAGATACCTTAAGGGGGGTCATTCCATCTTAAAAAAAAGTTGTATGCTAGTAAACCCCTTTCTAGATGGGGTCTATCCAAAAAAAAATTCTGTAAAATTATTGCCGGTTAAAAAACTCAGTTGACATGTGTAATTTTTTCCAAAAACTTAAATTTAACTGACTAGCGAGTTTATTCCAACTGGCTTGTTCACACACTGTGTAGTCATATTGCATGACGTTTTTAATGCCCTTGACAGTACTTATTATGCACTTTGAAATATAAATAAAAAAAATCATGTTTTCATATATTATATTTATTTTTGGTTGGTTAAATGGTTGATAAACTGTGTTAATACAGAGACAAACAAGACAAAAAAATTGCACAATACTCAAATTTTTATTGAAACTTTTTAATCCTCTCTTCCCGAACAGGCTCATGGAGGGGGCAGTGGATTACCCTTGCGTTCCACTTAATGATCCTTTTATATGTTTTCTTGAAAATGTTAAGTTGTAACTTTTTAAAACTATTTTTCTTTTTTAGGTAGGTATAAGGAGCTGTTAAAAAAACAGTAAAATCATTAAAAATTTCATAAATTATTAACGCAAAAATTCAGGATTTTTCACTCCCCCCCCCCCCCCAATCGGAAGGCATTTCCAAGAAAAAACTAATTAAAAAAACCTTGAGTGTCACAAAAGGCTAAATCCCCCTTCCACCTTTTTACATGCTTTGCCAAATCGCGTCTTGTTTGAGAAGGCCTCCCAATTTTTTTTTAAATAAAGCATCATTAAGCACACACCAAAAAATATATTAAAGTAAACAAAAATGTTAGGTTAGATTACTTAGATTTGTATGCGGGAATTGGGATTCGAGTGGGGTTTACCACTCGACTCTAATTCCGAACGAAAAACTCGTATTCGTTTCGCCGAATCCGTTTATGGATTTATTTCAAGAATTGGGTCCCAAAGAGTTCGGTTTGGTCCGCGTAAACGGTCAATATGTTAAGCTAACCGGTATAATGTAAATTTTAGTGTTTTCTAATAAATTGTAAAAAGAAATTGAAAAAAATTGTAATGTTCGAAAAAGTGCGCAAGGTGCTATTGTAATAAACAAAGCATAGGTGAAGTTTTAATTAAAAAATAATAAATCCTGCCCTGTGTTTGTTAAATCAAAAAAGTGACAGTGTAAAAGTAAAAACAATGTAATACAATCTCCGACAATCTCAAAAAACTCGCAAAATAGTGATAAAAGCAAACATGTGGGGCCAAATTATAAAGAATATTCCATAAAGGTATGTAAAAACATAAAAAATATTACATAAAAGTCTGTATTCTACACACAATGGTAGTTTTAAAATTTCCATGGCCAAGTTGACTCTAGAGATTGTACTAGAGATTGTACCCGTGTTAAATCTCGAATGAGAGATTTAACAAGTTGTGGTCAAAATCGACCCCCTGGGTAAAATGCTTCCCGAGGCTGCTACGCCTCGTTGAATAGGACACCTTATAGACGAATACTACCGAGTGTGCATTGTAACCTAATAAAAATATTAGCAGCTTTTCGTGACTCTAATGGTAATAATTTTGATTTTTTTTTCAAAATTTTTCAATAAAATGTTAGTAAAAGTAAATGTGTTTTTTTTTCTCTATGATATGCATATTAATTTTCGTTAATAATCATACGCAAACCAGAAAATATTCAATGTCGATTCTCTCGGAAATGATACCTTCTATACAATTAAAATATGTATATCTTTTTACGTAGAAAATTCTAGAACTTAAACTAAAGTTTATGAACAAAATTGCAATAACCTAAAAAGTAGAAGGAATAGGGATGTTTTTATTAGTTTATTCTCTACCACAAAAGCCAATAATTAAACGAAACGAATGTTCCTGCTCCCACATATACTAAATCGTAGTAGTGTGAGCTTGGATGATCGTGAAAAAAAAAGTTGCTCCGATTTCAAATTTTTTATATCTTTGCGTTTCAGATGATTTTAAGACTTTTTTGTTGCGCCGTCTGTCTGTATGTCTGTCTGTATATCTGTTTGTATGTCTGTCTGTATGTCTCTCTGTAACGACCAACGCGCATAACTAAAAATCTATTTGCCCGATTAAATTGAAATGCCTAGGTTGGATGTTGGCTCTAGATGTGACACTGTAAAAAAACAATAACGTTGGGTGCCAAAATTGCGACACTATAAAAGTACGTCAGGTGCCAATTGTGACACCTAAAAAAAATTACTGAGTAAGTAAACAAATATCTGGAAGCAGAACTATATTTTCCAGCTAGGTAAAACATTGATATGCCCGGTAACTTTTATACAGTGGAGAAGGGGGGGTTCAGAAATAAGAAAATTTTAAGCGCGCTACAGTGTTTTAATACCAATGTTTTACAAAAAGGATCTTAATTAAAAATACAGTTCAACTCAAACGTTGTAGCCAAACAATGAAACTTTACCTACTTCCGAGGCTTTCAGAGTATTTCTGTAATTAAGAAAACCAAAAGAAATTGACTCATTGACAAAATTAAATTTTAAACGATTCCCAAAGGAATTAAAATGACACAAATAGACTACTTTATAGGTAGATAGACATCTTCAACAGTTCATAGTGTACATACATCTGAGTCAGTAGTGTAAGTCAGTTATATAAATGATTGTAAAAAAATTACACTTCCAAAATCATTCCATCAGAGGGGAGATCGGGACCAAATATCTGCTGTCATCATTCTACGTTGGGTAGAATGAGACAGACAGCAACCGAGTCCGAGATCTACCCCATGAGGTAATACAATATAAGGAAACCGCTAAAAAAATATAACCTCATCTCTCTTTTGTCTCTGCAAAGTTGGTCACTGGGCCTCTGCAAAGTTGGTCACTGGGCTGTACAAATAATACAAAAATTTAGTTCATCTTGTAATTTATTCTAAGTGTAAAACTGTGAAAAGAAAATGAAACAAGTTCGGGTCAAAATAGCAAGGCACTTTAAATTTGACAGGAAAAATTATCTCAAATAAGTGAAACGAAGGAAACAAATCAATGTAGTAAATACGCCGCAAAATTGTGGTTATGACGTCATTCCGTTACTTTGCGTTTACAAGCAATGTTGAATTTATACAAAAAAAAATATTATTTATAAAAAAAATTAAATCGAAAGCTTGCTCCTACCTTGTTCCGGTTATTATTTTGTGGTTAAATAAAATGTTTTATTTTGTGAACCTGGAACCCAGGCATCTCCCACTACTCCTGTGTCTCTGTCCCGTTCTGCCCGCGCCTCCCCTGCTGTTTACCTAGCACATGACGCTAGGGCAGCACATGGTCAAAAATTGTTGTTAGATCTTGCCCGAGCGTGAAACCCTGTAAAAAATGAAATATTTCATTTTCCTGGAATTCGTCGGTTTCGCACGAGGTTCCCCTACACTGAGTAACTTAAATCAAGAATCCATGTCGACTCAATAAAATAAAGCAGATTTCAGCAGATGAACTAAAATAACCCTAACATACCTTTCCCAGGGTTACAATGGTACAACCGGCTTCACACCAGCGTTCAGCACAACTGTCCCGTTGATGGATTGGACATGGCTGTAGACAAAGGAGAAAAACAATATATAGTTTTTATCCAAAACGGGGTTTTAAAAAAATATAAAAAACTCCAAAATCCCACACGTCTTGTGTAGAAAAATTATATTTCACACGAACAACAGTTACAATTTGAGAGGCAAATATTATCTTGAAGAATACCCAAATAAAAAATAAAAAAGAATCGAACTTACCACTGCCTTTCCCGTAGAAATGGCGCAGGTCGCCTTGAATCCCTCACTCAGGATGTGAGCCGTCACTAAAATTACGCCTAAACGACGGACTCACTCTTACAAGTCTCTGGGACAGAACCTGCAAACACTGCAGTGCCAGTAACCAAAAAAACCAATGGCGATCCCAGAGACTTGTTGTCGACCCAACACCAATTCTTTAGAAAAGAGAAATGACACTTTGTCAAGGAAAAAAAAAACGGAAGATGCCGGAAATAGTTCTTTAATTTGGTGGGGCACAGTACCAACCAAATTTTCCCGGTTAAATTCAAATAAGGATGCAAACCCATTTATAAAAAAACGCTCTCACCAAATAATCCCCAGCCTTGGGTTTGCAAGCCTAAAAAAGCTACACCGTTTTCAAACCAGCCAATGACAACGTACACTAGTACTTCGGTATAGGTCTATAGGGGGTAGCATCAAGCAAGGGAATATCGAAAATGCATCCTCTGCGCATTGAGGTGTTGTCAGATCTATTTCTACGGATGGCCATTTTTATAAACGAGGATTTCGAGGCGCCATGCATAGACTGAAACAAATGTAAACCGGACCCCTGCCAACATAGCAAGTAGGAGGAAAATAACCAGTTAGACTATAAGAAGCTTAGCATTGAAACCATCAACTGTAAAATCAATTACTGGAGATCAGAGCATGCATCAAACCCAGGAATATTCGAACACTCAACCAATTCCCATATGAGCAAAGCCCTACTAGTGTAGAATTTAGTTGTATTTTAGTTATAGTTTTAGTCAAAAGTTTCCTTCGCTTTTTATATATGTTTTCTCTAAGATTCATATAGTTTGACGTCATTTCTGTAAAACATTCCCAGATAAATAAAGTTGTTTCTGAACTTGAACATACACATTGAACTGCTGCTTAAACCCGGCACAAGAGTGCTCAGATGTTAAGTTTGTTCATCACTAGCTAGCCCTACATAACCCTTCAATCCGACTAACTAAGCTAGATATTAACTTTATTTAACTATGATTATATATTAATTTATATAATATAAAAATTCGATTTTGTTTATTCTTTTAGTGGTGGTTTTTATCCCTCGTTTATCTCCAATTTACAAAAGTGTATAACTTGTATTTATTTTATCTTCTCCTTATCAAAGTAATAAAGATATCAAAGTGGGCGGAGCCTCGGTTGTTCCTGATCAAACCGTGGACCTAAATATGTTTTCGTGCTACAAAACTAGCTAATCCGTGAAGAAGAAGAGGTTCGGACGAGAAATCATTGTCCTAATATCCTCGAAAATACAAATAATCAAACGTCCAAAATAGACGTGTGTGTCCCCGCTGCTATTGAAACCATTTGTGATGTGGCAACGCCGCCATGCCCCAGCAGAACTGCTGTTTATCTATTTCATGGACGTCAAAGAAAATTACGAAATTTCAAAGATAAACAAAACAATCAAAAGTTTTTATGTGATTTTTCCCGAAACCTGTGATCTCAAATTCCAATTACGATGCCTAAATAATACGAAGTGCGCAGTGCCTACAACAATATGATGGAATGCCTCCTCTATAAGGTAACTTTCTGGACAATATATAACGTCAAAACCCAGCTCTATAAAATACCCTTAATGTCTGTATAGAAAAACGAATCGAATACTTTTGGTTATTTACAGAAATAAAACAAATATGTAACGTTTGCCTTAAATGTAAAAATGACACGTTACATAGATGATCCCATTTAAAAATGAATAAATTCCCCTAATCTGTACACCAAAGTACGCTGCACAATGTTTTCTTCATATAGTCTTTGTTTTACTAGAAACGTCGTTTTCGAGATGGAATGACAATAAAATACTTAATTTTAGCTCTGCATGCTCTCTCCTATATTTAAAACGTAAATTAAACGGCTAATACCCTGTTTCCACCAATGCATGCTCACCCCGATTAAAAAAACGCACCAGGTGACATTGCATTTAAAACCGGTGCATGGTCCATCACGTGATGCGTTTTTTGATTTGGGGTGGGCATGCCTTGGTGGAAACAGGGTATAATGTTAAAATTTCAAAAAATCGTTTTACAGTAAGTCTCCGTGGTTTATTTATTATTAGCATAGTACTTTTATAATATGTATGTGTACACAATATTGATAAAAGCTTTACTGTCCATAGGATAGCCCGCTTAGAAAGATACAAATTAATTTTAGACTAAATAAATTAATTTACGGGCTGGTCCTCAGAATAAGGTAGTGGTAGCCGTATACATCGATGAAGGTGATAAAATCTGAAAAGGAAAAATGAAATGTGGATACCCACTTTATAAAACCAACTGCCAATTTGCAGTATCAGCTAGGGTAGCCTCGGGTCTGCGGCAACAAACTATCTAACTAACCTGATTTGAAACATTGACCAAAAAGCTACGTTGCCGTTCACAAAAAGTATCATCCGAAAAAATCGGTTAAGAATTAATAAAGTTGTAACGAATTAGGTGCTGATTTAAGCATGTGTGTAATGTAAGTCAAATAAAAAGTTGTTTTTGTTCTACTGCGGATAAAGAGTATTCAATTTCTACGGTATTAGACTTTAAAAAAAGCTTGGGCCTCGTCCTACATAATATGATGTCTCTTAAATTGCTAATTTTGGTAAAATCCAAGATGACGCGTGCTTTTATAATTTGATGACATGATCTTAAATATTAACAATAAAGCTAGGTCTTTGTCGTTTGGAAGGACATATCACTTGTTAAAAATAAATAAGAAGTAAGAAAGTTTAACCACATTACCTGCTGGTGCTATTTGTTGACATTTACATCAAAATAAAATTAAAATCCATTGCCTTGTTCTAAGGGCCAGCCCGTAAATTAATTTATTTAGTCTATGACCACACCTCAAAAATTTCATATCAAATTCATTTTTCAGGATTAAGATAAGTGTAAAATTCCTTCCCTGAACCCCCGTTCAATTTATGCTAAACTTCGACGCCTCTGTCTAGGGGTTTTATTATCCCAGAGATTTTTCTTGTGAAATGTTACCCATCACAATACAATTTCTCCTCTTATGTCCCCTCTCTTCTTTCGAGACTTAATACGGAGGTCCGAAATGCCTAAGGTCGGTATAAACCTTTATGTACAGTCGGGGACTTTATAAATTGCCGCCCTCGAAAATAAAAAATATTCCTATTTGAAATTCGGAAAAGTATTTTGAATCAAAACAAAAAAATTGTAAACCTTACCTCCGTCTGTATACATACATATTAAAATAAAAAATTGATTTCTTTAAATGCTTAATTTTGACAGAAAAAAGATACAACGGCAATTTAAAAAGTCCCCGACTGTACCAATTTTTATTTAAACACCTGCTAATATAGTTTTTCGTTTCCTAAGCATGCTTTCATATGGACATTGAAGATTTTACCTATATTGTATATAGTCCTTGATATGGGCAGTTATAATTATGTGACTTTGACATGATATAAACATATTTCCTAGCAAAAAATATATTAAAAATTAAATATGTCATGTTGGTTTTAAACGCACAAATAAAAACAACTCAACGACATGCCGTTTTTCTGAACTTTGTTTGTTTCTGTAGTTATGCATATGACAAATAAAGCCCATGACAAGGACTATACGATTATAAAGTAGAAAGTGGGCGTGGCAGGCAGGGCGATGCTGCGTCAATTAATTGTAAAATCAAGAGCCGCCACTGAAAAATATCAATGTAATTTTTCCCAATGTTGATAGACTGATTTTTACTTATTCCAAAAAGAAATAGTGCCCAATATTTAGTTTCCAAAAAAATGCAAGAATAATATAGTTTTAAAACTAGGTGCATCTAATAACTTTTTAACTAAATTGTGTACCCCCCGCCGATATTTTGAGATATTTTCCACATATTTCATAAATAAAAACATAAAATAGCAAAAAATACGGCTTCATTGCGCCCACCCCGATACTTTTTTCTACATACGCCACTGCCATAACTTATTACTACCCCTTGGTATTAATAACTCTATCCATATCTAGTTTTTCTGAATTATTTATTCTAATTGGTAATTTTACCCCTTGTTTGTAATTGAGAAATTTTGTTAAAGTCAGATACGTAACGGGCTAATCGTTCAGACCCTTGACAGTTAATTTCATAAAGATTTCATTACCTCTCGTAGTAGGCTGCCAAAAGAAACTTCACAACCCTTTTCCTTTTTCAGGGATATAAAATTGCCAAGAAAATAATTTGTTGAGCAAAAGTTTACAATTTTTGTGTGAGTAAAGTCAAATAGCAAATATAATATGAGCACACATAATGTAAACACTTAACTTAAAGAATACATAAGGTTGGGTGAATTTTGCCCCTTTCTTCTCGAGATATACACCTAAAAGTTGCCCGTACTTATGAAAGATGTGTTATATTATAGCCCTACAAAAAAAAATAAGTTGCGAAACCCGGAAGGTAGACCCTCCTAAACCTGATAGTTTTTTGCTCTATTACCAAATTTCACAAAACAAAAACAAATTTTAATTACCTCTGTAATTTAACCCTGTTACGCCCCCCTATTGCGCAGGAGATAGGGATAAATCACAAAACTCATGGCATAAGCAGCAACCGAACCGAACCGAACCTTTCTTACTAGATAAACCAGATAAACCCCCTACTGTTTTGGTCTGGATACGCTCTTGTATGAATCTAATTGAGTAACTATTTATGGGCCGAATTTTTAACTGTTTTAATAATATTTGCATAATTTTATCAAGTATAGGGCGCCCCCTTCTGTTTTGGTCTGGATACGCTCTTGTATGAATCTAATTGAGTAAATATTGATGGGCCGAATTTTTAACTGTTTTAATAATATTTGCATAATTTTATCAAGTATGGGGCGATTTAAAAAATTCTTTTACATGTTTCCTCTCCCTCTTCCTTCCTCCTTCCCACCCTCCTTATTATTAATAATAATTGTAGCTATAACTTTCACAAATATAGAGCGATTTTAAAAATTCTTTCTGCACACACTTTAAGATTGTTGTCAACAACATTTTACCAGTTCCCTCATCCCTCTCCCCTAGCCCACCTTCACTTAATGTAAAGAGAAACAAAAAAAACAAAGAAAAATGAAAGGTATCACTGTTCGCGTCCGTAGAATATCTACAGGTACTTAAAAGTTGAAGCATGTTGCACACTATAGGTATAGCTATCAATTTCGTACCCAACTACGACTAGTAGGTCCAAGTAGATTTAGTAGTTTGGTGTTTTTTTATTTATCTTTTTTTAAATTAAATCTAAGATAATAAAAGCTTTGGCGGAAATTAGTCTAGGTTTAGTTTTAGTTTATTATTTTTAATCTACTATTTTTCAGCATTTTCGAACATAATTTAAGCATCTACCTCCATAGGGAGGGTCAGCAACCCCCAAGTTAAATCTGAAAGCGTAATTGTTTTAATTTTTTTTTTAAATTTCGGCAAGAAACATCCTTGAGAAATGAATGCTGATAAAACGTCACACCTCATCCCCTTGGAGGGGGTGCAGAGCCGTTCTGTCAATATTGTATCACACCTAGGCAAATAAGAGCTAAAAATGGCCTATTTCAAACTTGAGTAATATGCATCACTCTCATAATGTGAGTTGCGTTACAGTAATTTGTCTCTCGTCGGATTTAATTTGGAAGGGGAGAAGAATGCTCCAGTTTTTGCGTTTTTAATTTATATATTCCTTTATTAAAAATAACAATATTTTATCAAGGTATCTTATTTCACAGCAACGTCGTTCATCGTAGGTAGAGATTTTAATACTTTATAGTTAAGAGTTAGTGTAATTGCCATTAAGACTTTTTTATTTTAGCAAATTTTTCTTCTTGAAAACAGAAATTCTCATGAAACATTTATGATTTTTTCGTGGACAACAGAAATGGAAATGATATTGTCATGTTCTTATTCAGACACTGCAACAGCCTGGTTTGTTCGTATCAATTTCAGGTAAACCACAAACTAGATAAGATAATCATGTAAAAAGCAAATATAAAAACTCTTGTTGAGATAAAAATATAGATTATATGTTGGACCAAAGTTTGGACAAACAACCCTAGAAAAGATATAGATAGGTTTTGACAAAGCTTGGCTATAGAGAGGCAGTCATGTCTGAGCATTGATTGTGATACAACAAGAGCTTTACGTATTAACTTTAAAACAAATAACAAGAGATTTTAAGTTGGCTCTCTATATTAAAAAAAAGACTATATAAACAGTATATATTTAAAAATATCCAAAACATTTTTAATTTTGATATACAGTAATATATTTATAAAATAAATGAATATATTAAAATATTACAACGTGTTTAAAATAAGAACTGTAGTCCTTAAACAATAGTGACTAACGTATAGTATTAATTTTTGTAATTTTATCTCGTGTCTTATTATGATGGCAAATGAACACAGATCAGTATTTTTTTAATATTTTCACGAAATAATGCTAGTCATATGTCAAATTCAATAAATTAAATACTAAGTAAGTCGACCTGCCACCGCCATACATTAGGTATATGGAATATGCAATATATTTCTCATAATTAGTATTCGGTGGCAGATAAACTGCACCAACCTTAGAAGAATACGTTGCACAAAACACTTTAATTAGATTAAGGATGTGGAATTTTAAAATTTTCACTTTATAAAATGAGAGTATGCAGTTTGTCACTCACTATCAAACGTATTCGAAGTCAAAATTCAATTTAAAAATAAGAAAAAAATATATTTTTGCAATTCAGGGACTAA
The DNA here is from genome assembly GCA_963576565.1 of Aspidapion aeneum. Classification (NCBI taxonomy): domain Eukaryota; kingdom Metazoa; phylum Arthropoda; class Insecta; order Coleoptera; family Brentidae; genus Aspidapion; species Aspidapion aeneum. Next base: position 180,769,920 of record OY755038.1, on the reverse strand, counting down.
AACGCATTTTAGTCCCTCATTTTAGGGACTAAAATAGTACTTTTTATCCCGGGGACTAAAATATTTTACTCCCGGGGACTAAAATATTTTAGTCCCTGGACCCGAATTCATGGTTTTTTCAAATTTTGTATTTTTGTATTTGGGAGCATCTAAAAATAGGCCTATACACTATCAAAATAAACTACCTAGCCTAATCTATACATTCCTACGTTATTTGACATTATTATTGTTTGTTATATTGATATTCAAAATAGCGCCGCTACAGCCAACTAAATGAATCAATGATCGTGGATCTGAATCGATTTCGCTTCGCTGTTGGTTGAGGTTGATGTTTTGCAGTGGAGATCCGAAAATTGCTGGTTCGGTGTGATCAGTGCTGCTGTCTTCGTTGATTGTGGGTTCTGGAAAATTGCATACTGTTACGGTACGTGATTGGCCTTGGCTTTTATGACTCTTGACATCTGTCCTCAAGTTTTGACTGAATATTTTATCCGCCACATTTTTTCGATTGATTGCTCAACATACCCTTCAGCAACGGTAGCACTTTTCCAACCACCGTGTCTTTTGAGCTGGTCAATATTCGCTCCAGAATCTGCTAAAAGGGAAGCATAGGTACGCCTGAAGCAGTGTCCTGTGTATGAAACGGCCTCTGGCAGGTTCAGGAAGGCAGCTATTTTTCGCGGGAAAAGCCCAAAAGTATTCTTTCCAACAGGTTGTGATAAACATTTGCCGTCTTTATAGCCAATGAAATATCTTGATATTGTCAAATTTGTTGGTCTCAGAGCCATGTAGGATTTTCAGATTTTCACTACGTCTGTAGCGTTGCTTTCTTTGGAGTTCTTCACTATGAAGCATCGGTCAGTTTGATTTTTCGTGTTTCGAACTGTGACAACAAGATGAAAATCTTGGACTTGAACATCTTCATTCTGTAGCTGGCACAGTTCAACACCCCTGCATGCACCGGCAACTCCCATTATCAACGCCACCTGGAAAAAAAAAGATTTTTCAGTTACTAAGTAGCAATACAATTTTTTGTACAAACTACGTAACCTGATAGCAACAAATGATATTTCGAATCAGTGACGTTAACATGGTTCAAAATAATGTAAAAACAGTTCACTTTACCTTGATCATCAAATATTCTTAATTTGGTGCTTCCTGGAGGAACTGCTGGCTATGATCCATGTCCAGTATTCAAGACTTCTTTGGGCGGTAGCCATCCCCATTTCTTTTCAAAAATGCCTTCAATTTTGAATATTTTCCAATGTCCAAACTTTGTTCAACGATCAGCTTTGATTTAATCATTGAATAATGTGACCAAACCGTTGAAGCCTTCAAATTTTTCGCATGATGAAAGAAATATGCAAGAAGTATCTTCTCCTGTGTAACATCAGCAACATCCTTAGCTTGACACCAATCCAGGAAATGTTTGTATTGTTTTTCATATATTTTCTCCGATTTAGCGGGCAGCAGTGCCTTCACTGCCTCTGCGGCAGCTGAATCAATATCAATATCCATTTTTTTTACTTTTGGGAACGCACTAGCAAATCGCAGAAATCTCCACGGCGTTGTTTGTATTTTAACAGTTATTTTATGGTACCTTGACAACACCCTGACAACCAAGTATTATCCAAGGCTATCTAAGAAATATCAACTGACTTAACGTCAGAGAATGAATGGTACTTTTTTGGTTGTCACATTTTATAGGCCAATCAATAGTGCAGTGGAGATGACTTTCTTTTCGAAAAATTTAATTAAAAATTTGAATGAAACTATGCCCAGAATTGCAAAAAATAGTATATATACCACTTGACTAAAGTGTCTTTTTATCCCTTAGCGAATTGTACAAACATTTCGCCTCGGGATAAAAAGTATCACTTTAGTCCCTGGGTATATAATGTACTATTTTTTAAGTTTTAAATTGCCACAGCTTTTTATGGTGCAAGTGCGAAAGTATTTTGCGATTTTCGAAAAATGTTATCTTTTAAAATAGTGCATTTTCGTTCCGAGGCTGCGGTATACTAGAACTTCACCACCAGCTTTTATTGTACTAGCGTCTGCATTTCTTTCTGACCTATAAAAAAAAGCCGCACATATTTCATCATCAGAAAGATTAGGGTTTAACCATGACTCATACAAAACTGTATTGTCATAGACATATAGACCGACATTAAGTTTTAAAGGACTAGTTTGGTGTGCATGCCCCCAATATTTTGAAAATATATACTTAATAAACGTGGAATTTCGTACCCGTGAATTTAAAAATCAAACAAGTTTCGTGGCAAATCGGGCAAACAAGAGTTTTTGTTTCGGTTCGGTTCATTATATAAATATATGAGAGAAACAAAAACTCATTTTTGCCCGATTAGCCACGAAACTTGTTTGATTTTTATATACTTAATGACTTTCGTATTTTGATCCATCCTTAATTTTAATAATTTGCGGCACATCCCTAACATAACGAATTACAAGCTCAGCTTTTACTTGATCTTCTCTACTTTGAAGTTCCAAATGAAAATTTTTAAATGGTTTCTCTGGGTTAATGTTATGTCAGCACTAATTTTAACTTAACTCAAGAAGTTTTAACAGTTTTAAGCTTGCTGTGCCGAAGAAAAAATTAATTTTAGTGGTCTTAACCTATCAACAGCTCTTCCGAATCGAATAGACTTCATTTCTCCTAATTCAACACCAATGGAGATAAATGTTTTTTTGGCAAACAAAGTATCATGCTCGACCCGGACTGCTGTTTCTACAGATTGACTTTCTGGAATTTTATACAAAATTATTTGCTCTTAATTAAACTATTTACAAAAAGTTTGGATTTTATATTTTAAAGTTCTTTGCTGATAGCATTAATTTGATTTTCCATATTTGAAATCAAGGCTTTATCTAACTCAATTCTACCAGAACTCATTCGTTTGATTTTGTTAGGCAATAGTATTTTTAAGGCCCAGACTATCTAACAAATCTTAGGTTTGGCGGGGGGGGGGGGGGAACGGAGGGCCTCTGCTTGCAAATAGGGTTGCGAATTGTTGTATTATTTATTCGAAAGCACATTGTTTGAAAACCATTTGTCCTAAAGCAAAAACATTTTCTTCAAACAGAAATTTTTTTTAAATATTTTTTCAAAAATTATTTTTATAAATTAGCTTTTCTTTTCTCCTTTGTAAGTGGTCGAAATCGGTGTTAAACTACCCTTTGTAATTTTATCGTGAAGATAAATCAAAGTTGTAATTTTTTGATGGAACAAAATAGCGAGTGCAGTTTAAGCGGCCCTCACACGATCAATAATATTGTCAATATATATGTTCTTGCCATTGGCTTTAATATTGTCAATATTTTTGTGTGCGTCTTTGTTTATACCATTTGAAAGCCAATGGCAAAGAACATAAATATTGACAATATTATTGATCGTGTGAGGGCCGCTTTATTAGATATTAGTTTATGTGGCAATCTTTAATAATCAAATAAAATTTCTAATTAGTCCCCTGTAACTTGATTGTAATTAAAGTAACACTGGGAGTTTAATAATGATCAAGATCAGCCGCGGCTCCTCCGTTGAATCATTTTGTTAATGGCCACCTAAAATAATGTATCTAATAATGAATTTAATAATCTATGATTAAATTAAAACTGTTATTTTCTATATAGGTAACAAATAGGTAAATTATATTATTTTCCTATGGCGGCATCTTTTGGATCGCCCCTCGGATTGGACAAGTAATTCGCGCTTTCTGGTCAAAGCCAAACGAAGCCCATATTTTGTTTCTGTCCAAGACATTTCCCTCTCTATTAGACCCTGTCTATAAAACCATACGGTAATTAACACTCAAAATATCGGCAACTTTCGTGATATATTTTGCCGATTAAAAGCCCAGTATTTACGCTATTCATTTAAAAGCGCAGGAATATGAATTAGCTGTTTTTTATTTGTCTAGTGTACGAGAAACAATGTACTGGCTTTTTTATTTGAGATTTTTTTCTAGTTTTAGGTGGTTAAAAACTTGTAATATTTTTAAATTTTGTGTTATCGCCATGGATGTGTTATACAAGATATCCGTGATTAGTACATGTGTAAATAGTTTTATGATGTCTGTGTTGCAAAAGATCAAATACTTAAAACTATTTAAAAAGAAGTGACAATAGTACAATACCTCTTTTATTATAGTGTTATTTAAATTTTATAGTTTGAATTTATTTAGGTTTAGTGTATTATTAAGTTTGTGTCTCTTATGGTTGTATTATTAGTCTAGGTTTTAGTTGCATTATTTATCACTCACACGTACTTGGAAGCAAACGTTATAGTGCCGAAAAAAGATAGATAGTTCGCGAAAGATCGAGGACCCTATATAAGGCCGGACATCGCGTGACGAGATAGTCAGTCAGAGATAACAAGCGCTAGAAATCGCTAGATATTGAAAATTTTAACGAACGTAACTTTTATGGTTCAGTCGACAATGATCTGCCATAAGAGTACCCATGTTTGAAACTCGTAGACAATGATGAAAAAGCGTCTATAGTTTCGTACTCAGGATAGACCAAACTCAACAGCACCAAGCTCTATACGGTCTAGGATAACTGGGCGCCGCCAACTGGGCGCCGGGCCAACTGGGCGCCGGGCCAACTCGTCGCCGCCAACTGGGCGCCGGCCAACTCGGCGCCGGACTAAAAAAAATTTTTTTGATGTGTAGATGAAAAATAAAATATATTATTTATATCAAAACATCTTTAAAAAATCCTTTACGCAATTTTTTTGAAATTTGTTTTTGTTAAGTAAGGTTAAATCCATTGAGTCGACTGTTGAATCTTGGTAGTTGTAGTGTTTGGCAACCTGGTAACACTACAATTTACGTTTTTTATTACAACAATGGCGGATCCAAAAATCAAAATGGCGGATCGGAAATGGCGGATTTTCTTATTTACTAACCGATTTGTCTCAAACATGAAATATTACTCTTTGTTTGAAACACGTAGACACCAGTCAAGAACAACGAGCAATCAAGAACCTGCAGGCTGCCAAATCAATCAAAATTCTACCGGCCGACAAAGGAAACGCGACGGTGATCATGGATGTCGAGACTTATGACAAAAAGATCCAAGAAGTTCTGGAGAAAGGAGACTACAAGCAACTACCTAAAGATCCAACCACCGCCATAGAAGGACGCATCTATAGGATTTTGAAGAAGTATGCTGAAAATATCCCGGACGCTGTTAGATCCCGCCTGACTCCACACCACAGTAAGGCACCACATTTTTATGGATTACCAAAGATCCATAAGAAGGATATACCACTGCGACCAATTACCAGCTCCAGGGACTCACCGACCAGCACTTTGTCGAGGTTTTTGTTGGAAGTAATTCAACCACTACAGGGTAAGTCCGAATCTTTTGTAAAAACTCGGAACATTTTCTCGAGGTTTTAAAAGGTATCGAATTAGATCCCGGCGATAGATTTGTAAGTTTTGATGTAGAAAGTCTCTACACCAACGTGCCAATAAATGAGTCACTCAGTATCATCAAAAACAAATTACAAACTGATGATACACTTCACGAGAGAACAACGCTATCGGTGGAGGGGGTGATGGATCTTTTGGAGCTCTGTCTCCGTAACTCTTACCTTCAAGTGAAAGATAAGTTTTACGCGCAAAATGATGGACTCGCAATGGGTTCATCTCTTTCGCCAGTGGTAGCAAACATCTACATGGAGTGGTTCGAGGACCATTCGATCAACACAGCAAGAGTCAAACCAAAACTATGGCTACGATACATGGATGACACATTTATTATATGGCCGGAAAATGATGACGAACTACTGAATTTTCTACACCATTTAAACGGTAATCGACCGACAATCAAGTGCACCATGGAAATTGAAAAAGATTCGGCCTTACCTTTTTTGGATGTTCTTGTTAAACGATTAGACAGAAACATTCAAACCACTGTATATAGGAAACCTACACACACGGGACAGTACCTAAATTTTAAGTCTAATCATTCTGTTGCTACAAAACAAGGAGTTATTAGAAGTTTGTATTTAAGAGCCGTAAATATTTGCAGTAATAATGAAGAATTAACCACAGAAATTAACAACATTAAAAAGGACTTACAACAGAATGGTTATTCCGAGAAATTAATAAACTCAACGATATTTAAAATTAAAAACAACTTAACTAAATGTACCAAATTCCCAAAATAATAATCCGTTAGGTGTTATTAACATTCCATATGTTCAAGGGATTTCAGAAAACATAAGACGAATAGCTAAACACTATAATATAAAAACAGTATTTTCTTCGAGAAATACGATAAGAAGTTTTGTAACTAAAACAAAACCAGACAATCCCTCAAATAATAAGGAATGTGTTTACCAAATCCCGTGTGAGTGTGCTAAATCATATGTAGGTGAAACGAAACGCCCTCTTCAGGTTAGAGTAAATGAACATCTAAAAAGTCCCAATTAGGGGATATTGAAAAATCCGGTTTAGCAGATCATGCATGGTCAAATGATCACAGGATTCAGTGGTCAGAAGCTAAAGTTTTACAAAGGAGTCGCATTGGCGAAAACGAAAGTTTATTGAAGCTGCGTTTATAATGCAATACCAAACATATGGAAACCACTCCTTAATGAAAACAGGCGTCTTAGGATTAAAAAGGGGGCGGGCCGTCACACCTGACTGCACACCAAGTAGTATAAGTAGTAGCCTAGAGACTAGATTGTTTAGTTTACACTTGATAACGGTTAGGGATACTTACTAACCGAAACGTAGTGTTTTTTAAAATAAGCAAAGACAATGGAAGTCCGAAATTTTATTTCTATGAAATATTACATTGCTTGCTTGAGGTCATTTAACAAAATTTTTTACTCAAACTTAAAAAAATCAAAATGGCGGATCCAAAATGGCGGATTTTCTTATTTACTAGCCGATTTGTCTCAAACTTGAAATATTACATTGCTTGAGGTCATTTAACACAATTTTTAACTCAAACTTAAAAAAAACAAAATGGCGGATGCAAAATGGCGGATTTTCTTATTTACAAACCGATTTGTCTCAAACTTGAAATATTACATTGCTTGAGGTCATTTAACAGAATTTTTAACTCAAACTTAAAAAAAAACAAAATGGCGGCTCCAAAATGGCGGATTTTCTTATTTACTAACCGATTTGTCTCAAACTTGAAATACTACATTCCTTGAGGTCATTTAACACAATTTTTTACTCAAACTTAAAAAAAAACAAAATGTCGGTCCAAAATGCCAGATTTTCTTATTTACTAACCGATTTGTCTCAAACTTGAAATATTACATTGCTTGAGGTTATTTAACAAATTTTTTTACTCAAACTTAAAAAATTTAAAATGGCGGATTTTCTTATTTACTAGCCGATTTGTCTCAAACTTGAAATATTACATTGCTTGAGGTCATTTAACATAATTTTTAAATCAAACTTAAAAAAAACAAAATGCGGATCCAAAATGGCGGATTTTCTTATTTACTAATCGATTTGTCTCAAACTTGAAATATTACATTGCTTGAGGTCATTTAACACAATTTTTTACTCAAACTTAAAAAAATCAAAATGGCGGATCCAAATTGGCGGATTTTCTTATTTACTAGCCGATTTGTCTCAAACTTGAAATATTACATTGCTTGAGGTCATTTAACACAATTTTTAACTCAAACTTAAAAAAAAACAAAATGCGGTTCCAAAATGGCGGTTTTTCTTATTTACTAACCGATTTGTCTCAAACTTGAAATACTACATTGCTTGAGGTCATTTAACACAAGTTTTTACTCAAACTTAAAAAAAAACAAAATGTCGGATCCAAAATGCCAGATTTTCTTATTTACTAACCGATTTGTCTCAAACTTGAAATATTACATTGCTTGAGGTTATTTAACAAATTTTTTTACTCAAACTTCAAAAATTCAAAATGGCGGATCCAAAATGGCGGATTTTCTTATTTACTAGCCGATTTGTCTCAAACTTGAAATATTACATTGCTTGAGGTCATTTAACATAATTTTTAAATCAAACTTAAAAAAAACAAAATGGCGGATCCAAAATGGCGGATTTTCTTATTTACTAATCGATTTGTCTCAAACTTGAAATATTACATTGCTTGAGGTCATTTAACACAATTTTTTACTCAAACTTAAAAATGGCGGATCCAAAATGGCGAATTTTCTTATTTACTAGCCGATTTGCCTCAAACTTGAAATATTACATTGCTTGAGGTCATTTAACACAATTTTTAACTCAAACTTAAAAAAATCAAAATGGCGTGGAAGTTATTAAAATTTTAGAAATCCGTTCTATATGTAGTGATTGCTATAGTAAGTTATAAATATATTAAATTCATATTTAAAATTTTAATATAAAATATAATATGTGCAGGGTGATCTTCCATCATTCAGTGTTCAGAGCATAAAAAAATGAATAAATGTAAATAAAATTTGTTTAATAAAAAGTATACAAAATTTTAAAATTCTAAATAAAGCAGAAACGTAACTAACTCCTAAAAGGTAAACAGAAACTTGACTATGATATATATATAAAAATTTTCTCAGTCTTTTGGGATTTTCAATTGCTTAATTTATATATTTTATTTATTTATATATAAATTTTTATATACAGGGTGCCGCAGAACTACTAGTACATAGTTAAACTGTAGATTCCCTGAGTCAAAATATTACGATTTAGCCATACTTACCTTAGTCCAAAAGTTCGTACCAACCGAGATACAGGGTGCTAAACTTTATTTTTTTAATTTGATTTTCTTTAATAACTTTTTTACTAATTAATATTTTTGCAAGAAATAACCAGCGTGTAAGTTTTTTTAAAATTGGCAAGACGATTCCGTTGAAAATTTTGATATACAATGTACCTTGGACCACTATCATTGCATTAAAATCAGTGTATTTTTTTGGTGCCTCGGTGTATACCAGTTTTTATGTAAAATAATGGATTTCCCATCCTTTTTCTGTAAAAAAGTTAAACTGTTTGAAAGTCGCTCATAAAAACGGGTTTTGAGATTTTTGCATTTAAAATTTTTATTGCATGTGAGTGATATGCCTAATTTATGTATGATACTTTCTTCAATTCTTTCTACTAATTAATATATTTGCAAAAAATAACCAGCATGTAGGTTTTTCTTAAATTTGCAAGACGATTCCGTTGAAAACTTTGATGTACAATGAACTGGGTGTTCTTTGGACCACTACCATTGCATTAAAATCATCAGTGTATTTTTTTATGCCTCGGTGTAACTTAAGCAGGTTTTTAAACCGAATATTGTTTTAACTATTAAATAATTATTAATAACAAAAAAATTACAAACCAATTATAAAATTTATACATATTATATTACAACAACAAATTTTAAAAGAGAAAATTTGTTATTTATTTTTAAAACCCAATTAAAACATGTTTAACGTAAAAAAGAAAAATTTTACGAATAGTTCTGTAGTTTTAAGAAAGTTTGACAGGATAGACGCTGGCAGTAACTTTATTGGATTCTATTGTTTTTATTTTCAAAGCCTACTATAATAAACAATTTTAAGTTTGATTTACTATTTGTCCATCCAATCTTAGAATGCTATGAAAAAGTATTGAGTATAGCTAATATGTAATAAGTAGGTAAGAATTTAATCAAAAATCTTTTACGCATACAATAAAACCTTCTAATTTAAATATCTTGAAAACCGTTGCTCTAAGCGACATCTAAACGCTATAACTTTATTACTTTTAAAAAATTAATGTTTTTTAATAGAATCTTGTATACACCGAGGAACAAAAAAGTTAGACCTATTTTAATGTAACGGTACTGACCCAGAGAACACCCTGTATATTATTATTTTTTACCAAAATTAAATTGTCTATGCCCAAAAACCACCGAACCGAATTTTTTGTGCAAATTTATTAATTAGTAGAAAGAATTGAAGAAAGTATCATACATAAATAAGGCATATCACTCACATGCAATAAAGACTTTAAATTCAAAAATCTCAAAAACCGTTGCTATGGGCAACTTTAAAACAGTATAACTTTTTTACACAAAAAGGATGGGAAAACCATTATTTTACATAAAAACTGGTATACACCGAGGCACAAAGAAATTACACTGATTTTTATGCAATGGTAGTGGTCCAAGGAACACCCTGTACATTGTACACCAAATTTTTCAACGGAATCGTTTTACCAATTTTAAAAAAACTTACACGATGGTTAGTTTTTGGAAAAATATTAATTAGTAAAAAATTTATTAAAGCAAATCGAATTGAAAAAGTTAAGTTTAATACCCTGTATCTCGGTTAGTACGAACTTTTGGACTAAAGTAAGTATGGCTAAATTATAATATTTTGACCCAAGGAATCTACAGTTTAACCATGTACCATTAGTTCTGGGACACCCTGTATATGTCATATTCAAGTTTCTGTTTGCCTTTTAGGATTTAGTTACGTTTCTGCTTTATTTAGAGTTTTAACATTTTGTATCCTCTTTATTAATCATATATTTTATATAAAAAACGTTTTTCAACCTGCCCGACAAATTTTATTTACATTCATTCACTATTATATGAGACATGGAATTATAAACAAAAGTACAGTGCAGACTCGATAATCCGAACATTCGATAATCCGAATTCTTCAGTAGTCCGAACAAGCATTTTCAATACATTGGGTACTCTGTAATCCGAATTTCATAGTACTCGATAATCCGAACCTGTACTTTTAGGCCTATTTCCTATAGAAATTATGACTAGATTTTCAGGGATTCCCCCAATTATCCTTTTGTTTATATCTGGGATTCACATTAAATAGGTGTGCAGCATTTTCTTTCATTGCTTTTGTACGCTTTTGAGTAGTGATATTTACATGCTTTGCTTGTTACATGGGATGTTTGTAATGCCATTTTAGGTGCTATACGTGGGTTTATTTTAATATTTGCTTAAATAAATATGCCCCCTAAAAGAAAACACAAGACATTATCAGTGGCGGATCCAGAGGAGGGGGGGGGGGGGCACTAGGGGCACTTGCCCCCCCCCCTCCCCCCAAAGAATTTTTTGAATATACAAAAAATGAGTAAAAAGTAATGTTTTTGCTAATAAAAAATCAAAATTTTTGCTTGCGGCGCTGAAAGTGTCTATTGTTATTATCATCGAAATTACAACAGCTGACTAATTCAATAAAATGCTGCTTAAAGAAATATATACCGTTTTTTACCAACAGAGAATGTTTTATTACGAAATTAACCATAGCTGGACATAGTGTGTTATCGTTGGATTTAAAGTAGGTAAAAAAAAATTAAAAAAATTTCGTGGCTAAGCGGGTATAGAAAGATTTTGTTTCCCTTGTATTTTCCGTGGGCAGCTCGAAAGCTGTAAACCGGCAAGAGTCCACGATCTAATGGTGTGATCTTGGACCTCCGTAAGTGTACAGCTTTCGAGCTGCCTACGGAAAAAGACAAGATTAACAAAATCTTTCATACCCGCTTAGCTACGAAATTTTATATTTCAAGTTTGAGACAAATCGGTTAGTAAATAAAAAAGACCGCCATTTTCAATTCGCCATTTTGATTTTTGTAAGTTTGAGTAAAAAATTTTGTTAAATGGCTTCAAGCAATCTAATATTTCAAGTTTGAGACAAATCGGTTAGTAAATAAGAAAATCCGCCATTTTGGATCCGCCATTTTGATTTTTTTAGGTCTGAGCAAAAAATGTTGTTAAATGACCTCAAGAAAAGTAATATTTCAAGTTTGAGACAAATCGGTTAGTAAATAAGAAAACCGCCATTTTCGATCCGCCATTTTGATTTTTTTAAGTTTGAGTAAAAAATTTTGTTAAATGACCTCAAGCAATCTAATATTTCAAGTTTGAGACAAATCGGTTAGTAAATAAGAAAATCCGCCATTTTGGATCCGCCATTTTGATTTTTGGATCCGCCATTGTTGTAATAAAAAACGTAAATTGTAGTGTTACCAGGTTACCAAACACTACAACTACCAAGATTCAACAGTCGACTTAATGGATTTAACTTTACCTAACAAAAACAAATTTCACAAAAATTGCGTAAAGGATTCTTTAAAGATGTTTTTATATAAATAATATATTTTCTTTTTCATCTACACATTTTATCAAAAAAAAATTTTTAGTCCGGCGCCGAGTTGGCCGGCGCCTAGTTGTCCCTGCGCCCAGTTGGCGGCGCCGAGTTGGCGGCGTCCAGTTAGCGGCGCCCAGTTGGCGGCGCCGAGTTGGCGGCTCCCAGTCCCATTCCGAGCACTATATTTAGTTAACATATAAAAAGAAATCTGATCACCAACGAGTTGTTACTCAGTAAAGGACTTAACTTCGCCATTGCACCGACACAGAAACCGACACTGGATATTATTGTGGCACTAGTGACCGTTAGTCCGAAGCTGATGAGTTTAGTCATAAATTAAGAACGTTGTACAGAAAGAAGCTACATAAGGCAAACATCACCAGTCAAGCACAACGGGTAATCAAGAACCTGTAAACTAACAAATCAATCAAGAGTCTGCCTGCCGACAAAGAAAACGCGAACCTAATTATGGATGTCGAGTTATATGACAAGAAGAACGAAGAAATTCTAGAGAAAGGAGACTACAAACCAATACCAAAGATCCAACCACAACCATAGAAGGACGCTTTTGCAGGACGTTGAACAAGTATGCTGAAAATATCCCGGACGCCGTTAGGTCCCGCCTGACTCCACACCACAGTAAGGCACCACGTTTTTGTCCATAAGAAAAATATACAACTGCGGCCAATTACCAGCTCCAGGGACTCTCCGACCGCCACTTTATCGCGGTTTTTATGTATCTGCAAAACTCGGAACATTTTGTCGAGGTTTTAAAAAGATAGAATTAAGATAGATTTGTAAGTTATAATGTAGAAAGTTTTTACACCAACGTGCCAAAAAATGAGTCAATCAGTATCATTAAAAACAAATTGCAACTGATGATACACTTCACGAGAGAAGAACGCTATTAATGGATCTGTTGGAGTTCTGTCTCCGTAACTCTTACTTTCAAGTGAAGGATAAGTTTTACGCGCAAAATGATGGACTTTCAATGGGTTCGTCTCTATCGCCAGTGGTAGCAAATATCTACATATAGTGGTTCGAAGACCATGCGATCAACACAGCAAGCGTCAATCAAGCTAAAACTATGGCTACGATACCTGGATGACACATGTATTACATAGCCGGAAAATGATGAACTTCAGAATATTCTACACCATCTCAACAGTATTTGGCCAACAATTAAATGCAAAATGGAAATTGAAAAAGATTCGGCCTTACCATTTTTGGATGTTCTTGTCAAACGAATAGACAGAAACATTCAAACCACTATATATAGGAAACCTACACACACGAGACCTAAATTTTAAATCTAACCACTACAAAACAAGGAGTTATAAGAAGTTTGTATATAAGAGCTATAAGTATTTGTAGTAAGAATTAACCGCCAAAATAACTGAACGATCTCTAAAAATAAAAACAAACCAAATGTAGAAAATTCTTAAAATATTAGTTCAAGGGATTTCAGAAAACATAAGGACGAATAGCCAAAGACTCTAATATAAAAACAGTATTTTCACTGGAAAATACGATAAGGAGTTTTGTAACTAACACGAAACCAGGAAACTTAAAAAATTGAATTGAATTAGAAACAAAATTTCGGACTTTCATTGTCTTGGACGTTTTGGTTAGTAAGTATCTCTAACCGTTTTCAAGTGTAAACTGAACTAATTCCCGTGTGAATGTGGTAAATCATATTGTCACGGTTCAGGGGGCCGTAAGGGTGCTTTTTGGGTAGGGAGCGGTGTGGAACCGAACCCCAAACAAGGAAGCTCCCTTAGGTTGAACCTAATTGTACCGCACTGTCGAATCGAGATAACTAGGTTAACCCGATTCGACCGTATCGATAACGATAAGGGCAATGTTAGCCTTGGCGTCCGCCGGGAAAATTACTTGGCGCATGGATCAAGACCAAGGCTAAAAATCAACACAGTTTTAAAGGGCTACAACTTATTTATTGAAAGGTGTATGGAAACTTTGAGAGGAGGTTGGTCCACCCACTTCTCCTTATTTAGTCTACGCTGCTATATCCTCTTTGTAGAATAGGTTCGTCTTGTCTCTCTCACAAAAGCTGTGGACGCTACACACCCGTGACACTCAAAAGTCGATCGACTTGCTAACCCAAATTTTGACTAACCCAAAAAAACCTTCTTGGGTCTACTTATCACTTCGCCCTAGGCCACGATAATTACGTGCGTGCCCATATTCCAAATATTCGTTGTTTGAATAGGCATCACGTATTTATCTAGACGCATCTAGGGTTACGCCCGTGACTTATTCCTAACGTTATCAATAATATTATGTATTTTTCCTTACAATATGTAGGTGCAATGAAACGCTCTCTTCAGGTTAGAATAAATAAACATCTAAAAAGTATCCAATTAGGGGATATTAAAAAATCCAGTTTAGCGGATCCTGTATGGTCAAATGATCACAGGAATCAATGGCTTGAATCTAATATTTTGCATAAGGGTTGACATTGGCGAAAACTAAGGTTTATTGAGGCTGTTTTTATAATGCAGACTAAATAAGTTTTCAGTCAACCAAGCACGGACATGCCAAACATAAAGAAATCTCTCCTAGAGGAAAACAAGCGTCTTATGATTAAAAAGGGGGCGGACCGTCTTACTTGACTGCACACCAAGTAGTATAAGTAGTAGCCTGTAGTGTTTAGTTTACACTTGAAAACCGTTAGAGATACTAACTTACCAAAACGTGTTGTTTAAAATAAAATAAGACAATGGAAGTCCGATTTTTTTAAAACTATAACCATGCCGATTAAACTAAACCTTAAGCAACAGCAGTTGATAGCTTGGAAATAATAGAGTTCCTGTATTTTGACATAACTAGCTAGTAACCAGACATGTCAACATACAGGCAGTCTGGGGAATTATCAAGTTCTTTAAGCCTACTCGTTATTACATGTATATTCTTTCATCGAGTCATTATTGACTCAACCATAACAGTTAAGAATTTAATATTTTTGTTAACATTATTCACCAGTTGATTGATTCAAATTTCTGTTTTTGTATATGCCAAACTTCTGGCGACATGCCAGTCAACTTGCGTCCTAATTCATGCAAGTAGTATAAACTCCTTAAATCATTTAAAACATTTTGCATTAAAGACAATAACTGGCTTAGTTTGGAACTAATTCTGCACTCTATTCCGGGTAGAAGTTACATTAATTTACTTAAGCTGTGCTTAGAGTAATTTGCTTGTTTTATAAGAGGCGTGCCCCTTACATGGGTTTAGAGTTAAGTGCCTTCTCTAAACTTGTGTAGAGTGGAAGAGTGTGTGCCTACTTAGCGAATTGCGAGGATATACCATTACTATATTTCTTGCGAACGTTATAAAATTAAACTGAGACACTACGCTTATTCAAGTACACATTTTAAACTCTGACGCGAATTCGAAATTTTTTCTTGTGCCTCTCTACCACGGATTATGTTTGGTGATCCGTGCCTCTACTTCTGCCGTGCGTAATGAAAACGCCGTATATACAAATTTACATTTTTGGGATACCGATGTGTATTATAGTTATACATATTATATAGTTCTACTACGTATTTCTACGTAAAACTGCAAGTTAACAATTGATTTAGTGCTCTTCGTTTTATTTGAAATTTGGCTTTGATGTTTAGACGTAACCATAATTTATCTACCGATAGCAAAAAATGTAGATTTGGCACAGCGTTTTTTGAGTTTGTGTTATTTTGTTTTTTAAATTATAGTGGGCGACAGTGGGCATATATTTGCAAAAAATCCTTTGTGATAGACGAAAAAACAATGGTCCGGTGTAATAATTTTGTTGATGGGCCAATTAAGTTTGCCAATTTTTTTAAGATAAATATAGTATTTTTCAATATAAACCAAAAAAATATATAGTATACCTAACGATATTTATTTACACTTTTTCAATATTTTAATAATTTTTTGTTTTTGTCTCATGTAACAATTGTTGGTGCAAGCAATGAATTTCCTATTTTCATTTTCTTTTCCTTTTCTGCGCGTTTAAAATAATTTAAATTTTCGCGCTCTTAAATATGCATATGGGTTTTCACGGCACCGCACACGTGCGAGGACAAGCAGCGCCGCGATGAGTGCGCAAACTACCACCGTCACAACAAGACACTAGAAAAATCACGTTCCCAAAAAAGTGAATTTTGAGGTGAAAAACTGGACGTTTAAACGTTGACTGGAGCCGCAAGAGAGTCCGAGGTAGGTGCCTTTTCATATAAAATTCCATATGTATCGTAACTTTCCATTTACAATCGTCAATACCGACAATTATTTTTAAATGTGCTTGTAAAGCCAAACCGGCGACCTGTCGAAGGAAATTCCATTATTTTTCAGTACTTGCACGCACATTTAATGGTCCTTCCACCCAAAGAATAGTTTTTCCAACTACCTAGACTCCTGTGGTTCACCAATTTCCTACAAAAATTCCAAATTTCCATATATTTTCAAAATTTCATTTCCAAAAGTAAGTCGGCTATTTTCTTATCGGTAATCACGCCATATTGATTCACACCGGTTGGACATATTTTTCTAAAAGTTGACCGAAGTTTTCATTACGTTTCAAAAATAACTATCGCCAATGTGCATATTTTCAAAGTTGATCGCTTTGTTCATTACATCTTCAGTAAAAGTGGCGTCAATACGCCGAAAGTGAAATTTTAAGGTGGTTCTTCCATCTACTTTCCTTTAATTATCGATTTTACAGGTGTCGCGTTAACGCGCAGGTGCAAGTGTCGCCGTCACCAGGGTCATCCCGCTTGAATAGTGACGTGGGTCTCATATTGCGCGCTCGTTGTTTCTTCGAATACCGACTTTTCTTAAAAACTTTCAAACAGGACCGCTAGTCGTATGCACAGAGTGTGGGACTTGGAATCGAGAGGTACGGGGTTCAATCCTTGGTGAGACATAAAAGTTTTTTTTACAGACAAACTTACAAACATTTCATTTCAAAATTTTCGAAAAAAGTTAATAAAATTAAAATAATAAAATTGTTTAATTTTTGCTAAAATTCGGGTTATATTTTAAGCTATATTTTAAGCATTATTTTTGGGTAATATTAAAAACAAATTAACTTTCAAAAACAAAAATGTCTACGCAAAAACAGAAAAAACTTTGCGACAAAAGGCTTTTGAGCTTCAACCAAATGGCGGAAGCTCACGAGGTAGCTTTGAAAGCGAACTCGGATACAGCGTTTCACTTTTTGTTTAAATCCAGATATGAAGACGTCGAAGAATGTCATGCTCAATTCTATAATTTTCATAACCAAATTATTGGCTCTCTCGAAGAGTTTAAACTTTCATTTGACGAGCAGGATAAAACTAGAAAAGACTTTGACAACCTTTATTATGAATGTAAGGGTATTTACTACGACCTTTTTAGGGCCAACCCTGTCAATTACGTAGGCAACCCTAACCAACAAAATATTGTTCAGAGGTCAAATACAAGATCATTTCCACAACCAAGGTTGCCAATTTTCGATGGTAATTATAAAAACTGGCAACACTGGTTTGACTTATTTAAAGTCATGGTACATCAAAATTCTGATTTAAGTGATATAGAGAAATTTCAACAATTGCGGAGTTCTGTTCTGAATGAAACCCTTTCTCTAGTAAAAACCATTCCCCTCGCAGATAGCAATTATCACATTGCGTATGAAACCTTAGTAAAGAGGTATCAAAATAAACGAATTATTGCTACTACCGCTTTGAATGCTATTAACTTTCTTTCAACTAAGTCCAGTTCTGGGAAAGAATTACGTTCCATGTTGGATACATTTTCTGAGAATCTAGCCATCTTAAATGAGCTTGGTTTTCCTACAAAAGAATGGGACTTTCTTACTTTTAACATGATGCTCTCAAAACTTGAAGTCAAGATGAGGACTGATTTCGAACTTTACTATAGTAGAGAGAAAAACAATTCAGAAATTCCGTCCTACACTGATCTTTACACGTTTATAGAAAATCATTGCGTTGCGCTCGAATCTGTAGTGCAAATGCCCAGTTTTAGTAGGCAAAATCAAACCCCTAGACAACCTCAAACTACGCGTAATTCTCAACAGAACAGTTTTTAGAGAAACAGTTTTAATAATTTTAATTCACCTTCTGCTTTCAATACAACTATTTCAAATCAAAGTTCAAATTCAAAAAACCAACAAAATACTTTACAAAATAGCAATCAACGCAGCAACCCTCAAATACAAAATAATCAGAACAGAACTTTTAATCCAAAAATAAAATGTTACCTAGGTTCTTCGAATCACGCATTATCGAAATGTATCGAATTTCAAAACAAAAGTCCACAGGAAAGGATGGGTTATGTTCGGCAGGTGAATCTATGTCAAAATTGCTTACATTTTGCTCACCAGACCGTGAATTGCCCCTCCTCCTACAACTGCATCACGTGTGGAGCCAGACATTATAGTCTTCTCCATGTTCCACAACCAGTAGCGCCCTCTGTGAGTGTTAATTCATATCCTCCAGAGAACGCTAATATTCCACTTTCCAATTCCAATAGCACCCCTATGTCAGGAAGCCATTCCACAAACTGTCATTCGACAATGATTTCCAAAAATTCCACTTTTCTACTTTCTACCGTTGTAGCTGACATGTTAGACTCAAGGGGACATTACCAACCAGTTCGTATCTTACTCGATTCTGCCTCAGAGGCAAACTTTATTTCAGAAAAATGTCTAAATCGTTTAGGTCTTTCGAAAAGCTTCTTTTCTACTTCTATTCAAGGCTTAAATTAAATGACATCTTCCAATACCAAAGGTAAGACGAAATGTCTTATCAAACCTCAAGGTCAAGCGGGACCTACCTTTGATTTTGAGGCTTTAGTACTTCCAAAACTTTGTACAGAGATTCCTTCTTGCGCTGTCGACTCGAGCAAGTGGAATCACATTCGCAATATCAAACTTTCTGATCAAAACTTCCATATACCAAGTTCCATTGATGTCCTAGTAGGTTGTGAACTTTTTCCGCATCTCTTACAAGAGGGAGTTATCCACGGAGAGCGTGGACAACCTAGTGCTTTTAATAGCATCTTTGGCTATGTGCTGATTGGTAAAGTTGAAACTTCAAAGCAACAAAATCCACAATCACTCATAAGCTGTTACACTTCCATCGAACCATCTCTGGATATCTGCCTAGAGCGCTTCTGGGAGATAGAGCAGGTTCCACATAAGGTTCATCACAGTCCTGAGGATATTATGTGCGAAAAATTATTTTCACAATCAGTTTCACGCAACGAATCAGGTAGATTCGTCGTTCCATTACCTTTCATAAACTTAGAACCCCAGTTGGGTGACACCTATCCAATCGCTTTAAAACGTTTCAAGCTTCAGGAAGCTAGACTTCTCAAAGACTCAGCTAATTATCAAGCTTACAAAGATTTTATGCAAGATTATTTAGGCACTGGTCACACGATACCTATTCCTACGCCTATATCTAATGATGTCTTGGATAATTCCTACTTTATCCCTCATCACAGTGTCTGGAACACTGGGAAGATAAGAGTGGTCTTTGATGGGTCTCAACGTAGTCCCAGAGGTGTCTCACTCAACGAGACGTTGTATGCAGGTCCTAAACTGCAAAATGATGTCCGTGAAATTCTACTTAATTTTCGAATTCATGCTGTAGCCTTTGTTACTGACATAGTAAAAATGTTCCGACAGATTTTAATTATTCCTGAGCACACGCGTTATCAAAATATTCTATGGAGATTTTCTGAGGATGATCCTGTCCAAACCTACTCCTTAAGAACAGTTGTTTATGGACTTAAGTCAACACCTTACTTAGCTATTCGTACTATACAAGAACTAGCTAAACTTGAGTCTGAAAGGTATCCTAATGCTTCCAAGGTGCTTCTTAAAGACATTTACGTCGACGACGTGCTCACTGGGCAGGATTCTGTGGCCTCTGCCAAAGAACTTCAGTCGGAGTTAATCTCCTTGTTGCGCCTAGGAGGGTTTGAACTTAAAAAATGGGCGAGCAACAGTCCGGAACTTCTCTCCTCATTCCCAGAATCAGAAACACAAATGTCCATCAAATCCACAAATGAATCCGAACCTAATTTTGTAAAAATATTGGGTCTCCAATGGAATCCTATCTCAGATTCGTTTACCTACTTGGTCGTACCAGAAGATAAACCATGCACCAAGCGAGGTATCTTATCTCAAATCATGAAAATTTTTGATCCCTTAGGTTTCTGTTCTCCCGTTTCCTTACTTGCTAAGCATCTCATGCAAGATCTGTGGAAGGAGAAGCTGGACTGGGATTCTCAGCCTTCTCCGCATATCGTAAATGTTTGGAATCAATTTCGAACCGAACTTCCAAATCTTTCAAATATTCATTTACCTAGACGCCTTTCCATTGATCAACCACGTAGCATTGAACTTCACGGCTTTTCAGACGCCTCTAGGAGTCAGTTTCCGGAGAAATCCATACCTTTTTTGTAATGGCCAAATCTAAGGTCGCACTAGTGAAAACAGTCAGTCTTCCGCGACCGGAGCTTCTTGGTGCCACTTTACTTTGCGACCTAATTTCCTTTATTCAAAACACTTATTCAGATATTCTTAACTTCAACCAAATCTGTGCATGGTGTGATTCCCAAGTGGTTCTATGCTGGTTGGCGGCTTCACCTCACAGGTTTAAAACGTTTGTGGCAAACCGTATCTGTCACATTCAAGAAACCATTTCTCCTACGGCCTGGAAATATATTCCATCAGCGCTAAATCCAGCCGACTGTGCTTCGCGCGGTCTTATGCCTAATCAACTTGTCAAACATAACTTGTATTGGGAAGGACCTTGTTTTCTTAGGCTACCAAAAGAGAGCTGGCCTGATGATTTTCGCTGTCCAGACCCTCCGGAAAACGAGGTTATTCTGGAAGAACGCAAATCAGTATTTCAAAGATGCACAGTTGAACCACACATGCTTGATACTTTTCTTTCTCGTTACTCTTCCCTAGAGAAAATTCAACGCATAATTTCTAAATATCCTAACGAAAATATTACCGAAGTAGAACTTCAACATTCTCTTATTGTTCTCGTTCGGCATGTTCAACGTTCCATCTTTGCTGATCTCATTTCACGTTTGAATGACGCAAAGCTACTTCCTAAACAATTTCGTAAACTTACACTTTTTCTAGATACACAAGGCTGCTTAAGATTGGGGGGTCGATTACCACATTCTTCCGAACTCTCTTATTCAGCAAAACACCCTTTACTTTTACCACGTTCTCACCGTCTTACTCAACTTGTCATTGAGTACACTCACAAAAGGTACTGTCATCCCGGTCAAAAAACGTTGCATTACCTCTTGAGACAACAATTTTGGATCCTTTCCCCTCGCTATGCAATCGAGAGTATAACTTCTCATTGCATTTTATGCTATCGATTAAATCCTAAACCTTCCGTACAAATCATGGGCAACTTGCATGCTCAACGCATCTCTCAAGTAAAGGTATTTTCACATTTTGCCATAGATTATTGTGGTCCCTTTCCAATTACAATGGGAAAGTACCGAGGTGCAAAGGTATCCAAAGGTTATATTCTTGTCTTAGTCTGCTCCGCAACAAAGGCAGTTCACCTAGAACTTACCTCCGATATTTCCACCCCTACCTTTCTTGCGGCTTTTAAGAGATTTGTGGCAAGAAGAGGAAGAATCTCTGACATTTACTCAGATTGTGGTAGCGCGTTCTTGGGAGCTGATCGTTTACTCAAACAGTACTCCCAGGAAGCATGTCACAGTCTAAAAATTACCTGGCATTTTTCAAGTCCTGGTAGTCCGCACCTAAACGGACTAGCCGAGGCAGGAGTTAAATCCACCAAGGCAAATTTAAAACGTGTAATAGGTGAGCAACGGTTAACCTATGAAGAGTTTTTTACTTTTTTGTGTCAGGTCGAATCCATACTAAACAGCCGGCCTCTGTATGCCCAAAGTATGGATCCGAATGACTTTCTTCCACTGACCCCTGGTCATTTTCTTACCCTGGAACCGTTGAATTCCGTACCAGAACCCGATTTTTCTGATTCCAAGTTGAACACCCTGTCCCGCTGGCAGCTGGTGCAAAGGCTCCAGTCCGATTTTTGGAAACGCTGGAACTTGGAGTACCTAAACACCTTGCAACAGCGTTCTAAATGGACAGAGGCTTCTAACAATATTAAACTAAATACTTTAGTCGTGGTAAAAAATGAACAAAAACCGCCATTGCAATGGGCTGTTGGGCGAATTGTCGACGTACACCCTGGCTCAGACGGTCATATTCGTGTTGTGACCGTTAAAACAGCTACAGGAACATATCGTCGACCAGTAGTGCAACTATGTCCTTTGCCTATGCCCGACGCATAAGGCAAAATTTTCCTTTTCTTTCTTAATTTTTTCTAAGTATTTTTTTTCTTTTTTTTTAATTTTAATTTACATGCATAATTTAATGCATATTTGGGTTAATGTTAAATTGTATCGTTTAATTGCTAATAGGCGAATATTATTTATTTTTTTTTCCTTTCCTTTTCTTAACTAAGTAAAAACACACGTGTTTTGGCGGCCGGAAAATGTTGGTGCAAGCAATGAATTTCCTATCTTTCATTTTCTTTTCCATTTCTGCGCGTTTAAAATAATTTAAATTTTCGCGCTCTTAAATATGCATATGGGTTTTCACGGCACCGCACACGTGCGAGGACAAGCAGCGCCGCGATGAGTGCGCAAACTACCACCGTCACAACAAGACACTAGAAAAATCACGTTCCCAAAAAAGTGAATTTTGAGGTGAAAAACTGGACTTTTAAACGTTGACTGGAGCCGCAAGAGAGTCCGAGGTAGGTGCCTTTTCATATAAAATTCCATATGTATCGTAACTTTCCATTTACAATCGTCAATACCGACAATTATTTTTAAATGTGCTTGTAAAGCCAAACCGGCGACCTGTCGAAGGAAATTCCATTATTTTTCAGTACTTGCACGCACAACAATTAAATTAACGTTGACCAGAAGCGCTATGCGCCACTTCAAATTCATAATAGAAAAAATTATTTCTGTAAACGTCAATGTTCCAGGAATAGAGAGCAGGGATCAAGTAATTTCAAGTAAATTTGGTAAATTACTTACGGTATTTTTAAAAATATTTTGCTGTTTTTGACTTTTTAATATTTTGCATTTTTATTGATGAAATCACTGCAATCTTTCGTTTTTGCATAAATTTTATGTTATTTCAGCGTAAAGTTCGTCCATATTAATATTCATCCGTTCTTGTAAATT
Organism: Aspidapion aeneum; assembly: GCA_963576565.1. Taxonomy (NCBI): domain Eukaryota; kingdom Metazoa; phylum Arthropoda; class Insecta; order Coleoptera; family Brentidae; genus Aspidapion; species Aspidapion aeneum. The sequence goes on along the minus strand of OY755038.1, from coordinate 180,746,546 downwards.
AGAACTTCTATAATTATTGCCTCATATTCATCAAATTAAACCTCTTGTTTTAAGTTTAATTTTTCGATTTAAAATAACCAATTACTTTCTTAAAATTAAACCACTAAATAAGTTATTCCAGACATTTTTCAATGAACAGTCAAAAATTCTTATGAATTTTGTGGCTGTCTAGAGCGAATTTTGCTTGTATGGATTGTAAAGTTATTTTTGTTTCATAGCGAAGAAACAGTCTTACTTGCGCTCTTTTAGCGCTGGCTTTAAGGTTGACATAATATTAAATACTTCTTAGTTTGTGATGCTATTACCTTTAAGTTGTTTACTAGCTTTGTCAAAATTATGCAAAATATCTCTTAAAAAATTCAAAAAAATTTGAACCTGAATATTTCCAAGAAACGTGGAATTTCGTACCCGTGAATTTAAAAATCAAACAAGTTTCGTGGCTAATCGGGCAAAAACGAGTTTTTTTTGTTTTCCTTATATTTTTCCGTGAGTAGCCTGAAAGCTTAACCTCACGGGAGTCCAAGATCTAATGGACACCTAATAAGTGTTGACAGTTAACCGTTTCGTCCTTATGGGACTCCTCAGAACACTGCTGGTCAATGTGACAAATCTTGCGAAGTTAATCAGACGGTTTTGTCTCTATAATTAAATGTAATTAGTGAGCGAACTATAGCAAGAGGTGCCATCTACCGAGATACGAGAGAAACAAAAAACCAAAAGCAGGCGAAAACACTGCTATACAATATCGATCAATGAAAAGATCGAATGCAAATAAAAGAAAACAACTATAGTCCGTGACCTACGAGAGCTCTTTGTCTTTCAGGCCGGATCAACACAGATTGCATTTTTACCCGTCTTTAAGACAGTGAGCGTCAATCAACGGAATTTTTAAGCCAAATTATACTAAGAAACGTGGAATTTCGTACCCGTGAATTTAAAAATCAAACAAGTTTCGTGACTAATCGGGCAAAAAGGAGTTTTTTTTGTTTCCTTTATATTTTTCCGTAAGTAGCCTGAAAGCTTAACCTCACGGGGGTCCAAGATCTAATGGACACCTAATAAGTGTTGACAGTTAACCGTTTCGTCCTTATGGGACTCCTCAGAACACTGCTGGTCTATGTGACAAATCTTGCGAAGTTAATCAGACGGTTTTGTCTCTAATTAAATGTAATTAGTGAGCGAACTATAGGAAGAGGCGCCATCTACCGAGATACGAGAGAAACAAAAAACCAAAAGCAGGCGAAAACACTGCTATACAATATCGATCAATGAAAAGATCGAATGCAAATAAAAGAAAACAACTATAGTCCGTGACTTACGACAGCTCTTTGTCTTTCAGGCCGGATCAACACAGATTGCATTTTTACCCGTCTTTAAGACAGTGAGCGTCAATCAACGGAATTTTTAAGCCAAATAATACTAAGAAACGTGGAATTTCGTACCCGTGAATTTAAAAATCAAACAAGTTTCGTGGCTAATCGGGCAAAAAGGAGTTTTTTTTGTTTCCCTTATATTTTTCCGTGGGTAGCCTGAAAGCTTAACCTCACGGGGGTCCAAGATCGAATGGACACCTAATAAGTGTTGACAGTTAACCGTTTCGTCCTTATGGGACTCCTCAGAACACTGCTGGTCAATGTGACAAATCTTGCGAAGTTAATCAGACGGTTTTGTCTCTAATTAAATGTAATTAGTGAGCGAACTATAGCAAGAGGCGAGATACGAAAGAAACAAAAAACCAAAAGCAGGCGAAAACACTGCTATACAATATCGATCAATGAAAAGATCGAATGCAAATAAAAAAAAACAACTATAGTCCGTGACTTTATTTATCATCAAAGAATTTTGGACACTCTTCTCCTAAACTGTTAAAGTAATCAATGAAAGGCCTCCAACTTGAAAGTATATTATCTACTCAATATAGCATTATAGCAGCATTTGGTGAAGTTTAGCAAATCAGTCGTACACTTCTTGGAATTTTTCGCTTCTTATTAGGTGTTAGTGCCGCATCTGAATTTGCTACACTTTTGTTATCGCTTTCAGTTGCCATAACTAATGTATTTAAAACTCAAACTTTACACACTTGACACAGATTGACCGATCTATCCAATATTTTCTGTGTCATTAGGCGCTTCCAGCTATAGACATATCGGCTCGTATAGCAATGATTTGCCTGATTTTACACTGAAAAAAAAAACGATTTTATTATTAACAAATATTTGGTAAACCTGATTTTTGTGGCGCTCATTAAAAAATATTAAAAGCAAATATCATTAATTATTGGTAACAAACCTTTTTTAAAGTGTTTAGTTATAAATAATATTTCATTTGTTTCTTTAATAATTTGATGTTTTTTTAAATATTAATTGCCTTATATTAACCATAACCAAAACACTCTTTCTTTTAAGGTAACAGAACGTCCTTGTTATTAATACTTAAAATTTCCCAAATATAAATATACTCTTAATATTGGCAAATATTTATTTGTGTCTATTACAACAACAAATGTATATGGCGTGATTTTGTTATTATAACGGTCTGAATTGGTTTCTATTAATTACCTCGTAAAGCTCACAACAAATTTGGTTACTATTAACAAGCGATATTATCGAGCAATATAACTTTGAACCGTCTCGGCTCGTGCCTTGTCGCGCGTAGATCATGACGTTTCGGTTGACATTTTGTAGGGGAGAGCGGGGCTAGTTGAGCCACTTTTTACAAAAATGTAAATAAAAGCATTGCTATATTACTTACAGTTTTACAATTATAATATGTTTAAGGCAAATATTGGTTTTTAAAACTATGCATTCAAACTTAAAAAACACTTTTTTCTAGCACCCTTGCAAGCGGCCCAACTAACACCACCCACGGAGTAAGTTGGGTCATACGATGGGGCAAGTTGATCATGGTTGAATAATTAGGAACTGTATATATATGCAACATAAAATAACAGGAAATTCTTAGATTATTTTTATTGATAATAATAAAACACTAAACATTAAATTTCTTAAAAAAGAAACAATATAAAGTAACCTAATTCTTGCTCTAGTCTGATTCGGAATTACGGTTTTAGCAAACATAAGTAAACCCTGCATCAGCACATGTTTCATGGGCCCAAAACTTGTAAGTTAAACATTGTACCCATTTTTCTTTTGGGTGCTGTTTGAGAATGGTTCCATGCAGACTAGACAAAATGTTTCCTCTTCATCATCGCTGTCATCTTTCAGTGTCCTTTTTTGAGTAGTTTTTCTATGCTTCTTTTCCTTGAAGACATTTTTCGTTACAGATTTTTCTTTTTTTACACTTTTTTCACGTTCCAACTCTTCTTTAACCGGAGTTTCAGTTAGTATAGCTGTTGACCATTTTCTTCGGTTGATATTCTTGGTCTTTCTTTCGCCAGCTTTCGGAAAAGCACGAATTTTTAAAATTTCCCTAGATCGATTGGTAATAATAGATCACACAATTTTAAGTCACCGGGTGTTTGCCTTAAATTTGAGTTGAAGGGTCTGTGTGATGTCATAAATAAATAAATGGCGGCTTTTTTACTGTTTTTTCACAATTTTTGGCTTATAACTTCTGCCAATAACTTAGTTTTACAGAAAAACTAATCGTTTTTTGTTTGCAAGAGAACACCAAACAAGATACCGCGTGAACAAGTCCACATCTAGGGGGCCTAATTTCCATAAGAGGGTAAAAAACAGATAGAATATAGCATATATTAATAAGAGACCGCAATATGCCCGATTTCAGTCGAAAGCGTTTCAGCGTTGCGAAAGGTAACTTTGATAAATAACTACAGGCGCAAGTCGTCGCAGTCTTAAAGAGGCGGACAATCTAAAACATTTGTTTAGGGCGAGAATTATTACATGACGATATTTTTAGTCCATCATACGTACGCATGCTGATTTTAACCGTAAAATAAAAAAAAAATGTATGGGGTTAGCTGGGCCGGCACACCTACATACAAAATTGAAAGAGTCGGCAATCATGTTTGCGTAAATATTAGCATCATTATAATTTCATTAAACTCTGTCTAAATATGTAAAGTTAACTATAAAAAACCGAATGGGGGCATGCAGGTGTAATAAAACAATCTGTAAAATGTTTTCCGAAATAACAAAAAGTTACTTACGAGGTCCAAAAAAAAAATGCCTCTGTAGTGAAATAGCGCGTATCAAAATAGCGCGTATCAAAATAGGGCGCTCATTTAAGCGCGTGTTCAAAATAGCGCGTATCAAAATAGCGCGTATCAAAATAGCGCGTGATCAAAATAGCGCGTATCACAACGGCGCGTGATCAAAATAGTTCGAGTAAGGGGTCTCTTTCTAACATATTTAAAAAAAAAAACTTGCCTGACTTTTTTCCCGGGATCCTATAGAGTGTAACCAAACCGAACCGAACCGAACCGATTCAAACCGCACCGAACTGAAATGAACCGAACCAAACCGAAACATTTTTTCAAAAAATTTTCCCTAAATTAGCTTCCCGATCCTTATTTTGGTAGGTTTCTATTCTGACCTGTGACTTGGTGACATTTTTTTTTTGGTGGAAAAAGGTCAGGGAGTTACAGGAAAAAATGTTTGGGTTCGGTTCGGTTCGGTTCCGTCCGGTTCGGTTCGGTTTGGTTACACACCCTCTAGGATCCCGGAAAAGAAGCCAGGCAAGTTTTTTTTTTGAAAAAGTATAGCAAGCCATCGGTTTATTTAACGGTTAAGTAAGTATAACTTATCTGACCTTGCTCAAACTGTTTAGGTGAATATACCTAAGCAGACCTGATACGCGCTATTTTTTGCACGCGCTATTTTTAATACGCGCTATTTTGGTACGCGCTATTCTGATCACGCGCTATTTTGATACGCGCTATTTTGAACACGCGCTATTTTGATACGCGCTATTTTGAACACGCGCTATTTTGATACGCGCTATTTTGAACATGCGCTATTCTGAAAACGCGCTGTTTTTAAAAGCGCTGTTTTGATACGCGCTATTTTGATACGCGCTATTTCGTTACAGAGGCAAAAAAAAATAGGTCAAAATCTGTTCCTTGGAGATACACACATCACAGATTCTCACTGCGGACTAATGCATGAGCAAAGGCGACTTTGCCACTTGGGTGGCGCTGGCAGCTGACGTCTAATTGTCGAGTTAATAGGGGTTTCTCAACGGGCCCCTATGCCCAACGATCCCCGCTCTCCCCTACGTGTGAGCCGCGGTCTAGACCGAACCGACCCGACGCCCTACGTAGCATTGTCTTACAGACCGTCGCAGACACTCATAGAGAAATGTCTCTGCAGACACTGTGCCCAAAAATCAAGGGGACGCCATGTTTTGTGAAGAACATTGACCAAACAAGGTTTAGTTTTTGTGATTTTGTGCTAATACAGACCTAAATACGCGGGTATTTTTATGGCATCATAATGGTGTTTTGGTTGCAAGAGTCGAAGTGAACAAAAAGTCATCAGGAATAACGCTTTAAAGGTAGAAATATAGCTTCAAGAAAAAAAACGTATTCATTGTATAAAATTTTGTTCTGTGGAAACTGATTTCTTAATAAACAAACAGTAAATAGGATTGATTTTTAATTAACTGATTTATGTGCTAATTGACGACAAGTATCCACAGGCGTAGGCTTTATTTGTTTTTAATATAAAATTCATACTCTTTTTTTTTGTTTCAGATTTCCGCTTAAAGATGGAATCAATTTGTCTTTGGTCGTCCACAATAACATAGTAAGTGTTATTTATTATTTTTTTTAGAATGCTTTATATTTGTATTTTGTGATTTTAATAATTTTAAATTTGATGTCATTTGAATCATGGCTTCAATTCTTTGAATTAATTTTTAAAGATTTTTAAGAAAAGAGCCTTTAGTATGAAAATGTGAAGTTTAAACCTTTTAACTTAAAGCAAACATTTAATTCTCTGCACAGTGGCGTATATAGAAAAAAATTAGGGGGGGGGGGCGGGCGAGACAGTTTCGGGGGGGGGGGGGGTGGAGTGCGAGACCTTATGAGGCAGTATTTTAGGCTATTTTATGTTTATATTCATAAAATATGTGCAAAATATCTAAAAAAACTTAACTTTAAAGGGGGGCCCAGGCCCCCCCTTATACACGCCACTGGTTCTGTATTAAATTTACAAATATATAAAATTTATTTTCTTTTTCAGGTCAGCACTGACTTGAAAGTGGAGGAAGTAATTGAACAAAGGAGAAACATTTTAAAAAACCACTGGCTACCCATGCGGTTTTTCATAATGGTGGAGTCCCCGAACTTATAGTGAGGTAAAATCAGTTTATGTCAGATTTGACAAAATTTTGTGTGCATCTCACATGGAACAAACGTGTGTATATTTCATTAACCAACCTTTCCAAAAAAAACAAAGATTACCAGCCACCATAAAAAAATTTGACTCCACTTTTATAATAAAATACAAATAAATATTTTTCATCAAAACAACATGCTTTTTATTATTATTAAAATTCTCTTATTATTCTATACCTTATTCATTTCTATAGGGTTAATGGGAAAAAAGACACCAATTTTGATCACACAACTTTATTTCTTTTCGACGATCCATTTTCGTCTTCCTAAGGCTAAGGTGTGTAGCCTGAGGAAGACGAAAATGAATCGTCCAAATGACGCAAAGAAATACAGGTGTGTGATCAAAATTGGTGTCCTTATTTCCATTAACCCTACAAAAATATACAGGGTGTTCATTTTAAAACTTCCCAACCCAGATTTCTCGAAAATGATTTTTTTTTGAGAAAAAGTAAAAACATGTCAATTAATTTATTAAGGAGGACACATTTTGGCTAACTTATAGATTTTGTAGTACACACCCCCTTTCAGAAGAATTTTGTAACAATAACAAACATTTTGTAACTTTTACCAAATGCGTTGCCCATATTTGGCTTATTAGATATTTGTTTGCAGGTAACAATTCATACATTTTAACAATTGAAACAAATATTTGTTAATAAAAACAAAATCGTCTGGTAATAGTTAAAAAAAAGCTACATTAAGCACTAATATATTGTTGGTATTTAAAAATATATGTGAGTTTAATTATTAATATACTGTATATTTATTATAAGGATCATTCTTATTTAATATTAAATTAATTAATTATGGGTTATTATATAATTAGTAGCTGTAATTATATTTAGTTATTTTGCATTAATAAGATATTTTTGGGTTTCACGTTCTGTTTAATATACAGGGTGTTCATTTTAAAACTTCCCACCCCAGATTTCTCGAAAATGATTTTTTTTTTAAAGGAAGAACACGTCAATTAATTTATTAAGGAGGACACATTTTGGCTTACTTAAAACATTTTACCCCTATATTTTGAATATGGAAAGTGGGTCAAGTGACACTTTTTTTTAAGGTTTCTTAAATATCTTTACAAAGGTGTTCAAATTTTGAAAATCTATCAATTTCTTTTTGACATATTCACTTATTTTTTCAAAGGGAGTGTGTACTACAAGAACTATAAGTTAGCCAAAATGTGTCCTCCTTAATAAATTAATTGACATGTTTTTACTTTTTCTCAAAAAAAAATCATTTTCGAGAAATCTGGGTTGGGAAGTTTTAAAATGAACACCCTGTAAATTTCTATAGGGTTAATGGAAATAAGGACACCAATTTTGATCACAAACCTGTATTTCTTTGCGACATTTGGACGTTTAGTTTTCGTCTTCCTTAGGCTACACACCTTAGCCTTAGGAAGACGAAAATGAATCGTTGAAAAGAAATAAAGTTGTGTGATCAAAATTGGTGTCTTTTTTCCCAGTAACCCTATAGAAATGAATAAGATATAGAATAATAAGAGAATTTTAATAATAATAAAAAGCAAGTTGTTTTGATGAAAAAAATTTATTTGTCTTTAATTATAAAAATAACAAGATCATGGATCTTTTTAAACCTGTGGAGTCAATTTTTTTACGGTGGCTGGTAATCTTTGTTTTTTTTGCAAAGGTTGGTTAATGAGATATACACACGTTTGTTCCACGTGAGATGCACACAAAATTTTGTCAAAACTGACATAAACTGATTTTACCTCACTATAAGTTGGGGACTCCACCATTATGAAAGGCAGCATGTGTAGCCAGTGTTGTTCAATTACTTTCTTCAGTCAGTGCTAACCTGAAAAAGAAAATAAATTTAATACAGAACCAGTGGCGTATATAAGGGGGGCGTGCCCCCCCCTCAAATTTAAGTTTTTTTAGATATTTTCCACATATTTTATGAATATAAACATAAAATAGCCTAAAATACGGCCGTCTCGCCCCCCCCCCCCGATTTTTTTTCTATATACGCCACTGTACAGAACATTAAATGTTTGCGTTAAGTTAAAAGGTTTAAACTTCACATTTTCATACTAAAGGCTCTTTGCTTAAAAATCTTTAATAATTAATTCAAAGAATTGAAGCCATGATTCAAATGACATCAAATTTAAAATTATTAAAATCACAAAATACAAATACTTATAAAGCATTCTAAAAAAAATAATAAATAACACTTACTATTCTTACTGCCCTTTAAATAGGATAGTTTTTGTGATTTCTAATAGGATCTGTTATTGTGGAAGACCAAAGCCAGATTGTTCCCATCTTTAAGCGGAAATCTGAAACAAAAAAAAAGCGTATGAATTTTATATTAAAAACAAATAAATACGCCTGTGGATACTTATCGTCAATTAGCACATAAAAATTAAGCCTATTTACTGTTTGTTTATAAAGCAATGAGTTTCGGCAGAACAAAAAGTTTAAAGCAGTATACAATGAGTACGTATTTTTTTCTTCAAGCTATATTTCTACCTCTAAATATTTACCTTTAAAACTTTATTCCTGATGACTTTTTATTCACTTCGACTCTTGCAACCAAAACATCATTATGATGCCATAAAAATACCCGCGTATTTAGGTCCGTATTAGTACAAACTCCCAAAAACTAAACCTTGTTTGGTCAATGTTTTGCCAAAAACATCGCGTGCCCTTGATTTTTGGGCACACTCTCTGCCACACAACACCAAGCTTTCTGCGACGGTCAGTAATACATGCTACGTGTCAACGGGTCCTCTCTCCGCGTATGGGAGAGCGGGGCTAGTTGGGCATAGGGGCACGTCGAGCCACCCCTATTAACTCGACAATTAGACGTCAGATGCCAGCGCGACCCACGTGGCAAAGTCGCCTTTGCTCATGCATTAGTCCGCAGTGAGAATCTGTGATGTGTGTATCTCCAAGGAACAGATTTTGAACTATTTTTTTTTTACCTCGAGTTTAATGAAATTATAACGATGCTAATTTTTACGCAAACATGGTTGCCGACTCTCTCAATTTTGTATGTAGGTGTGGGGAAAGGACTATAGACATAAAGGACTGCTTAGTTCCATTTAACCTGTGTTAACAAATTGTGCGGGGTGAGGAAAGCGGCGTGACGTCACCACTTGTGCTAAATCCTTTGTTTACGTTCGTTGTATATGATGTTATTCGTATTTTCAAGGGAGTTTTGTTGATATTTCGCTGAATAGTTTGTGTTTTTTGGATTGTTTCAGTGCAGTGCTACTAAGAAAAGACATATAAATAAACATTTTCACGTTTGGTTTGTTAACAGTGTGTAAAAATTCGATTCAGGACAGAGAAGAACGTTTGTTTACAGGGTAAAAAAAATGGCCACGATTTTCTCAGCAAATGGGCTTCTTGTTTAATAATATCTATCATGAAAATTACAAAAGATTGTGATTTAAAAAGGAATATTTTTCTAAATTAAATATTATTATTTATATTAATATTTTTAATTTATTATATGTATCTGCACTTTTCTGTTTTTTTGTAAAAATGTAATAATAAATACTTTTTTATGTTCTATATTCCCGTTTTTTAATTATCTAAATAATAATCTCTTAACATGCTTTAAAAAGCAGTTGTAATAATTAAACTCTACATTATGTGCATTTTTTTTCTCTTTGTTTTTTGTCTATTTGTTAAGAACAATATTTGTGCTTTTCCTTTTTTGAATAAATCAATAAATTTTTCGTCTACCTATATTTCCGTTTTTAATTATTATCGCAAATAATTTCTTTACATACTTTTACAACAATCGGACAAATTATACAGGATGTCCCATAACTTGGGGGTCATAGTGCAGCAGGTGATAGATGAGGTTATTTCCAACAAAAAAAGGTTATATAACATGGGGTCAACACACATCTGTTTTTAAGATATAGGATTTTTAATGTTAGAGGAGTGGGGGAAAAAGGGTTTTGCAAAAAAAAGAAAATCTATCACAGACAGCTGAATACTCAGCTAATTGTGATTCAAAAATGTGATACTCCTTTTTTTAATAAAATTACAAGTTAAGAAGATACAGGCTGTCGAAATTCCCTAGAAAAATGCATAGAAAATAATATATTTTTTTTAAATTAATTTTCACTTACTTATTCTTTTAAAAAATATCAATAATATTTTATTTATTATTATGTGTCGCTAAAGGCTTGTTTTTATTAACAAAAAATATAAAAAAAACATTGCGTTTAATATGGCATTTATAAAAGTTTATTTCAAAAAAATAGTTTTCTCTAAAAAAAATTGACCGTCTAATTTTTTTCAATATAAGTTTTAGTTCAATTTATTGCTCTTGTTCTGATACACGACTTTACCCAATTTCATGCTTTTACTGTGTTTTTTTATTATCAAAAAAGTTAAAAAAATTGCCAACTTTGATACTCTGTATCTCTACAAAGAAAGAGTTTTGACCCACGCATTATAGGAACTTTTTTATCAGACATGTCCTCCTCTATCACCTGTTGGCCTATGGCCCCTAAGTTATGGGACATCCTGTATAGATACTACGACATTATGTGTAGCTTTTTTATCCCTTTAAGTATTTAAATTTAATTTATTTAACGGATATTTCAAATATAAAATCATTTATCATCCCATCCCATCATTTTAAAATTTACTTTGCATAAAGAAAATAGCTCTAAAAGTATATAAAATCCAATATAACAATAGGCGCGCTTTCTGCCCAGCACAAGTGGTGACGTAACAGCGAGTTTGACCTTGAACATCGATTGCAGACAGATTCGGCAAACTGAGCAATCCTGTCAAGTGTATAATCGTTGGGTTCGGTTCGGTTCGGCTAGTTGAGTCAAAAAGCTCGGGGCACGTTGGGCCGCCGGCCCAGCTAACCCCATACATTTTCTAAAAACATTTTTTTCTATTTTAAGGTTAAAATCAGCATGCGTACGTATGATGGACTAAAAATCACGTCATGTAATAATTCTCCACCTAAACAAATATTTTAGATTGTCCGCCTCTTATAGACTACGAAGACTTGCGCCTGTAGTTATTTATCAAAGTTACCTTTGGCAACGACAAAACGCTTTCGACTGGAATCGGGTATATTGCGGTCTCTTATTAATATATGCTATATTCTATCTGTTTTTTATCCTCTTATGGAAATTAGGCCCCCTAGATGTTGATTTGATCACGCGGTATCTTTGTTAGTCTTGGAGATATAAAGCTAATTTCTTCACAATCTTGATTGGTGTTCTCTTGCAAACAAAAAAGGATTAGTTTTTCTGTCAAACTAAGTTGGCAGAAGTTATAAGCCAAAGATTGTGAAAAAACAGTAAAAAAGCCGCCATTTATTTATTTATATTTATTTATTTATGACATCACACAGACCCTCCAACTCAAATTTGAGGCAAACACCCGGTGACTTAAAATTGTGTGATCTATTATTACCAATCGATCTAGGGAAATTTAAAAAAATTGTGCTTTTCCGAAAGCTGACGAAAGGAAGACCAAGAATATCAACCGAAGAAAATGGTCAACAGCTATACTTACTGAAACTCCGGTTAAAAAAGAGTTGGAACGTGAAAAAAGTAAAAAACAAAAGAAAAAAAAAAGAAAAATCTGTAACCAAAAATGTCTTCAAGGAAAAGAAGCATAGAAAAACTACTCAGAAAACGACACTGAAAGATGACAGCGATGATGAAGAGGAAACATTTTGTCTAGTCTGCATGGAACCATTCTCAAACAGCAAACCAAGAGAAAAATGGGTACAATGTTTAACTTACAAGTTTTGGGCCCATGAAACATGTGCTTATTCAGGGTTTACTTATGTTTTGCTAAAACCGTAATTCCAATTCAGACTAGAGCAAGAATTAGGTTACTTATATTGTTTGTTTTTTTAAGAAAGTTAAAGTTTAGTATTTTATTATTATCAATAAAAATAATCTGAGAATTTCCTGTTATTTTATGTTGCATATATACAGTTCCTAATTAGGCAACCATGCCCAACTTGCCCCATCGTATGGCCCAACTTACCCCGTGGGTGGCGTTAGTTGGGCCGCTTGCAAGGGTGCTAGAAAAAAGTGTTTTTTAAGTTTAAATGCATAGTTTTAAAAACCAATCTATGCGAATTGTCTACCTTAGGGCCCTGCCTTAAACGTGTTATAATTATAAAACTGTAAGTAATATAGCAATGCTTTTATTTGCATTTATGTAAAAAGTGGCTCACCTAGCCCTGCTCACCCCTACATGTCAACCGAATCGTCACGGTCTACGCGCGATAAGGCCCGAGCCGAGACGGTACAATGTTATATTGCTCGATAATACCGCTTGTTAATAATAACCCAATTTGTTGTGAACTTTACGAAGTAATTAATAGAAACCAATTCAGACCGTTATAATAACAACATCACGCCATAAGATTATACAAAATAATTGTTTGTTGTAATAAACACAAAGAAATATTTGCCAATATTAAGAGTATATTTATATTTAGGAAATTTTAAGTATTAATAACAAGGACGTTCTGTTACCTTAAAAGAAAGAGTGTTTTGGTTATGGTTAATATAAGGCAATTAATATTTACAAAAACATCAAATTATTAAAGAAACAAATGATATACTATTTATAACTAAATACTTGAAAAAAGGTTTGTTACCAATAATTAATGATATTTGGTTTTAATATTTTTTAATGAGCACAACAAAAATCAGGTTTACCAAATATTTGTTAATAATAAAATCGTTTTTTTTTCAGTGTACGTGACCCCCTAATAGAGGCAAGGCATAGATTTACAACCTGAGAAAACTTATTTTTTAGTTCTCCAGTGTCACGTATTCAAAATTTCAATTTTTTTATATAAGCATCTTAATGAGCGTCAAAACATCTACTAGTTTGCCGATTTGAACTTTTTTCTATCTTTAATAGTACCAGTATAATAGTTAGCAATGATGGACACTTAACTTGGAACACCCTGTATAAGATAATGAAACTATCTACTTGTAATAAATTTTAGATTACTATACCTTATCCACAATGGAGAACTTTTGCATGTCCCATTTTTCACTTATCTTTTATTTAAGGCATGCGCAGTTACCTGGTTTGAACTTTATCCATTACTAAAGGATAATGTTTGACCCTACTTGTATTAGAATAAGAGACGTTGCCGCGCATGTTACGTTATGACATAATTTAATGTAAATTTAAAATATTTTTGTTATCAGACAATTATTTCAAGAGCTACCAATGCGGGGTAATTCGCAGATTTTGTTTATGCCAATTTATTGAAACTTATTTTTTATAAAAACTGGTAGATATGTATTGTTTGGCAACAGTGTTGACGAACTAACGAAAAGTCATCAATGTTCTGTGAAGTGTGTAAAAAAAAAGAAAAAGTACACAGTACACAGATCTATTTCTATATTTTCCTGGCAGTTTTTCACTGGTATTGGTTTTTCCTTTTTCACTAGTTGTTTTCGGAACTTTTTAGTTAATTTTGCCTACTGAACACAAAACAGGCTTTTGATAGATAAATAGAGGGTAGGTAACAAAAAAAAAGTAAATAAAAATTGTGTCTGCAAAAGATAAAAATTGAACATATGAATATTACGTGACATCTGTCATTTAATTATTAATAGGTTCGAACAATACTAAATCACAATTTGAAACAACCTAAAGTTTTATTATTTGTTGTTGACGATAACTTTAAAAGCTCAATAAATGCGCTAAATGCGTTAAAAAAATTTGTAATAGCTTGCTGTCAAAACATTTTTAATATAACCTCCCTAAATTCATCTTCTTTGTTTATCAATTTTATATGTTTCTTTTTTCTGTCAAAATTATTTTATAAAATGTGCTAACAAAATCTTTTTATTAAAGTTTTACCATTTCTTCTCTTCTAAAAATCATCTGCAAGAGCTTATTCACTTATTAGTTTTAAAACGATCATTAATTTTTACTTACTATTGTTGATGTTATATCAGGGGCGTGTCTAACTTTTTAGTTCCCGAGGCAAAGGGAAAAACTGCTGCCCCTCATATAAACAAAATCTAGTGCAATCGTTTTTTCTGCACCCTAGGAAATAGAATTCGTTTTGTGTGCTTTTTTGTGTGTTATTTTTTAATCCTTTGGAGATTAAAGGCAACCGCAAAAATCCAGTAAGTATTCAACACACGAAACTTTGAGGAGACCTACGTTCAGGCAAAAAAATTTTTGCCTTGGGCCTAAATGTGCCCAGTCTTTAGTTTTTTCTATGTACAATTCTTGTCCGACATCATAACGATTTTGCTAAAAAAATTTTTATATTTTTTATACTTTTCCATTAACCCTTCAACTCAGGGGCGCAACTAGCAACACCATTTTCGAGGAGCTTGTGCCCCAGGCCTACTACCTAGAGTATCGCTAACACATCTTAAGATAAAGGAAAGTCTTGGAAAATAAAAATCTACTAGAATTTTTTTCTAACAAAAAGGCGCTGCAGGTGAAAATTTTTGCAAAATTGGTTACTTTCCGCAAAAATGGCGCCACAGAAGAAAATGTGTGCAATGTGGAAAATCATAAAGAATTGCGCAGCAGACAAAAATGTAAAATTCAAATACATTTCGCGAAAAATCGCGTTTTAAAATTAAAGAAAAATGATGTATTTTTTAAAGAAATTGGCGCCACAGTAGAAAATTTTTATAACAAAGGCACCACAGGCTAAACATTTTTAGGAAAAATATTATCAAATAAAAAACTTTTGTATAGTTTCAAAAGAGCAGAATTGGAAATTTTTAATGATATATATGTAGTCAGTTGGGTCCTGATAAATTATGCTCATTTAGTTTGGGGAGCTCGAAGGGCTAACCGCCCCCTAATTGCGCTTCCGTATTACCTGTAATATGACACTAATAAATATAACAATCAAATTTTTAATTACAAACATTACAACTGAACTGCAGTTTAAATAAATACATATACATATGTACATAATTCAAATAATATGCATATTTAGGTATGCCTATTTTATAACATACCTAGCAACTTTCTGCTCATAAAAATACGTTTGAGGAATAAACTCCCTTTTTTAAAAACCCAGAGGCAATGAACTAACATAAATACCTGAAGATCTAAAAGTTTTGGGACCCTCGACCTCTTTCTCTGGACTCTCATCTATTAGTTAATTTTTCTTATACCTCAGATTCTTTTGCACCACATAATTTACCTTAACTAATTGCAAAATATTTAATTTTTTAAAGAGCGACAAAATTATGAATATATTCAAATTTGGTTGCCATTTGAAGGTGCAGGCCTGAGGCGGCTGCCTCGTTGCCTCATCCTCGAGCGCCCCTGCTAATATAAAAACTTTTATTTTCTTGAATGATTTTGTGTCTTTCTTCATATGTATTGTTGCAATTATAAGTTGTGGGTTATCAGAAAAAAGTATATAAAACAGCAAAATCGTCTTTTTTGTAAGCCTGCTAGTTAAATAAAAGTAATCTTTTAATTTATAAATATTCAAAAATTAAATAAAATTAGTAAAAATCACTCCCTACTCTTTAAAAATTAATTAGTAATAAAAATTGATTTAAATAAGATTACAGTAAGGTTATATTTTGAATGAAAAAAAATTTTTAGTTTCTTTTTTTATTGAATTCCCATACATGATAGGTTTCTTAGCATTTTTTTTTAGAGATTCAACTTATTTAAACCGTTAATTAAGCAGTTGTTGGTAAGGTTTGTTAATTTATTTTCATGTAACTTATATAGAGTTGATATAGGTAGTTCTTTTTTTTGTTGTCTCATTTTATTGGTGTACCTACCCTAAGCATAATTTAGTATAATACACCTACTAGAAATTTATAAAACTATCAAATCAAAATTCTGCAAGTTTTATAATATTTTTGACGGCAATATAACCAACACTAATTTTATAAATATTTAAGTTTTGTCAGTTAAGGATTTTTAGATTTTTAATAAAATATTTTTAGAAAACAATAATTACACTTCTAAATACCATAAACCTACTACGAAACCTTCTTTATACCTATTATAAACATTTCTGTCAACAGAGGTTTCAGAAAATATTCATTGGGAAATCCTAATAACAAGGCATAGATTTACAACTTGATTGGAAAAAACAAAAAAAAAATGATTGAACGGGTACAAAATTTGAGGATAACGTTATCAAAAAAGCACTGATTACTTTGAGTATAAAAAAAAATCATTAAAAAAAACACCCAACTGCTAAATTTACTTGTACCTACTAAGTAGTCGCAGTTGAGTACAAAATTGATAGGAATACTATAATGTACGACATGCTTCAACTTTTAGTTTTGATGCCGAAAGCGCACTTTCGAAATTATATAGTTTTGTATTTTCATGAATCAGGTTATTGGGTAATTTTGTACCCAACTGCGACTAGTAGTTACAAGTAAATTTAGCAGTTGGGTGTATTTTTTATATAAAAAAAAATAATTAACAACTTTTAGATTTAATTCTTATTCAGCCTTATAAAAAGCACTATGCATTTACAATTCATTTAGCTTTACCCAAAAAGTACGTGTACATTTTCTTCGGACGCGAACGGTGTTACCTTCCATTGAGTGAAGGTGGGGGAGAAGGGAGGGAGGAGGAAACTAGTAAAATGGTGTCGAAAAAAATCTTAAAGCGTGTGCAGACAGTGACGGATCCAGGGGGGGGCAGAGGGGCACGGGCACCCCCTTCCTCCTGACATTAAACTTTTTTCCTAGCTCGAGGGAAAAAATTCCACTGCATTAAGGCCAGCGTCACAATCTAAGGAAATTTTGGAACAGCCAAAAAATTAACGGAGGGATAAAGAGATTCCCCTGGCTTGGTTGCCTATAATAGTTTTTGTCCTTTACCGACTTTAAAAATTGTCTCTCTCAAATATTCCCCCATCAATTTTGTCTAGCGGCGTCCTCTAGCGACAAAATTTCGATTCATAGTGTGGACAACGAAAAAAAAAATAACACGGGCAGCGTTAGTATTTAGCCTTTGATTATTTTTTTGTTGGCCTTGTTTTATTAGACAGGTTATGTCAATTCTTAAAAAAATTTTGATCTTTTTAAACAGTTTTGATTGTTTTTTTAACATTTTTAAAACCCACTACCAATCCCAGTTTAAAAATTTGCAGTGAAATAGATATACACATATACAAAACAAGCAAGAAACACTGAAAAGCATTAAGAAGAAACACAACATAACTACAAAGTTATCAAATGGGAAGAGAAACATCTACAAAACTAGGGTGGCCTAGAGAGCCAGACTACCCCAATCTCAACCACCAAGAGCTGGCTAATTAACTAAAGATATATTGAATTGAATAAATCTTTATTAGCAAATGTATGCTATTTCATAATACAAACATTATTATAAAAAAATACATTTAATGTTAATAAAACATAATAATTCCAAACATGATACTAATAACTATTTATTTAAAATCTAAAAACAAAAATACAATTTAATATTAGTCTAAGAAAATAACAATACTAGATTAAAACACACCAAAATAATATGTAGACTAAAATAATATTATAATATAAGGTAAAGCCAAAAACCCAACAATAGATAGAACATTTTTGAAAATTTCGATAAATATTTGTGAGAAATAGTGTTTTTGGTGAACTTTATAAGTCACCGTTTTGATTTGTGCTCCGTGAACTTGAACCTGGGAGCAAAATGACCCCTGAGTGTCCACAAAATTGGGGTACAAAGAAGTCTAGTAGTTTGGAACATTATAACAGAAGAAGTCGGAAGTTACAAAACGAGTAAGTGCTAAATCTACTAGTCAAATTAAAAAGTGTTTAGAAAATGTTTTCCTTTTTGGTTACAGTATGACATTTATTTTAAAATTTACCATATGCAGGGGGGAGAT
Source organism: Aspidapion aeneum (assembly GCA_963576565.1). Lineage (NCBI taxonomy): Eukaryota > Metazoa > Arthropoda > Insecta > Coleoptera > Brentidae > Aspidapion > Aspidapion aeneum. The sequence continues at coordinate 180,728,371 of OY755038.1, read as the reverse complement.
AAAAGTGATGTTTTTAAAGGAAACACCATATATATTTTTACAGGTATGAATAAGGCCTAAAATCTTCTTTATAAAACTATAACATACTTTATACAAGACATAACCATTTAAAATTTTTACAATTATTAAAAAAATTTGGTAGCACACCTAGTATAATTTCAACTTTTACTGATTTCAATGGGCATATATGATGTCTATAACATCTAAAAATGATATTTGACCATCAAAATTGTTTTGATTTTCTCACAACCTGTCACATATAACTTAAAAGAGTGGTATATACCAGGGGTGCCAAGTGGTACTTTTTTTTATTATTAAAAAAGAAGTGCTTATATCTCATAAACTATTGTTGACAGCTATAAAGTATGTTATTATTTTAGAAAGAAAATTTTAAGCCCTATTCATAATATGAATGTAAAAATATATAGGATGTTTCCTTTAAAAAAAAGTTACTTTTACCTGCCACTTGTATATGGAAACTGCCAAAATAAATATCATACCGTAAACAAAAAGGAAAACATTTGCAGATCTCTTTTTAATTTTTTCCTTTAGGACAAAAATTCTGGAAAAATTGAACGGTAGAAATATAATGAAACACCCTGTACAGGGTGTCCCAAATTCAATGTTTTTGGGGGGTTTAGGGTATTTCTAGGGGGGATAGAAAAAAACTGTCCCACCTTTACGATGCTCAAAATTCAAGCGAAGCTGAAAGGTGAAAACCATATTTTAATATAGTAAGCCATAAGTCTGCATTTTGGGAGGGGGTCTATAACTTTTTTATTTATGAAAATTTTGTTTTTGTGTAAATTTTGTTTCTTTTTTTGGGGTATTTTTTGAGATATGTGAGAAAATAGGGTAATTTCATATCAAATTAACCAGAGGTTTGGCAGACCATTTCACCGATTTTGATAAAATTTCGTACACATATTCTCTATATGGGTGGGATCAAAATTCCAAAATATTTTTTTTTTCTGATTGGTAGTTTTTTTAAAATTAATTTTCAAAAATCAAAAAATTAACCCATTTTGGTCTAGCACAGCTTCACAAAAATTAAAATATCTTGAGGACCACTTACCGCAGATTAATAAGATATAGCTCTTTGTAAAGACAATTTAAATACCTTTCCAACTATTTGTCACATGACCTACTATATTTCCATCTGTTTTTTTTTTGAAATTTTGAAAAAAACATTTTTTTATTTTTTTCAAAAAAGTTATTTTTGATTTTTTTCAAAAAAAACTATTTTTTTATCAAGGCTTTAGGAAAATATGTGCCAAATTTCAAAATGGAGAAATTATGGCTTCATGGTTAAAAAAAAAAACCAAATGAAAGTAACAAAAAATCTGAACAAAATTGTTTGAAATTTGTATTATCATGCATACATAATATGTGTATGTGCTGTAGGTAAAAGTTATATTTTGAATATTAATTCAGTGTAGTTAAAAAAGTTAGTAGAAACCATCGTAAGTTGCATAAAAATGTAGTAAAATTATTATGTTTCTTATTTTAGGAAAAATCCAGTTGGGGATCTTTATACTGAAGGAACAAAGAGAGTAGACAAAAATAAGGGAAGCTGGAATGATAATTTTGCTTTGTTATCTATGCTTGTGTGAGTTTTTAGAACATTTATAAATTTTATCTAAATTATATTTTTGACATTATTAGACCCTAACAAACTTATTTCTTCTTGCAAAAAATCGAGTTGACATACTATTACACCTAGCTCTGCAAAGTCAAAATCCTCCCCATTAGAAAGGAATATCTGCTTTTAGTTAACCCTCCATGTAACCATATACAGGGTGTTTCAACAAAAAGACCTTTTCAGATATTTCTTGATAGAATTTGAAAAAACCCTTGGAACCGTCAATATTGTTTCCAAAGAGGACACTTTTTAGCTATCTTGAAATTTTTGTAGCATGCATGTCCTTTACGGGGTATGCTTTGCTCCTAGTGATACCTTATTTTGAAGGTTTCTTAAATATCTTTACAACAATGTAAAAATTTTAAAATCTATTGATTAGTTTTTGACATATTTTCCTTCAAATTTTCATATTTATTCATATTAAATCCAAAAAATATAAAATCAAAATCTTTTCAAAATTTTTACATGGTTGTAGAGATATTCAAACCAAAACAAGGTATCATTAGACCCACTTTTCATATCCAAAATATATTAGTAAAGCATACCCCTCGGAGGGAATGCATGATAGCCAAAACGGGTCCCCTTGCCAACAAAATCCACATGTTCGTGGATTTTTGAAGTGCCCCAAAAGGCCTCTGTTAAGTTTTTGTTGAAACGGCCTGTATATTAAAAGATACATTTAATATTATTTTTAGCTCACACATATACCATACTATAGTAGTGTGAGCTATGGTGATCCTAATTTTTTGGAGAAAAAAAAAGTTGCTCCGATTTCAAAATTTTTTATATATCTTTGCGTTTCAGATGATTTTGAAACTTTTTTGTTGCGCCGTCTGTCTGTATGTGTGTCTGTCTGTATCTCTGTAACGACCAACGCGCATAACTCAAAAACCGCTTGGCCGATTTTAATGAAATTTGGTACCTAGGCTGGGTCTTGCGTCGAGATGGTCCCATTTAAAAATGAACAAAATCCACCGAACACAAACCAAATAAAAGGGTGGGGGTAGATTTCAAAAATTAGAGTTTATGTGAAAATATGGCGTGTGTGATATCAAACGAAAGGTAATTGAGTCTGCAGTTAAACAAAATACATTTTAATTTATTTAAAAAAAATGGGTGGGGGTATATTTTAAAAATTAGAGTTTAAGTGAAAATATGGCATGTGTGATATCAAACAAAAGGTAATTGAGTCCAGAGTTTAACAAAATACATTTTAGTTTTTTGTTTTTCTTAAGGGTGGGGGTAGATTCCAAAAATTTGAGTTTAAGTCAAAACATGGCTTGTGTAGTATCAAAGAAAAGGTAATTTAGTCTGGAGTTGAATAAAATATATTTCAGTTTTTAGTTATATTAGCTCACACATACACTATAACTATAGTACCTAGTGTGAGCTTAGGGGCCCATATATTGGCAGAGTATTTTTTATTGCTTTAAGCAAATTACTGTAGTAACCGAAATTGCTAAACATATATCGAAATATAGATTATAAATAAAAAACAGTGAAATACATCTGTATTATTATTATTATCTTGGGGATTTTTTTCTCTACAATTTGATGAATTGCTTTGCAAAAAGTGCCAGTTTTATAATTTCGTGTATAATGTGCTTTTTATTTTCATGATAAATTTCTTTTTTCAGAAATAATGATGGTGGTTGACTATTAGGATTTACTAAGTGCAATACAAGTTCACACTCCATAAGAAATCAGGTACTCAAAATCAACAGTTTAAAATTTCCACAACAAATTACAGGAGCTACTAGTACATCGTCATAATGGATATGCTATATAAAATTATTTGCAAAAAATGTAATAATAATGTTAATTGAAGCAAGGATAAAAAAGGATCCAGACAGCTTATAAATGGCATCATAGACCTTTTTTGTCTTTTCTGTAAAATTTTATTTTGAACACAAATCAGTTTTCAGTAAACCAACGACCATATATTATATTATTATGTTTGAACCTTTTGTAAGAAAATTTGTTTTGAATGTTACTTATATTATTGAAAATTAGTTTTCTATAAAGAATAGGTTTTTTTTTTCAGAAAACATTTGTTTTTTATAATATAGAAAATTTAACCTAACCTAACTGTTTGTGTGTGTATGCTCTATATACTCCAATTCAAAAAAATTGAGACAACATTTACTAACAGTTTGACAAGTCTGACATTTAAAGATTATTAATAGTGCCACATCTGTCAAACAGTCAATAAAAAGTGTCTCAATTATTTTGAATGTGATTATAGAACTATTTTAGAGTTTATTTATAAGAATATAGAATGTAAATTTATAATAATAATAACTGAGTAGGCTGTAAATTTAAATGTTAGAAAATAGTTTTGCTAAATAAAAAATAATTGGTTGTTTTTTAAAACTGTAGTAGAGTGTATTTTCAGATATTTTCTAATAATTTTTTTTCAAGCTCCTGTTAAGAAGTTTTCTATTTTTATTACTATGCTGTAATTTATTTAAAGAAAATAAAACAATAAATCGGCAGCAATATATTTGTTATTTGTAGCAATAGAATAATAAATATTTTTAAACAATAAATAAATGTAAAAGTAATTTTTCTGAGCTTCATTTATAGTGCACCTCTGCATCTATGTCAAATTATGTACTACTATAAAGTTTCAAAAATTTGTTTGAAGGAGGGGAAGGAAATTGTCCCAAAATATTTTCTTCAATTAGAAATTGTTTAAAAACTTTTTTTAATTAAAAAAAAATTTGACATTTTCTTAAAAAAATATTAGCTTCCTGTTTTTCTTTTAGAAAGTGTTTTTGTTAAAAGATAATATTTTTGAACAAATCTATGTTCCAAGAAAACATAAATATGCAGTAGGTAAGAATATGGTTTTCTCTCGGGTTTTCTTTTTTTAATAAAAATGTTTTTATTGGTTATTGATACTGTTCTGAGAGAAACACAAAACTCCTCTGCAAACAATAAAATCTGTTTTTGCCTTGTTTAAAAAAAAAACAAATTGAAGGGTGAGTTTTATCAGATCGGGATGGTTATTCTCTACTTTCTGTGAGGTGAGGTGAGTGAAAAGTTCACTTTCACGGGTGAACTTGAAATGATTTCACCACCTTATTACACGGGGAAATGAATCCACAAGGTGAGCACTCACCTCACGGTACAGACAATCAAGAATAAACACCCTGATCCAAACTTGATCTAAATTAACCTAAAATGTGGTTTGAACTGAAATATCCTACCTGATAACTTTTAACATGCTTTGTCAAAAACGATCTATAAATGTAGAACAGGTTGTTTTAAAAAATGTTCAATGAACACACCAAGAAAGTTCTCATAGGTACATAAAACTCCAATGCCAAATAATTGAGACACTTTTTATTGACAAATGTAACATTACAATTAAGATTTAAATGTCGGACTCATCAAACTGTCAGTAAATTTTGTCTCAATTTTTTTGAACTGGAGTTTACATCTACCCATTATATTTTTAGTTGGAAAGACAGAGATAATAAGGACATTTTAAAACTCTAAAAATTTTGACAACTGTTATTGTTATAGTTATTTTTAAGGTTTCACAACCTGACTAATTTTCTTTGTTTTCCTGGCCATTTTTACACTTACTATTGGTAGAATCCTCCTCAATTAAAAAATAATACTTTTAAGCTTATTTTTATTAAAAAAACTACCAAAATTTACACACTTTGAGGTCAGTTGGTAGACATAAATGTGATGAAAAAGTAAATAACTACTAAGTAACAATAAAATCCCAATAATTATAAAGTGCTTATTAACCACAGTCAAGTTTGTGCATTTTGGTATTTTTTTAAAGAAAAATTAGTTTAAAAGTATTATTCTTTAATTAAAGAAGATTCTACTAAAGGTAAGTGCAAAAATAGTCAGGCAAATAAAGTAATTCAACCCCTAAGTTGTGATACCTAGACAACAACTATAACGATAACAATTGTCAAAGTGTTTCAAAATGTCCCTAATAGGTATAGTAGAATTTTTATGAATATAGAGTTACATCATTTCCTGGTATCTTTGTTTATTATATGGGGGCATTGTTTATTGATCTAAGAGCTGGCTACCAAGGGATAGGAGTCACTGGGTAAAGTAGATTTTTTTTATACATGTTTTAAGTTATAGTTTTTTTTATTTTGTTTCTTATATGTTGTCTCCAATAATAGCATAAAAAAGAAGATTCTTATTGAAGGCAGTAAACATACAATTGGTCAAAACTTTACCTTATCGTTTACAAAAATGCATGTCCCCACATCTCTATTATGCTTGCACCCTGACTTTTTTATTTTCTTTCTTATATTGTCTCTGGTAATACTACAAATTGTCTTATTTAAAAAACAAATTTTCGCCAGGAGGCATGTACGGTTTGGTTGAAAATTTATTTTTGTTGAAAATGAAATTTTCAATTTATTTGTGAAAACAACTAGCTGCTGTCGCTTTTGAGGTATATGTACTATGTTACTTTCTCAAAAATTGTGACAAACTTTGATACTACTTCGGGAATGTACTTTCTCAATCTAAATTTGAAAACCGCGTTTTGCCAGCTATATTGTGGTTCATAGAATTTTTTATTCACAGGTACCAGTATTTGCGTTTGTAAAAAAGAAAGCAGCCTGTACTTTTCGTTTAAATGTTTAAATCAATTTTTATTTAGTGTTTTATTTTTCTTGGGTTAGAAATATTTGTTTTTATGGAAAAGTCAAAAACAGCTGTCCTGTGTAACAGCGCCGCTGTGCAATTAATGTCAAAACTAAATTAAGAATTAAGAAAAAATTACAGATTTCTATCAGAAAGTACCGCTGGCATGCAAAGCAAAAACCTAGTAACTCGACTTACTCAAAAATGAGATTTTTATATCATTGAAATAACCGTAAAAAACGGCCCCAGAGAGTTTTTCTAGAATGTGGCTATCTTAGAAAACAAGGAAGTTGAATGTAGTTACTATGTAGTTAAATAAACTATGGTTAGTATGTAGTTAAATAAACTTCAAACTCTATTTCCCAAAACACTAGTTTTTGACTTACTAGGTTTCTGCTTTGCACGACAGACCACGTCATCTTCCTTTTTCGCAGTTCGTGAATCGACGATCACGTGATCAAAATAAATTTACAAAAAAACCCATGCAATTTCAAAATTTGGGCGATCAAGCCATATGATAGAAACCAATTATAACTTATTTTTTTGTTGTGTTAGATAAACAAAAGAATTTCGGGGTGCTGACTTTTTTCCGATTTTGAAAATATGGTCTAAAACGATGGCAAAATGCGAAAAACCCATAGAAAAATGTGCATATTTTAGAATAAAGCTGTGGAGGAGAAAATAGGGGAGTACAAACACGCATCGTTGCCAAATTTCAAAAAAATTAATTTCTAAAATGTTTGATAAAACCCAAAATAAGGCAAATTTCAAAAAAAGAAAAAAAGTCAGCACCCCCAAATTCGATGAAGAATTTACTAGAAAAAACAAAAATTCCTCTAATGCTACCAGTTTCTCCCTGGATGACCTGGTTGAAAAAGCATCATATGGATAATTTCCAACACTGCAATTGTGTAATTTATCTCAAAAATAGGGATGAGACGGGCACCTTAACCGCAATTTTTAACAACATATTACCCGCAACATAGCTTTTTTGAATTTTTGTGAGAAAAATTACTTAGTATTTAAAAAATTATCACCTGCGATGCATTTTCTATGTGTACAAATTTTTATTTCAGGCCTACGGCTTAATTTAAAACAACATGAAAAAGATATATTCTGGTTTTTGCTTTCTCCTTGGCCCCTCCCCCTCGTAATCCTGGATCCACCACTGTGTGCAGAAAGAATTTTTGGAATCGCTCTATATTTGTGAAAGGTATATCAATCAAATCAAATCAAATCAAAATAGGCTTTATTGTCGGAAAGAAAAATTTCATTGACAAAGCAGTAGTAACCTAATCCTAACTAAACTTAAGTAGGTATTGTAAATTGTAGGCTTAATTATTTGAATAATGTTCCCAAAGATAGTTCTCTGTTGGCAAAAAGCCATGTGTTCGAGTTTAGCCAGACAGAAGCCACAAACAAAGGTTGAGGCTGTCACAAAAGTTTAAAAGTAGAAAAACTTTCCCCATTTGTTTTTTTATTCAACTCCCTGTTCATAAAGAACTGGCAGCACAGACCAATATACCATATTTTTGTCGCGTTTAGAACTTCATTTGGCATTCCTGTCTAATTTTTGAAAATCCCTAGACTCCACCTTAGAAACCCTTTATATATAAATAGCCAATTCACACACAATCAAGTTATTCTAAGTAAAAGCTAAGAATACATATAAAAACAAAAATATATAAAAAATTAAAAAGCTGGTAAACAACTTAAAACATTAATTCAGGTACATGGATCAGATTTTGAAACCTAAAGCTTAGTATTGTAAAATACCACATAATACAAAAATAAAAGCTAATGAAATACTCTGCCAATATATGGTCCCCTAAGCTCACACTAGGTACTATAGTTATAGTGTACGTGTGAGCTAATATAACTAAAAACTAAAATATATTTTATTCAACTCCAGACTAAATTACCTTTTGTTTGATACCACACAAGCCATGTTTTGACTTAAACTCAAATTTTTGAAATCTACCCCCACCCTTAAAAAAAACAAAAACTAAAATGTATTTTGTTAAAGTCGGGACTCAATTACGTTTCGTTTGATATCACACACGCCATATTTTCACTTAAACTTTAATTTTTAAAATATACCCCCACCCTTTTTTTTTAAATAAATTAAAATATATTTTGTTTAACTGCAGACTCAATTACCTTTCGTTTAATATCACACACGCCATATTTTCACATAATCTCTAATTTTTGAAATCTACCCCCACCCTTTTATTTGGTTTGTGTTCGGTGGATTTTGTTCATTTTTAAATGGGACCATCTCGACCCAAGACCCAGCCTAGGTACCAAATTTCATTAAAATCGGCCAAGCGGTTTTTGAGTTATGCGCGTTGGTCGTTACAGACAGACATACAGACACACAGACAGACAGACAGACAGACAGACAGACATACAGACAGACAGACAGACGGCGCAACAAAAAAGTTTCAAAATCATCTGAAACGCAAAGATATATAAAATTTTTTGAAATCGGAGCAACTTTTTTTTTCTTGAAAAAATTAGGATCACCATAGCTCACACTACTATAGTATAGTATATGTGTGAGCTAAAATTATGTAGATTGAACATGGTCAAAATGTAAACAAAAACAAAACAAACTGGTTAAAAGCATTAAACCAAATAAAATTAAAAACTGTGTAAGATCAATCTAAAATTGCAAAAATGTAAAAATAAAAAGTAACTTAAACTATTATAAAAAGGTTTTATTTATCTATCATTAAAATATTCATCTAAATGATAATAGGCTTTCTCCACTAGCATATCCTTTACCGCTTTTTTGAAATGATTAAATTCGCCTATTGCTTTTATAGCATCAGGTAGTCGGTTGTATATCTTAATGCTGCGATAGATTATTGAATTTTGTAGTGTAGTTTTTGGAATAGGCAATGGAATATGCATTAAATTAATTCGAGTTTGGTATTCATGTAGAGTTGTGGGGTAACTTTTGTATTAGCTCACACATATACTATACTATAGTAGTGTGAGCTATGGTGATCCTAATTTTTTCGAGAAAAAAAAAGTTGCTCCGATTTCAAAAATTTTTATATATCTTTGCGTTTCAGATGATTTTGAAACTTTTTTGTTGCGCCGTCTGTCTGTCTGTCTGTCTGTCTGTCTGTCTGTCTGTATGTCTGTCTGTCTGTCTGTCTGTCTGTCGTCTGTCTGTCTGTCTGTCTGTCTGTGTGTCTGTATGTCTGTCTGTAACGACCAACGCGCATAACTCAAAAACCGCTTGGCCGATTTTAATGAAATTTGGCACCTAGGCTGGGTCTTGGCTCGAGATGGTCCCATTTAAAAATGAACAAAATCCACCGAACACAAACCAAATAAAAGGGTGGGGGTAGATTTCAAAAATTAGAGTTTATGTGAAAATATGGCGTGTGTGATATTAAACGAAAGGTAATTGAGTCTGCAGTTAAACAAAATACATTTTAATTTATTTAAAAAAAAAGGGTGGGGGTATATTTTAAAAATTAGAGTTTAAGTGAAAATATGGCGTGTGTGATATCAAACGAAAGGTAATTGAGTCCGGACTTTAACAAAATACATTTTAGTTTTTGGTTTTTTGTAAGGGTGGGGGTAGATTTCAAAAATTTGAGTTTAAGTCAAAACATGGCTTGTGTGGTATCAAACAAAAGGTAATTTAGTCTGGAGTTGAATAAAATATATTTCAGTTTTTAGTTATATTAGCTCACACGTACACTATAACGATAGTACCTAGTGTGAGCTTAGGGGCCCATATATTGGCAGAGTATTTTTTAAATATAATACAAACTTTTTCCATAATAAATAAAGATACAAGTGTTAAAATTTTTTCTCTCTGAAAAAGCGGCTTACAGCGATCTTTTAATTTTGCACCACAAATGTACCGTAAACATCGTTTTTGTATTGTAAAAACCGACCTAAATAAATGTCGACAACAATTTCCCCAAAACGCAATTCCGTAACGTAAGTGCGATTCAACCAAAGCAAAGTATACCTTTCTCGCCATATCAATACCAAGATCTGCATAATTTTTTTTTTCCAGCATAACCACCGCTAGAGATTTTTTTATTTAAATTAACAATATGTTCGGTAAATTTTAGCTTGTTTTCAATAAACACCCCAAGAAATTTAATATTTTGTTTTTGTTCTATTCTTTCATTTCCCAAATTCAGATTGTCAAAATCCATTTTAAAACCAAGCACTTTAGTTTCACCTATATTTAGGCATAAATGAATAGAGTCACACCATTTTTTAATTATTGCAATGTCATTACGTACAATGTTCTTTAAAACGTTCAGTTCTTGTGATGCCATAGAATAGTGGTATCACCCGCAAGTATAGTTAAAATACCTTTAATATCTAAAAAAGTTAAATCATTAATATACAACAGAAATAGAATAACGCCCAAAACCGAACCCTGTGGAACTCCAGTATTTTTAGCTCACACATATACTATACTATAGTAGTGTGAGCTATGGTGATCCTAATTTTTTCGAGAAAAAAAAAGTTGCTCCGATTACAAAAATTTTTATATATCTTTGCGTTTCAGATGATTTTGAAACTTTTTTGTTGCGCCGTCTGTCTGTCTGTCTGTCTGTCTGTCTGTCTGTATGTCTGTCTGTCTGTCTGTCTGTCTGTCTGTCTGTCTGTCTGTCTGTGTGTCTGTATGTCTGTCTGTAACGACCAACGCGCATAACTCAAAAACCGCTTGGCCGATTTTAATGAAATTTGGCACCTAGGCTGGGTCTTGGCTCGAGATGGTCCCATTTAAAAATGAACAAAATCCACCGAACACAAACCAAATAAAAGGGTGGGGGTAGATTTCAAAAATTAGAGTTTATGTGAAAATATGGCGTGTGTGATATTAAACGAAAGGTAATTGAGTCTGCAGTTAAACAAAATACATTTTAATTTATTTAAAAAAAAAGGGTGGGGGTATATTTTAAAAATTAGAGTTTAAGTGAAAATATGGCGTGTGTGATATCAAACGAAAGGTAATTAAGTCCGGACTTTAACAAAATACATTTTAGTTTTGGGTTTTTTGTAAGGGTGGGGGTAGATTTCAAAAATTTGAGTTTAAGTCAAAACATGGCTTGTGTGGTATCAAACAAAAGGTAATTTAGTCTGGAGTTGAATAAAATATATTTCAGTTTTTAGTTATATTAGCTCACACGTACACTATAACGATAGTACCTAGTGTGAGCTTAGGGGCCCATATATTGGCAGAGTATTTCCATTGTAAAAGAAACAGGATGGAAACTCTCGAAAACGAAAAAAGCAAAGACAAAGGACTATGAATATAGCTACATGGAACGCACATGGACTGAATCAAAAGTTGGACATTATTGCAACCGAAGTGCAGAATTGTAAGATCGATATTATTGCACTCACTGAGACAAAAAAGAAAGGAACAGGTATGAAAAGTGTCGGTAATTTTGTCCATATATTCACTGGAGTCCCAAAAGAATGAAGAGCAGCCAGAGGGGTATCCTTGTTCATAAAGAAAAATCTAAAGAATAAAATTACAGACTACGATTGCATTAGTGAAAACATACTTCGAGTGTAATAGCAGTCTACGCACCATCAGATGACGAAAGAGTAGCTACAAAACAAATGTTCTTTGATCAACTTGATGAGACTATCACAAAAATCGGTAATACCAGAGAAATAATTATGCTTGGCGATTTTAATAGCCGAACTGGTAGGCAAACCCAGAGCAAAGTGATAGGACCATTTGGAGAGGAAGTAACAAATGATAATGGCTTAAGACTGATGCAATTGTATGAAACCCACAACCTAAAAATAAATAATGGTTTTTTTAAACATAAGGATATTCATCGATATACCTGGATTTAGCCAACAAGAAATCTTAAATCAATTATTGATTATGCTATAGGGGGACAACACTCGCAATTAAAGTGGTATGATGTGCGAGCAGTTCGTGGTGTTACCTGTGGATCTGACCACCATCTGGTAAAAGCAAAAATATTATTCCCTTTAAGAAAAACAAATAAGGACGAAAGTATTAGAGAAAATGAAAACCTAGAATGCATCGAAGACAATCAAAAATACAACTTTAGAAGTCTAGAAATCGAAAGTAATCAAAGATTTTATCAGAACCGATTAGATGAAAAATTAATAAACACAAATCACTCATTTGAAGAGATATATACAAACATAAAAAAGCTTGAAGGGACAAGCAACGAAGCTGTTGGGTACCAAGATAATAGAAATAACAGGAAGATGTGGTGGACGGACAAAATACAGGAAATGGTCAAAGAGAAAAAACGCACATACTTGAAATGGCTCAGTACTAACGAGCAAAGAGACCTAGAAATCTACAGGAAAACCAGAAGACAGCTAAGAAATTTGATACGCACAGAAAAAAATTAAATGTTCGAGCGCAAGTGCCACGATATAAACACACACGTGGGAGGTAGGCAGAGTTCTGAAGTATGGAAATTTATTTTAACAGTAAAAAACCAAACAAAAGAAAAAGTAAATATCCAGATAATCAAACCAGAACAATGGACAGAACACTACAAGCGACTGCTGCAGGAGACGAGACCCGAATATCTAGCAGCCTCTCCGAGAAGAGACATAGAAGTACATGGAGAGGAAGTAATCATCGAAAAAGAAATGATAAAGAATAATATTAAAAAACTTAAATCCGGAAAAGCTAGCGGACCTGGGGGAATATATGCTGAAATGCTCAAATATGGATCAGATAAACTACTCGAAAATCTCACATATATTATTAATCAATGCATAAACGGACATCCAGTACCTAATGATTAGAAAATTGCATTCATATCCTCAATACATAAAAAAGGAAACAAGCTGGATTGCAACAATTACAGAGGAATTTCAGTAACCAGTACTCTAAGTGGATTGTACGGTAGGATTCTCAGAGATCTAATAGATAATGATTTTCATGAACAAGAAGAAGAAGAAGAGCAAAGTGGGTTTCGCGCAGGCAGATCTTGTATTGATAATGTTTTTTGTCTTAAACAAGTAATTGAGAAAAGGAGCGCCAGAAATATAGAGACTCATGTTACATTTGTGGACCTACAAAAAGCATATGGTACCGTTCCAATAGAAAAATTATGGACAGTTTTAGAGCAAACTAATATCAATCATACATACATAAAAGCGATAAAAGAACTATACACAGGGTCAAAATCTAAAATTAAATTTGGAAATCGACTTTTAAGAGAAGTCCTGGTAACAAGAGGCTTAAGACAGGGATGTTGTATCTCTCCAACTCTTTTTAAAATATATATCGCAGTAGCTCTAAAAAACTGGAAACGTAAAGTGCACGGTATGGGAATACAACGACCGATTGCTGACGACCAAGTAATTGTGACTAATAATAAAGAAGACATGGAGTATATGATGAGAAAGTTAACAGAAGAATACCAAAAGTGGGGATTAACAGTGAACGTTGACAAGACACAGTACTTATGTATTGGAAACGAATCCAGTGAGTTAGTACTAGAAAATGGACAAACAATATCTCCATGCAATGAGTATGTATACTTGGGTGTCACATTTGATAAGACAGGAACAGACTGTAAAGAATTGGAAAAAAGAATAGTAAAAGCAAAAAAAGTTATTGGATGTCTTAACAGTATTTTATGGAGCAGAGAGATAAAAAAGAATGTAAAATTTAACATATATGAAACAAGGGTCAAAAGCACGCTGTTGTATGGAATAGAGACTTGTCGCTTAACAGAAAAATACAAAATAAAAATGGAAAGTTTCGAAATGGATGCAATAAGATCAGTGAGAATATCTAGAATAGAAATGAGATCATAAAAGAAAGAATGGGAATCGAGGGAAGCATAACGGATGACATCACTAAAAGGTAACTGATATGGTACGGCCATGTACAACGGATGAACGACGAAAGATTACCAAAGTAGGTCCTAGAATGGCAACCAATAGGGCGCAGAAAAAGAGGGCATCCTAAACTAGAATGGCAACAGTCAATCCAAAGATCAATGAGTCAAAAGAATCAGACAGAGGATGATTGTTAGGATCGAAGGAGGTGGAAAATAGGCCTCGGACAACGTAGAAAAACGTTCTAAACCGACATAGTAGTAGTAAAGGAAACAGACATACCGTTTTTAACTTTTTGATAGCGATTTGATAAATAGGATTTAAAGAAATTTCCTGATATTCCTCTAAAGCCGTAAACTGACATTTTCTTTAAAAGCAGATTATGGTTAACACAATCAAACGCTTTTGTAAAGTCGCAAAAAACTGCGGCTGCAACCTCTTTGTCATTGAGTTTAAGGTACAGACTTTCCAAAAATGAAAAAACCGCATCATTGGTGCTTTTAGATTTTTGGAAACCAAATTGTTTTATACTAAGGATGTTGTGTTTCTCTATAAAATCCATCATCCTTTTCTTTACCAATTTTTCAATAATTTTAGATAACGTATTGAGAAGGGAAATGGGTCTAAAATTTAATGGATCTGTAAAGGAGCCTGATTTATGTAGAGGGATAACTAGTGCAGTTTTTAAGTTATCTGGGAATTCCCCTTTTAAAAAACTTCGATTAGCTGAGTCTGCAAGTGCTTCCAATGCCACATCGTTTAAATTTTGAAAAATGTTTTTGACATTTCGTCTATACCTGAGGAATTTGTTTTAATTTCACCCATTATTGCTTTTATTTCATTTTTATCTGTTTTAGTGAATACAAGTTTCATTTACATACGCATTTGATAAGCTGTTCAGCGGATCCAAATCTGATTTAATATTTGATGTTAAGTTTTTCCCTACAGTACAATAAAAACTATTTAGCACGTCAAGACTTATGTTTGGTTGTTGCTTCATATAACAATTGCCCATGCTTCCTTGCTTTTATTTTTCGCGTTTTGAATTCTGTTCTCGTAATATTTTTGTTTTGCTGCCTTATTTAATTTTTGTATATTTTACGATAGACTTTAAAATGATTTAGAAAAAACTCATTGTTAGTAAATCTTCGAATTACATATAAAAGATCTTAAGTTTTTAGAAGAAATCTTTTTACCTTTGGTTATCCAACCTTTTTTCTTTATTCTTTTTCTCACCTCGCGCAACGGAAAGCATTCAAAAAAGTTTTTTTGAACTATTGAATGAAAGTCTTCAAAAGGCTTGTTATAATTTAAAACACATTCAAAATTTATTGTACTAATTTTATCTCTAAAGTTGTTAAAATTTTTTGCCGAGAAAATTCTCTTTCGTTGTGCAGGTAATTTTTTTATATGTTCCTGTAACGGGCAGCTGGAAAATAGTGCCTCGTGGTCAGAAAGATTATTATATTGTCATGACTAAAGTTGGCACAAAAATAATCAATAGTAGTAGCAGTCTTATCTGTTATAGCTACTACTATTACTAATAAGGAGGGAGTGGAGAAGAGAGGGAGGGAAAAACTAGTAAAATGATGTTGGAAAAAACTCTTAAATCGTGTGCAGAAAGAACTTTTAAAATCGCTTTATATTTGTGAAAGTTATAGCTATAAATATTACTAATAAGGAGGGCCAGGAGGAGTGAGGGAGAGACAGGGGGCGACTAGCAAAATGTGAAAGCGTATGCAGAAAGAATTTTTGAAATCGCTCTATATTTGTTAAAATTATGCGAATATGGTTTTTGAATAGAGTGGGGGGAATGACACGAGGGGAGATGGGTGGGAGCAGGAAGGACTGCAAAAGAACTACAGCAAATTAGAGGATACTTGCAATGGATGATCAAAGGAATTTCAATAAAATCACCTAAAATTTAGATAATTTGTATGCCTTAAAATCGCCATGCCGATTCCCTTTTAAAAAAATATAGCCTATAGCACCTTCGGGATCAGTAGCTTCAACGACGCCTTTTGTTCAAATCAGTTTAGTCGTTTAGCCTCTAGCGTGACACAAACATACATATTTACATACATACATATCCCAATAGAAAAACATTACCCTTCCTTTCGCCGTGCTACAGTTGGGTAAAAAATAGCCTTATGGATTTTCGAACGCATGTAACGGTTATCACATTTGATCTCGATTTATTAACTTTAATTTAATTTTAAAAAAATTATATTTCGTACCTTTTTACTTTTCGGAATGGACATATTAACGAAAGTTATTAATGGTGTGTGACACACACAGAATAGAAAAAAAAACAACGCATTCTTTTAATTAATATTGGTCGAATGATGATACGCGGATATAAGGACACATTTTGATTAACCAATGCACCAGACCCATCATCCGCGCTGATCATGGCTCCTTAGTAATACAAGTCTTAATATTCAAACATGAGCGCATGACGTCATGTCATCGATTTACCGTGAAAATTTGTGAACGCTTTTTTGCTATTATTTTCTATTGTTTCTTAATCAAGTCAATATTTTAATCAAAAAACCCTAGTGATCAAAATAATATTTTAAGAATACGTGTTTCACCCTGATCATTGAAAAATCAATATGTTAGACGATACGTTTCTGGTCACCAGTAAGACGTCATTTCCAGTCTGTATTAAAAAGACTATAGTAATATCCAATAGCTTGGTAGGTAAGTTATTTTTTATACGACTGTCTTGTAAAAGGGGGTTTTGCGCACGGAGAACACGATCTGAAAATGGCATTTTGCACACAGCGTTTTCCACACGCTTATGTCATTTTTGCGCACGCCTATGTCATTTCTGCATACGGGTCTCCCGTCATTGTGATTTTTGTTGTTGTCACCCATCAATATAAGTTGGCTTAGTTCCGTAGCAACCATCACTGCTCGTATGTTTTGTTGATTAGATACGTCAAAAATTGTTGAATTTTTAAAGTTTTGTTGTAAAAATGTCGGAAATAAAAACAAGTTAAATTAAAATTTGATTTTTCTTTCTTTATTAGCAGTCGTATAAAAAATATTGTAAAAAACTCGTTTGAAAACCTCTTTGCACACTCCTCGACGTATAGACCTCGCCTTCGGCTCGGTCTACAAAACTGTCTCGATCGTGTGCAAAGAGTCGTTTTCAAACCTTGTTGTTTAAATAACTATTTCAAGACATATTTTCATTTTGTGAATTTATTTCCTACTCTGCTTTGATTAGCACCTCACGCCACTGATACCAAAAGATAAAAATTTACCCCGAGGTCGGGTTACAATATCCCGAAGGGAAAAGAGGCACTTTTTGACTTTATATCCAAGTTTGTTTCAATGTTTTGTAGTTATTAAGTTATTACGACTTTTTAGTATTTTTCATTTTTAACCCCTATCTATAATTTTTCATCCCGAGTTTTACTTTTCAACCCAGATTTGTCTCTTTTTTTCCTAAAATTGCGGATTAAAATTGCACTTTTGATCTCTAAAGTGCATAAAAGATTAAAAAAAAAGCGTTGTTTTTAAATTAAATATTTTTGAAAATAATAATAGCATAACAAGGGATATTTGTAGGAAAATAAATGGACCCATGGCAGATGTGATACCTTCCTAGCTAGCCTATTAGCACACTTCAAGTGGAGCCATGATATGTCAGCCTAGAAAACAGTTTTTTTTAAATATCTCAGAAATTATAAGTCCTACGAAGTTTTTGGTTATAAAACAAATTATTAAGCAAAATGCAATTGTATTCCAAAAAGTTAGCATTTTTAAAATTTTTTAATTGTCAACATGGATTTTGACCAAAATCTAATCAGCTCGTTAGAGTGTGTGAGGTATTTTCTTTCACGTTGGGGGCAAAATTTATAAGGCGTTGGGCGCCAAATTTATGACGATTATAGTCGTTGGGCGCTATATTTATAACTAGCCCACGTTGAGCATCAGATTTATAACTAGTATAGAGCGCCAATTTATAGCACGTTAGCACCACATTTATGGTGGAGTGCCAATTTATGCTTTTTAAGTTCTTTAATATTTGCCTGGTATTATTTCACTTTTCCTTTTCCTTTTTTTTTTAGCAAAGCAAAGAAAGTGGAAGAACAAAAGAACAGAAACTCTTTCAAATCAAAATAATGAAATGACTATCTCAGGGTCGTACCTTCTCTTTTTAGTTCTACTAACGTTTCTTCCAATTTGTTTTCTTTTAAGGGTAATGGGGCGCCATTGAGCTTTACCTGGAAGATCCTTTAGGACAAAATTCATTCATTAAAAAAAATTATATATAAAAAATATAGTAATAAATGGAAAAAAATTAAAGAATGGAATAGTCTTGGAATCCTCCAAACAATCTCACCTCGTTTAGAGTATAAAGAAATTCTGGATTAGAGAATAAATTTTACAATTTATTTTATAGAAAAAATGATCAGTGACACAATCAAAAAAAATTACAAAAAAAAACCTTTTTATAAAAAAAAAATGAAGAAAAGTTATTAAAGAAAGAAGAGTCTCAAGTCTTATTTAATTTTGAAACTTGCTTTTTAAAGTTTTAGATTGTCTTTTCTTTTCAAAAAAAATCTATTAAAAAAAAATAGTAGAGCATCATCTCCAACCATGAGATCATATTCACAACATTCCCATCATGGTCTCATTGCCAGTCTTCATCTCGTCAGCAGGTATGCAATCCAGGAGGACTTGTATGTGGCTTATCTTTGTTGGTTTTACTTTTACTCAGTGGTGGAGAACTTGTCGTCGTGGATTTTTTTGTACATGAAAAGAAAGTCTATTTACGCAACCGTAGAAACAATTTGTCAGACTTAATGACCTAGCTTTCTCAACAAAACTCTCAAAAAAAATTACGTAAAACTCTGACATTGAGAGTGTCACAAAAAATAGTTTTAGTTTACAAATTTCTATAAATGACAATCATCATGGAAATGTCATTTATCAAAAGGAAAATATATACATTCAAAATATAAAGAAAATGTAGAAGGAATCTTTACAAAATTTCAACCAAATATTCAGCAGAATATTTAGACCTTTCAGGTTTACATGAATCCTATTAATAGATTCCTGAATTAAAAAAAAATATATTTTCTAAATTTAATTTCAAAAATTTTACAAATTTTATCAAATAAATTCATAAAAAATAAATGTTTAACAGGTTATTATCTATGTCATCTTTACAATTGGTTTCTTAAGATAAAAAATATAACTGTTTGGATTTTATAACTTTAAAATAATACCCAATATTAAAATAAATATATAATTTCACACATGTTGGTTTTATATCTTAAAGTTAGAAAAATTTACAAAATAATTTGAGAATAAAGGCCAGCCAATAATTCAAAATGGAGGGAAATAATAAAATCTTTTTAACAATTTATAAAAAAAAAATGTATCTAAAAATTTTACATGGGGAACATTTCAGTCTTTCACACAAACAAAGGGAAAGTTAACTGAAATGTTTTCGACTTTTGAGGGAGGGCAATAAAAAAAATATTTCCTTATTTTTTCCTTAAAAGGAGAATTGTCACAAATGCTCTTCATTAAAGAAAATATAATTAAAAAGGGGAAGCAAAAATTGAAATCTGGTCGTTCATGAATTTAATTTATTCACTCAAAAAAAAAAACAAAATGGCTGCTGTTCACTCAAGAACCAAGCAGAATAAAAAATACAAAATGGCCGACGTTCATTTAAGAATGAGCAAGCTAAATATTTCTCTGAGAAGTTAAATTTTTGAGGACTTTTGATGGAGATTAGAAAATCATTCTGGTAAGTTTTTCATTCAAAGCAGATTTGACTAAAGTCTATTAAAATATATATATGAATAAAAAAACTTACCAGATAATTTATCCAAATAGATCCATATCTCCAAAGTCCATCAACCTCAAGAATCCACTTCCTTGGAATGCATTGATCGAATGAGTCAGGTGGGCTAAAATTTGTCCTATACGACTGAAAAGGGAAGCTTGGCTGAACTAATTGGGTCCTTAATCTGAAAAAAAAAATATTCCACGATAAATACCTGTGCTATGGGCCAATATTTTTGCAAACATTAAATTTTATCAAAATTTGGTTTTCTACCAAAAAATTAAGATAAATGCAATCAAATTATGCATATTTGCGCTAAATTAAGATAAATAATTTTGAGTGAAAAAAGGAACGAACTGACCTGAATTTCAATGTCGTCAGACCATAAATCGAAAACACACTGAATTTTAATATTTACGATCTCTTAAAACAGACATCCTATGGAGTATACTTTTTAATAAAAAACGTATTTATCTTAAATCATCTCAACTAACACTATGCAGATCATTGACTGCTTATCCTTTACCTCGCGCGAAAGTAAAACAAAGAGGAAATATGATAGATTGGCTCAATTCAGCGTATGGATACATATGCTTGCCTTTTTTGCTGAATGCGGAGATTTTGATAAATAATTTAGGCCAGTCAAAATGATATAGCCATTCAAAGCTCAATAGGCCAGTAAAATTGATTATTATTCATTAAGGAAATTTAATTAATTAAATAATATATTTTTATTACAAAATATGTAATTCCTTAATTTTTAAACAATATAACGATATAATCGTTATAAATCCTCTTTTCCCCCATAAAATTTGCGAACAAGGTGAGCAAATTTTATTCTTATAATAAAACGTCAGAGGCAAAGTTCCACAGCAATAAATGCATACTGTCAGAGTTTGGTCATAATCGGTAATACAAGCTTAACAGCTTTTGCAATCCAGTCAGAGTTCATCCCAAATACAATGTGAAAAGACAAGGAGCTTAATAAATAGAAACTCTATTCAACTTGAAAGTAGAAGAAAATTTCTCCACTGAATGAACTCAGACTGATCATTTACACAAAATATATAAGAACACTTTCATAAATTTTTAGCCTAAGCAAAACTTATGCTTGCTACGGAAGAAAATTTTTATACAAAAAATAAACTAGTTTTTTTTAAATTAAATAACCAAGCCTTTGTTAAGTTAATATTATTAGTTAAAGCCCTTATCTTAGTGAGGTTATCAAAAAAATAATAACAATCAGGGTTATACAAGAATATGGAGATTACACAGTAAACTTGTCACTATGTTAGGTGATTGTAAAAAGAGACAAGAGAACTTACATTGTGTCTTGAGGAAACTATTTCTATAGATTTGTCCAGGGAATTATCCAAGGAATTATAATTATCTATCGGATCTGATGCTACCAGATCATTTGAAACATCTGCCTTCAATTTGCTGATATGCCACTTTCCCAAATCTTTGCCATTAAGATCGGTTAAGTTATAAGAGATATCCGAAATTACCTTATTTACAATGCAAGGAACATACTTTGGAGCAAGTTTACTACAATAATTCTTAGAAGCATCCGACAAAGTGATATTTTCTTTCCAAACTCTGTCTCCAATATTAAACTTTAAGGGTCTTCTCCTTAAGTTATAATATTTTTGATTTTTAAGATATGCATTATGCAACCGTTTTCTTACATCTACAAAGAGTTTTGGAAGCTCTTGCAAGTCATCAAGCCTAGAATTTTTCTCTGAAATAACAATCTCAAAATTGTCATCATTTTGATCTAATTTTCCATAGAAATCACCAGAAATTGGAACATTTCTTCCAAAAGTCAAAAATGCAGGAGAATGCTGAGTTGTATCATGTTTTGCAGTATTTATTGCTAGAGCTATTCTTGGAGCAACACTATCTCAAGATTTTTGGTTGTCAATTATGTAGAAACGAATAGCTGTCACAATTACCCTATTTAAACGTTCTGTGTGATTTGATTGCGCATGATATAACAAAGTATAAAATGATTTTTGTATTTTACATGATTCTATATACTTTTTGAATTCATTAGACTTGAATTGAGAAGCATTATCCATTACAAGTGTCTGTGGCGTACCGAAGATTGAAAAGACATTGTTTTCCAAGAATTTAATTATGCCTTTAGAAGATGCTTTATTCATAGGATGGATAAACGTAAATTTTGTAAAGTAATCTACACCAACTAATGCATACTTATTGTTTAGAGAACTTCTAGGATATGGTCCTATCATGTCTAAAGAAATAATCTGAAATGGAAAGGAAACATTCTTGTACTTGCCCATTAAACCAGGAGTTAATTGATTTGGACTTTTACTAGCCATACAAACTGTACATTTCTTAACATACCTATATACATCTTTCTTGATACTTGGCCAATAATATAATTCTAGAATACGATAAAGAGTCTTCGAAATACCAAAATGACCTGCACTTTCAGAGTCATGATAAGTCTTAAGTTTCTCTAATCTATTTTTAGTTGGAATGACAATCTTCCATTCTAAAATGTTGCTAGATAAACCATGATTATTTAAAATGTGTTTTTACAATATATTATTTTTTACAAGAAATGTAGGAAAAGAGTCTGGGTCCTTCTTTACTTTTTCTATCATAGATAAATACCATTTATCAGGTAATAATGTAGATACATCAATTACAGAAATATGAGAGTTTTTAAAGAGGGTATCAGTTAAGTTTTCAGTGTCGAAATCAGAAGTAGACCTTGATAAAAAGTCAGCTACTACATTGAAAGAATCTTTTCTGTGTAAAATTTTACTTATATTATATTGAGACATGGTTAACGCCCATCTCTGTAATCTACCACTGGGGTTAGATATTTTTGAAAAACAAAGAAGAGAAGCACAATCAGTAATAAGAATTATTTCAGAGCCCTCCACATAACCTCTAAAAGTTTCTAAAGCAAATAATACTCCAAGAATTTCTTTTTCGGTGGCACTATAAGCCCTTTGAGCTCTACTTAAAGTCTTACTAGCATAAGCTATAGGACGCTCAAAATTTTCGTTATCTAATTGAAAAAGCAATGCACAGTAACAATTGAAGCATCTGATTGTATATAGAATGGTTTTGAGAAATCTGGACTTACAAGAATAGGAACAGAAGTGAGTTGTTTTTTTATTTCTATAAACGCTTTATCAGCTTCTTCTGTCCAAGAAATGGGTTGACCTTTTTTCCGACCTTTAAGAAGATCATTAATGGGACTACACAGAGTTGAATAATCTTTTAAAAAACGTCTATACCAAGAACATAAACCTGTAAATCTTTTTATTTCAGTAGTTGTTTTTGGAATTTTACAATCCAAGATAGCTTTAACTTTCTCTGGAGAAGTTCTCAATCCATTTTTGTCTACTGTATATCCAAGGAAATTCAAAGAAGATCTACATAGAAAAGTCTTATCAATATTAATTGTAAACTGTGCGCTTTTTAACCTCTCAAAAACCTCTTTTAATACCTTAATATGTTGCTCAAAAGTAGATGTACAAACGCATATATCATCACAGTAGGTAAAGACATAAGGCTCCAAGGTAGGTCCTAATACTTGATCCATGGCTCTCTGCATTGTAGCTGTACTATTACACAAACCCATAGGAAGTACTTTATACGAAAAAGTTCCCATACCATACACTGTGAAACTGCACTTTGGCCTGCTTTCTTTATCTAAAGGTATCTGATGAAAAGCCTGACGTAAATCTATAGTAGAAAGATAATGAAAATGTACTAGTTTTTGAAAGATTTGGTCAATTCTGGGTAAAGGATAACAATCTTTTACTGTAACTGCATTTAATTTTCTTGAGTCCATAGTAACGCGAAATTCACCCGTTTTCTTTTCGACAAGCCACAAGGGACTTGACCAAGGATAGTTGGAAGGCTCTATAATGTCCAATTGTATCATTTTTTTAATTTCTTCATGTAAATGTTTAGTCATGACCAGACTAAGTGGATATTGCCTTTGTTTTATCGGAGTGGCATCACCCGTATCAATATGATGAGAAATGAAATTCGTTAACCCCAACGTATCTTTAGAGTCTATTGTTTCAAAAAGCTTAACAACTTCATCTAATTCTTGTTTTTGCTTTACAGATAGTTCTTCCATCGATTGTCTAGAAGAGTCACCGTCAGTGGCTAACAAAGAGACATTAGAATCAAAAGAGAAATCAGTAAAATTTATTGAAATTTTAAACTGTTTTAGGAAATTCATACCCAGAATTAGGTCATGATTTATGCTTGGAACAACTAGAGTTTTAACTAAATTTGTAACATTATTTAATGATATAGGCAAATCAACATAACCTAAACATTCTTGACGTTTGCCGTCAGCAGTAGATACTGCTAGATTAGTACATGAAATCTGAACATTATTACTCTTTAAAATATCAAAACTACTTGCTCCCAAAATACAATGATCAGCGCCAGAATCAACAAGAGATAATAAATCATTCTTAAAAACTTTAACCGAAAGATAAGGTCTATTATCATTTAGTTTTTTAGTGAAAATAGGGAAAATTGAAATTTGAGAAGAAAAAAAATTTCTTACTACCTCTAGCCAGTTTTTCCATTCCACAGCAGAAGTTACTGTTGCTTTTTGGATTTGTTTTTGTGAGAAGCTTTTTCTTGCTGAGGATTTGTTGATGTCTGAGATGTGCTGTGTTGAGAATCTACCTGCTGAGAATCGTCTTTTGCTGCGACAGCTCCGATAGCCTGATTTCTGTCGCCAACGTGACAGTTTTTTGAGCACCTAAAACATTTTGATTTCAGGGTATTCTTGGTACCACAACCGAAACAAAATTATTCATTTTTTGTTTGCATTCAGAGAAAATATGACCTGAAATATCACAGTTCCAACATACCGGAGGTTTTCTTACTTTATTAGGTGAAGGAGTAGAGAATTGAGCCGCTAATTGAATAGAAATCTCATTTGCTAACTCAGAGTGTACGTGCAAGACAAATAATACTTAGTTAATTTTCCTAAATATTAATTATTCCGTTGCACTGAACCATACAGGTTGTCACGTGACACCGCAAAGTGTGCGGATAGAAAGTGCGCAACCCACCGGCACGATGAGAGAGAGATCATCGTAGCCTCCATATTGAAACCGGCGTGTTTTACTCGGTTTTTTACAAAACTACAATTCAATCAATTACAATTAGTGCCAATCAATTCTAAAATCATTCCAATCCGTTACCTCAACTCCTCACAGTGATTTCAATCAACTCAAGAACTCTGGTAGAAGCCTGGGCGCCCAGTGAATGGAATTTGTACCGCCGAGAAAAATAGCAAGGTAGGTGTCAATCGACATTTTGTATGGTTCTCGCGTTATTTTCCATTTTTATCCTTAATGCGTTAAAAGTTTAACCAGCGTCTTGTGCATACATTTTTATGGTCCATCGATCCAAATATTCAAAAAAAAAATACAACAAAAATCAAAAGTAATTCTTCAAAAACCAAAAATCTAAAAATTTTACGACACCATTAAGGACCAACCCAAAAGGGGCAGGCTTTATCAGTGACGAAGCGACACGCCTTTCCTAACACATGTTTAAAAATTTTATCGATTTTTCTGCAGTTTAAATTTAAAGGTCGCGGTCGACAAAAACAACTGTTTTTTGTTTACCTACGGGCGAGTGAACGAAGGTCAAAATAAAAAACTTTGTGTACAAAATAAAATAAAATAAAAGAAATTGTGAAAAACGTTTTAGTGTTCAGTGATAATACTTATTACTAATTAAACAATTAAAATGACTAAAACCGGCCTGGATAAGGCAGTGCAAAAACGTACAGTTTATGTTACGCGGATTACCGAAACATACACAGCAGCTATAAAGGCTCAAACTGATTCAAATGTAAATTCTATTTTCAAAACAAGGTATGAGAACTTGGAAGAATTTTATGAGTTTAAAAAACTGCACAATGACGTCATTAGCCTAGTGGAGAACGATGACGAATACAAAGTGCAAGACAAGGTACGAGAAGACACGGACAATTTTTATTTTCAAACTAAAAGTATTTTCAATCAACTTTTTCCAGAACAAAATATTTTACAAGGCAATTTTGTATCTCTTCAAAATCAAACAAACAGTCATGAATACAAAGATCTATTAAAATTGGATGTCCCATGTTACGATTGCACTTTATTAAAGTGGGTCACTTTTTATGATATGTTTTGCTCATTAGTGCACAGCACTAATATGCCTCCAGTAAGGAAATTTAGACATTTAGTTTCATATTTAAGAGGTGAACCACTCAGTTTAATAAAACACTTGCCTATTAATGATAATAATTACAATATTGCTTTTCAAACACTAGTAGATCGATACCAAAACAAAAGACTTTTGGCAACAAGCTACTGGAACACCGTAAATAGTACGGTTCCCTTAAAAAATAATTGCTCTTCCAAGGATCTTAGAACTTTACTCGATAGTTTTAATGAAAATATATCTGCTTTAGAGTTATTAGGTTTTCCAACTCAACATTGGGATTTCATACTTTTAAACATGCTTCTTTCGCGTTTAACTACCTCAATACGAACTTCTTTTGGGATAGAATATAGCAAAATGGAGCTTCCACCCTACGAAAACCTTACAGAGTTCCTCAAAAACCATTGTAGGGCCTTAGAATCAGTTCAAATCATGCAAAATATTTCTTATTCAACTATGCAATCAGACAATTTACAAAAATCAAATTCAAAAACACCTAAGCGACAATTCAATTCAAATAATAATTACAACAGTTACTCAAAACCATATCAACCACAAGTTTACGTGGCAAATACAACTCAAAATCCTCAAAACTCAAAAATAACTTCATTTAGCAATAATTCGCAATTCCAACCAAATCAATCTAAATTCTTTAATTCAAATCAACAACCAAATCAATCTAGTTTTAGTTTCACTCCAGAAACTCAAAACAACTCAAATTCAAATACAAATCAATTCAACTCAAATTCAAATACAAATCAATTCAACTCAAATTCAAATAGACAACAACAATTAAATAATTCGAATTTACAATTTAATTCGAATCTGTTTCAAAATAAATACAAATGTCGTTTATATACAAATAAACAATTTCACAATCTTTCACAGTGCCAGGTATTTTTATCAAAAACTATACAGGAGCGTAATGCCTACGTTAGGCAAAATAATGCGTGTAGCAATTGTTTAAGATCGCATCCCTTAAATTTATGTCAATCTACTTTTTCTTGCCGTATCTGTGGCCAGCGTCACCATACGAGTATTTGTAATAACTCGCAAACTACTCAATCGAATTCACAAAACGCGTATTTTACAAATGTACAACCAACCCCAAACTTAAATCAAAATTCAATTCAATCTTCCCAAAACCCCAATCAAACACAAAATGAAACACCCAATGAGGGCATTGATTACATTAATTGTGGGTGCACCTCACTCACCACTCAAAAACCGCAAAGTACTATTTTACTTTCTACAACAAAAGTAGACATCCTAGATAGTCGTGGATACTATCAAACTATACGGGTTGTCCTCGACAATGCGTCAGAGGCCAATTTTATTTCTGAAAATTGTCTTAATCGCCTAGGATTATCTAGGAAAAAATTCATAGTCCCCATACGAGGCATCAATCAATCTACTTCAACCACCAATGGCATAACAAATTGCACAATTAAGCCTGTTGGCCAAAATAAGCCAACGCTTTCTCTTGATGTCTATGTCTTGCCAAAGGTAAGTGCAAATTTGCCATCTTTTCAAGTTAATCCTCACAATTGGCATCATATCTCTAATTTAAATTTAGGAGATAATACTTTCAATATTCCCGCACCTGTAGACATTCTTTTAGGAGCACATGTTTATTCTCAAATAATTCAACCTAACATTATTCCTGGAGAACCGGGGCAGCCAATAGCACTTGAAACCTTGTTCGGCTGGGTGCTACTGGGAAATACGGAAATATCAAATCAACCTACATACAATTCAACTTCATATTCATGTCACTTTACTTCTTTACAAAATAATTCACTAGATCAAATGATGATCAAGTTTTGGGAAGTTGAGTCTCTCCCAACAAAGAAGTTCCTCTCTCCTGACGAGGAAAAATGTGAATCATTTTATCAAAAAACTGTCACGAGAGATAGTTCGGGACGTTTTCAAGTTTCATTGCCATTTCGTCACTCTAGACCTATTTTAGGAGATACCTACTCACATGCTTACAAATGTTTTTTATCTCTTGAGTCCAGACTGATAAAAAATCCCGAACTATATTCACAGTATTCCGAATTTATGAATAACTACTTAAAAAACGATCATATGAGTTTAATTCTAGAATCAGAATCAAAAAATCAATTCATAAATTATTTACGCCACCACTGCGTTGTACGCCCCGATAAATCAAGTTCACGCGTTCGAGTAGTTTTTAATGGCTCGGCAACAGCGGGTTCAAAAGGTATATCCCTTAATTCTACCCTTCTCCCAGGGCCCAAATTACAAACTGATATCAACTCAATTCTGTTAAAATTCCGATTCCATGAAATAGTCGTGCTCTCGGATATTACGCAAATGTTTTTACAAATAAAATTAGCTCCGGAAGATCGTGATTATCAACGTCTTCTGTGGCGTTTCACTTCAAGCGATCCTATTCAAGAATACAGACTTAATACTGTCACGTTTGGTATCACATCTAGTTCTTTTTTGGCCATCAGAACTATTCAAGAGTTAGCCAAAATCCAAGAAAAAAACTACCCAGAAGCTTCTAGAGTGCTCCTAGAAGACATTTTTGTCGATGATATCTGCGCAGGCGCAAACTCTATAGAGTCGGCTCTAGCTCTACAGCGAGATTTAATCGCTCTTCTAAAATCAGGCTGTTTTGAGCTTAAAAAATGGGCTAGTAATCACCCAAAACTACTATCCTCTCTATCACCAGACGAATGCCAAATTCCCTTTTCTTTTGACAAGGAAAATCCTATATCCATAAAGGTTCTTGGACTTCATTGGGACCCAAAATCAGACAATATGTTTTTCTCTTGTCAGCCATCGGAAAAACGATGCACAACAAGAAATATTCTAAGCGCTATTGCTTCTATTTTTGATCCTTTAGGAATGCTTTCTCCAATTTCATTTTTTGCAAAATGTCTTATGCAAAAATTATGGATTTCCAAGATAGGATGGGACGATCCCGTGAACAAATCTATTCTTCAGCATTGGACACAATTTCAAAATGAACTTAAGTGCTTATCAGATATTAAATTTCCTAGGCACATTTTTTCTAAAGATATAATATCTTGTCAACTGCATGCTTTTTCGGACGCATCAGAATTAGGCTACGCAGCTTGCGTTTATTTACGTATCGAGCTGTCAGATCAAAGCATAAAAACTTCCTTAATTATGGGCAAATCAAGGGTCAGTCCCTTAAAAACTATTAGTCTCCCGAGACTAGAACTTTTAGGTACTGTTCTTCTTACTGAACTTCTTAGTTTTGTTATAAAAACTTATTCCCCTTTAATTTCAATAGATAAAACTTACACTTATACAGATTCTCAAGTCGTCCTCTTTTGGCTTTGTAGCTCACCTCATAGATGGCGCTCTTTTGTTGCTAACAGAGTTAGCCAAGTACAAGAAAAACTCTCTAATGTAAACTGGTATCATGTAAAATCACAAGAAAACCCTGCGGATGTCGCCAGTCGTGGCACAACTCCTTCTAATTTTATAAACCACCCCTTGTGGTTTACAGGGCCTTCCTGGCTTAGTCAACCATGTACTACATGGGACTTAAAAAATCCCGCATTACTCCGAAACTCAGAAACCGATTTTCAGCAAATTTTAAATGAAGAAAAGCCTGAAAAAATAACACTTACTACAAACATCGATTATCATATTCTAGACTTCCTTGTAAATAAATATTCATCCCTTTTTCACATTCAAAAATTAATTTGTCAGATTCGACGAATATTTTATAATTTTAAAAACAAAAAGGAACCACTTACAGGTCCTATTTCTATTTTTGAAATTCAGTATGCTTTAACACTCTTGGTTCGAAGAAGCCAAGAATTACATTTCTCTGACCTCCTAAAACAACTAAAAAACAACGAACTTTTATCCTAAGCTTTTCGAAAAATTGCACCCTTTTTGGACACTACCGGACTGATAAGGGTAGGTGGTCGTCTTAGGCATACGAATTCTATACCTTTTGATGCAAGACATCCTCTATTGCTTCCCAGATCAGGCAGGTTATCTGACCTCATCATTGAACATATTCATAAGGAAAATAGCCATCCAGCGCTAAATACAGTTCAGTACTTACTAAGACAACAATTCTGGATCTTAGCATCCCGCAGAGCTATTCAGTCAGTTTTATCTCGATGCATAAGATGTTATCGCCTTAGACCAAAGGCTTACATCCCTTATCAAGGTGACTTACCTTATTTTAGAATTTCACAACTAAAGTGCTTTTCTCATGCAACTTTGGACTATGCTGGTCCTATAAAAATTTCACCAGGTCGATGGTACCGGGGTACCAAAGAATTAAAAGCCTATATCTGCATTTTCGTGTGCGCAAGTACTCGCGCTATCCACACAGAAGTTGCGTCAGACCTTACTTATATATTACTGCTTTATAGCCGCATTAGAAGGTTTGTAGCTAGAAGGGGTCGTTGTAATTTTTTATACAGCGACAGAGGCTCCAATTTTCAAGGAGCAAGCTCTGAGCTTTAAAAGCTCTTCGAAGCTTCCTCTGAACATCTTGAGATCAAATGGCATTTTTTTCCTAGTGCTAGTCCTCATTTCAATGGTTTATCAGAGGCTGGTGTTAAATCACTAAAAACACATCTTTACCGAGTGATCGGTAATCAGAAGCTTACATACGAAGAACTAAATACTTTGCTTGTGCAGATCGAGGCATTGCTAAATAGTCGCCCAATCTCTGCGCAATCATCCGATCCCAATGATTTTTGTCCACTCACTCCCGGACATTTCCTTACCATGGAACCTTTAAACTCTGTCCCAGACACAGACTTATCACAATTAAAACTAAACACTCTTTCTCGGTGGCAACTTGTTCAGCGATTGAACACTGATTTTGGTCCCGATGGAAAGAGGAGTACCTACATACTCTACAGCAGAGGTCCAAGTGGACAGAAAAGCCTACTAAAGTGATTTTAACTGCTGTAGCGCCATCTCTTAGATATCATTTGAACTGTGTGACTAATAATCAATACTGCGAATCCGTAATTAAGTGTACAGGTAGAGCTTTCTAACATGGCAAAAATGTTAAAGGAGGTTACTACACGTACAACCAAAATATTCCACAAATTCAACTTTATGGATAACAAATTTCTTGGTCTTTATGTGTACCGATTTATTCCCAACCAGAGTTAGAAACCAATACTTTGAAAAGTAACTATTACATTACAAATTACTTTACAGGAATGTACTTAGAAAACTGTGTAATTCATTACAACAAAAAAATAACTTAATTATAAATTGTCTTGGGGTACGGGGTAGACCTCGTCAGATGTCTATCAGGGGAAATGAATCGACCCCTGCCCTCCGTAGATTCCAGGTACTCTCTGACCCGGAGAGTTAGCACCTGTTTAGGGTCCCATTCCCAGGGTTACGGGAGAAGACCACATGGGTATGAAAGGCGGAGAGGATGGACCTCGGTACGGTGATCATAGCGCAGGTGGCAACCCTTTCTTTTAGGGATAGTATAAAAGAAGAAGATGCTGCCTTGTAGTACCGGCGTTGGAATCGTCAAAGGCTAGGGAAGAAAACCTCGATCAAAAATCACCTGGTCCTCCAGGTTGGGGGTTGGGGCATTAGACTAACTCTCTGATACCCGGAAAAAACGTACACTGTTAAAAAACCCAATCAAACGCCTCGGAAAGAAATGAAAAACCTAAGACGAACCAAGCAAAGAAACAGGAATATGATTTTTGGTACATGGAACGTACAAGGAATGAGTCGAAAAGTGAATGATATAGTCCATGAGTGCAGCAGAATGAAGATTGACCTTGCTGTACTAACAGAAACGAAGAAGAAAGGAAAAGGATCTGAAAACCTAGGACAGTATGACCATTTCTATAGCGGAGTGGCAAAAGAAAAACATGCGCAACAAGGAGTATCTATTTTGGTCAACAAAAGATTTAGAAAATATATCACCAACTGGGAAGCAGTAAATGAACGGCTAATAAGAATGAATATAACAATAAAAGGAATGAGACTTACGATTTTTGGAATCTATGCGTATAATGACGATGCAAATGTAGCCGTGAAAGACAATTTTTTTGAAGAAATCCACAATGAAATATCAGCAGTAAATACATCTAGAGAAATTGTCATATTGGGAGATTTAAATAGTAGAACCGGTAACAGAGTTATTGATCTGACAGTTGGCCAATATGGAGAAAATGTTGTCAATGATAATGGAAACCGGCTAATCACAGTATGTGAACAATTAGACCTAAAAATCCAAAACGGTTTTTTTCAACATAAGGAAATACACAAATATACCTGGACCAAACCCTCACAAAACCTGAAATCCGTCATTGATTATTTTATCACTAAACAAAAGACAAAACTAAAAATTCAAGATGTCAGAACAAAGCGTGGATCAACATGCGGAAGTGATCACTATTTTCTGGAGTCCAAAATTCTCTTTCCTTATCAAGGCCGAAGCCTGCATCAACAACATCTTGATGATACAGTAATTGAAGAAATTGATCACTGTAAATATAATCTACTAAGCCTAGAACATGACAGCGTAAAAAACTTATACAAAAAGAGACTGAACGAAAAACTTAATTCAAGTTCAGGTGAAACCCCAGATGAGGAATACGAATGTATCACATTAAGCATCCATCAAGCTGCAAAAGAAGCACTAGGATTAGTGGAAGAAACTCCTAAAAGAACAAAACCATACTGGTGGGATGCTGAGATTGAAAGTGAAATAGAGGAAAAAAGGAAATTATATCACACGTACTTATCCCAAAAGACAGATAGAAGCAGAGAAGAATACAAAATCGCGCAATCAAAGGTGAGAAGAATGATCAGTGATAAGAAGAATCAATCATGGATGCAAAAGTGCCAGAAAATAGATTCTTACTTAGGAGGTAGGAGAAGTACCGAAAGCTGGAAAACTATAAGATCGATCAAAAAAGAAACATGCAGAGATATTATTTCACCAATACCAGACAAAGAATAGGATGAGCATTTTAAAAAACTTTTAACTGAAGATAGAGCAGAATTCAAGGAAGACGAAAGAGACAATATCATTAGAACGATGGGATCTCCAGTACCCCTCACAATATCTGAGGTCAAAAACGTGTGCAAAACCTTAAAAAGCGGTAAATCTGCCGGACCCGGAAATATCCCAGCTGAACTTATTAAATATGGCACTGAAGAATTGTTTTGTAGATTACGGAATCTTTTCCAAAGATATTTAAATGGAGCTGTAGTACCAACTGAGTGGAAAACGTCATATATATCCACAATACACAAAAAAGGAAGGAAAGATATATGTGACAATTATAGAGGTATATCTGTAACTAGTACGCTAAGCAGAATATATGGCAAAATAATAAGAAATAAAGTGGAGAGCGAATATAAAGATATGGAGGCAGAAGAACAAGCTGGTTTCAGGGCGGGTAGATCGACTTCAGATCATCTCTTTTGTATAACCCAAGTTATTGAAAAGAAAATGGCATACGGACAAGAGCTCCATCTGCTTTACGTAGATTTGCAGAAGGCATATGATAGTATACCACTAAATCTACTTTGGAAAGCGTTGGAAAAGACAAACATAAGCGTACAACTAATTAAGGCCATCAAAGAATTATACCGCAATAGTAAGGCAAAAGTTAAAATAAAAGCAAAACTAACCAAAGGCTTTCAAGTAAATAAAGGTCTTAAACAAGGTTGCTGTATCTCGCCTACGCTCTTCAAGATATATTTGGAACAGGTCCTTAAAGTCTGGAAGAGAAAATGCCAAAACATGGGAATTCCGTTGAATGAAACCACCTTGTATACTTTATGTTTCGCCGATGATCAGATAGTGGTGGTTCAGGATTATGACGACCTCGAATATATGACACGAAAACTAATAGAAGAGTACAATAAGTGGGGACTAGAGGTTAATATCAATAAAATAATGTAAGACAGAGTATATGTGTATTGGTGGAACGAAACAGGATCTAATCTTAAATACTGGGCAGCGAATTCAGTCCTGTGATGAGTATAAATACTTGGGTCTAAAAATTACAGCTGACGGAACATTAGACAAAGCTATAAAAGATAGAAACGTACAAGGAAGAAAAGCAATAACTTTATTAAATGGAATAATTTGGGACCAAAGTATATCAAAACATAACAAAAAGCTTATATATAACACCATTGTAAAAAGTATTATTACATACGGCTCAGAAGTATGGCCAATCAAAGATAGAACAGAAAAAATGCTTTCCGCTACGGAGATGGACTATTGGAGAAGAGCAGCAGGGAAATCAAAAAGAGAAAGAGTTACCAATCAAAGAATAAGAGAAATTATGACAGTGGGTGAACGTACTCTAGTGGATGATATAAGAACAAAACAACTGGTGTGGTACGGACATGTACAAAGAATGGATGATGGAAGACTACCTAAACAAATATTACAATGGAAACCAACTGGCCGAAGAAAACGAGGAAGACCAAGGAGAAGCTGGAGAGAAGGTATAGATAGTGAAATAAGAATAAGAGGCCTAGATGATGAATTATGGGCAAACAGAAACGAGTGGAGATTGGGTATCGGAAGACGTAGAACGTTGTGAAACCGATAAATATATATATATATATATATAAATTGTCTACTTGCAAAATAAAAAAAAATTATAATTTACAAAATGTGAAAATGCTTAATTTAGGAGCTCTCTATTTTCGTAATACATTCCGAACTTACCCCTTAAATTCAGTACGAAACGTGGATTGCTTTAAATTATAAAAGCAAAATAGCTTTTGACAGATAATAACAATCACTTTAGTAATTCAATTGCATTTTTGTAATTTCATTATAATTGTAAAATAATTTTTCAATTATTTTAAAAACTTAAATAATTGCAATTACCATAACACCGCATTTCAACTTATTGTTTTTTTTTTCAAGAGGAATGGCCCCTCCATTTAAGCGGCAAAAATAAAATTTTAAAAGGAATAGTAAAACATGACAAACATTTTTTTCTGCAGACTAAAACCAGTAGAGGGGCAAGAGGTTTAGGGCTGTCGTACATCCCTACCTCCAAAAATGTTGTCCCCTATTCTGTTTCCTGGATAGTGTATGGTGACTTTCAGCAACTTGACTTCGTGAGCCGCCGCCAGGAGATCGAACACTTGAGCGGCATTTAAGCGCGACTTTAAAAAAAGAGCAAGGTTATTCTGTAACAAAAAAGTATAAAAAAATTGAATTTTTCCCGATTTATTTATTATGTTTCCTGATTAAATCTAAATTTCTGCTCACTCAGTGTAGATGTAGTAAATTTCTTTTATTTTGTACTTCATTTTATCCTTAGATTCTGTTATTGTTAATCACTGTATTCTTCCCCACTTTGTAATTGGGTTAACTCCTGTTAAGTGGTGTAAATAAAATAAAAATAAAAATAAAAATAAATTATTGAAATAAATAATAATGACTATTTCTTTGTCTTTTATAAGTGGAAATCTTCCTTTGATTGCTCCTGTTTAGTCAAAAATAAACTATTAATTAATTTTGAGTCACAGCGGCAAACGCTCCTGAATATGCGCGTCTTTGGTCCCTCACTGACTTCTTGTTTTCTATAAGTTCATCCTTTTTTATACGCTTTTCATAAAGACTAAACGTTCGAAGTCGAGCCCTGTATACTGTATACACACACACATACATAAAGATAGATCAAAATACACCTAAATAACAAATTAACGGCATTATCTCAAAAACATTTTTTTCGTCAAAAATAGTACCCTCTCTAGTCAATACTGCGCAGCAGGGGCGTGCCTAACTTTCTGGTTGCCTGAGGCAGAGGGAAGAAATGCTGCCTCTCATAAACAAACATCTCGTGCTTTAATTTTTTGTTTGTACCCTAGGAACTGAATTAGTTTTAAGCACTTTAGAGATTAAAAGTGTACTTTTAATCCGTTTTGTCAGGTAATAAAATAATACTTTTTATTTCTTCAGCACAAATCCAGTAAGTATACAGTACACAAGAAACTTTAAAAAAGACCTGCACTCGGACTAAAACAGTTTTGTCTTCGCGTTAAATATGCCCAGTCTTTAGAATTTCAATGTACTATTCTTGTCCGACACCACATATTTCTAATTCTTGCCCACTAACCCATCAACCCACGGGCGCAACTAGCCATTTTGGATTTTTGGGGGAGTTTGAGCCCCAGCAGTGTCAATAGTTCGTCACGGTCCCTTGCTTAGATGCTTACACGCTTTTGTACTTTTTCGATAAAAATATTGTTATTTTTAAAAAATTGAACTAATGTATAGGAAGATGAAAACTTTAGTTTTCATCCTTTATCTCTCCTCTATATTAACTTGTTTTAGAGTAATGTCCCCGAAAATTATGTCAGCTTCGTCACTACTTGTAAAACTGTGTTAAATTCGAAAACGAGACCAGTTTATTTTTCCAGGTATCGGCCAGTTTACCAAAGAAAGTCTAACTAATAATCACGCGGTGTAAAATAGTGATTTTTTAATAAGATACAGTACTTAAAATAGTGTTTGTTGGTGAATTTAAGGTGCGTATGTTTATTACTTCCCAGTTACGTCACGCAAATAACTTGTAATATATTATTAATTTTTTTAAAACAATAAATGCCTTATGTAGAGCAAACGAAACTAAAAGTTAGGTTAAGTTCATAATAATTTGTGGGTTGCCGGCAATAGTCAAATGGTCTCATTTTTATTAAAATGTCAGGATCGTCACGGTTAGCTGCGTTTGTTTTAACATCATTTCCCGTATTTCAAAATCTTGTATCGTGAGTTTTTGCCAAAACAAGTTTCAAAATAAATAAAATTCTATGTGTGTTTACATCGATAATGTCAAGTTCGTTACACTAGTGTCAGGCACTATTGCAAAAAAAAATATATAAAAACAGCGAATGGAACAAATTCTCGTTCAAAAGAAATTAATTACAAAAATTTAATTTCCTGGCTTGCATATAAACCTAATTTCTTAAGATTTGCGACATAGAAAAAGTGTAATGCTCTACCTATATATATTCGATATCCGATTGACGACTTTAAATGAGAACGACCCATGTAGGCGTGGGCAGAGTGGGCACCTGCCCAGGACGCCAGGGGAGCCACTGGGGTGCCAAAATGTGCCCGCAATAGATATTTTTTAAACCGTGGGGGCGCACAATTTTGTCTTTTCCCACGACATATTTTACCCCAGATCCGCCATTGGCGCCAGGCTTAATACTTAGAGAATGCGAAAAATAATACCACAGAATGGGCTGTGAGATGGCTTAACATACCCTATGATAAAGGAAAAAATTGCAATATAAATAAACTACTCGGAAAAAAAAGTGCGGCGTAGGAAAAAATTTTAAAAAATTAATTTTGTACATACGAAAGAAATAATGCCGCAGATAAATATTACAGAAAAATGGCGCGACAGGAGAATATGTTCACAATATAAAAAAAATACTGGAAAATTCAAAACAAATGCGCGGCAGGCAAAAATTTATAATTCAAATACTTTTCGAATATGTATAGTATTTTTCAAAAAAATTGGCGCCAATATAGAAAACTTTTGGTAAAACGGCAAAAAATGGAAGCAAGCGAAAATTTCAGAAAAATAAAATAATTTAAATATAAAAAAGCGCGACAGGCTAAGCATTTTCAGGAAACATGGTATTAAATTAAAAAGTTTTGTATATTTTGAAAAGAGCCAAATCCGAAATTTTCACCGACTTATGTGTAGAGTTAGTTCGCCCCAGATTAGTTATGCTCATTTCGTTTGAGGAAGACAATTTTAAGCTCAATAACAAAATACAAAAGTTAAATTTTATTTGCAAATATTACAAGTGAACTACGGTTTAAATAAATACATATTTATATACACAAATATTCAAATATGCATACCTAGGTATGCCTATTGTATAACATAAGACCTATCTGCTCACAAAAATACGTCAAAACCTAAACCTACAAGTTACTTGCACAGAAATATTGGGGCCCTCCACCTTTTCTCTCATCTATCAGTTTCTTTTGCACCATATAATTTACGTTAACTTTATAATTGCAGATTATTTTATTTTTCAGCGCAGCTAAATTTTGAAAAATGTAAATTTTGGTTGCCTCTGAAGGTGGCTGCCTGAGGCGCCTGCCTCGTTGCCTCACCCTTTGGACTGCCCCTGTGCGCGGGCTAGGAAGGTAAGAATTTCCAATATAGATTTTTAATTCTAGTTCAAGCTAGTGCATTTTAAGTGTTCTAAACGGCTTTATAAGAAATTAAATCTGGGGCTAAGCGGTAAATTAAACAATTAAATGTATTGAGAAGAACTTTTCATATGTTACCTACGTTTCATCAAAACACAACGACAATCTGAATTATATCATTCCCAATTAGGTAAAGGAATTTGTTCTTTCTAAATTAAAAAAGAAATCAAATTAAACGAAGCAAACGAAAATCCCAGTAACGATGCATATGGTCCATAATTACGGAAAAAGCATTTCTGCTGCCTCGTAGACCCGATACGATGCGATCCCGAAAAAGGGTAAAAAAAAGACGCACGTCGCATCGTTCGTTTGAAAATGGACGTATCCATATAGCCACTCCTAAGCACAATAAAAAAGGCCGCACCATAAATAAAGCAAAATATTATTAAGGGGGCAAACTCACCCGACAACTCACCATCTGACAATACTGATATCCCATTTTTTGGCCAAATCTTTGTCCTAAATAAATATAATAAGCGAGAAAGCAGAATGAGATGAAATCTTGCGGGGTGGTTTTTTAAAGCAATTTTGTTTACTTCAAGGAGACAGTTTATTTAGTTGATCTTGTGTATGAATGGCATCGGAGAGAATCCTGATCTTAGACAAGAGTACGCCAATCAAGGACTCAGTGATATCATTAATAAAGATATTAGAAAACAGAGGTCCTAAGTAGGACCCTTGGTGTACGCCACAAGGCACAGAAACTTGCTTAGATATAAAGTTATTAACCCGCACCATTTGTGGGCGGTTAGTTAAGTAATCACACAGCAAATCCAAGAGCCCACCGTGAATTCTAAACGTTTTAAGTTTTCTCTTTCGAATTTTGTGGTTAACCCTGTCAAATGCCTTGGAAAAGTCTGTGTATATAGTATTTATCTGATATCCCTCCAAGGCGTCCGAAAGAAAGCTTTTGTGGTTAAAAAAGTTTAGCTCAGTTGACTTGCCTGTGCGAAACCCGTACTAACTCTCTGAAAGACTAGAACCAACCACTGAGGAGTGGTAGTAAGTCACTAAGCTCTTAAAGGCTTTAGGTATTTACTTAAGATTGATTATGGATTTTATATTTGCATTCTGTTTTGTGAATAGGAGTTATAAAACTCGTTATATAACAGCTCGGAAATTGTTCAACATTTAAGGATAGCTGAAAAATGTGGGCAAGTGGCCGGGCTAGGACAAAAGAACAGTTTTTACATAAATGTTGATGTAACCTAACAGGTCTGGTTCCTTTGTTTGAATCAACTTTAGAGGGCTTGTTATAGACATCAGAAATTGATAAAGGAATAGCGGCAATAATCCTTAAAGTGCTGGGTTTGGTAGTGATTTCTGAGGATTTTTCAGATCAGTAGGCTGTTGATAAATAAGAAGCAAAAAGATCTGCTGCCTCTTGGCCGTTTAGGCTGTAAAAACCATTAAGTTACTTTATTGAGATTATAGTTACTGTTACGTAAGCCATTGATATAGTTCCAAAAGCTTTTTGGTATGATCTGAATTGAATTTTCAGTGTTAGAAATAAACTCCGAATGAATCTTATGAGAGATAATATTGCATTCTGATCGTAGTCTTAAAAATTCCTTGTTTTGAAAAAGCTTCGAAAAGATCTTGCTGAAATTTTTTTCATAGAAACAAAAAGATTGATGACACTATACAAAGTTTGATAAAACAAGTTTACCGCTTCTTCAAGAATATATGATTGAGTAAGGACATCCCAGTGAACATATCCAAGACAGTTAGTAAGATCTATAAAATATGCTGATCTGAAATCATGGTAAAACCCTTATACTATGAAGCACTGCTCATAGAGTCTTTAGTGGATGCTTGTTGTCGGCTGGTACAAGATTATTGACTACAGGATTCACTTGGCAACATAAATCTGGTGCGAAAACTAGATCGCGAAAACTAGATCTAATAGTCTATCATCTATGTTCTGACACGTGTTGATCTGAAATAGGTTGATTAACGCACATAAATCAGACATGACTGTGGCGGTATTAATACAACTGTAAAGTGAAGAGTTTGAGCGTCCAGTGCTGGAAAGTCTATTATTTGTCCAAGAGACTGTTGGCATATTAAAATTCCCTGTCAGATAGTCAGGTGTTAGAGTGCAGGTCTGATAGTTATTCGCATGTTTCTGCGAATCTCAAGTTATCATCAAGGGGAGATTCAGGGGGTAAGTATATGGTTCCCAGAATGAATTGTTGTTGCCGAACGCCCACCAATATAAATAGTTCTTCAAGATGCTCAGGCGCTTGGATTCACCGACTTCGTATAATCTTATTGATTGAAATAAGGCATCCTCCTCCCTTTTTGCTGCAGTTAGTTTGGGTTGATCGATCTTTTCTGTACATCACATAGTTGTGAAAACCCAATTCCGAATGCGAATGAGCATTGGATTGAAATCCAAAATACTTCACAGTCTTTTATATTTCTTAGAACACACTACGCGTTTCGAAATATAAATATCATTATCAAGTATTATCTGTAAGGAAAATAAAAAAGATCTTAGTTTTTAAACGAGAAAAATACCAAAAATTACTTACAAAAAATAAAATTTTCTCTTTTAAGTCTAGGCCACAAATAAAAAAAATAAAAACTAACCAATTAAAAAATATCTTAACCTTAAAATTTACACACAAATAACAACATTGTTACGGGTTCACAATGACAAATTAAAACTCGCAATTGTTGAAAACGATACGTCAATTTATTTCGACAAATTATGTACAAAAACACGCACTTTAACATACTAATAACTTGCTAATAATTCACTACTTTAATACGCCTATTAACTTCGCGTTAACATCTAGCGATCACTACCATTGGTTATCTCTGACTGCCCGATGCACGACGTCCGGCCCTATATATAAGGGTCTGCCTACTATTCGAAAATTTCCATCCTTGTTCGATTCGGAATTATTCCACCCTTTTCTAGAACACGGACCGTTTGCATACCAGTTTGTCACATATAACGCAACTAAAACCAAGATTAAGAATACAACCATAAAATACGTCAACCTAATACTACACTAAACCTAAATAATTTCTAACTATAAAATTTAAATAACTTAAATTTGTAACACTATCTCTCATCTCGATCAACATTTCCCAGGTAAGGTTTTAGTCTGTCTAGATGAACAACTTTCATCTTGGACTTCGGGCTTTTCTGGATTCGGTAGACTACATCATTAATTCTCTTAACAACTTTATAAGGCCCTTCCCATGGTGGTGTCAACTTAGGTGATCTTCCTTTCTTGCGTTGATGATTGTATAGCCAGACTTGATCATTCTCTTTGAACCCTGAAGAGTTTGCTTTCAGGTCATATCTCGCTTTCATGCGGTCACTGGCTATTTCTATTCGCTCTCTAACCACTTCATGGATATCGTGCAGCTTTTGCCTTAAACGTTCGACATAGTCATTAACCTCTAAGTGTTCTTCTTCAGGTGAACCCATAGACGAATGACAGAGATAGACCAGACACTTACACGGTGAGACTTTTATTACTCAATTGGCGCAGTATACCGGGGTGCCGTGAAAAAACCAGCGCCTCTCCAACTTTGTATTCCGTACTAAACATTTACAGGGGGATTTGTAACAATATAACGCTTGCGCAGTTTGTCTCTAAGCTACAGGGTGGCTTTTCAAATTATTGTATACCGAATGCTCATAGCCATCAATGCAATCGTTCTCAAAAGCCACATCTTATAATATAGTGTTTTGAAAAGTTTTTATCAAATTAAATTTTAACACCAAAAAACCCATTCTACTCGCCAATTTAATACATAGTGTTAAATTTAAACTTTGCGCGCTGATAAGAATGAGTTATTTTGTGTCAACGCTCAATTTGCCTAAAAACACTCTATAAACAGCAATTAGTAAGGAAGCTTAATCAAATAATTTTTTTATTTATGGCTACTAGCAACAATAAAAAGAAAGGTTGATTTTTTTTTATTACATCTAAGGTTTAGAAGTTTGTTTCCCATTGATTTAGCTACATAAATTTCCTTGAGAGGATAATAATTTTCCATTAAAAAAAAAGGCTCTTTGACGAATATTCTGCAGTAAATTCCTTTTTATTAGTGAATAGAATACATTAACTTAATTATTACAATGCTTTATACATATATGTTATTTTTCGATCAACTAAAACTTTTTTAATTGTTTCTTGATGAAAAACATAAACTAATGGATTTGGTAAAGGATCAGGCACACATCTTACATGGTATTTCTGTACTCCGTCAAACTTTACGAAATTTTGGTATGTTGTAGACTGAACCTTTCTTATCAAAAGTTTTTGGGGGCGCAACTTAAATTAATGACCATTTTTAAAAAGAAAACAGGGTGTTGCAAGTGATAATGTCTAAGAAGCATAATGGCTCTTTAGACGGCTTTTCCAAACATATGCGCAATGTTACTATTACATGTATTTACGATTTATTTATTATTTTTAATCTGTACCTTTAAAACCGTATCTACAGGGTGTTTAAGTAAATATTATTCGTGTTATATAAGTGTTAATGAGAAACAAGGGTTAGTGTGTTTTAGGTTGAACCTTTCGTATCAAAAGTTCTTATGGGCCCAACCTAAATTAATTACCAGTTTTTAAAATACAGGGTGTTGAAAGTGATGTCCAAGAAGCATTCTAGCTTTTTAGAAGTGTTTTCCAAATATATACGCAATGTTACTATTACACACATTTACGATTTATTCATTATTTTTTATCTGTACCTTTAAAACATTATATACAGGGTGTTTAAGTAAATATTACTCGAAGGATTTATTGAGTATAATAGCTCTTTAGACGGAGTTTCCAAACATATACGAAATGTTACTATTACATATAGAGAGAGTGGTTATTAGTTTTTTAATGGTTCTTGACTTATTAAGTATTTAATACAGGGTGTTTCAAAAAATATCATTTTTTAAATAATATTCAAAAATATTTAAGCGTTTTGTACATCTGTACCGTGCCCTGTAAAAAGCTATACTGCTTGTTTCTGAGTAAAAATTTTGACTAATATTTATTTAAACACCCTGTGGATAATGTTTTAAAAGTACAGATTAAAAATAATAAATAAATCGTAAATATATGTAACAGTAACATTGCGTAAGTGTTTGGAAAATCCGTCTAAAGATAATGCACCCTGTATTTTATAAACTGGACATTAATTTAAGTTGGGCCCATAAGAACTTTTGATAAGAAAGGTCTACAACATAGCAAAATTTCATAAAGTTTGACGGATTACACAAATCCCATTAGAGGTGTGCCTGATCCTTTATGTATGTATGTGATGTAAAAATGTATTTAAATTAAACATTAATATATTATAATTGAGTGTTAAAAAAATGTAACGTAAGCATTTTAAATTAAAGTAAAGCTGTAATTTCGTTAATGGAATATTGTTGGTTGTTCATTTAATTATACAGGGTCCCGCATGATGATCTCTCATATTTTGCACCTTCATTGTGCCCGAATCATTGAGAGACCTTAGCATAGTCGTCGGGTAGCTCGCGCCCTGCCATTTTCTTGCCATCGTGCCTTTGTTATCGAAACATTTATTAAAAGTAAGTAACGTAATCTGTGATTACGACGCAAAGAACTTTTCGTACTCACTTTGCACTTGGTAGACATGCTTTCGTTCCAGATCCTGGAGACCTAAACACTAACAATACGCCAAGGAATTACAGGAATATCGCCTTTAAGTTACTGTAGGAGTAAAACTTTCAGAAATCAGCTTCGAATGTGTATCGACAAAAATGGCCGCCACATGGACTCTAAATTTCAAAACTTAATAAAAACAAATGGTATAGAATGGAGTTTCAGTAAAAAAAATTTTTTTATAGCATTTACAATGGCGTTTTTAATGTGGGAGATCATTATGCCGGACCCTGTATATAAATATAGTGAAATAA
This sequence comes from Aspidapion aeneum, assembly GCA_963576565.1. Lineage (NCBI taxonomy): Eukaryota > Metazoa > Arthropoda > Insecta > Coleoptera > Brentidae > Aspidapion > Aspidapion aeneum. Next base: position 180,684,063 of record OY755038.1, on the reverse strand, counting down.
ACTATGTTTTTCCAAGCGCGGATTTGAGGTTGGGTAACGTGGTCATTACTCCCCTTACTAATAATTAAATTGAAAACAGGAAAATTACCCTCCTCCCTTGAAAAAAATTTTAATAAAAAAATTTCGTCGATTCTAACCCTTCCCCCCCCCCCTTGATTTTGACCTAGATCCGCGCTTGTTTTCTAAATATTAAAATTTAAAACTAAACATTTTAAACTCTGTCCTGGTTCAAAGTGTTCATTACACACTATATATTTAATGTAAATTTCGTCTTTCGTCAAAGTTAGCCAGCCACTCATCAAATAGCTTGGGGGTCCGTTTGAGACAGCGATGGCGCTTGCTAACGTAGTCTTCGCACCCACCAACACAACATTGTTTTCTTTTCAATTTCTTAAGCGATGGATCGCCCCCATCAAAACGCGCAAAATACCGATTGGTCATAATTTAGCAAAAAACACCATAAAAATAAGGTAATAAGTCGAAAAATAACGAAAAACTGCATCCGCAAACGAAAAACGTAAAATTACATCACTGTCATATTTTTATCTATTTTGCTAAAGTCAATGTCCGTCATAATCAAAAACAAAATGTCAAAATATACCAAGAGTAGTGGGTAATATATATTGCGACAGCACAGAACTCCTGTCCATAATATTTTTATACAAGGGGTGACGGTCTGTAATGAGCGCCTCTCGAACTTTGTATTCCGAACTAATGTATACAGGGGGTATGTATAACAGTTTGTTTGAAACTCGTAGACAATGATTGTGTAGAAATAAAATTTCGGACTTCCATTGTCTTTATTTATTTTAAAACAAGACGTTTCGGTTAGTAAGTATCTGTAACCGTTATCAAGTGTAAACTAAACAATCTGGTCTCTAGGCTACTACTTATACTACTTGGTGTGCAGTCAGGTGTGACGGCCCGCCCCCTTTTTAATCCCAAGACGCCTGTTTTCCTTAAGGAGTAGTTTTCATATGTTTGGTATGTCCGCGCTTGGTTGACTGAACACTTCTTTATTCTGCATTATAAACGCAGCTTCAATAAACTTTCGTTTTCGCCAATGCGACTCCTTATGTAAAACTTTAGCTTCTGACCACTGAATCCTGTGATCATTTGACCATGCATGATCTGCTAAACCGGATTTTTCAATATCCCCTAATTGGGTACTTTTTAGATGTTCATTTACTCTAACTTGAAGAGGGCGTTTCGTTTCACCTACATATGATTTACCACACTCACACGGGATTTGGTAAATACATTCCTTATTATTTGAGGGATTCTCTGGTTTTGCTTTAGTTACAAAACTTCTTATCGTATTTCCCGAAGAAAATACTGTTTTTATATTATAGTGTTTAGCTATTCGTCTTATGTTTTCTGAAATCCCTGGAACATATGGAATGTTAATAACACCTAACGGATTATTATTTTGAGAATTTGGTACATTTAGTTTGTTTTTAATTTTAAATATCGTTGAGTTTATTAATATCTCGGAATAACCATTCTGTTGTAAGTCCTTTTTAATGTTGTTAATTTCTGTGGTTAATTCTTCATTATTACTACAAATATTTACGTCTCTTAAATACAAACTTCTTATAACTCCTTGTTTTGTTGCAACAGAATGATTAGACTTAAAATTTAGGTACTGTCCCGTGTGTGTAGGTTTCCTATATACAGTGGTTTGAATGTTTCTGTCTAATCGTTTGACAAGAACATCCAAAAAAGGTACGGCCGATTCTTTTTCAATTTCCATGGTGCACTTGATTGTTGGTCGAATACCGTTTAAATGGTGTAGAAAATTTTGTAGTTCGTCATCATTTATGGCCATATAATAAATGTGTCATCCATTTATCGTAGCCATAGTTTTGGTTTGACTCTTGCTGTGTTGATCGCATGGCCCTCGAACCACTCCATGTAGATGTTTGCTACCACTGGCGAAAGAGATGAACCCATTGGGAGTCCATCATTTTGCGCGTAAAACTTATCTTTCACTTGAAAGTAAGAGTTAAGGAGACAGAGCTCCAAAAGATCCATCACCCCCTCGCCATTGCACCGGCACCGGCACAGACACCGACACTGGAAATTATTGCGGCAATAGAAACCGTTAGTCTACCTCAACCCGAAGCTGATGAGTTTCGCCATAAAGTAAGAACAACGTTGGACAGAAAGAAGCAACAAAAGACAAACATCACCAGTCAAGAACAACGGGCAATCAAGAACCTGCAGGCTGACAAATCAATCAAGATTCTACCGGCCGACAAAGGAAACGCAACGGTGATCATGGATGTCGAGACTTACGACAAAAAGATCCAAGAAGTTCTGGAGAAAGGAGATTACAAGCAACTACCCAAAGATCCAACCACCACCATAGAAGGACGCATCTACAGGACTTTGAAGAAGTATGCTGAAAATATCCCGGACGCTGTTAGATCCCGCCTGACTCTACACCACAGTAAGGCACCACATTTTTATGGATTACCAAAGATCCATAAGAAGGATATACCACTGCGACCAATTAGCAGCTCCAGGGACTCACCGACCAGCACTTTGTCGAGGTTTTTGTTGGACATAATTTAACCACTACAGGGTAAGTCCGAATCTTTTGTCAAAAACTCGGAACATTTTGTGGAGGTTTTAAAAGGTATCGAATTAGATCCCGGCGATAGATTTGTAAGTTTTGATGTAGAAAGTCTCTACACCAACGTGCCAATAAATGAGTCACTCAGTATCATTAAAAACAAATTACAATCTGATGATACACTTCACGAAAGAAAAACGCTATCGGTGGAGGGGGTGATGGATCTTTTGGAGCTCTGTCTCCGTAACTCTTACTTTCAAGTGAAAGATAAGTTTTACGCGCAAAATGATGAACTCCCAATGGGTTCATCTCTTTCGCCAGTGGTAGCAAACATCTACATGGAGTGGTTCGAGGGCTATGCGATCAACACAGCAAGAGTTAAACCAAAACTATGGCAACGATACATGGATGACACATTTATTATATGGCCGGAAAATGATGACGAACTACAAAATTTTCTACACCATTTAAACGGTATTCGACTAACAATCAACTGCACCATGGAAATTGAAAAAGATTCGGCCTTACCTTTTCTGGATGTTCTTGTCAAACGATTAGACAGAAACATTCAAACCACTGTATATAGGAAACCTACACACACGGGACAGTACCTAAATTTTAAGTCTAATCATTCTGTTGCAACAAAACAAGGAGTTATAAGAAGTTTGTATTTAAGAGCCGTAACTATTTGTAGTAATAATGAAGAATTAACCACAGAAATTAACAACATTAAAAAGGACTTACAACAGAATGGTTATTCCAAGAAATTAATAAACTCAACGATATTTAAAATTAAAAACAAACTAAATGTACCAAATTCTCAAAATAATAATCCGTTAGGTGTTATTAACATTCCATATGTTCAAGGGATTTCAGAAAACATAAGACATATAGCTAAACACCATAATATAAAAACAGTATTTTCTTCGGGAAATACGATAAGAAGTTTTGTAACTAAAACAAAACCAGATAATCCCTCAAATAATAAGAAATGTATTTACCAAATCCCGTGTGAGTGTGGTTAAACGAAACGAAACGCCCTCTTCAAGTTAGAGTAAATGAACATCTAAAAAGTACCCAATTAGGGGATATTGAAAAATCCGGTTTAGCAGATCATGCATGGTCAAATGATCACAGGATTCAGTGGCCAGAAGCTAAAGTTTTACATAAGGAGTCGCATTGGTGAAAGCGAAAGTTTATTCAAGCTGCGTTTATAATGCAGAATAAAGAAGTTTTCAGTCAACCAAGCGCGGACATACCAAACATATGGAAACCACTCCTTAAGGAAAACAGGCGTCTTAGGATTAAAAAGGGGGCGGGCCGTCACACCTGACTGCACACCAAGTAGTATAAGTAGTAGCCTAGAGACTAGATTGTTTAGTTTACACTTGATAACGGTTAGAGATACTTACTAACCGAAACGTCGTGTTTTAAAATAAATAAAGACAATGGAAGTCCGAAATTTTATTTCTATGTATAACAGTATTATGACAAGACCGGGGTGCTTTCCTTACTATAAATAATTAGTTTACTGTGGGTGAACCAAATATGATATCACATGGTAAACGCAGTTCTCTACCAAACAGGATACTAGACGGAGTAACTCCTGTCGTATTGTAAATGGCGGTTCTATAGGCCATCAAAAACAATGGAATATATTGGTCCCAATCTGTTTGGTGCTCTTCAACAACTTTGCAAAGATGTTCTTCTATTGTTTTATTAAATCTTTCAACCATGTCATCTGACTGCGGATGTAAAGCAGTAGTCCGTGTTTTATGTATTTCTAAAAGGTCACAGAGATTCTGGAAGAGCTTTGATTCAAAGTTTCTTCCTTGATCTGAATGTAGTTCCAAAGGAATGCCAAATCGGCGGAAAACATCATTTATCAGAACTTCTGCAACTGTAGCGGCCTCTTGGTTAGGCAAAGCAAAAACTTCTGGCCATTTGCTAAAGTAATCCATGACAACAAGGATGTATTTGTTGCCCTTTTTAGTTTCTGGAAATGGTCCGGTCACATCAATAGCAATGCGTTCGAATGGCAGACCTACGTTATATTGTTTCATTTGACCTCTGGACCTTGTTTTGGGACCTTGGCTGGCTGCACAAGTCGAACATCGGCGGCACCAGTTTTTCACATCTTGAAAGTAATTGACCCAATAAAATCGGTTTCGAATTTTGTCCATGGTTTTATTTATGCCTAGGTGCGCGCCTGATTTTCCACCATGGCATTCGGCCATTATATTGTCTACCATGCTCCTAGGAACCACTACTTGATTAATCACAGTAAGGCCATCGGCACTTTCCCAGGCACGTTTAAGGATGTTTTCTTCTACTATCAGTGAATCCCATTGTGCCCACAGTGATTTGAATATCACCCCTTGGTTTGCGATATCTTGCCATGATGGTCGTGGCTTGTTCTCTTCTTTCAATCGCAAGATAGGTCCTACATCTTTGTCGTTAAGTTGTGTGGTTCTAATCGAAGCCGACATCCATTCTTCATCTGGTTCTAACTTTATCTGGCGCACGTAGGTAATTCCTTCTTTCTGGTCAATTTTCCTGCATTGTTTACAATCCTCAGGGCAAGGTCTTCTGGACAATGCATCCGCATTATTATGCACCCTTCCCGCTTGGTGCTTAATTTGATAATGGTATTGTTGTAGCTTTTCTATCCATCTCGCGACTTGCCCCTCAGGTTGTTTCATTTTCATGAGCTACTGTAACGCAGCATGATCCGTTCTAATCAGAAACTCTTGTCCATAGAGATATTTGTGAAAGTGATCTACGGATTTAATGATGGCTCGGAGCTCCTTTCTGGTAACACAATAATTTCTCTCTGGTTTGAATAGCTTTTTGCTGAAAAATTCGATGACCCGTTCTTCTCCATCTTGTACTTGGGAGAGTACTGCTCCTATGCCATCGTTGCTCGCATCAGTATCTAATATGAATTTACCTTTGGGAATGGGATATGCAAGAATCGGACTAGAACATAATGCTGCTTTTAGTCTTCTAAATGCTTGATCACATTCGGTATTCCATTTGTAAGAAACTTTATCTTCTGTAAGTCTATGTAATGGAGACGCTATTTTGGCGAATCCTTCTACAAATCGTCTGTAGTATGTACACAGACCCAAAAAGCTTCTTAATTCATGTTTGTCACGAGATTGAGGCCATTCTTTTATTGCTTGTAACTTCTTTTCGTCAGTATGGATACCTTCTCGGGAAACGACGTGACCCAGGAACTCAACTTTTTCTTCGAATAGAAAACATTTCTTTGAGTATAATTTAAGATTGGCATTTCTGATTCTTGAAAATACTTCTCGTAAATTGTCTAGATGATCTTGAAATGATTTCCCCATTACTATGGCATTATCCAAATAGACTAGGCAGGTTTTCCAAGTAAGGCCTCGTAGAACGACTTCCATTAGTCTTTCAAATGTAGCTGGGGCATTGCATAGGCCAAACGGCATCACATTAAACTGATAAAGTCCACTTCCAGCAGAGAATGCTGTCTCCTCTTTATCTCTTTCAAAGATTTCTACTTGCCAATACCCACTTTTTAGATCAAGAGTAGAAAACCAATATGATCCTGCCAATGTTGTTAATGTGTCGTCTATCCTTGGCAGTGGGTAACTATCTTTCTTAGTCACATCGTTAAGTCTTCTGTAGTCGACGTAAAATCTAGTACTTCCATCCTTTTTAGTTACCAGCACCACAGGAGATGACCAAGGACTTGATGATTCTTCAATAACCCCGTCACTGAGCATTTTATTAATGAGATTGTGAACTTCTTCCTGTTTGGTCAATTTGGTAGTCTTCTTGGGGGCTGTCTTATCGGTTGGGCATCGCCAGTGTTGTACTCTTAGTTTCGAAGATATTACTTTGTTCTAAAAACTCTCTCGCTTTACGAAATTCTTCTGGAGTGAGATGTTGCCAAGTTGACTCAAATTGCTGAAGTACCTCCATTGATAACTTGCATTTATCCTCGGAGGTTGGCTCTTCACATCTTGTTACTTTCTGTACTGGTTCAAATAATGCTACCACCTCCCCCTTATTCATTTTGACACTATTTGGGAAAATATTGGCGATTCTAATCGGGATGTCTTTATCGCTTTTAAGTAGTGACTTTGCAACGAGGTAGGTGTTGGATAATTTCTGTTGGCTTATGAGTCCGACACAGCTTGATGTTTTACTTTCTAGCCTCCCAAAAATTATGGTCTCACTGTTACCGACCAGTCTTGTTGTACATACTGCCATGACCTTTATTGGTTTTTACTGAAGTGACTTTTTGACAAAATGAACTCTTCATTCCCAAATCTTAGGGTATTTAGTTTATTATCAAACGCAAATCCATGTTTACTTATCAAGTCCATTCCCAAAATAAATTCGTCTTCTATTTCGGCAACCAATACAGTGTGGCGAATCTTCAATCTTCCCAGCTGTAGGTCTATGTCTGTCTGCCCCAACACGTCGGCGGATTCTCCAGTACAGTCTTAAGTGTTATTTTCTTTTCTGTTGGTCGAATTTTATATCTCGTTGCAATTTTGAACTTAAGCAATGATATGGCAGCACCAGTGTCTACTGTTATATTAACTTTTCTTCCATTAATAAGTCCGTCGATGTTATGACTGTCAGCAGTATGTTTTAAGCTCTTCATAGAGTAAATTCTGGGGGCTAAATTCCCATTAGCCAACACCCGCCCCTCTGCGTTGACTAGTTTTAGTTTTCCTGATCTCTTCTTCGGTACTCTGTCCCAGTAGATGGTGAGCGAGACCTCATTTGGACACGACAATCGCGTTGAATATGCCCTGTACGTCCGCATCTGAAACACTTTATATTTGGAGGGGATCGTCTGCTTTCTTTCAAAGAATCCATCTTCTCTATCAGTGACTAAAACAGTTGGTTTAGCGTTTTTAAGTTGACCTCCTCTCCAGTGCTCATTTCTTCTCCCTCCTGAATTGAAACAGCTCTTACTTTTGGCCTGGACATATTATTTGATGATTCAATTTCAAGGGCTCGAATCAACACTTCACTGCTGTTATGGAAGCGTTCTCGACGAAGTAACTTTGCGAAGTCCGTGTCTCGCAAGCCGTTAATAAAGCGATCTACCGTAAAGGGATCTCTGTAATTTTCTGGCATTTCTGGGTAAGCCAAGTACATCAGCCTCCTGATATCCGCTTCATACTCTTGTAATGACTCCCCTGCTCTTTGTTGACGAACATTTAATTCTGACCAATGTAAATTTCGCAAGTGTTCGTCTCCATACCTTCTTTCTAACGCTGCCACTAAAGCGTTATAATTCTGTTTTTGTTCGACTGGAATGGACCGTAAAAGTCCCAGAGCAGGTTCTCGCAGAGCTACTAACAAAGCTCTAGCTTTTTCGTCATCATCCCAACCATTTGCAGCAGCGGCAGCTTCGAACTTTTGTTGTTTGTAAGTAGACCAGGAAGACGTACCATCAAAATTTGGAGGCTTAATGTTTTGGTTGGAATTTACAACATATCCTTGAGCTTTTATTTTGTTGTGTTCTTTCTGAAGCTGTATAAACTGTTTTGACATATCCTGGAATTTTTCTTCCATGGTTTGAAAAACTTCTTCTCTAACATTCTGTGTTTGGTGTCCACTTTTTCTTTAACATTCTGCAATTTGATTTGCACCTTTTCTTCTACATTCTGCATCCTTTGTGTTATTTCTTCCTTAAGCTCTTCTGTTGCTACCTTAAGTTCTCCTCTCAGCTGTTCGGAGTTGCTCCTTATTTGGTCGAAGTTTTCTTGCAAACCATCTAATCTTTCTTCAAATGTCCGTCTCATATCATTTTGGTTTTATGCAATGGTCTGTCTCATATCGTTCTGGTTTTGTTCCATGGTCTGCTTCATGTCGTCCATGGTGTGTTTCATGTCGCCTTGATTTTGTTCAATGGTCTGTCTCATATCGTTCTGGTTTTGAGCCATTTGAGATGATAGAGCCTGAATCATTTTAGTCAGTTCTTCCATCTTTGCCGATCCTTATCTAGTAAGCATCAACTTTCTAAAAAATCTCTCTAAACGTCTATCCTTGGGCTATAAAGTTAATGTCGCAGTCCGTTTTTCAATATCTCTTCCGATTCTTAAATAGAACCTAATGGAATGTTCTGGAATATACTGGTAGATGTCACTCTTTCTGCTACTAGGCAAATGTAGAAGTCGCTTTTTGATTATCTCTTTTGGTTCTCAAATAGATCGTCCCAGAATGTTATGGAATATTCTAGAAATTCTTTCTAATTCTTACTTTTGAAATTACTAATCTAATGTTGAAGTCACCTTTTGGATATCTCTTCTGGTTCTCGAATAAAACGTCGTAGAATGTTATGGAATATTCTAGAAATCCTTTCCGATTCTAACTTTTGAAATAACTAAGCTAATGTCGAAGCCGGTTTTTTGTATATCTCTTCTGGTTCTCGAATAGAATGTTATGGAATCTTTTAGAAATTCTTTCTAATTCTTACTTTTGAAATTACTAATCTAATGTTGAAATCGCTTTTTGGATATCTCTTTTAGTTCTCGAATAGAACGTCGTAGAAAGTGATGAAATATTCTAGAAAATCTCTCTAATTATCAATTTTTGGACTGTAAGGTTAATGTCGAAGTCGGTTCCTAAATATCTCTTTTGGTTTTTGAATAAAACAATATCGAGCTTCTTCGAATATTTTGGAAAAATAACTTACTGTTCTTCTGTCCAATTGTCCTAGCCGGTGGTACTATGTAAGGGTAGTCTTTGCACTATTCAGTTCTGAATATTCTGGCAAAATCACTTACTGTTCTTTTTTTTTTATTATGTACAAAAACACGCACTTAAACTTACTAATAACTTGCTAATAATTCACTACTTTAATACGCCTATTAACTTCGCGTTAACATCTAGCGATCACTACCATTGGTTATCTCTGACTGCCCGATGCACGACGTCCGGCCCTATATATAAGGGTCTGCCTACTATTCGAGAATTTTCCATCCTTGTTCGATTCGGAATTATTCCACCCTTTTCTAGAACACGGACCGTTCGCATACCAGTTTGTCACAGATAACGCAACTAAAACTTAGATTAAGAATACAACCATAAAATACGTCAACCTAATACTACACTAAACCTAAATAAATTCTAACTATAAAATTTAAATAACTTAAATTTGTAACAATATTAAATACAAAATATGTAGATAAAATAAATTAAAAATTGATACAACTAACGACATCTTGCAATAGTCTAAAATATTACAATACTTTGAAAGATTAAAGGTTTAAAGTAAAATTCAACATTAAAATTAATAAAATATAAAATAAAATCAATAAAGACAAGAGGTAATTTTAAAAAATAGGAAATATTAATTTAAAATAATTGATAACTTTAGAGAGTTTGTTCAAGCTTAGAACATTAGTATCATTCTCCAATTTGGCAATTTCAAAATTCTTCAAAAAAGATTTTTACCCTTATGTGCATCATGTAACATTTCAAAGTTACTATCTATACTATATACTATATATGACCTAACTCTCTTAAATGTATACCGAATACCGAACGTTTATTAGACGGCAATTTTTGAGAGAAAGTGTTCTCTGAAACTACGTCCTGTCTGTCCTACATATATAGCAGGGCAAGAGCCACATGACAACAGATCCTCCGCTTTTATCTAAAGTCAAAACATGGTCTTTTAGTCTACTAAAAAAAGTTTTTAAACTGGAAAATTACTTATAAACTCTTCTAATATTTTCATTTAACGAGTTCAAAAAATTGTCAATCTTTAAAGAAAAGAAAAGGCAGTTATTAAAAAAGTTTATTATTAAAACTAAACTCCTGGATAAAATTAACGCATCAATGCGCACTGCTCATTAAAAAAAATTGAAACCAAAATAAATATTAATTTAAACAGTTATTTGTTGTTTTGTTTTGTTGCATAGAATATGATTCTTTTTTGCTAATAAATAATGTACAGTTATAAATGATAATTTTTAATTTCTTTAGAATAAAATAAAATTTTGTATATAGTATATTTGATTAAAGCTGAGCAAAGGGACATTTTACCGAAGATATGTTATTTATTGGGCAGGCCTCTTGTATTTTGATAGTGTATATAAAGTTGTCTATTGATTTCTTGCTTAATTTACTTTTTCTGTTCCTGACTCGCACCTAAACCTAAATTGCTCAGTATCATGTAAAACTTACTACAGACGGTCTTTTAGAGATTTTCGATACAGAAAAACATGCAATTTTATTAAATGGAAAAAAGTGGCGCTGTTCCAAGCTCAATCAAATTATTGAAATTAAAAATATTTAAAAGTGTTTCAAAATATCAAGGAGAAACAATATCTGATTAAGTTTGAAAGAGCACTACAACTTTTTTCCATTTAAATGAAATGGTATTTCAAACTGTAATGCCCATAAGACCCCATGAAGCTACGATATGGATGACTAAAAAATGGGTCGCAGTCGTCGTGTAGTGGTAACAATGTTTGTTTTTCACACCGGCGCGGCGCACAGTAGTTTCTCAGACAACTTTTTTGGTTTTTATTAATATTTTCTGTTTGAATCAAGTAAATTACGCATAAAAGTATAATTTTAGCATGGGTTGTTAGGCACATTCTAATTTCTTATACATCGTTACTCAAAATAGATTGTACAGGGTGGTCCAATTTTGTCGAAATTTGAGGGTAGTATGTCTAGCATAGATATCAACAAATGGTAAGAGATGTCCTGGGCTCGAATTTTGAGACGAGGTTGAATATGAAAACTATATTTTGATACACCACACAGCTTTTGAGCTACGAGGACTTTCTGAAAAGTTTGCATTTTGAAAAGAGTCCACATAACTTTTTTAATTTTTGTTATTTATTTTTGCCGTTAAATACTTTTTTTTATTTCTTTTTTCCTGGAATTCATTTCTTAAATTAAATTTAATCTGTCACCGTTAGTTTTTGAGATATAACATATAGTTGATTATTTTTATGGAATGGAATTTTTCTATTAGATTTTAAATTCTGTGTAAAATTTCTAATGACGTATCCCATTTAAGATTTTAATGTTCATAAATTTATATATTTTTTTTAATTTGTCTAATTTTTATATTTTTTCTTTTTTTTGTCTTCTTTTGAAAATTAAAAAAAGTAAAAAAAAGAAAATATATAAAAAAGTAATAAAATATAAATTTTACTACGGCATATTTAAATATATTAAAATAAAAAAGGGTCATGCCAAAAGAAAAAAATACATGATAAATCTCAAAAACTAAATGTTACAAATTTAATTTAATTTGACAGGTCAATTTTACGTTACAAAACGTATTTTAATGTATTATTCTTGATTTTGTCTGCCCTCCCTCCAAATTTAATTTTATACGCCGGTAATTAAGTATTAATTAATTAAGGTTAGATTGCACTATTGATTTTTTGGCCACTTGTGTTTTCTAAATTTTCTAGTTTGTAATATCCAACAACGTCACTAGAAATATTATATTTTTAAAATTCCAGCAAATTTAGTTTACTCAAGAGAATTGCAAAAACGTAGATACAGAATCTTATGCAAAAAGCCAATCTTAATTCATAAATGTTTATAGAATTTCGGGTACAATAATTGATTTTACCTTAAAATATCCTTATTATATTTAAAAATAGAATATAAAATTCGCAATATTTTGTAACTTTGTCAGTTAAGCAGTCCCTTACTAGGGTCCCTGTATGTATGAAATATATAAAGGGTCTTTATTTCTTACGGTTTAGGAGATATACAGGGTCGCTTGTAATTATGAACTATATAATCTGTCGAAAAAAATTTATTACAAAAATTGTACCTAGGGTTTTAAAATTTGTACTAATCAGAAATTATTTATAATAGGTATACAAGGTTGGGCATAAAGTAGTGGCAACACCCTGTATTTTTTTATTTTGCCTAAAACTGAAGGAGAAATTTAAAGTAACTGGCGTTACCTTTAATTTTTTTTATTGTGCCACCACTTTATGCCCAACTTTGTATAAATGGTTGCTGCTGACTAGACATTAGAAATCCCCACAATTTTTCTTTTAAACTTTTTTCATTATTTTGTAAGAATATTTTAAGAAATAATCTACTGATTTCATGCTTACCAGCGACCCTACATAAGAAAAACCTTTTTGCGATATATTTTGCGGTTAGAAATAACAGATATCGATGAATGAGGAACTACTAATTTTAGTATGCCAAACTGAAGGCTTTTCTTGGTTCCTTAGGCCAAAAAAATTACTGAGTGTTCATTTTCAAAATTAGCATTAATGAATAGCAATATACATGTGTTCATATCTTTTCAAGCGGGAGCAAACGGGCGTTCTTTTAACTCTTAGAATTATCTTAAGATAATATTGTAATAAAAACACACCATGAATTGTAAAAATGGTTGAAAACGGAAAATAAATTTTTTCTATTAAAATTATCTTTTTTTTAAATTTCAGTAATTTTTAATCACCAATAAAACATCCCTTCAAAACAACTGCTGCGTACAAAAAATTAAACTTTAAATAAATGATTTGTAGCCCATCGCACCGACTTTTTTTTTCGTTATTTAGCCTTAAGTGTTCCTTATTACGTCATATTATGATTATATTAAGAAACGCTTTAAGCTAAGTAACGAAAAAAAAGTCGGTGAGATAGACCCTTAGTATTTGCTTAAGTCGTTCTGCAGCTTCCATATCAATTTTTTATGATATCTTTCTAAATAAATTTAATATATATAAACAAACTCAAACAATTTTTTTCGAAAAACAAGAGTTTTATCAGCGTGATTGTAGAACATCAACAGGACCTTTCGTTTTGAATTGTAGGAATTATTTTGTTTAAGTGCTTTTTATTTTTAGGCCTACTAGGCCTTCTACTACATTTGTATACTAAATTTACTTAGATTAAAGGTAGTTCTAATATAACCCTTATTGGCTAAAAATGTTCTACGGGAAACTACTGTGCGGCAGTACTTGGTTGTTTGTGTTTGTTTAAAAATGCTTAAACTTGCTTGAACTTTGCGAAAACTGGGCGATTGATCCTGATTGGATGGAAAGTCCCAGTATAAATAATAAAAAAAAGTGGATCACTAAAAAATAGTTTATAGATTACCCGCCGGCCCAATTTTTTTGTCGAAAACTATGGCCTTCTCGCATCTTGGAAGCGATAGCGTATCACCGTAATTGAAATCCATTCTACCAAATTAAAATATCTCGCCTATCTGCTAAATCCCCTACACGACCAATCTTCTCGGGTGACGATCTCATTTCGCACTAAATCTGCATATCTCCATTTCGAACAGTTTTCTTTTTGCTGTGCCAAGTAGGGATTTTATTTTCAGCTTTTTGCAACTTTTTTAAAATATAAAACACAAGTTTATAATATCCACATTTTATTAAACTAAATAAATGGGAAAAATTGTCCTAATCCAATTTTTTCAGGATCTTGGAATTTTTATATAGGGTGTGCCAAACATGTTAAGAAAAATTTTACAAATGATTTTAAGTAGAAATAAACAGATACGTATAATAGGTAATAAAAATTAAAAAAAGTATATTTCAATTTAAAATTTAGTAACTGCTCCTGTCAAACTTAACATAAAGTGTTTTAAATAATTTGATCCACCCTCAACAAACTTTACACAATATTTTTTTTTGAGTGATAGGTGCCACACATGTTCCAAATTTCCTCTTGCAGTTTCGGAGATATTTGCGAAAAAAAGTATGTGACGTACAAAAACTATGTAATTTTTCTTTTCTACATAAAGATTTTTATTTTTATATTAGGCTACTGTAATTAGGTGCGGATCTACTGGGGGAACGGAAAACTCCCCCACCCCAAATCCCAAAATATATGTAGTTTTGACGCACAGAATACACCTGGTCAGTCTCTAGGAAAATTCGCTACCATTGACTCGTTGTAGTCGATTCGCTTCCTGGCCAACTCGCAGCCGACCCGATTCAAAGTTTAGTGCATACTTTAAAGCTGTTTCTACCCAGAAGTTTAACTTTTTTTATGTAAGCTTTTTTTTCTCATAAAGTGCTTAATTGTATAGAAATATTTTTTTCCAGTCCCATCGGCGGTCCGGATATTATTGACCATTGGCCTAAGCCTTACTTAAAGTTGTTTAACTTTTAAAAAACAAAAACTAAATTTAAAGTCATGGTGTATTGTACAAGTGGGGATCAAGCCTAATGTTATAAAGTATTACAATTTTAAAACAAGTTAATTAACTAATGTTGTCAGGTTCTTTTCTTAATTTTGCGTTATAGACCAAATGATATTGCGTATTTTTTCATTCTTTACTTTTTTTAAAAATGTAAAATACTGATTTTTAGGACCTTTGGGGCCTTATAACTAGCGAATTTCAAGGGTTATTTTGGCGGAGAATATGTGGAGATGTTTCCCAGTTTGCTAAGGAATAATTATAACAAAAATCCAACTTCCACTAATTTTTTCCAGGTTTCAGGGTTTTTTCACTTAATATGATTGGGCATGAGTGATTTTATAATTTTGGGGACTCGTTAGCAGATTTGATTTTTTTTATATGGCAGACCTGTGGGTCATTGTATGAGCTACCAATTTGACAAGACGTAGTTGTTCTTCTAAAAGCACATTTTGCTTTTCATCTCCCCCCCCCCACCCCTAGGGAAAGTTTATAAGAATAAATTGGTGAAAGTGTCATTACTGTACTTAAACCGATAAAAATTTAAAATATATTTTGACACCCTAACCTTACTTTTTGACTGAGACAATTTTGAGTCGGTCAACAGGTCAGGTTGTAGCCTACGGAGGCCAAATTTTGACGCAATGGCCGAGAAAAGCTATCACACGGTCTTCTCGGGCTATGGCCCCAAAGTACCAGTGTTGCCAGGAACTTATCAGAAAATAACCAGATTCGGGAAAAAAATTACCGTATTTTTTTAACACTTTTTATCATATAAAAATAAATAATTTTTATCACAAAAAAAAATTCGTAAAATCGTATTTTCCATACTTTTATATTAGGTGCAGGAAATCGCATTTTCCACAATATTTTTAGTGCGGAAAATCAATTTTTCCGCAATTTTTTTTTGGAAATAAATTTTAGACTATCAGCGATATTGTCAAATACCACAGGCCTCTTTATTTGAATTTTTATAACGATTTATTTGGTATTAATTTGTTTAATTAATTAATTTTACTGTTAAAACTGACTTTCGTCGTTTTTACTGTGCACGCTTCACCGTTTTAAAAAATTACCGTAGATTAGGGTCTTGGTAATGACTTATTAATAATACTATTGGTCGCAAAATTATTATTTGGGTATTAACGGTTTTCGTGAATTTAATTACAACTTTTTCGGTAAAATAAACTTGAATTTTTTGTTTCATCACGTGTAAGGTATTATATATATTTCAAAAATGAACTTTGCATGAAAATTTAGCGCTTTTTATTAGATTTGGTCGAAAAAACTCAATTTCGGTAAAAATTCGACATGACACCTTTATCCACTTGGGTCTTCCAATTATTAATTAGTAATTATTACCAATAGAAGTAATTATTACCACATGAAGGCAAAAATAACCATGGATTCCGGTAACTAAATTGCTCCTGGCAACACTGCTCGGGCCGAAAGCCATATTGCGGCCCGCGTTACCACGGAAACGAGGTGAGGTGAAAAACTCAGCTCGGGTGGAACTGTTTTTACACTGGGTCTTATGGGAGAATCGAAGGAAGTCCGAAATGTGTGTTTCAACCAAATTACCGATTGAAAAAATTGTTTTAATTTCCGAGTTATACTATCTATAATAAGGTTAAAATTTGCATAGCTTAACGTTCAAATTTAAAATGCGTACGAGAAAGTGGAGAAAAATGCATAACCGTTGACAATAGCTATTTTTCTAACAAGTGCAGACAACGGATTTTTACGCCACCAAATACCGCTTTTGCACTGTTGTAAAAAGAATTTTTTATACGACTGTCTTGAAAAGGGGGTTTTGCGCACGGAGAACACGATCTAAAAACGGCATGTTGCGCACGCCGTGTACAAACGTATTGTACACACTTACGTTAATTTTGCACATGGGTTTCCCGTCCTTGTTCTTGTTGACTTCCATAGCAACCGTCACGACTCCTTTGTTTTGGTGATTAGATACTTCAAACATTGTTGAATTTTCATAGTTTTGGTGTAAAAATGTCGGATTCTAAAGAAATTTTACAGAAAGCACGTGTTACTGCAATTTTCTTTAGTTTTATTTTATTTATAATTTATCTATTTCGCCTCAAAAAAAATCAGCTACACAAATTCAAATTGTGGCACCTTGCGCCGTCCAAACAACGCGGGTGCTAAGGACATGAAATGACACATTCTGTCAAGCAAACAAACACGTCAACTCGTGAAAAATCATTCTCTTCTTTCGAAGACTAATTTTCTTTCGAAAATTAACTATTAAACATAAAAACCTTAGTTATTAAGTGCTACCATCCTCAATCCAAAGACTGAACGTGAGACTACTTCGAGAGCGGGCCCGCAAGCAGAGAAATAACCATCAAAAGGTAGGTGCCATTTTTTCTATTGCTTTTGTATGGTTGCGCGATCAAGAAATATTAAATTAGAAAATTACACCTAAAGAAAGTTACAGTCCACTATGAATTAAAGAAGAAAATCTATTCACCCTATCCATTACATTTTATGGACCTCCGAGCCGCATCTAGGCTATGAAAAAGCGTTTTTAAAAATATTCTAATTTTTCTTGAACGCCATATTGGGCTTCATTCTTATCAAACGGAACACAGTTTAGTTGTAGGTAATCGAGTTTCCTTGGATACCTACGTATGTGTGCGTGTGTGTGTGGCCTCCTAAATCTAAAATAAAAACTACAGGGTCAGTCTTGTTTACTACCTACTATCGATAAATTTAATGCATATATTTATTCGGGAATTTTGTGTTTTCAAAATTTGATTTAATGCAAAAATAAAATACAAATCTTGTATCAAATATCGCCTTTTGGTTTCGCGTTTCCGCGATTTTAAACATATTTAGTGCGCTAAAGTGCAAAAAAATAAAAGTGTTTAAATAAATCAAAATCCAAGTAACCAAATACAAAAAATCAAAAACTCAAAAACTGTTTTAAAATAGATACCTTTGTTTCAATAATTTAAAACCAAGTCAATACAACAAAAAATACTTAACAATCAAAATGGGGGATGCAGAATTAAAAACATTTACTAGAAAAAGAAAAATCGCTTTGACTAGGATCACTGAAATCTATACTTTGGCGGTAAAAGCCAAGGATGATGAAGCCGAGCGCCCTATCTTTCAAATTGCTTTTGAAACTTTGGAGGATCAATATTTTGAGTTTAAACATCTCCATAACGAATTGATGGGGTTGCTGACCGACGATAAAGATTTCGATACGGAAGATACAATTCGAAAAAATTGTGACACTTTTTATTTTCAAGCAAAAGCAATATTTTGTAAGTTATTTCCAATTCCAGGCACTTCTAGGCCGCAGTCCTCTGCGCCTACTCCCACCAGTCATAGTTTTGAAAGTTTTAAACCTTCAATTCCGGTTTTTACGGGCTCAATGCTAAAATGGCCGACTTTTCTAGATCTTTTTTCAAGTATAATAGACAAAAATCCTGCACTATCGAATGCCTCAAAATTTCGGTATTTAATTACTTTATTGCAGGGTGAACCATTAAATTTGGTAAAGTCGTTACCAGTTACTGATAGTAACTATTTAATTGCCTTTTCAAAGCTACAAAAAAGGTACAACAATAAGCGCCTTTTAGCTACGTCATATTGGAATTCCATTGTGCATGTTTCCTCCATGAAATCAAATCAGAGCTCTAAAGATCTTAGAAATATTTTGGACACGTTTACTGAAAATCTAGAGGCCCTGAATGCCTTAGAATTTAATACAAAAGATTGGCAGTTTCCGTTGTTTAATTTATTGCTGGGAAAAATAGATACTCCCACTAGATCAGCCTTTGAGGTTTGCCATACTGAAAAGGAAATTCCTAGTTACACCGATCTATATGAGTTTTTAGAAAAACAGTGCCAAGCACTAGAATCGGTTCAGTATTTTCAGCCTTCAGTATCAAATATGGAAAAAAAATCTAAAAGTTTTGGATCTGGTAACTACAATAGTTCAAAACCAAATTCATATAATAACAATAATTTCAAAAACTCCTTTATGACAGGCATACCACAAAAACAACAAATTTTACCAAACTTTAATAATCATAATCCAAGCAACTTTCAAACAAAAATATCAAAACAATGCAAGTTATGTAACCTTTCGGTACATCCTTTTTCTCAATGCCAAGTTTTTTTACAAAAAACTCCAGCTGATCGTCTCGCTTTCGTGAGACAAAATAATATATGTGGCAACTGTTTAAGATCAAATCATTTTCTTTTAAAAGATTGCTTATCGCCTTTTAATTGCAAATCCTGCGGGTTACGTCACCATAGTTTATTATGTGACGTCACAACTCGATTTAACCCAGCCCAACCTAACATGCAAACTTCTTCATTTATTTCAAGTATTCAGTCACCAACGCAAAATCAACAATCAAATTATAGTTTATATCCTAATAATATCGATTCAAATCAAATACCTTTCTATGATAAAAATATTCAGCAGAATATTAACCCAACCTTAACTAGCATGCAGCATTCTAATCAATCTAATTTTAAGTCACAAATGCAACCAATTCAAGATCAATCTCAACAACAAATCAATCAAACTCAATATTCTTCTACTTCGCAACAAAATCAACAATTAACGCAAAATACATCTCGACAACAACCTAACCAAACCAACTGTTATACCTCATTCACCCCAAACTGTCAAAGCACAGTACTATTGTCTACCACTATTGTAGAAATCCTCGATGCACGCGGGAACTATCAAGTAGTGAGAGCCGTCCTAGACAACGCCAGCGAAGCCTCTTTTATCAGCGAAAACTGCTTAAATAGGTTAGGTTTATCTAGGAAAAAATTATCTGTTCCTATTCTAGGAATAAATCAATCTTCTTCTTCAACAAAAGGTATGACGCAATGCACTATTCGTCCAGTTGGAAAAACTGATCCCACATTTTCCTTTAACGGTTTAGTCGTTCAAAGATTATGCTCTTCTTTACCTAGTGTCCAAATTAATCCAAGAAATTGGAATTATCTTTCAAACATTAAACTAGGCGACCCCTTCTTCTACAAACCAGCCCCTGTTGATCTACTTCTAGGCGCCGAGATTTATTCCCAAATTATTAAATCAGGTCGTATTTCTGGGTGTCAAGGTCAACCAGTCGCCCTAGAGACGGAGCTGGGATGGGTGTTGTTAGGCAGGGTCGAACAAAACATATCTTATCAATCCAATCCCTTAAAAATCGAAAACTACTTTACCGCTTTCGATAACTCTCTAGACTTGACTCTTAGGAAGTTCTGGGAGCTTGAATCGATTCCTCAAAAAAGCTATTTATCCCCAGATGAGAAAAAAGCTGAGGAAATTTATCAAAATACGGTATCACGTGATAGCACGGGACGATTCATGGTAGCTTTACCTTTTAGGCACTCTGAACCCGACTTAGGTGACACGTTTTCTAGAGCTTACCGTTGTTTCATTTCATTAGAATCTAGACTTCTTAAAAATCCTGAAATGTATTCGATGTATTCAGATTTTATGCTAGAATATTTAAAAAACGGACACATGAGCCTTATTTCAAATAATGAACCGAAATCAATGAATGTTTCATATTTACCACATCACGGGGTACTAAAACCCGATAGTACAAGCACGCGTTTGAGAATTGTATTTAATGGATCTTCAATTGGAAGTAAGAATTATAGCTTAAATGAGACCCTTTTACCAGGCCCTAAACTTCATGCAGATATTACAACTATTTTATTAAGGTTTCGTTTTCATTCTATAGCAATTCTTAGTGATGTTCAAAAAATGTTTTTGCAAATCAATTTAGTACCCGAACATAGAGACTATCAGCGTTTATTGTGGCGTTTCCACCCCAATGAACCCCTAAAAGAATATCGTTTAAATACTGTTGTTTTCGGACTCACTTCAAGCCCTTTCTTAGCAATCAGAACCTTACGAGAGTTAGCCTTTCAAGAGAAAAATAAGTATCCAAATGCTGCAAAAGTAGTTCTTCAAGACGTTTTCATGGACGATGTCTGTACGGGCAGTTCTGATTTGTCTTCTGCGCAAGCGCTACAAAAAGAGCTGATTGGCTTGCTAAAATCCGGTGCGTTTGAACTACGTAAGTGGGCAAGCAATGACCCAAGATTGCTATCATCATTGTCTCCTTCAGATTGTCAAGTTCCAATATCTTTCGATAAGGAACAACCTTCTAGTATTAAGGTCTTAAAGCTGCAGTGGAACCCTTCGTCAGACACATTTTCATATAAATGCAATCAAGATAATAGTCCGTTAACAAAACGTAAAATCCTCTCTGTAATTGCTAAAATATACGATCCTTGCGGATACATATCGCCAGTAACTCTTCTCGCAAAATCAATAATGCAAGAACTCTGGAAGCAAAAAATCAATTGGGATGATCAACCCCCACCCCACATCTGCGAAACTTGGTTACAATTTAACTCACAGTTTTCTAGTTTATCGGAGATTTCTCTCCCTAGATACATTTTTTCATCTAAAATACAACGTTGCCAAATTTTAGCATTTTGCGACGCTTCAGAGCGCGGCTACGCATGCGCTATATATCTACGTATCGAATTATTAAACGAAATCAAATCTTCCCTTGTTATTGCAAAAAGCAAGGTAGCCCCACTCAAAACAGTTTCGATTCCTCGACTGGAGCTATTGGGAGCTACGCTCCTTGCTGATCTGCTTCGATTTGTCCTTGACATTTATTCGCCAATGATAACAATCGATGAGATCTTAGCATTTTCTGACTCAGAGGTAGTCCTGGCTTGGATTTCTAACTCTCCGCATAGGTGGAAAACTTTTGTGGCTAATAGAGTCAGTCACATCCAGGAAACCATTCCAGATATTCCCTGGTATCATATCCGAACTCTGGAGAACCCAGCCGACTGCGCCAGTCGCGGTCTAACTCCAGATAATTTGCTTAATCATTGTTTATGGTTTACCGGTCCCCCCTGGATATGTTCTCCTCGCTCTGAATGGAATTTAGTTTCCCTGTCAGAATCGAATATTACTAGTTCTGTTTTAGAGGAAGAGAAAATACAGGTTTTGGCCACAATTCTGAATAATGATATTTTAGACGATCTTTTACATAATTATTCATCTATTTTACAAATTCAACGTATTATTGCTATTTGGCACAGATACTTTTTCAACATTAAGCATCAGGAAACTAAACGCACTGGTTTTATTACGCTTTTTGAATTACAAGACTCTTTACTTGTACTTGTCAAGTACGTGCAAAATAAACATTTTTCTGATATCTTCTTAAAAATTCAAAATAATGAACTTTTACCAAAACCATATCGCAAATTGGCGCCTTTTCTCGACCCCCAAAATCGTATTCGAGTTGGCGGGCGGATTAGAAATTCAATCACATTATCATATGATGTAAAACACCCCCTACTATTACCAAGTGATAGCACACTTACCAAGCTGATCATTCAAAATATTCATTCAACCTACTTGCACCCAGGATTTAATACAACTATGTATTTACTTAGACAACAGTTTTGGGTACTTTCAGCACGTAGAGTTATTCAAAAGGTTTTATCATCTTGCGTTAAGTGCTATCGCACTCAACCCAAAGCTCTTACCCCCTACATGGGTGACCTTCCAAGCTTCAGAATATCACAGCTGAAATGTTTTTCAAATGTTTGCATTGACTACGCTGGACCTATAAAATTAGCTCAAGGGCGTAAATTAGTCATTCATAAGGCTTACATTTTAGTGATTGTGTGCACAGCTTCTAGAGCTATTCATCTCGAACTAGTTTCTAACCTAACTTCAGACGCTTTCATTGCTGCTTTTCGGAGATTTGTCATTCGAAGAGGAGTTTGCACCAATATTTATTCTGACTGCGCAACTACATACAAGGGAGCTTACAAGGAGCTTACCGAGCTTTCAAAGCACGCCGCAGATCATTTAAAAATTTCTTGGTTTTTCAATGTACCTGCTGCCCCACATTTCAATGGGCTTGCGGAAGCTGGTGTAAAATCCGTTAAAAGCCATTTACTTCGTGTTATCGGTGATCAAATCTTAAACTTTGAGGAGTACTATACTCTTTTAACCGATGTTGAAGCATTTCTAAACAGTAGACCCTTATGGGCGCAAAGCTCTGACCCGAACGACTTAGCTCCTTTGACTGCAGGGCATTTTCTTACGTTATCTGCACTAAATTCAGTTCCTGATCCAGATCTTTCTCATTTAAAACTAAATTCCTTATCTCGTTGGCAACTTATACAAAGGTTGAACACAGATTTCTGGAAGAGATGGAAATCAGAATATTTGAACACCCTGCAACAAAGGTCCAAATGGCACGAGCCAAACCCCAACATTGAATTGAATACATTGGTACTCATTAAAAATGAAAATGAGCCACCAATTCATTGGTTACTTGGACGCATAGTCGAGTTACACCCCGGCCGAGATGGGCATGTAAGGGTTGTTACGGTGAAAACTAAAACCGGGTTATTTAAGCGACCTATAGTTAAACTGTGCCCTTTGCCTATGGCTTCAGATTAAAATTAAAATATTAAATTTTAATTTCTTTAGTTTAATTGTAAATATAAATTTCTTTTCAAAATAGAAAAAAAAATTATTATTTTTTTTCTGTTCAAACAATGTTTGGAATTATCTTTATGTTTTTCTATTTTTTACTTAAAAAATGCATAAACGCGTTTGTTTTTTGCTACTAAATTACTATAATTGAAAACATTCATTTTCGGTGGCGAGAAATGTTACTGCAATTTTCTTTAGTTTTATTTTATTTATAATTTATCTATTTCGCCTCAAAAATAATCAGCCATACAAATTCAAATTGTGGCACCTTGCGCCGTCCAAACAACGCGGGTGCTAAGGACATGAAATGACACATTCTGTCAAGCAAACAAACACGTCAACTCGTGAAAAATCATTCTCTTCTTTCGAAGACTAATTTTCTTTCGAAAATTAACTATTAAACATAAAAACCTTAGTTATTAAGTGCTACCATCCTCAATCCAAAGACTGAACGTGAGACTACTTCGAGAGCGGGCCCGCAAGCAGAGAAATAACCATCAAAAGGTAGGTGCCATTTTTTCTATTGCTTTTGTATGGTTGCGCGATCAAGAAATATTAAATTAGAAAATTACACCTAAAGAAAGTTACAGTCCACTATGAATTAAAGAAGAAAATCTATTCACCCTATCCATTACAGCACGTGAAATATATTCGGGACTGCTAACCACAAAATCCAAATGCAGGTATGAATTTGAGTATAGCCGATTTATGGAATGGAGAGTAGCCAAAAAGGGTCTACTACGATATACCTCGATGCTGGAAAATACGTGTTTTTTTTAATAATAAGTTTAGGTCTTTTTATACCGTTTTCAACAAAAAAAAATGCGGATTTTTCACATTTTCTTTTGAAATTACAAAATTAAAAAATTAGTAAAAAATTACACAAATTGCTATATAAAGAGATTATTTGACGTTTGTGATGTCGAAATAAAACGGGCGGCTCACAATCCACTGAACTTGATCCAAATGGTCAATTAGCCAAAATAAGGTGACCAACTGTCTGGCAAGGGACGAACAAAGGTAATTGTGTTTTTAGAAACGTATTTACGCATAGAAATATGGGTACACCATATTTTTTAAATCTAACGTTTTACCTGACATCTGGCTCCAACCATTTAATTGGTCGCACATTTTTGACTCTGTAAAATCGTCCAAAATCGTTTATTGAGTATTTATAATGGAAAAAACGATGCAGAAAGCTATATAGTTTGTTATTTATAATAAAGATGATGTAAAAATCATCAACAAACCTTACCTTAGAACAAGTCAAACCGAACTTAACTAAGGCAAACCGAACCGAACCGAACCGAACCGAACCGAACCGAACCAAACCGAACCGAACCGAACCGAACCGAACCGAACTGAATTACTGCGCCGACTCCTGCTGAATTACTTTACTTTCAGTTCGATTCGGTTTTGGTTCGGTTCGGTTCGGTAAGGTTCGGTTTGGTTCGGTTCGGTTCGGTTCGGTTCGGTTCGGTTCGGTTCGGTTCGGTTCGGTTCGGTTCGGTTCGGTTCGGTTCGGTTCTGTTCGGTTCGGTTCGGTTCGGTTCGGTTCGGTTCGGTTCGGTTCGGTTCGGTTCGGTTCGGTTCGGTTCGGTTCGGTTCGGTTCGGTTCGGTTCGGTTCGGTTCGGTTCGGTTCGGTTCGGTTCGGTTCGGTTCGGTTCGGTTCGGTTCGGTTCGGTTCGGTTCGGTTCGGTTCGGTTCGGTTCGGTTCGGTTCGGTTCGGTTCGGTTCGGTTCGGTTCGGTTCGGTTCGGTTCGGTTCGGTTCGGTTCGGTTCGGTTCGGTTCGGTTCGGTTCGGTTCGGTTCGGTTCGGTTCGGTTCGGTTCGGTTCGGTTCGGTTCGGTTCGGTTCGGTTCGGTTCGGTTCGGTTCGGTTCGGTTCGGTTCGGTTCGGTTCGGTTCGGTTCGGTTCGGTTCGGTTCGGTTCGGTTCGGTTCGGTTCGGTTCGGTTCGGTTCGGTTCGGTTCGGTTCGGTTCGGTTCGGTTCGGTTCGGTTCGGTTCGGTTCGGTTCGGTTCGGTTCGGTTCGGTTCGGTTCGGTTCGGTTCGGTTCGGTTCGGTTCGGTTCGGTTCGGTTCGGTTCGGTTCGGTTCGGTTCGGTTCGGTTCGGTTCGGTTCGGTTCGGTTCGGTTCGGTTCGGTTCAGTTCGGTTTGGTTCGCTTCGGTTCGGTTCGGTTCGGTTCGGTTCGGTTTGCCTTAGTTAAGTTCGGTTTGACTTGTTCTAAGGTAAGGTTTGTTGATGATTTTTACATCATCTTTATTATAAATAACAAACTATATAGCTTTCTGCATCGTTTTTTCCATTATAAATACTCAATAAACGATTTTGGACGATTTTACAGAGTCAAAAATGTGCGACCAATTAAATGATTGGAGCCAGATATCAGGTAAAACGTTAGATTTAAAAAATATGGTGTACCCATATTTCTATGCGTAAATACGTTTCTAAAAACACAATTACCTTTTTTCGTCCCTTGCCAGACAGTTGGTCACCTTATTTTCTCTAATTGACCATTTGAATCAAGTTCAGTGGATTGTGAGCCGCCCGTTTTATCTCGACATCACAAACGTCAAATAACCTCTTTATATAGCAATTTGTGTAATTTTTTACTAATTTTTTAATTTTGAAATTTCAAAAGAAAATGTGAAAAATCCGCATTTTTTTTTGTTGAAAACGGTATAAAAAGACCTAAACTTATTATTAAAAAAAAACACGTATTTTCCAGCATCGAGGTATATCGTAGTAGACCCTTTTTGGCTACTCTCCATTCCATAAATCGGCTATACTCAAATTCATACCTGCATTTGGATTTTGTGGTTAGCAATCCCGAATATATTTCACGTGCTTTCTGTAAAATTTCTTTAGAATCCGACATTTTTACACCAAAACTATGAAAATTCAACAATGTTTTTGAAGTATCTTATCACCAAAACAAAGGAGCCGTGACGGTTGCTATGGAAGTCAACAAGAACAAGGACGGGAAACCCATGTGCAAAATTGACGTAAGTGTGTACAATACGTTTGTACACGGCGTGCGCAACATGCCGTTTTTAGATCGTGTTCTCCGTGCGCAAAACCCCCTTTTCAAGACAGTCGTATAAAAAATTCTTTTTACAACAGTGCAAAAGCGGTATTTGGTGGCGTAAAAATCCGTTGTCTGCACTTGTTAGAAAAATAGCTATTGTCAACGGTTATGCATTTTTCTCCGCTTTCTCGTACGCATTTTAAATTTGAACGTTAAGCTATGCAAATTTTAACCTTATTATAGATAGTATAATTCGGAAATTAAAACAATTTTTTCAATCGGTAATTTGGTTGAAACACACATTTCGGACTTCCTTCGATTCTCCCATAAGACCCAGTGTAAAAACAGTTCCACCCGAGCTGAGTTTTTCACCTCACCTCGTTTTTGTGGTAACGCGGGCCGCAATATGGCTTTCGGCCCGAGCAGTGTTGCCAGGAGCAATTTAGTTACCGGAATCCATGGTTATTTTTGCCTTCATGTGGTAATAATTACTTCTATTGGTAATAATTACTAATTAATAATTGGAAGACCCAAGTGGATAAAGGTGTCATGTCGAATTTTTACCGAAATTGAGTTTTTTCGACCAAATCTAATAAAAAGCGCTAAATTTTCATGCAAAGTTCATTTTTGAAATATATATAATACCTTACACGTGATGAAACAAAAAATTCAAGTTTATTTTACCGAAAAAGTTGTAATTAAATTCACGAAAACCGTTAATACCCAAATAATAATTTTGCGACCAATAGTATTAGTAATAAGTCATTACCAAGACCCTAATCTACGGTAATTTTTTAAAACGGTGAAGCGTGCACATTAAAAACGACGAAAGTCAGTTTTCACAGTAAAATTAATTAATTAAACAAATTAATACCAAATAAATCGTTATAAAAATTCAAATAAAGAGGCCCGTGGTATTTGACAATATCGCTGATAGTCTAAAATTTATTTCCAAAACAAAAATTGCGGAAAAATTGATTTTCCGCACTAAAAATATTGTGGAAAATGCGATTTCCTGCACCTAATATAAAAGTATGGAAAATACGATTTTACGAATTTTTTTTTGTGATAAAAATTATTTATTTTTATATGATATAAAGTGTTAAAAAAATACGGTAATTTTTTTCCCGAATCTGGTTATTTTCTGATAAGTTCCTGGCAACACTGGTACTTTGGGGCCATAGCCCGAGAAGACCGTGTGATAGCTTTTCTCGGCCAACCGGCAAAACCGAACCGAACCGAACCGAACCGAACCGAACCGAACCGAACCGAACCGAACCGAACCGAACCGAACCGAAACAAACCGAACCGAACCGAACCGAACCGAACCTTACCGAACCGAACCGAACCAAAACCGAATCGAACTGAAAGTAAAGTAATTCAACAGGAGTCGGCTGCGCCGACTCCTGCTGAATTACTTTAAAATACAATAAACCTAACCTAAGAACAAATCGAACCGAACCGAACCAAACCGAATCGAACTGAATCGAACCGAACCAAACCGTACCGAATCGAACCGAACCGAACCGAACCGAACCGAACCGAACCGAACCGAACCGAACCGAACCGAACCGAACCGAACCGAACCGAACCGAACCGAACCGAACCGAACCGAACCGAACCGAACCGAACCTTACCGAACCGAACCGAACCGAACCGAACCGAACCGAACCGAACCGAACCTTACCGAACCGAACCGAACCAAAACCGAACCGAACTGAAAGTAAAGTAATTCAGCAGCCGCTGCTGAATTACTTTAAGACACAATAAACCTAACCTAAGAACAAATCGAACCGAACCGAACCAAACCAAAGCAAACCGAATCGAACTTAAAGTAATTCAGCAGGAGCTGCGCCGACTCCTGCTGAATTACTTTAAGTCACAATAAACCTAACCTAGTAGTAGTTGTGAAAAGACCATTTTTTGGTCTAGCGACTAGGCACACGGCGCGCCCTTTTCGCAAACGCTCGAACAGTTGCTCTACCAAAACTAAAAACCTAACCTGAGAACAAATCGAACCGAACTTAAATGAGCCAAGCCGAATCGAACCGAACCGAACCGAACTCCAGCTGACTCCTGCTGAATTACTTTAAGTCACAATAAACCTATGATACGAGTTCTTCGGCCTATGCAAGTTTGTGTGTGGTCAGCTTAAGTACCTATAGGTTAGTATATAAAAGTAATTAGGTGTATATAGGCAAACAATGTTTTTCATTTAATTAAAACACATGTTATTATCATTTATGTTTTATTTTTAGCTAAAAATATTATAGAAAAATTAAACTAATAACTGAAGATGATAGTGGGCTGCCGGAATTTTGATTTGAACAATATTTTACAGAGAAATGATAGTAAATTTTTGGAATTGCTCCAGAA
This sequence comes from Aspidapion aeneum, assembly GCA_963576565.1. Taxonomy (NCBI): domain Eukaryota; kingdom Metazoa; phylum Arthropoda; class Insecta; order Coleoptera; family Brentidae; genus Aspidapion; species Aspidapion aeneum. Next base: position 180,655,364 of record OY755038.1, on the reverse strand, counting down.
TTATTGATTAATCCGATTGTTAACTCGTTGCAAAACTCGGAATTGCCGCCGAGTTTGCATAGTTCAGGAGTCCACGATGGTACGCTTAGGAAAAATCTTTTACTGCCAGAATTATTAAAAAATTAAAAATAAAGTTAAAGGTTTTTAAGTAAATATTTTTCGAATTAGAAACGCCAGCAACTTACCTATCAGTGCCTAAAAATAATATCAACATAATTTCAAAGTTACTTGAAATACAATATATTACTACATAAACATAAAAAAATATACAAAAGCACATACAAACACACATACATAATGACTGACATACAACATATCACATACCTACAAACCCATACAAACATGCAGGCACACTGAAACTATGCATTAAAAAATTTAAAAGGTGTTTCTCTCCATGTGTAACTTAAAAGGGATATTATTCCGCGATTTGAGTAATTATATATTGAAATGCGTCGGCCGGTGTTTTGCCATAAAATTGACGCCACATAAATTGATCTATATACTCTGGTAAAAATGGGGACTGCATCACACCTAACCTCCTTAGGTAACCTTTTAACTGGCTCCAATACCCTTCAATGCTATTGGTGCATGTGCCAGTTATCGGATCACGAAAGTGGCGCCTGTGGTTAACGGTTTTGTGTACATACGGAGAAACGCCTCTTAAATTTTTTATTCCACAATAACTCCTAAAATTGTCTGTCCAAATTTCGGAATTAGGAAGCACTATCTCCTCAATAATAGGAAGTAGGGTGGTACTGCGCCTATTTTCGACATATCTCACATACCTTTTTTTCAGCGTAACATCATACATTCCAAGTACCCATTTTTCTTGAACCACACGCCCTCGATGGTACTTCCTTTCTGTGACGACACTTTTTTAAAATTTTATTTTAGGGGAGGTTGTGCCCTTTTACGTATCAATGCTAGGATTGTATTCTAATAAAAGAAAGTTTGTAGATCACTCTTGTTTAACTCTTGGTTATTAAAGTAAGAGATCAGTGTTATTTTATTTATTGCATATACTTACCCATTCTAAGCAAATCCGGGTTCTGCAGTAGCTTCCAAGAACAGATGTCTCGGAAGTACCGATAGAACTGAATAATGCTCTGCTGAGGCACTCCAAGCAGACCGGCCGTACACCCCGCTCTTACATCGCAGCACCAGCTCCATAAAATGTAAAAAATGGTTCTTAATGGCAATCTTGTTCCTTCAAAAAAGCTGCCGGTTAAAATACTATATTGCTTTCGGCAATTGCGGCAGTAGAACACTTTTCCAAGCGTACCGTCGTGGCGCTCCTGAATTGCGCGAACTCGGCGGCAATTCCGTGTTTTGCAACGAATTGACAATCGGATTAAAGAATAATTCTGAAGCAATTCCAAAAATTCACTATCATTTCTCTGTAAAATATTGTTCAAATCAAAAATACTTGCGACCTCCATAATTGTTGATAGCAACTGACATTCAAAAACAAATGAAGGAAAAGACGCCTAGATATATTACCATGGCTTGCTGGGCAAAATGAAGGTATATACTAAATGCATATGTCTATACATTCAGATACTAAAATTAAGGTTTAAATACCTTCTAAACTTACCTTAGTAACTTTTAAAACTAAATCAAATAATTAAGGAATGTTTTGCACCAAATAAATAATTGCCTGTATCTGTAAAGTAAGCAAATTGAATTGGAAAATATATGGCCGAATGTCCTTGAAAAATTTGGCCAAGGGGAAAAAATATGAATTTGTCAAATTGTCAAAATTTGGTGTTCGCTGAAAATAGCTGTGAAACGGCCAACTGTAGAAATTTTCAAAATTTTGTTAAAAAATCGCAAAAAAAACACGGAAAACTAGGTATTTGATTAATTTAAAATTGTGAAATGAAATAATCTTTAGCTATTTTACAAATGTATGTCCAAAATTTGACGATGCAGTGATAGAAGTTGTTTTTTTTTTAACCAAAACAAGACGAAGAAAACCCCTATGTAAGTTTTTTTTTTAATTATTTTTAAAAAATCCAAACTTTTTTTTTTAATTTCCCGTACCTAAATCGACTAAAAATAGTCCAAAGAATCGTTTTCATGCAAAAAAATCGTTATATAGTGCGTTTTGACGAGCGAGGTATAACGTAGTAGAACCGGCAAAAATGTCCAAACTTTCTCAGAAAACGCACTAATAGTAAAGAGAAATATAGATATTCAACGTTGTGGACGATTTTTGCGATGCTCAAGTCAACGTTAAGTACTAATCACAATATAGATCTTGGAAGTTATAAGAAGTTGCAAGCGCTAATCATACGAAAATCCGAAAACTGCGTCCCAAAGAAGTCCCAAATTCTTACAGAAGAAGATTTTGGCCGGACGAAAGCATTAGACGACAAATATTTGCATATCAAGGCGGTGGTTGCAGTTGGCCTGTCTGGGGCATGTCAAAAAGAGGAATTATTTTATCCCAAAATAGAAGACACGAAAGATTTCGGCAGTGCAGGCAGGTTTTTTTTAACTATCAAAACGGAAAATGTTTAAGACAAAATGTTGGCATTAACAAAATTGCAAAAGAAATCGCCAAGTTTTTGTTGCCGGAGAATCCAGAAAGTTTCAAGGGACATTGCTTTTGGCGTTCATCGGCCACAATTTTAGTCAATTCTGGTTCAGATCTGCTTGCTCTTAAATGCCATGGCGGATAAAAGTCCAGTTCAGTTGCCAAAGGCTAAGTTGATAACTCTCTGAGAAAAAAAATGGTTTAGAAAAAAAATAGAGTCCTTAATAACTTCTACTCATCTGTCGTCACAGAACTGGAACAAGCATTGTCCATTTGGGACAGAACAGGAAAACCTCGACTACACGCAAAAAAACTCCACTGAAATCACGACACCAAAAATATTGTCTATTACCGAAGACAAGGTGAAAAATAAAACTGCTTTTTTCGGCGTAAGCTTGAAGAGAGTATTATAAAATTTATTAATAAAGACGAGTTAAATTAAAATTTGATTTTTCTGGTCTCTCTTTATTTGCACTCGTATAAAATGTATCATAAAAAACTCGTTCGAAAACCTCTTTGCACACTCCCTCGACCAAACTGTCTCAATAGTGTGCAAAGAGTCGTTTTTAAACCTTGTATCTATATTATACAGGGTGTAATTTAAATGCTGTGCAAAACTTTAGGGGATAGTTCGGAATGTCAAAAGTTGAAATAAAGTTGTGTCAAAAGTTTTTTTTGTCCAACTTATAGCATTTATCAAATTTGTCAATCCAAATAATTTCGTGATTCATTACCAGCAATACATCCAAAAAATGTTCTATTGCTTTTTTCTAAAAAAATTATTGTTTAAGGAGATCCAGTGGGACCAAATATCATTTATAATAAATATAATTTGTCAATTTTTTTAGAAAATTTTTTATGACCTATTTAATTTACAGAAATATTAAAATTGAAAATAGTAAGACTAACACCACAATTATTAATTTTTACTTTTGAAAAAAATTAGATTTATGGTAATAATTTTACGGATTTTAGTTTTTTTAAAATTAGTTTTAGACTGAATTATTACCTTTATTTTTATGCATAATTCTTCAAAATTTCGATTATCTGGTGTAATTTTGACGGACATTATGACAAAAAACAATAAAGATGTTTAATGCAAACTGTTCATTTGGCCTTTTCTACCACCCTTGAGCTTTCACGAAAATATTAACAGATAGACTAGCAACAAATTTTGACGAATATCAATCAAAAGAACAAGCAGGCTTCAGAAAAAGTTTCAGTACAGTTGACCACCCATTAACCATAAAAATCCTAATAGAACGAGGAAACGAATACAACACGCCACTATATATTGCGTTTATAGACTTTGAAAACGCTTCCGATATACACAGATATAATAGCCAATATAAATGGCGAAGCAACAACATCAATCAAAATCCACGAAAGAACCAAGTCAATCCTCATAAGAAAAGATGTCAGGCAGAGTGACACAAAATCCCCTAAACTATATAACCAGGCCCTAGAAGATGTTTTTAAAAACCTAGATAAGAACTGATAAAAATTCTGAAAGAACTGGATACAGCAGCTAAAAATATAGGCTTGAGTATGAACTGCACTAAAACTAAAATTATAACAAACAGAGATGCAGATAGCGCGATCAGAATAAACCAAGATTAAATAGTAGTAGAGGAATATACATACCTGGAACAACTTATTAAACTAAAAAAAGGAAACCAAATGGCTGAAATCAAGAGACGAGTAAGATTGGCCTGAGCAGCATTTGGTAAATTAAGCTACATACTTCTCAGTACCTCAAAACGAATGTCTATAACCAATATATTCATGCTGTACTTACAAAATCAAACATGGATAAGATAACAAAAGCCCAATAATCAATGGAAAGACAAATGTTACATGTGAAGCTAACAAATAAAAAACGAAATGAATGAATGATAAGAAATAAAACAAAAGTAAGGGATGTCAGATAAGAGGCAGCAAAATTAAATTCGAAATTTCCCGGTCATAACATCAGACAGAAACACGATTGATGAAACAAATGTATTGTAAACTGGTGACCCTGGGAAAATAAAAGAAGTAGGGGAAGGATTGAAAGAAACATGCGGGAGCTAGATGGATGAACACGGCGACAGACAAAGAAGAGTGGATGATTTTAGGGGAAGCCTATATCCAAAGATGGATCGAAGAAGGCTAAATAGATAGATAGATAGATAGATAGACCACCCATTAAAGTTTGATAGGACATAATTTAAATTAGCCCCTGTATATTCTGTCAAAAATTAAGCTACTGTTAATTTTGCTCCTGTTTTTCACTTATGAGTAGAACAAATTATACTTAACTTCTCCCTCGTACCAAAAATATATTTAACTGAATAGACTGCGGTTGAATTGCTATGCACGCTGTATTAAATTTATCTAATTTAAAAAGTTTTATGGCAGAGCGCATCGCTTGACATTTTAAAGTTTTCTTTTAATATTTTAGCATAAATTAAAAGCTTTTGAGTCGCTGTATTTTGTCCGCTACGAAACTGTTTTAAAAACGATAAAACAGTAAAAGAAATTACTTTTTATTTTGCTAAAAAGTTTTAATTTGAAACTTTTTAGTTTTTAAAAAGATCAACGTTAGTCGCGCAGAAAAAGCAAATCGTTTCTAATTAAATGCAAATTAATTTATCAATTAATGAACACGCGCCTGAGTCGTTATTTTAGCCCACTGAAATTAGTTGTTCCTGTCTTAATCGACCGAAAGCCAGCATATGGTGAATCAAATATGTTAGAGCATAAATATGGGGAATACCCATGCATTCTCACACGCGATGCTTGAAGCCAGAGCCCTCATTTAATTCTTAATGTACCTTTTTCCGGTAGACACGATTTCGGTTACTGCGCATGGTGGTTTTGGAACATAATCCGCTACGTTACCACGGTCCTTAAATAAACCGGTCGTCTGGTAACTCGGTTTCATGACGGCCGTGACGTCAGAGCTACGTCACAGTTTTCCGCTGTTTATAGCGTAATTTCGTCTTCAGCCAGGAAACTTTGTACATTTTGGGTCTTGTCGTCATGTACGTAGTGTTTATACCTGTTCCGTGCTTGCTATTAATGTATTATACCCTGTTTCCACCAATGCATGCCCACCCCGATTCAAAAAACGCACGTGACGGGCCATGGATTTGCACCGGTTTTAAATGCAGCGTCACCTGATGCGTTTTTTGAATCGGGGTGGGCATGCGTTGGTGGAAACAGGGTATTTAAGACTTACTAAAAGGAATTTTAAAAAAAGATGGTTTAGTTTATATTGCAGGATTTTAGCACGAAAGCATCACAATAAGTTCCCTGAACTTGGTTGCTATACATATGAAAATTAACAAATCAACATGCATTCATATGCCATGCCATCTTGGGTGCAAAGCCTTTCTTTTGGAGGCTTAACGGGGCCTTTACCATCATGAAAAGAAAATGTTAACAAAATGGACAAATCATTCATCAAATTGCATGGTGCCAATTTTAAATTTATTAAAAGAAATATTGTGAAGCGATCCACTAAATTTATATTTGAAAAAGTTTCTATTCCATATAAATTGGCAAATTTATTTGTATTAAATATAACACCCTGTTTCCACCAATGCATGCCCACCCCGATTCAAAAAACGCATCAGGTGACGCTGCATTTAAAACCGGTGCAAATCCATGGGCCATCACGTGATGCGTTTTTTGAATCGGGGTGGGCATGCATTGGTGGAAACAGGGTATAAGAATCATATTTATAAATACCAAAAAGCAAAATGAATCCACAATGAAACGAAAGCTTGATGATACAGGGACTGATGAGAGTCGAAAAACAGTAAAAAAGTTAAAGAAAAAATATTTAGTAAATATTCTATAATTGGATAGGTTTAGTTTTTTGTTACTTGCAATATGATTTAAAAACAAAACTGATGAGGACCATTCTTAAATTATATACTGGGTGATCCAAGCTAAAAGTCCACCATATTGCTAACTTTGTTATTATTAAAAATAGAAAAAAAATTAAATTGGCTGTAACTGTAGAATTTTTTAAAATTATATTTTTGTTTTTTAAAAAAATTCGGAAATTCAATGTTCGATTTTTTTTATTTGAGCATCTTAAAGAGCATCAAAAATTCTACTAGTTTGCCAATTTAAACTTTTTTCTATCTTTAATAATAAAAAAGTTAGCAATGGTGGACACTCAACTTGGAACACCCTGTATAATGCTCAAGTAGGAGGGAAGGAATATTAGCGTTACAGTCAATGTATTTTTATTATAATTTTTCTTGAAATGCGTTAAAAAGGGGGGATCAAAAATCCTTGTGTTATGTAATTTATGAATGTTCCCTTACTGCCATTGACTTAAAGTCATTTCAATTTTCTTTCTTTTAATTCTTTTTATAAAATTTCTTAAAAAAACTCATTTTAATTACCTACTATCCACAAAAAAAATCAATATTGCAGTGCTCGGCGAAAAAAGTTAAATTAATATGAACAAGAGTGTCGAATTAACTTAAGCCTTAACCGAACCACCTATGCGTGCCCACCCCGATTCAAAAAACGCATCACGTGACGGGAGATGAATATGCACCGGTTTTAAATGCAGCGTCACCTGATGCGTTTTTGAATCGGGGTGGGCACGCATAGGTGAAAACCGGGTATTAGGAGAAGTGTTTATAATCGTGTCCTGAATCTGATATTTATAAAACTGTTGGAATTTTTATCATAAATTTTTAAATTATTTGATTTTTTAATAAATGTTGGTATTTTTACGGCATCTATCTTTATTTCTCTCATAATATAACGTATAGGTCTCTCTTTATTGATCGTGGAGCAGGCATATTGCCGCGTAATAGGCTGCCGAGTTCTTATTGGCTGGGAGTTACCAGACAACCGGTTTATTTACTGACCGTGTTACGTTACTACATTATTTGACAATTGGCAAAAATTTAGGGTTATATTGTTGAGTCAAAATTTATTAAATTGTGGATTAAAATTATAGTTTTTATAAAATTAATTATGCAGATTATTTAGTGGTATTTATAACCACGCTTAACTTTAACATCAAATTATAAAGGAAAATATTAGTACCTACTTACCTAAGGAATGACACTCCCTTATCGCAAAACACTACAAAATGTAAAAATACAACAAATATGCCATTGTTTCCAAATAAAGCTATGAGTGCTGTGGGTGTGGATTTTTTGAACATGTATTTATATTCTAACATACGAGTATTACAGCATATACCCTGGGAGGAGAGGGGGACCTAGACAAACGTATTCAAATCAGAAAACTCATAGCTTTCATAAAAATCGACTTACTAACTGCCGAGATATAAACGTTTCTTAAAAAAAAAATTATATTTTGGTAGCTAATAAACTGAATTTTTTACAAGTGACATTTGTTAAGGAAAATACTACTTCTACCTATTAGTTTTCGTAATTTTTTACTTTGACTACGTTTGTTAAGTTGATATTTCCCACTCCTTAAGGACCTATATGCTGCAGTTGACAAATGGCAAACAACCAAAACCTGAAACTAGATTGCAATAGCAACCAAAAAAAATGTGTCTAAAGTCCCCGCATAGGGGAAGGGTTACCTTATGCTGACTTTCACTCTATAAGGCTAAAAGTGGGTAGGTATTAATTTGTACACTATCGGCATCATAAAATTGGTACGTGAAAAACATAGGTATTTTTAAAATTCCATGGTTAACTACCGGATTATATTGTCGGGGACGATTTTATTTTAAATCGAACCCTTAATCGAAGGTGCAGTAGTAGATCACTTGTGTGTATAAAGTAAATATAAACAATTTTAAAAACGTTAAAAACTTTAATGAGTACAAAATAAAACTCTCTTGCAATTTACAAATTGTTACAAGACTTTTTTTATGAACTATAAAACAAACAAGACCCAAAGTATTAAAATAAAAAATTCAAAATACCATAATAACAAACTGCAAAGTATTATTCAAATAGAAAAATCGTATGTTTCTATACTGACAATTAAAATTAGAGGTCTTAGTTTAAGTTCAACAAAACTAAAATTTTTTACAAAAAAGTTTCACGGGCAAGACCTCAGAGGTAAAGGTAGCTCGGGGACGCGTTTCTGCCTCATTAGGCTTCATTCAGCCCGAGCATAACCATAAAATGAAAGGAGATGAAATGATGATGTGGATATCTGAAAAGGAATATGAAATATGGTGTTTACTAAGGAGAGACCAACTGTCAATTTGCAGCTTAGGTCAGGGTTGCCTCAGTTTTGAGGCTAATTTTGACGTCGCGACGGAGACAGATATAATCTGCTCCCAGAAAACAGCCTGAGCCCTGGATTTTTTAAATTTGAAGAAAGTTCACGAGGTAAAAAGTTTTTACAAAAAAGTTTCACGGGCAAGACCTCAGAGGTAAAGGTAGCTCGGGGAAGCGTTTCTGCCTCATTAGGCTTCATTCAGCCCGAGCATAACCATAAAATGGAAGGAGATGAAATGATGATGTGGATATCTGAAAAGGAATATGAAATATGGTGTTTACTGAGAAGAGACCAACTGTCAATTTGCAGCTTAGGTCAGGGTTGCCTCAGTTTTGAGGCTAATTTTGACGTCGCGACGAAGACAGATATAATCTGCTCCCAAAAAACAGCCTGAGCCCTGGATTTTTTAAATTTGAAGGAAGTTCACGAGGTAAAAAGTTGAGCCCTGGATTTTTTAAATTTGAAGGAAGTTCACGAGGACGAAACAGTTAACTGTCAACACTTATTAGGTGTCCATTAGTTCTTGGACCCCCGTGAGCTTAAGCGTTCGATTAGCCACAACATTTATTTGATTTGGTTTGATAAACAAATTCCGTCAGAAATGTTGTCATTAAAAGGAATATGATAGGCATAACATACATGGACCAATCAGATGTGTGGATTCGCATTGCTCTGTATGCGTGGAACAGTTCGAATAGCTCCACCGTTCTACTTTCCTGTCCGAGTTATTTCTCCTCTACCAGGAGGGCCTAGAGATGTGGAAGGAGAAAAGATAGCTTTCGACAAGTGCGCAGCCGAATTTCACGGGGACACCTTGGAAATCTGTCAGTTCCCCTAAATTCTTCTCGGATACCAGCTTATTAAATAGACTAGTCAATAAAAAAAAATATTTTTTAAACTTTTTTGCCTACTATAAGATTAAAGAGGGATAAATACTTAGTATTTTAAGAATAATCTCAATACAATCGTTAAGTATTACATTGACACAAATCACTTCTGTTTATGTAACTACACCACATGGCCTAGTGAATTCAACCGACCAATAGTTGTCTGGTCATTACGGTAGGCATCCAGTCATTTACCACGAATGGCTTAAAACAGTGGTTTTATTTTTATCGGGCGCATTATTTTCTTTGTTGTGGTGGTGAAGTTTTTATTATTGTAACAAAACAGGATTTGAATAAAAATGGTATTTTTGCCATTTAGATATTTTTAAATGTTTTTAATTAAATATTGTTTTTGACATCAACAAGCATTAACTACATGCAATACTAGGTTAAGAACAATTAAAATGTATGGCAGCGCACACCTAATTGGTCGACGCAGTTAATTCCTTTCCCTATTAACACAGGTAGTATGGTTTTCGATTGTTATTATATTGGTCGATCGTAAGAGAATAAAAACAAATAAATTCCGTCAGAAATTTTGTCATTAAAGAAAAAAAGAGTAGCATAACATGCATGAACCAATCAGATGTACGTATTTGTATTACCTTGCTTGCGTGGAGCAATCAGAAAGCATATTCGAGGAAAAGGAATAAAATTTCCATGAAAATCAAAAATAGCGCTACCGATATACTTTTGTGTGAGTGTCTCCTCTACCAGGAGAGCCCAGAGATGTGGAAGGGGAATAGTTAGCTTTTCGACAAAAGCGCAGCCGAATTTCATTGGGACATCATGGGGATTTGTCAGTTCTCCTAAATTCTTCTCCGATGCCAGCTTATTAAATAGACAAGTCACAATAAAAAAAGAAATGTTTTTACTTTTTTGCCTGCTATAAGATTACAAAAGGATAAATCACTTCTGCTTATGTAACCACACCACATGGCCTAGTCTATTAAAACCGATCAATAGTCGTCTGGACGGTAGGTATCCAGTCATTTGCCACGCATCGCATGGCTTGAAACAGTGGTTTCATTTTTGTCAGGCGCATTATTTTCTTTGTTGTGGTGGTGAAGTTTTTATTAAAGTAACAAAACAGGATTTGAATATAATTGGTATTTTTGCCATTTTCATGTTTTTAAATATTTTTAATTAAATATTGTTTTCGACATCCACAAGCATTAATTACATGCAAGACTAGGTTAAGAATAAGTAAACTTAATGCCAACGCACACCTAATTATTTGACGCAGTTAATTTCTTTCTTTGAACGATCGTAAGAAAATAAAAATTACCAAATTCCATCAGTAATGTTGTCATTAAAAGGAAAGTGATTGGCGTCATAACATACGTCGACCAACTAGATGTGTGTATTTGCATTGCTCTGCATGTGTGGAACAGTTAGGAAAAGAAATAAAATTTACACGAAAATCAAGAATAGCGTCACCATTCTACTTTCCTGCCCGAGTTATTTCTCCTCTACCAGGAGGGCCCAGAGATGTGGAAGGGGAAAAGATAGCTTTTCGACAAGTGCGCAGTCGAATTTCATGGGACACCTTGTAAATCTGTCAGTTCCTCTAAATTCTTCTCCGATACCAGCTTATTAAATAAACCAGTCACAATAAAAAATACTTTTTTTAAACTTTTTTGCCAACTATAAGATTACAAAGGGATAAATATTTGAGTTTTTAGTTATTAAAAGTATTTTAAGAATAATCTTAATACGTATTTTAAGAATATTCTTAATACAATCGTTTTTATTTAAGTCTATTAAAATCGATCGATAGTCGTCTGTTCATTACGGTAGGCACCCAGTCATTTATCACGCATGGCTTGAAACAGTGGTTAGAGTGAATAGTGCATTATTTTATTTGTTGTGATGTTGATGTTTTTCTAATAGGTAGGTATAGTTTTGCAAAGTCAGTTGAACAAAGATAAAAGCTGACCATCGGCATATCCTGTATAGAAAGTAACATGGGCGGCGGTAGTTATACTCATGAAAATTATTTTATTTAATTATGGCGTAAACTAAAGAACTAAAAATAGATAATAAAACTTTCTATTCCTACACCTACAGGAACGACACTGATTTATTTTCTAACTCTGCATACTGCCGACTAAAGGGGTCCCGAAAAGCACACCCAAAAGCAATTAAAAGCGCATCTCAAAAAAATCTGCCAATCAGGTGCCGTCTATCTACCTGTGCTCGATCGGTCGAAAAATAAATACTTTGCACATGCCTTTGTTTTCATCTAATTGCAGTCGTTAATTGTCGCTTGGAAATTGGTAAACACGGAAAAATTGTAGCACCCGTGGCATTTTTCGTGTCTTCTTGTTGGTTTCCCGATTGCGACTCTTTCCGTAAGCTTGCGTGCTTTATGTTGCGGGATGAATCATATGCATATAGTCTAAATTATACGCATTTGTAATGACGTCACCAGGTGAGAAAAAAACGTATGGCGTAGATATTTTTGCCAATCAATGTTTTTGTGATTCACAGTGACGGATACTTTACATAACCAATTACCTTCCTATTTAAATCATAGACACTACTACTAAAGATAAACAAAAATAAACAAAAATGACGTCATTACAAATGGGTATAATTTGAACTATAGATACTACGCGAAATTTGAAATAAAATTAAAAATATCAAAGAAGCCAAAATTTGCAAAAGAATTCTTGCACTAAGATTTTCCAGCCACCAAAACACGTGTCTAAACACCCTAATGGTGCAATTATGTACCACAATTTATTTTAATTCTAGTAAACTACGAAAATTTAAAAAAAAAAATCGAAAATTTTACATTCTGAAAGAACTGGATACAGCAGCTAAAAATATAGGCTTGAGTATGAACTGCACTAAAACTAAAATTATAACAAACAGAGATGCAGATAGCGCGATCAGAATAAACCAAGATTAAATAGTAGTAGAGGAATATACATACCTGGAACAACTTATTAAACTAAAAAAAGGAAACCAAATGGCTGAAATCAAGAGACGAGTAAGATTGGCCTGAGCAGCATTTGGTAAATTAAGCTACATACTTCTCAGTACCTCAAAACGAATGTCTATAACCAATATATTCATGCTGTACTTACAAAATCAAACATGGATAAGATAACAAAAGCCCAATAATCAATGGAAAGACAAATGTTACATGTGAAGCTAACAAATAAAAAACGAAATGAATGAATGATAAGAAATAAAACAAAAGTAAGGGATGTCAGATAAGAGGCAGCAAAATTAAATTCGAAATTTCCCGGTCATAACATCATACAGAAACACGATTGATGAAACAAATGTATTGTAAACTGGTGACCCTGGGAAAATAAAAGAAGTAGGGGAAGGATTGAAAGAAACATGCGGGAGCTAGATGGATGAACACGGCGACAGACAAAGAAGAGTGGATGATTTTAGGGGAAGCCTATATCCAAAGATGGATCGAAGAAGGCTAAATAGATAGATAGATAGATAGATAGACCACCCATTAAAGTTTGATAGGACATAATTTAAATTAGCCCCTGTATATTCTGTCAAAAATTAAGCTACTGTTAATTTTGCTCCTGTTTTTCACTTATGAGTAGAACAAATTATACTTAACTTCTCCCTCGTACCAAAAATATATTTAACTGAATAGACTGCGGTTGAATTGCTATGCACGCTGTATTAAATTTATCTAATTTAAAAAGTTTTATGGCAGAGCGCATCGCTTGACATTTTAAAGTTTTGTTTTAATATTTTAGCATAAATTAAAAGCTTTTGAGTCGCTGTATTTTGTCCGCTACGAAACTGTTTTAAAAACGATAAAACAGTAAAAGAAATTACTTTTTATTTTGCTAAAAAGTTTTAATTTGAAACTTTTTAGTTTTTAAAAAGATCAACGTTAGTCGCGCAGAAAAAGCAAATCGTTTCTAATTAAATGCAAATTAATTTATCAATTAATGAACACGCGCCTGAGTCGTTATTTTAGCCCACTGAAATTAGTTGTTCCTGTCTTAATCGACCGAAAGCCAGCATATGGTGAATCAAATATGTTAGAGCATAAATATGGGGAATACCCATGCATTCTCACACGCGATGCTTGAAGCCAGAGCCCTCATTAAATTCTTAATGTACCTTTTTCCGGTAGACACGATTTCGGTTACTGCGCATGGTGGTTTTGGAACATAATCCGCTACGTTACCACGGTCCTTAAATAAACCGGTCGTCTGGTAACTCGGTTTCATGACGGCCGTGACGTCAGAGCTACGTCACAGTTTTCCGCTGTTTATAGCGTAATTTCGTCTTCAGCCAGGAAACTTTGTACATTTTGGGTCTTGTCGTCATGTACGTAGTGTTTATACCTGTTCCGTGCTTGCTATTAATGTATTATACCCTGTTTCCACCAATGCATGCCCACCCCGATTCAAAAAACGCACGTGACGGGCCATGGATTTGCACCGGTTTTAAATGCAGCGTCACCTGATGCGTTTTTTGAATCGGGGTGGGCATGCGTTGGTGGAAACAGGGTATTTAAGACTTACTAAAAGGAATTTTAAAAAAAGATGGTTTAGTTTATATTGCAGGATTTTAGCACGAAAGCATCACAATAAGTTCCCTGAACTTGGTTGCTATACATATGAAAATTAACAAATCAACATGCATTCATATGCCATGCCATCTTGGGTGCAAAGCCTTTCTTTTGGAGGCTTAACGGGGCCTTTACCATCATGAAAAGAAAATGTTAACAAAATGGACAAATCATTCATCAAATTGCATGGTGCCAATTTTAAATTTATTAAAAGAAATATTGTGAAGCGATCCACTAAATTTATATTTGAAAAAGTTTCTATTCCATATAAATTGGCAAATTTATTTGTATTAAATATAACACCCTGTTTCCACCAATGCATGCCCACCCCGATTCAAAAAACGCATCAGGTGATGCGTTTTTTGAATCGGGGTGGGCATGCATTGGTGGAAACAGGGTATAAGAATCATATTTATAAATACCAAAAAGCAAAATGAATCCACAATGAAACGAAAGCTTGATGATACAGGGACTGATGAGAGTCGAAAAACAGTAAAAAAGTTAAAGAAAAAATATTTAGTAAATATTCTATAATTGGATAGGTTTAGTTTTTTGTTACTTGCAATATGATTTAAAAACAAAACTGATGAGGACCATTCTTAAATTATATACTGGGTGATCCAAGTTAAAAGTCCACCATATTGCTAACTTTGTTATTATTAAAAATAGAAAAAAAATTAAATTGGCTGTAACTGTAGAATTTTTTAAAATTATATTTTTGTTTTTTAAAAAAACTCGGAAATTCAATGTTCGATTTTTTTTATTTGAGCATCTTAAAGAGCATCAAAAATTCTACTAGTTTGCCAATTTAAACTTTTTTCTATCTTTAATAATAAAAAAGTTAGCAATGGTGGACACTCAACTTGGAACACCCTGTATAATGCTCAAGTAGGAGGGAAGGAATATTAGCGTTACAGTCAATGTATTTTTATTATAATTTTTCTTGAAATGCGTTAAAAAGGGGGGATCAAAAATCCTTGTGTTATGTAATTTATGAATGTTCCCTTACTGCCATTGACTTAAAGTCATTTCAATTTTCTTTCTTTTAATTCTTTTTATAAAATTTCTTAAAAAAACTCATTTTAATTACCTACTATCCACAAAAAAAATCAATATTGCAGTGCTCGGCGAAAAAAGTTAAATTAATATGAACAAGAGTGTCGAATTAACTTAAGCCTTAACCGAACCACCTATGTGTGCCCACCCCGATTCAAAAAACGCATCACGTGACGGGAGATGAATATGCACCGGTTTTAAATGCAGCGTCACCTGATGCGTTTTTGAATCGGGGTGGGCACGCATAGGTGAAAACCGGGTATTAGGAGAAGTGTTTATAATCGTGTCCTGAATCTGATATTTATAAAACTGTTGGAATTTTTATCATAAATTTTTAAATTATTTGATTTTTTAATAAATGTTGGAATTTTTACGGCATCTATCTTTATTTCTCTCATAATATAACGTATAGGTCTCTCTTTATTGATCGTGGAGCAGGCATATTGCCGCGTCATAGGCTGCCGAGTTCTTATTGGCTGGGAGTTACCAGACAACCGGTTTATTTACTGACCGTGTTACGTTACTACATTATTTGACAATTGGCAAAAATTTAGGGTTATATTGTTGAGTCAAAATTTATTAAATTGTGGATTAAAATTATAGTTTTTATAAAATTAATTATGCAGATTATTTAGTGGTATTTATAACCACGCTTAACTTTAATATCAAATTATAAAGGAAAATATTAGTACCTACTTACCTATGGAATGACACTCCCTTATCGCAAAACACTACAAAATGTAAAAATACAACAAATATGCCATTGTTTCCAAATAAAGCTATGAGTGCTGTGGGTGTGGATTTTTTGAACATGTATTTATATTCTAACATACGAGTATTACAGCATATACCCTGGGAGGAGAGGGGGACAACCACCTAGACAAACGTATTCAAATCAGAAAACTCATAGCTTTCATAAAAATCGACTTACTAACTGCCGAGATATAGACGTTTCTTTAAAAAAAAATTATATTTTGGTAGCTAATAAACTGAATTTTTTACAAGTGACATTTGTTAAGGAAAATACTACTTCTACCTATTAGTTTTCGTAATTTTTTACTTTGACTACGTTTGTTAAGTTGATATTTCCCACTCCTTAAGGACCTATATGCTGCAGTTGACAAATGGCAAACAACCAAAACCTGAAACTAGATTGCAATAGCAACCAAAAAAAATGTGTCTAAAGTCCCCGCATAGGGGAAGGGTTACCTTATGCTGACTTTCACTCTATAAGGCTAAAAGTGGGTAGGTATTAATTTGTACACTATCGGCATCATAAAATTGGTACGTGAAAAACATAGGTATTTTTAAAATTCCATGGTTAACTACCGGATTATATTGTCGGGGACGATTTTATTTTAAATCGAACCCTTAATCGAAGGTGCAGTAGTAGATCACTTGTGTGTATAAAGTAAATATAAACAATTTTAAAAACGTTAAAAACTTTAATGAGTACAAAATAAAACTCTCTTGCAATTTACAAATTGTTACAAGACTTTTTTTATGAACTATAAAACAAACAAGACCCAAAGTATTAAAATAAAAAATTCAAAATACCATAATAACAAACTGCAAAGTATTATTCAAATAGAAAAATCGTATGTTTCTATACTGACAATTAAAATTAGAGGTCTTAGTTTAAGTTCAACAAAACTAAAATTTTTTACAAAAAAGTTTCACGGGCAAGACCTCAGAGGTAAAGGTAGCTCGGGGACGCGTTTCTGCCTCATTAGGCTTCATTCAGCCCGAGCATAACCATAAAATGAAAGGAGATGAAATGATGATGTGGATATCTGAAAAGGAATATGAAATATGGTGTTTACTAAGGAGAGACCAACTGTCAATTTGCAGCTTAGGTCAGGGTTGCCTCAGTTTTGAGGCTAATTTTGACGTCGCGACGGAGACAGATATAATCTGCTCCCAGAAAACAGCCTGAGCCCTGGATTTTTTAAATTTGAAGAAAGTTCACGAGGTAAAAAGTTTTTACAAAAAAGTTTCACGGGCAAGACCTCAGAGGTAAAGGTAGCTCGGGGAAGCGTTTCTGCCTCATTAGGCTTCATTCAGCCCGAGCATAACCATAAAATGGAAGGAGATGAAATGATGATGTGGATATCTGAAAAGGAATATGAAATATGGTGTTTACTGAGAAGACACCAACTGTCAATTTGCAGCTTAGGTCAGGGTTGCCTCAGTTTTGAGGCTAATTTTGACGTCGCGACGAAGACAGATATAATCTGCTCCCAAAAAACAGCCTGAGCCCTGGATTTTTTAAATTTGAAGGAAGTTCACGAGGTAAAAAGTTGAGCCCTGGATTTTTTAAATTTGAAGGAAGTTCACGAGGACGAAACAGTTAACTGTCAACACTTATTAGGTGTCCATTAGTTCTTGGACCCCCGTGAGCTTAAGCGTTCGATTAGCCACAACATTTATTTGATTTGGTTTGATAAACAAATTCCGTCAGAAATGTTGTCATTAAAAGGAATATGATAGGCATAACATACATGGACCAATCAGATGTGTGGATTCGCATTGCTCTGTATGCGTGGAACAGTTCGAATAGCTCCACCGTTCTACTTTCCTGTCCGAGTTATTTCTCCTCTACCAGGAGGGCCTAGAGATGTGGAAGGAGAAAAGATAGCTTTCGACAAGTGCGCAGCCGAATTTCACGGGGACACCTTGGAAATCTGTCAGTTCCCCTAAATTCTTCTCGGATACCAGCTTATTAAATAGACTAGTCAATAAAAAAAAATATTTTTTAAACTTTTTTGCCTACTATAAGATTAAAGAGGGATAAATACTTAGTATTTTAAGAATAATCTCAATACAATCGTTAAGTATTACATTGACACAAATCACTTCTGTTTATGTAACTACACCACATGGCCTAGTGAATTCAACCGACCAATAGTTGTCTGGTCATTACGGTAGGCATCCAGTCATTTACCACGAATGGCTTAAAACAGTGGTTTTATTTTTATCGGGCGCATTATTTTCTTTGTTGTGGTGGTGAAGTTTTTATTATTGTAACAAAACAGGATTTGAATAAAAATGGTATTTTTGCCATTTAGATATTTTTAAATGTTTTTAATTAAATATTGTTTTTGACATCAACAAGCATTAACTACATGCAATACTAGGTTAAGAACAATTAAAATGTATGGCAGCGCACACCTAATTGGTCGACGCAGTTAATTCCTTTCCCTATTAACACAGGTAGTATGGTTTTCGATTGTTATTATATTGGTCGATCGTAAGAGAATAAAAACAAATAAATTCCGTCAGAAATTTTGTCATTAAAGAAAAAAAGAGTAGCATAACATGCATGAACCAATCAGATGTACGTATTTGTATTACCTTGCTTGCGTGGAGCAATCAGAAAGCATATTCGAGGAAAAGGAATAAAATTTCCATGAAAATCAAAATAGCGCTACCGATATACTTTTGTGTGAGTGTCTCCTCTACCAGGAGAGCCCAGAGATGTGGAAGGGGAATAGTTAGCTTTTCGACAAAAGCGCAGCCGAATTTCATTGGGACATCATGGGGATTTGTCAGTTCTCCTAAATTCTTCTCCGATGCCAGCTTATTAAATAGACAAGTCACAATAAAAAAAGAAATGTTTTTACTTTTTTGCCTGCTATAAGATTACAAAAGGATAAATCACTTCTGCTTATGTAACCACACCACATGGCCTAGTCTATTAAAACCGATCAATAGTCGTCTGGACGGTAGGTATCCAGTCATTTGCCACGCATCGCATGGCTTGAAACAGTGGTTTCATTTTTGTCAGGCGCATTATTTTCTTTGTTGTGGTGGTGAAGTTTTTATTAAAGTAACAAAACAGGATTTGAATATAATTGGTATTTTTGCCATTTTCATGTTTTTAAATATTTTTAATTAAATATTGTTTTCGACATCCACAAGCATTAATTACATGCAAGACTAGGTTAAGAATAAGTAAACTTAATGCCAACGCACACCTAATTATTTGACGCAGTTAATTTCTTTCTTTGAACGATCGTAAGAAAATAAAAATTACCAAATTCCATCAGTAATGTTGTCATTAAAAGGAAAGTGATTGGCGTCATAACATACGTCGACCAACTAGATGTGTGTATTTGCATTGCTCTGCATGTGTGGAACAGTTAGGAAAAGAAATAAAATTTACACGAAAATCAAGAATAGCGTCACCATTCTACTTTCCTGCCCGAGTTATTTCTCCTCTACCAGGAGGGCCCAGAGATGTGGAAGGGGAAAAGATAGCTTTTCGACAAGTGCGCAGTCGAATTTCATGGGACACCTTGTAAATCTGTCAGTTCCTCTAAATTCTTCTCCGATACCAGCTTATTAAATAAACCAGTCACAATAAAAAATACTTTTTTTAAACTTTTTTGCCAACTATAAGATTACAAAGGGAAAAATATTTGAGTTTTTAGTTATTAAAAGTATTTTAAGAATAATCTTAATACGTATTTTAAGAATATTCTTAATACAATCGTTTTTATTTAAGTCTATTAAAATCGATCGATAGTCGTCTGTTCATTACGGTAGGCACCCAGTCATTTATCACGCATTGCTTGAAACAGTGGTTACATTTTTATATAGTGCATTATTTTATTTGTTGTGATGTTGATGTTTTTCTAATAGGTAGGTATAGTTTTGCAAAGTCAGTTGAACAAAGATAAAAGCTGACCATCGGCATATCCTGTATAGAAAGTAACATGGGCGGCGGTAGTTATACTCATGAAAATTATTTTATTTAATTATGGCGTAAACTAAAGAACTAAAAATAGATAATAAAACTTTCTATTCCTACACCTACAGGAACGACACTGATTTATTTTCTAACTCTGCATACTCCGACTAAAGGGGTCCCGAAAAGCACACCCAAAAGCAATTAAAAGCGCATCTCAAAAAAATCTGCCAATCAGGTGCCGTCTATCTACCTGTGCTCGATCGGTCGAAAAATAAATACTTTGCACATGCCTTTATTTTCATCTAATTGCAGTCGTTAATTGTCGCTTGGAAATTGGTAAACACGGAAAAATTGTAGCACCCGTGGCATTTTTCGTGTCTTCTTGTTGGTTTCCCGATTGCGACTCTTTCCGCAAGCTTGCGTGCTTTATGTTGCGGGATGAATCATATGCATATAGTCTAAATTATACGCATTTGTAATGACGTCACCAGGTGAGAAAAAAACGTATGGCGTAGATATTTTTGCCAATCAATGTTTTTGTGATTCACAGTGACGGATACATTACATAACCAATTACCTTCCTATTTAAATCATAGACACTACTACTAAAGATAAACAAAAATTAACAAAAATGACGTCATTACAAATGGGTATAATTTGAACTATAGATACTACGCGAAATTTGAAATAAAATTAAAAATATCAAAGAAGCCAAAATTTGCAAAAGAATTCTTGCACTAAGATTTTCCGGCCACCAAAACACGTGTCTAAACACCCTAATGGTGCAATTATGTACCACAATTTATTTTAATTCTAGTAAACTACGAAAATTAAAAAAAAAAAATCGAAAATTTTAATTGTTCTGCTTCTGACAATGTCACAAACATAACTTAATCACCTGTCTTCGATAAGTACCGGTGGCAGTTTTAATTATCATGACGCGAGTAAGCTCATCAGCACCTGGAAGGTGGAACGACAATTGCTTAAGTGGGTTTTTTTTCTTAATAATAATGACCAAAGTGTTGACTTGTATGTCATTGAATTTCTAAGTCTAACACGTCATTGGCGTGTGTTTGGATATTCCCAACGCCACTTTCTCCAAGAGTCAGCTGGGAGTCGTTGGACAAGCTGCCAGCGAGACAAAGTGTTAAGCTTGAGATCGGAAAGATCACATTCTGGTATAGAATTTTAGGGCTCCAGCGTTAGGAAATGCCATGGTGTAAGTGGAAGGAGGTCATTTGGATCTAGATTTTGAGCATAGAACGGCTTACTATTAATTAAAGCTTCGACTTGAGACAGAAAAGTAATAAATTCGTCATATATTAGGCGTTGGTCATCTATAACGCACTTGAGGTAAGCGTTAGTGGAATTCAATCCAGCCTCGGCTAAACCGTTTAAGTGAGGACTTCCAGGGCTGACAAACTGCCACGAAATACTTAAGCTTTCACATGCTATCTTCAAGTAGATTTAAAGTAACTTATCTACGTCGACAAAGGCGGTATTGGTATCTGAGTACACGTGTGATACACTCTCAAGTCTAGAGACAATTCTTTTAAAGGATGCCAGAAAAGTATCTGTTAAAAAATCAGAAATTAATTCCAGATGTACTGCTTTGGTTGCAGCGCAAACGCATATAAGAATATAGCCTTTATAAAGTTTGGCAGGTCTGAGTCTTGAGATTGAGATACAAAATGGTCCACAATAGTCCACGTCAATATGTGAGAATGGTTTCAACTAAAAAATCCTTTGAGGAGGTAAATCTCCCATGAATTGAACAGCAGGTTTTGGATGAAGTCGAGCAGGTGGCACCAAAAATTGTTGCCTTAGCAGATAATGTAGAGTTTTGAGACCTGGATGAAAGGGTTTTGATTGCGTATATTCCATAATAATTATTACAGTAAGCCGGTGTGAACGTAGCAAGAGCAAAGGATGCTTAGCAGAAAGGGAAAGTTCGGTTGCATGCTTCATGGGACCACCTACTCGGAGACAGTCTTGTTGGTCTAGAAATAATAACCGAACCGAACCTACTAGAACCATGGAATTCTGAAGTTCCTTTTCCGTAACTAAATGATCTGAATAATTATTTTTCGAAAATGGTCTAAGCGTATAGGGAATAATATGTTGTATTTTTTTGAGGAAAGAATGGTTATTAAAGAAAGGAAGAATGGTTATTAAAGAGAAGATTAATCTCAAATGTCTTGCGCTCTTTCAAATCATCACTGTCGCAAAGATTTGGACATTAAAACCCATTAGACCATTCCTCTCGCGAAAGACTAAGAAAGGATGGGCCTTTCCACCGCATGTCATATTGACCAAATTGTTTAGGTGTTAGTCCACGAAAAGCGAAATCCGCTGGATTATCAGCAGATGGAGTTTCTTGGATTTTAAAAACACGATTTGCGACGAATGTAATCCACCGATGGGGAGAACCAGATAGCCAACGCAAGACCACTTTTGAGTCAGACCTCGCCCAAATTTCATTAAACAACAAAGTTTCGGTATAACTTCGGCGCCCAAGAGTTTCAGTCTTAGGAGGCTAACAGTTTTAGTGGTGCATTTGGTTATATTTTACCAGAAGATGCTTCAATACGAAGGTAAACTGTGGTTACATAACCAACCGTTGAAGCGTCAGAAAATCCGTGTAATTCAATGCGAGTCGGTTTGTCTATTGTAAGACGTCTAGCCAAGTGAAGATTATAAAATTCAGGAAGCTCCATGCGAAACTGATTCGAAGTATTTATGATATGGACAGGCGGAAGAGAGTCCCACTCTATCTTTTCTTTTCATAAATCTTGCAACAGATGTTTTGCCAGTAAGGACACTGGAGAACAGGAACCTAACGAGTTAAATATTTTCATTATTTGAGATAGGATTCCACGCTTAGTGCAAGACTTATCGTCACGTATAAGAAGATATATATTTAAATCTGCCACTGAGTTCCATTGGAGAACCAGTACCTTGACACAATTAGGCTCTGCTTTAACGAAAGCAATGCACATTTGTGTTTCAGTCTCTTCAAGGTATATAATTTATTAATATTTACAAGAGCTGTAACTTAAGTTTTTAAAACTTTTAAAAGTATATTTCTCCAAAACTAATAAACGAAACAATCCCAATGGATATGTTTTTAAAATCAGAAAGAAAAAATCTATAAAACCCTAAAATAATATACATGGAATTTTTCCATCGACCTGTCATGGTTTGGCATTTAGAATTTTTTTTGACATTCTAACACAAAGATGCTTAAACTTCGTAAAAAATTCTGACACTTATGTTTATATTATATTTTAATGTCTATTCAAATAATTGTTTTAGATATGGTGTAAAAATATACCGGAAAACCCTGTACATAATCCTTTATAGAAAATAAAAATTTGTAAATATTGTTACAAATTTAAGTTATTTAAATTTTATAGTAAGAATTTATTTAGGTTTAGTGTAGTATTAGGTTGACGTATTTTATGGTTGTATTCTTAATCTAGGTTTTAGTTGCGTTATCTGTGACAAACTGGTATGTGAACGGTCCGGTTCTAGAAAAGAGCGGAATGATTCCGAGTCGAAAAAGGATGGAAAATTCTCGAATAGTGGGCAGACCCTCATATATAGGGCCGGACGTCGTGCATCGAGTCAGTCAGAGATAACCAATGGTAGTGATCGCTAGATGTTAACGCGAAGTTAATAGGCGTATTAAAGTAGTGAATTATTAGCAAGTTATTAGTAAGTTTAAGTGCGTGTTTTTGTACATAATTTGTCGGAATAAATTGACGTATCGATTTCAACAATTGCGAGTTTTAATTTGTCGTTGTGAACCTGTAACAATTGGTGTCAGAAGTGAGATTAAAAGAAATAAATAGTGCAAAGACTATCCTTACATAGTACCACCGGCTAAGACAATTGGACAGAAAAACAGAAAGTGATTTTTCCAGAATATTCGAAGAAGTTCGATATTGATTTATTCAAAAACCAAAAGAGATATTTAAGAATCGACTTCGATATTAGCTTAGTTAGTTAAAAAGTAAGAATTAGAAAGAATTTCTAGAATATTCCATCACTTTCTACGACGCTCTATTCGAAAACCAGAAGAAATATCCAAAAAGCGACTTTGACATTAGCTTAGTAATTTCAAAAGTAAGAACTAAAAAGAATTTCTAGAAGATTCCATAACATTCTACGACGTTCTATTCAAAAACTAGAAGAGATATACAAATACCGATTTCGAAATTAGTTTAGTTATTTCAAAAGTAAGAATTAGAAAGAATTTCTAGAAGATTCCATAACATTCTACGACGTTCTATTCAAAAACTAGAAGAGATATACAAATACCGACTTCGACAGTAGCTTAGTTATTTCAAAAGTAAGAATTACCAAGATTTTCTAGAATATTCCAAAACATTCTACGACGTTCTATTCGAGAACCAGAAGAGATATACAAAACCCGACTTCTACATTAGCTAAGTTATTTTAATATTTAAATAGTGAGAATTAAAAAGAATTTCTAGAATATTTCATAACATTCTACGACGATCTATTCGAGAACCAAAAGAGATAATCAAAAAGTGGCTTCTACATTTGCCTAGTAGCAGAAAGAGTGACATTTACTAGTATATTCCAGAACATTCCATTAGGTCCTATTTAAGAATCAGAGGAGATATTGAAAAAAAAAAAACAAAACCGACTACGACATTAGCTTTATAGACCAAAAAAAATAAACATTTTAAGTGATTTATCAGGAAGTTGATGCTTACTAGACAAGGATCGGCAAAGATGGAAGATCTAACTAAAATGATGCAGGCTCTAGCAGCTCAAATGGCCAAAAACCAGAACGATATAAGACAGACCATTGAACAAAACCAAAACGATATGAAACAGACATTTGAGGAAAGATTAGATGGCATTCAAGAAAACTTCGATCAAATAAAGAGCAACTTCGAGCAGCTTAGAGGAGAGTTCAAGGCAGCAACCGAAGATCTTAAGGAAGAAATAACTCAGAGAATTCAGAATGTAGAAGAAAAAGTACAAAACAAATTGCAGAATGTAGAAGAAACGTTACAGAACAAATTGCAGAATGTTGAAGAAAAAGTTGAGACCAAGCTACAGAATGTAAGAGAAGAAGTTTTTCAAACAGTGGAAGAAAAGCTCCAGGATGTGTCAAAACAGCTTATACAGCTTCAGAAAGAACATAACAAAATAAAAGCTCAGGGATGTGTTGTGAATTCCAACCAAAACATTAAGCCTCCAAATTTTGACGGTACGTCCTCCTGGTCCACCTACAAACAACAATTTAAAGCTGCCGCCGCTGCAAATGGTTGGGACGAGGACGAAAAATGCTAGAGCGTTGTTAGTAGCTCTACGGGAACCTGCACTCGGACTTTTACGTTCCATTCCAGTCGAACAAAAACAGAATTATAACGCTTTAGTGGCAGCGCTAGAAAGAAGGTATGGAAACGAACACTTGCGAAATTTACATTGGTCAGAATTAAATGTTCGTCAACAAAGAGCAGGGGAGTCATTACAAGAGTATGAAGCGGATATCAGGAGGCTGATGTACTTGGCTTACCCAGAAATGCCAGAAAATTACAGAGATCCCTTCACGGTAGAACGCTTTATTAACGGCTTGCGAGACACGGACTTAGCAAAATTACTACGTCGAGAACGCTTCCATAACAGCAGTGAAGTGTTGATTCGAGCCCTTGAAATTGAATCATCAAATAATATGTCCAGGCCAAAAGTAAGAGGTGTTTCAATTCAGGAGGGAGAAGAAATGAGCACTGGAGATGAGGTCAACTTAAAAACGCTAAACCAACTGTTTCAATCACTGATAGAGAAGATTGATTCTTTGAAAGAAAGTAGACGCTCCCCTCCAAATGAAAAGTGTTTCAGATGCGGACGTACAGGGCATATTCAACGCGATTGTCGTGTCCAAATGAGGTCTCGCTCACCATCTAGTGGGACAGAGTACCGAAGAAGAGATCAGGAAAACTAAAACTGGTCAACGCAGAGGGGCGGGTGTTGGCTAATGGAAATTTAGCCCCCAAAATTTACGCTATCAAGAGCATAAAACATACTGCTGACAGTCTTAACATCGACGGACTTATTAATGGAAGAAAAGTTAATATAACAGTAGACACTGGTGCTGCCATATCATTGCTTAAGTTCAAAATTGCAACGAGATATAAAATTCGACCAACAGACCAACAGAAAAGAAAATAACACTTAAGACTGTGACTGGAGAATCCGCCGACGTGTTGGGGCAGACAGACATAGACCTACAGCTGGGGAGGTTGAAGATTCGCCACTCGGTATTAGTTGCAGACATAGAAGACGAATTTATTTTGGGAATGGACCTGATATGTAAACATGGATTTGCGTTTGATAATAAACTTAATACCCTAAGATTTGGGAACGAAGAGTTCATTTTGTCAAATAGTCACATCAATAAAGAACCAATAAAGGTGGTGGCAGTATGCACAACAAGACTAGTCGGTAACAGTGAGACCATAATTTTTGGGAGGATAGAAAGTAAAACATCAAGCTGCGTCAGACTCATAAGCCAACAAAACACACCCAACACCTACCTCGCTGCAAAATCACTAGTTAAAACCGATAAAGACATCCCGATTAGAGTCGCCAATATTTTCCCAAATAGTGTCAAACTTAATAAGGGGGAGGTGGTAGCATTATTTGAACCAGTACAGAAAGTAACAAGATGTGAAGAGCCAACTTCCGAGGATACAAGCAAGTTACCAATGGAGGTACTTCAGCAATTTGAGTCAACTTGGCAACATCTCACTCCAGAAGAATTTAGTAAAGCGAGAGAGTTTATAGAAGAACAAAGTAATATCTTCGAAACAAGGAGTAGTTCGGGACGCACAAACCTCATTCAACATGCTATCAACACTGGCGATGCCCAACCGATAAGACAGCCCCCAAGAAGACTACCAATAGCCAAGCAAGAAGAAGTTCACAATCTCATTAATAAAATGCTCAGCGACGGTGTTATTGAAGAGTCATCAAGTCCTTGGTCATCTCCTGTGGTGTTGGTCACTAAAAAGGATGGAAGTACTAGATTTTGTGTCGACTACAGGAAACTTAACGATGTGACCAAAAAAGATAGTTACCCACCGCCAAGAATAGACGACACATTAACAACGTTGGCAGGATCATATTGGTTTTCTACTCTTGACCTGAAAAGTGGGTATTGGCAAGTAGGAATCTTTGAAAGAGATAAAGAGAAGACTGCATTCTCTGCTGGAAGTGGACTTTATCAGTTTAATATGATGCCATTTAGCCTGTGCAATGCCCCAGCTACATTTGAAAGACTAATGGAAGTCGTTCTACGAGGCCTTACTTGGAAAACCTGCCTAGTCTATTTGGATGATGTCATAGTAATGGGGAAATCATTTCAAGATCATCTAGATAACTTACGAGAAGTATTGTCAAGAATCAGGAACGCAAATCTTAAATTGAACTCAAAGAAATGTTTTCTGTTCCAAGAAAAAATTGAGTTCCTGGGTCACGTCGTTTCCCGAGAAGGCATCCATACCGACGAAAAGAAGTTACAAGCAATAAAAGAATGGCCTCAACCTCGTGACAAACATGAATTGAGAAGCTTTTTGGGTCTGTGTACATACTACAGACGACTTGTAGAAGGATTCGCCAAAATAGCGTCTCCATTACATAGGATTACAGAAGATAAAGCTTCTTACAAATGGAATACCGAATGTGACCAAGCATTTAGAAGACTAAAAGCAGCATTATGTTCTAGTCCGATTCTTGCATATCCCATTCCAAAAGGAAAATTCATATTAGATACTAATGCGAGCAACGATGGCATAGGAGCAGTACTCTCCCAAGTACAAGATGGAGAAGAACGGGTCATCGAATTTTTCAGCAAGAAGCTATCCAAACTAGAGAGAAATTATTGTGTTACTAGAAAGGAGCTCCTAGCCATAGTTAAATCCGTAGATCACTTTCACAAATATCTCTACGGACAAGAGTTTCTGATTAGAACGGATCATGCTGCGTTACAGTGGCTCATGAAAATGAAACAACCTGAGGGGCAAGTCGCGAGATGGATAGAAAAGCTACAACAATACCATTATCAAATTAAGCACCGAGCGGGAAGGGTGCATAATAATGCAGATGCATTGTCCAGAAGACATTGCCCTGAAGATTGTAAACATTGCAGGAGAATTGACCAGAAAGAAGGAATTAACTACGTGCGTCAGATAAAATTAGAACCAGATGAAGAATGGATGTCGGCTTCAATTAGAACCACACAACTTGACGACAAAGATGTAGGACCTATCTTGCGATTGAAAGAAGAGAACAAGCCACGATCATCATGGCAAGATATCGCAAGCCAAGGGGTGATATTCAAATCACTGTGGGCACAATGGGATTCACTGATAGTAGAAGAAAACATCCTTAAACGTGCCTGGGAAAGTGCCGATGGCCTTACTGTGATTTATCAGGTAGTGGTTCCTAGGAGCATGGTAGACAATATAATGGCCGAATGCCATGGTGGAAAATCAGGCGCGCACTTAGCAACCGATTTTATTGGGTCAATTACTTTCAAGATGTGAAAAACTGGTGCCGCCGATGTTCGACTTGTGCAGCCAGCTAAGGTCCCAAAACAAGGTCCAGAGGTCAAATGAAACAATATAACGTAGGTCTGCCATTCGAACGCATTGCTATTGATGTGGCCGGACCATTTCCAGAAACTAAAAAGGGCAACAAATACATCCTTGTTGTCATGGATTACTTTAGCAAATGGCCAGAAGTTTTTGCTTTGCCTAACCAAGAGGCCGCTACAGTTGCAGAAGTTCTGGTAAATGATGTTTTCAGCCGATTTGGCATTCCTTTGGAACTACATTCAGATCAAGGAAGAAACTTTGAATCAAAGCTCTTCCAGAATCTCTGTGACCTTTTAGGAATACATAAAACACGGACTACTGCTTTACATCCGCAGTCAGATGGCATGGTTGAAAGATTTAATAAAACAATAGAAGAACATCTTTGCAAAGTTTTTGATGAGCACCAAACAGATTGGGACCAATATATTCCATTGTTTTTGATGGCCTATAGAACCGCCATTCACAATACGACAGGAGCTACTCCATCTAGTATCCTGTTTGGTAGAGAACTGCGTTTACCATGTGATATCATGTTTGGTTCAACTGAAGAAGAACACTTAGAGGTTAATGACTATGTCGAACGTTTAAGGCAAAAGCTGCACGATATCCATGAAGTGGTTAGAGAGCGAATAGAAATAGCCAGTGACCGCATGAAAGCGAGGTATGACCTGAAAGCAAACTCTTCAGGGTTCAAAGAGAATGATCAAGTCTGGCTATACAATCCTCAACGCAAGAAAGGAAGATCACCCAAGTTGACACCACTATGGGAAGGGCCTTATAAAGTTGTTAAGAGAATTAATGATGTAGTCTACCGAATCCAGAAAAGTCCGAAGTCCAAGATGAAAGTTGTTCATCTAGACAGACTAAAACCTTACCTGGGAAATGTTGATCGAGACGATCAAACCTGAAGAGGAGGATAGTGTTACAAATTTAAGTTATTTAAATTTTATAGTTAGAATTTATTTAGGTTTAGTGTAGTATTAGGTTGACGTATTTTATGGTTGTATTCTTAATCTAGGTTTTAGTTGCGTTATCTGTGACAAACTGGTATGTGAACGGTCCGGTTCTAGAAAAGGGCGGAATGATTCCGAGTCGAACAAGGATGGAAAATTCTCGAATAGTGGGCAGACCCTCATATATAGGGCCGGACGTCGTGCATCGAGTCAGTCAGAGATAACCAATGGTAGTGATCACTAGATGTTAACACGAAGTTAATAGGCGTATTAAAGTAGAGAATTATTAGCAAGTTATTAGTAAGTTTAAGTGCGTGTTTTTGTACATAATTTGTCGGAATAAATTGACGTATCGTTTGCAACAATTGCGAGTTTTAATTTGTCGTTGTGAACCCGTAACAATATTTTCTGTAGATCAGATTTTCAAAATCACTTATAGTGGAAATTAAAACGTTATTGAAAAGGACCAATAAGTTAGCCTAACTAAAACGTATATTTGTTGCAGCTATCATTTTGTACAACAATCGTCGCAATAAAGTAGCAAACGTTAAAACCCGAGAGAAAAGGCTTGGAATATAAATAAGCAGCTGCCACATAGAGTAATACCGGGCTCTTTATAGTGATTTGTTGGGCCAATGGTTTCGCCTTTTTACTGTGTGCATTTACTTCCTTTGCAAAGTTATAAGCAATACTTATTTTTTTTTTGCTTACGCTCGGGCCACAACGCGTCGTTAAAACGACTCAAAAATTGGATTAATATTATATTTTGTAGTATGTGTGTCAACGAGGTTATTATCGCATGAGAGTAAAAACACAAACCAAGCCGGAGCGTGAGACGAGGCTTGTAATCAATACATAGTATCGTTGTTTGATGGAGATTACCATCAAACAACGGTAGTATTAAAGCAACATGGGACTTTTTTGTTGTCGCTAATGTCAAAAACTGATAAACCAATTGCAATGAAATTTGGCATACATGTTATTATTCTCCCTGGTTAAAGTAAAGTAATCTTTTTTAGGCAACGACGCGCGACGCGTGGATGTCGGGCTAACTGGCAAAGGCGGCTTCCTAATGTATTTTTTTTGAAACCTGTGGTGACATAAATTTTTATAATAGGTTTCATAGTACGTTCATTTAGAAGTGTTTTACAATAATAATGTTTTATAGTTATTTTACTTAAAATTATAAACGGGCAAAACTTGAATATTTATAAAATTGGCTAGTTGTATTACCGTCGAAAATATTATAAAACTTTCCTAGACATGTTTTATAAATTGGTCTTAAAATTATTTCAATCAACTCGTTATTAAAAATCTAGGGATACAGTAACAAAACAGTAATAAATTGGTGTTTGAAATACTTATATCTACTTTCTTGTAAAGTTCTTAGAATTAGCTTAAATAGGTAGGATGTTTCATTTCCCAGATTTTTATTTAATCAAATTAAATTATGTCAATAGTAAACTAATAAGAGAAAACAACACTGTCTCAAGCTCTGAGAAAATAGAGATATATCAGCTCTATAAAGAGTGTGCAAAAAATTGCTTATCAAATTGGAATTTTCTTTAATACTACGTTATCCAAAAAAATATTTTTGCAGAGAAGTTTTGCTTGTCCTAAAACTTATTTGACACCAAACAGATCAAAGTTGCTATGCACAGTATACAGGGTAGAACAGAAAACATATATTTTGCATAAGAGTAAAGAGATAGTATCTATAGAGGTAGGAAAAAATTGTACAAAAAAATGTGTTTAAAATTAAAAGTTATGTGCAGATAGGAATTTTTGCCTTTCTATGATGACTTCGACAATTTTGAAATTTTTCGAGAATTTTTTAAGGATTTTTCTATTCTGCATAATAAGCATATTGCAAATGTATTCTTGGCTGTCACCCATGGCAACAAGTATGATTTTTTTTTCAGTTTGAAAATGTATAACTAAATTTATTTTTAACGTATTTTTAAATAAAAATTGACTTGAACAATCAAGAAACGGTAGCAGTAGTGCTAATTGTAGAAGATACTTTCTAATAACGCTGCTCCAGAATTTCATTATTATTATCTCGAAAGAGCAAAAATCTTCCATGTAAGTGTTGCTTCTGTTATGCAGAATTTTAGAAAATGCAATATCAAATTTTTTTAACAACCTGAACAGCAGAGAAGAGATGAAGAAAATTTTGATGAAAAAGAGAAGAAATCCATAAACAAAGCATTAGACAATGCATTAGACAAATAATAATATATAATTTGGTAAACTTATCACGTCCTTGCAATTCAACTACAGGTAAATTTAGTGGGAATAAGGACACTGTTGTTCTGGTAAATATACGTTTTAATCCATCGGTAACGTTTCGACAATGGTTTTTGTCTTCATCAGACTAAAAAGGTTACAACTCATTAGTAAGATAATATAAAATACGGCACATTAATACATCACCAATTAAAAATTATTATTCTTTTCCCAATAAATAACATTTAAAATTACCTTACTAACAATATATTATTTTTTTTTCCTAAATATTTTTTATTATTTTTATATAAAAAAATAATTATGGTCTATTTTTCTTCTTTATATATATATATATATATATATATATATATATATATATATAGATATATATTGATGCACGCGCCTTTGTCACCTCAGCGTTAAGGATATGACGACCTGACCTCACCTATTTCAAGTGGTGTTACATATATGAGGGGAACTTCCTTTACCAGAATTTTAAAAGAGGGGTTAAGATTTTTTTATTAAATATTTGACAAATACGTGCAATACGTTCGGACCTCAGGTCAATATACAACCTTTGGATATGTGCTATATCCTGCCACCTCAGGCACTGTTGCCGGTTTTATTGAGGTGATAACGTATGACGTATATCTACCCTAACCTATAAGCAACGTATTAGCTTTATCTGACTAAATTTATATATTACATACAAGGTAACAACGTTTCACTTTTATTTAGGGACACTTTAGGAAATATTACAACTTTAAAACGTTGCAAAAGTTTGTAAGACAAGATTAATGGTGGCAGCGTACTGTCTTTATATAAAAAACCGTACCTTTATACTTTCATTATAGAAAAACGGGCTGTTATTTTTTTTTTGAAATTGTGATCTCAGAAATGTTGCATAGCTTAAAAGTCCTAAATACAATTTTTGTTGGAAAATGGTTTACTTACTGTCAAAAATTCTACATATAAATCCGATAAACAAATAAAAGGGAAGTGTCAAAAATACAGTTTTTGGAATGCTAATAAATTTAATAGCTTATATTAATTTGTATATTTTTTGGTTTGCAATGATTATGACATGATGGATATGACAGAATTTTGAATATTTTTTAATTTATCCGTGAAAGTAAATTGAATAAAAAAGGAGTTGTAATAGTTAGTTAAACCGTTTAAAACAGAAAAAAACATATGCAGGATATTGTGTTTGCCCACGCCATAGCCCAATGCGCATATTATAAATCTAGTAATAACCACCAGCAACCAAAAGGCTCAAATGTCACGTGAGGTCAGAATTTGTAAATTACATTCTTTATCATTTAATTTCCTAGAAAGTCATAATAAAATTATAATTTTTATTCGCTATATTGCAAATGCATCACCCTGTATATACAGCTTATTATTAATATTTTCCTGCACCTTGTGAGAGGTTAATGTAATGAAAAATTTGCATAGTTTCCTATTATCCTGCTTTGCAAAATTGCCAAATCTTGACAGCAACTTTCTTCAGTTTATAGTATTTGTAGTTACATATTTTTTCAAAACGAATTTCTCTGAGTTCATTTTAGGTTATTTAAAGTTGTACTAAAGTATTAAATTCTTATTTAAGTATACTAATAATTTCGAGTTGGCTTAGGATTACTTATACGTAATCCTGGTTCAACTCGTATTATTAGTGCACTCCAACAGGAATTTAAAACCAATATAACTCAAAAACGACCTATAGTTCAAAAGATAATATGAAAAATATTATGCAACTTTACATTATCCCCTGAAAAATGCCACGGAAATATAAAAATTGACTGTATTTAAATGCAAATTTCTGAAATAAAATAAACGGATCCATGACGGATCTGATACCTTTCTAGCTAGCCTAGTAGAACACTTCCCGTTCTCAGTTTTTTTGTACATATCTCAGAAACGAAGGCTTTTATGAAGTTTCAAGGTATTACACAAATTATTATGATAAAGGTGCTCCATTATATTTCCAAAGCCGCATATTGTTAAAATGCTCCGTTAAAAAGTTCGCATTTAGAAAAAAAATTAATTGTCAAAAAACTATCAAGCATTAGTGGATTTGGACCAAAATCTATTCAGCTCGTTACAATGTCAAACACTATTTCACCTAAACATTTCATGAAAATGGGTTCAGCGGTTTAGGAGCTATCGTGTTACGGACAGAGATACACGCAGTCAGACGTCACAACGATATTGCTCAGATAGCTTCAAACACACCCAAATAACGCAGTTTCGGGGTTATCTCAATTTTTTTTTCTAAAAAAAAATCTATTTTCAAAACAACTTGCTTTGCTGCGATTTTCACTATTGTTTTGTCGCTTAAAATGCAAAGCTTAGTAGGAGTAAGTTTTTTCTTCTCTTGAAATAGCTGAATTCCTCCAAAGACATTGAATATAAGTTACGGCCAGGGACGTAGCTGCTATAGTGGTTCTTCTTATTGAAGAAAAAAGCTAAATAGCGCGTGACAAAACATCGCAAATTAAATCAAAGTGATTTTTTTGTTTATGCTAGCCTGACCAGGTTAAAAACACTAAAAACGCGTATTTTTGTCCGATTAATTTAACGTTAATTCTTTAGGTGTTTTAAGAATTGGCTATGTTGGCGCAAATTAAGTAAAAAAGTCGCATCCTTATTCTTTCAAATTCGAATAAAACCCTAGTAATATGACATTTGTTTTTTTTGCTAAATCCGTTTTGGTTCAAACTTATGGAGGTATTTTTAAGTAAAAAACTGGAAATAGTAAAGTATCTTTTTAACATGTTTGTTGACTCATTTTTTTAATTTAAAATTGGCTAAGTAAGTTAGTCAAAGATTTATCATTATTAAAAACCGGATTTTCTTAATAAAAAAATTTTTTAATCCGAGGCGTTTTTAAAAGTTTTTAAATTGACACACATATCTATAAAACGTTCTTTGCCACCACAAAAAGAATTACTTATAAATTGCTGCCCTCCATACCTACACAACGGTAAATATTGGCTTCAATTTTCTTTTATTTATAACACTTTTTTTGGACATCGTATTTTATAGTCGAAGCAAATTAGGCGTAAAAATGACGACTAGTTGAACAAATTTATAAGGATTTGACAGTTTGGTTGTGAACTCCTAGTAGGAAACCTAAGGTGCAAAACCGAGGAAAAAATGTCAAAAATAATAACCAAAATATAGAAAATCAATGTCAGGCTTTGCTTCCTATAAAGCTTGCACTTACGATAGGTGTCCCTAAGGAAACCCCTTCTACCCTAGAATTAATCTCCTCACCAAACTGAACCTCACGACGATTTACTGCGTTTATCTCACAAACCGTAACTTTTTATATTCTTCATCAAATTTCTTATATATGATTCAAGTTTCAAGATTTATTCCACACATTTTAAATGTAAATACAGAAATTCTAACATTTTTATAATAAATTTTTTAATTCTTTTATTAGTGCTGAAAGCGAAAAATTTAATCCTGTAGTGCTTTTACCTACAAACAAAAGATAGAATACAAGAAAAAATTAAGTAAATAAAAATAGCTTATTAAAATTTTAAAAACTTAAAGAACATTGACTAAGTAACTACTGTTTATTACTTAATTTTTAAACTAATAATTTTAATTATAATACTAAACTTTTCCTGTCAAAAACAAACTCTTTACATATACTATAAATAAAGAAATAAATCTTTATTATTTTTTACAGACACATACACACACACACACACATGCATTCACATAAACCCATATGCTATAGGTATAGGTACAGGTCAAATTACTTTGATAACTAGTGGACAGTGGTTTAATTATATAATAGATTCTTATGTACAGTAGGTCCGTAAAGTCTGGAATCACCCATTATTGCTGATTTAGAGACCGTTGATTGGATGACATGTTTGTTATTAAATAAATGACGTACTTTATGATTACTTTTAACTCTATTTGACCAATTAGGGTGCTAAAAAAAACTTATTTCATACAAATGTCTTTTATTAAGTGTTTAGGTATGGAGATACCTTAACAAAAATGTACCACATTTGTAATGACCTATCAAAGCCAAATGTGAAAAAAAATACCGGGTGTCCTATTTAAAGAAACATAAGTTTATGTCATAGCTTTTTCTGGAACATCATGTATAATTAACCATAGCCTTTTCTAACTCGTATTTTAAATCTTTATTTGATATCCAAGCTTTTTTCTAAAAAGCTTGCAACTTTTTTAAAAAATTCGTGATTCTACACTTTACGGACACACTGTATAAGTAGGCATAATAAAGGGTTTTGAAAAAATAGAATGATTAAAATCGGAAAATACAAACTCTTTTGATTTTTTGACAAATGATTTAAAACATAGCATCTTTATTGAAATTCATTATAAATCTTTGCCCCAAGCAAAATAAATATCCTTTGTGTATGGGATAGGTTTGAATAAAACATAAAATAATACGGATTTTTTTTTGTGATCTTTAAAAATAGCCCCATAATTGGGACGTCAATGGAGTTTTCTACAATAAACTTTATTATGCATTTTCTCTAAAGTACTTAGTATTTAGAAAATTGGATAAAACCTAATTATTTCAGTTTATTTTGCTTATAATATAGAAAGAAATATATGGAGGGGATATCTTTAACACTTTGTGGTTTGTATCCTAGCAAGAATATTACACATGCAACTAATTGATACTTTTTGTAGAATATCTATCAATCTTTGTTTAATGTCATTACAATCATTCTCAAAAATGAGTAGTTTTTAAGTTAAAGGCCACCAAAAAAAGGAAATTGTGCAAATTCAAAAATGACGACAAAATGGTTGATATCATACCTCGAAAACTATTGCTCTAACAAAAACACTTTTTAGCATTTTCGTATAAAATTTAGTTTCAAACTCTTTTACAAACACCAAGGGATTTTAGAAAAACAGAATTTGTGCGCCATTTTTTAAAAAAAACTTCCTTGAATATTATGGACAGTCAACCCTATAATTGTGCCAAGTTTCGGACCTTTTACACTAAAACCGCATTTTATGTCTCTAATGATTAAACTACTTAACTAATTTTAAGTCTAAAGCCCATGGCACAGGGTTGAATAGCTGTCGCAAATATTTAATGTATTACAAAAGCAATCAATCAACCGTCGAAAACTACCAGAATAATCAAAGAAATGTAAGAAGACTAACAAAATTAGTTCAATTATTTCAATAAGATAAAAAATACAATAATAATCGTCTACAAAGCCCCTTCTAAAATATCAGACCCGAGACGTTTCCGAGAATTCGATTAAACATTCCAAGGGTAAAAAGCAGGTAATATCTGAAATTACATACAACAAAGAAACCCGTCTCTAAAATCTAAACCACAAGGTTGCCAAATTTCTGAGGTCGCTGCGACGCGGTCTTAACACGCAAAATACCTTTTATACCACCGAGGTGACTTAGTAGACCGTTTAGTTTCAGTAAAAGCGCCGCTAGCGCCACCGGTAGATACGTGAACTACACGGCCAAAAAGTAGCTATATATACCATTTTGTGACCTCAGAACAAAATTTTGCACACAGCTTGCTGAGTGTGTCAGGAGTCATC
The DNA here is from genome assembly GCA_963576565.1 of Aspidapion aeneum. Classification (NCBI taxonomy): domain Eukaryota; kingdom Metazoa; phylum Arthropoda; class Insecta; order Coleoptera; family Brentidae; genus Aspidapion; species Aspidapion aeneum. The sequence goes on along the minus strand of OY755038.1, from coordinate 180,618,003 downwards.
CCTGAAATTTTTATTGAAAAACGTTGACACCTCAAAAAAGTGAGGTGACAACGTTATATATGAGGTGACAGCGTAGTTTATATACTTTATTTTGAGGTGGCTACGTACCCTTTATCAATATATATATATATATATATATATATATATATATATATATATATATATATATATATAAAATTTTATACAAAGGTTCAAAAAATTTTGTCACTATAGTAACTAATGGGTGGCTCAATAAAATACGCACAATGATATCAATCAGCTATTCATATAAAAACAATAATAATAAATAAAACCTGTAACAAGCCATAATACCATGTAGAAAATAACAACAATGTACACATTATAGTGACACCTATGTTAAAATTTACAACAAAATTAACAAGGACTGTTGAAATAAATATATTTAAAATTCCGTACTCACCCTTCAGAGTAGATCGTACATTGGAACAACAAAAAACAAGAATTCAAGCACATCAGGAAAACAAACGGCACAAAATTAAAAACGAAACCCAACATTAATCTGCTAATTATTTATATTTTCTTTTGTTTTGTTTATCAGACAGGTTATATTATCGGTGGCAAAATTATATAAAAAAAAGAAGAAAAACAAACCATAAATATTTCTTTGTATAAATAAATAAAAACATCAGTTACATATACATTAAAAGGGAAAAAATTATTTAGGAAAAAAAAATTATATATTGTTAATAAGGTCATTTTAAATGTTATTTATTGGGAAAAGAATAATAATTTTTAATTGGTGATGTACTAATGTGCCGTATTTTATATTATCTTACTAATGAGTTGTAACCTTTTCAGTCTGATGATGACAAAAACCATTGTCGAAACGTTACCGATGGATTAAAACGTATATTTACCAGAACAAGAGTGTCCTTATTCCCACTAAATTTACCTGTAATAATATATAATCAAAGTCCGGGAGAATATAACCAACATGTTTACAAGAAAAATACTAAAAAAGCACAAACTCAGACCTTTTAAGTCAAAAATTATTCACACTTTAATGGAAAGATACTTGAATCAGCGCTTAATTTTTTTTGCATGGTTTTAGGATATTTAAAAAATAAATGAGGTTTTTTTGAAAAAAAATTGTTTTACTGATGGAGCAGCATTTACAATAGACGGGATATTTAGCTCTCAAAATTCTCTGTATTTTTTATTTAGTATTCTGAAATGGTTTATGTTTGGTGTGAGATAAAACGCAACAGGTTACCTGTACCATACTTTTTTAAAAATAATACATATTATTATCAATGAAGAATTCGAAAATGTTCTGGATGAGATGCCGCTTGAAGAAAGATACCAGACCATTTTTTAATTACGTGGCGCCTCCATGCACGTGTAAGAGTTCTCCTAATAAATAGATTGATAGGGCTGAAGAACATTATTCATATATTAGCTCACACTACTAATATACTATAATAGTGGTGTATGGGTGTGAGCTATGGTGATCCTAATTTTTTCGAGAAAAAAAAGTTGCTTTGATTTAAAAATTTATATATCTTTGCGTTTCAGATGATTTTGGAACATTTTTGTCGCGCCATCTGTCTGTCTGTCTGTCTGTATGTCTGTCTGTAACGACCAACCCGCATAATTGAAAAACCGCTTGCCCGATTTTAATAAAATTTGGTACCTGGGCTGGGTCTTTGGTCGGGATGGTCCCATTTAAAAATGAACAAAATGGGTGGGGGTATATTTCAAAAATTAGAGTTTATGTGAAAATATAGCGTGTATGATATCAAACGAAAGGTAATGGAGTCTGGAGTTAAACAAAGTAAATTTTAGTTTAAAAAAAAGGATGGGGGTAGTTTTCAAAAATTAGAGTTTAAGTGAAAATATGTCGTGTGTGATATCAAACGAAAGGTAATTGAGTCTGTAGTTAAACAAAAAACATTTTAGTTTTAAAAAAAGGGTGGGGGTAGTTTTCAAAAATTAGAGTTAAAGTCAAAATATGGCTTGTGTAGTATCAAATGAAAGGCAATTGATTCTGGAGTTGGATAAAATATATTTCAGTTTTTAGCTATATTTGCTCACACGTACACTATAACTAGAGTACCTAGTGTGAGCTTAGAAACCCATGTATTGACAGAGTATTTTTTATTAACCTCTCGATTTTTTCCTGTGGGGATTTCTAAAGGAAAAGGTGTACAAAACTCGCCTGCGAGATGCGGATGAACTTAAACAAAGAATAAGAGAAGGCTGTCAATCTGTTACGTCTGCTATGCTGAAAAACGTTACAGCAAATATGAGGGCGCGCCATGAAGTGCATTAAGCCTCCCAGAAGGTCATTTTCAAAAGTAGATTAATTTAAATTTGTTAGTTTCAAATATGAATGTTTTTGTTGATTTTTATTTTAATTGTAATAAAAATATCTAACTTTTTCAAAATTTATTTTTATGAGAGGCTAATATTTTACATCTTAAAATTACGCATACATCATCCAACTGACAACGAAATCAAACTTGCTGTGTTGTTTATTATGCAAAATAGAAAAATCCTTGAAAAAAATCTCAAAAAATTTCAAAATTTGCAAAGTCGTCATAAGAAGTTAAAAATTCGTATCTGCACATAACTTTTAATTCTAAACAACTTTTTTTCGTACAATTTTTTCCTATTTCTTCAAATAAGCTCGCTTTACTCTTATGCAAAATATGTGTCTTATGTTCTATCTGTTTGATGTTAAATAAGTTTTAGGACAAGCAAAACTTTTTTGCAGAAATAATTTTTTGATTAACGTAGTATAATAGAAAGTCACCATCTGTTAAGTAAATTTTTGCATACACTGTATAAGCACATTCCAAATAAATTAGCAAAATTTACCCAGAACAGCTTTATTTTTATTTATCCATTTAAATTAGTCATATCTTCAAAAAAAAATTGCTTAAAAACTTATCTTGCATGGGAAAATCAATTTAAGAACTCTATGGAAAAAAATTATATGGTTACTAATTTAAATTAATTTTTATTGTTAATCAAGTTTTAAAGAGTGGAAATCATTTTTAATCGCTTTTGAATATTTACAAATTAGAAGATCACTTTTTTACAAAAAATACTATTTTGTTTTCTTACGTAGTTTTTCTCCAATAACCTACGAAAAACTGCAACAATATTTAAAAAAGACACGAAATCATTAAAAAAAGTAAAAGGTACCTACGTTTCTTGTGGAGATTAAAGCATATAGGTTACTCAGGTTTGAAATAGGCCGCTTTTAGCTCTAGCTTGCCTAGTTGCGATACAATATTGTGTGATTCAATTTCTATGGTGAAGATCTGGCATTTGATGCAGAACCATTCTGCACCCCCCCAAAAAGAGTGCGTGGGTGTTTTTTAAAAAAATTAAAACTTGGGTTAGTTTCACCTTGATTTTTTTTTAATTCACCAGTTTTCAGCAATCTCGTACATAATTAAACCATTTACCCTATATAGGGGACCAGCAACGCCCCAAGTAAATATAGAAACTTTTTAATTTTTTTAAAACTTCTTGCAAAAATGTCATTGAGGAATAAATGCTGATAAAACTTCTAATGCCCGTTAAAAATTACAGGATCTTAGCTGTACACCGAAAAACAACAACCCTACAGGGTGTCTAATTAGGGGTAGTTTCTCAAAAGTAAAGTGATTTTTGTCATTAAATATAAATAAGTTCTTTTATGAAACCTGTGTAAACCAATCTTATGGAGATTAAAACTGCCTACAAAAAATCTATGTTTTTGTTATATTAAACACAGATTTCTGCTTTAGGCCTCGGATGCTTCGGTCACTCAAAAAATCGGCTGCAAACCAACAAAATTGTGCGTAAATATAAGTGTTGCTCCTAGTCGTGCTAATGAATGTAGCTAGGTAGTTCTTTCGTACATTAATGATTTAAAAATTTTACGTGCTATAAAAAATTCTAAAATCAATTTTAACATATCTCAAATTGGTTATCCAGAGATCTGGGTTTAATATAACAAAAACATAGATTTTTCCTCAAGTCACAAATTGAAGCCATCCTACAAATTTAAACTAAGAAGCTATGTGGTATATTTTTTGTAGACAGTTTCAATCTGTACTGGTTTTTTTTAAACTTTTAAGAACCCACCCCTAATTCGACACCCTGTAGAAGTGTTATTGATATTGATATGTGACACATCATCTTAAATCTCTGATCCTGTACCTTTAAGCGCGCCGCCAAATTTTATCAGCATCGATTTTCCAAGGCTGTTTTTTTTATAAATTAAAAACAAAATTAAAAAATCACGCTTCTAGATTTATTTTGGGAAGTAGATTGATTAATTATATATGAAAATATTGAGAATATGCTGATAAAACTTCTAATGCCCGTTAAAAATTACACTAGCTGTACACCGAAAAACAACAACCCTACAGGGTGTCTAATTAGGGGTAGTTTCTCAAAAGTAAAGTGATTTTTGTCATTAAATATAAATAAGTTCTTTTATGAAACCTGTGTAAACCAATCTTATGGAGATTAAAACTGCCTACAAAAAATCTATGTTTTTGTTATATTAAACACAGATTTCTGCTTTAGGCCTCGGATGCTTCGGTCACTCAAAAAATCGGCTGCACACCAACAAAATTGTGCGTAAATATAAGTGTTGCTCCTAGTCGTGCTAATGTATGTAGCTAGGTAGTTCTTTCGTACATTAATGATTTAAAAATTTTACGTGCTATAAAAAACTCTAAAATCAATTTTAACATATCTCAAATTGGTTATCCAGAGATCTGGGTTTAATATAACAAAAATATAGATTTTTCCTCAAGTCACAAATTGAAGCCACCCTGGACAACTACAAATTTAAACTAAGAAGCTAAGTGGTATATTTTTTGTAGACAGTTTCAATCTGTACTGGTTTTTTTTAACTTTTAAGAACCCACCCCTAATTCGACACCCCGTAGAAGTGTTATTGATATTGTTATGTGACACATCATCTTAAATCTCTGATCCTGTACCTTTAAGCGCGCCGCCAAATTTTATCAGCATCAATTTTCCAAGGCTGTTTTTTTTATAAATTAAAAACAAAATTAAAAAATCACGCTTCTAGATTTATTTTGGGAAGTAGATTGATTAATTATATACGAAAATATTGAAAAATAGAAGGTTCATTCAACTAACTCAAGTTTTCATTTTTCATTTTTTGAAAAACGCAACCTCCCACCCTTCTGGAGGGTGTCTGCTTCTGCACCACAATTCGTATTTAGGATTTTTTCTCAACATTTTGGTGTATGCCGCAATAGTGTGTTACAAATAGGCAAGCAACAAATCATCTCAAAACTAAGTAAGTATTAAATTTTTTATCATAATTTAAATGTTCCAAACACTCTTTTGAACGACTGTCCTCTATTCGCGCTGAAGCGAACACCGTCTTTCAGTTTGTTGTAAAAACTTTAGTTTTTGTAACTGGTTTATAAATCCTTTGGTAGTCCACACTTGCTATATTGGTATACAAAAACAACGTAAAGGGCAATAATCTTTAAAGAATGTCTTTAATTTAAATTGCGTTTTATGCTCTGGAATAGAGTCACGAACTATACAATTAGAACATTTTTGAGTAAAAATTCTTGATTGTCTTAGAATTTATGGCCGCCAAAATCTAATTAGTCAGTAAAGAAGCTCTTTCAGGTGATTTTAAAACTGATTATAGAGATATTGTTACGTAGTAATATCTCATAACTATTTAATATTCCATACAATTATATTTTTTATTTTTTGGAGGGATGTTCTTAGTACCATTTTATAAAATAATTCTGATAGAAAAAAACGGAATATATAAAATTGGTAAATAAAAGCGTTTATTAAGTATCATTGTTATATAGAAATTGTTGCTTATAAATTGGTGTTAACGAAAAGTTATTAATTATCACTAACACCAAATAATAAATCTTAAGTTGGTTTAAAAAGGTGCTGTATTATTATGAGAATCTACTTATAGAGAAAAATGCTCATTGCGTAGTAATATGATAAAAATAATACAAATACAATTGTATCTTGGCTTTATTTACCACCCTTATAATATCTATGTTTAACTTCTTAAGATAGATTAGAAGATATTTCTAAGTCATCATATTTTTATAATCAATTTACTGCATTGCATGCGCGAATGCACGATCAAACTGCATTTTTTATTCAAATTCAGTGCTGTTAAGAAAAACATTTAATCAAATTCCTGTCCGTGGCGCACCCAGGAATATGTCCTAGAGGGATTCGGTTCAAATTTAGGTGGATCCCGAGGCCCCCCCTGGGTGCGCTAATGTCCTGTTATAACAGAACTGAGTGCGGTAATAGCATATTTCCTAAAAAATGTGGAAAGTGACACTTTCTCGCAGAATTTTTACAAACAAGGGATTTATTTGCTCCAATTAAAATAAGTAATTTTCTCGACTTGAAAATTCAACGACTTCATAAAAGATATGAAGGTGTCTTCATGCAAGCGAGTCTTTTTCTAGGTTAGCCAATATAATTTTCTTGCAATAAAACAAATGTTTTATAATGAGAGATGATTTGTCTTCAGTGAATGCAAAATTCCAAGAGAATAATTATTACAATCTTAAAGTGGATATCTGGGGGCACGGCACTGCCCCGCCAAGTTCGCGCAAACTGCTGTACCATCTTTTCTTGAAATATTTCAGCTCATATTTAACCTATCTAAAACTCTCTCGAAATGAGCTTTGAAACTCAAATTTTGCGCAGTCGTAAATACCCTAAAATTTATTTCTCTCCCCTATAAATGTAAATTATGTAAAAGTAAAATTGCCACTTCCGGAAACGCTAGAGACCTGAGCTTTGAAAGACTAATAGAAACTATGATAAAACTATGTAAAAAAATTTAAAAACACCAAAATTTTAATTTACTTCTCTCCCTTATATATGTAAAGGTATGTAAAAGTAACATTGCCCACTTCCAGAAACGCTAGAGAGCTGACCTTTAAATGGCTGATAGGACATTGTTCCGCATATTTTACTACTTTAAAACTTAAATAATATTCAAATCCTTTAAAAAAATAGTGAAATCGTAACAAAAACATTTTATGTAAAAAAAAGCCAAGTACGCGAAAATGGTATTCCGTAAAAAGAATTGAGATAAAAGTAAAGCCAAGTTCTCCAATACAAATTCAAAATGGAAGGTTCTAACTATCAATGACTTCAAATGACTCTTTGGCACAGTGCTAAATTGACCATAAAGAAGTTTGGCTGTAATAGCAAAGTTTAAAAAAGCATTTTCAAATTAGCACGAACCTTTTATTTTGAAATATTTGTTGGAGAACTTGGCTTTACTTTTATCTCATTTCTTTTTACGGAATACCATACGGTAAAAAAATTTGTCTACAATTAAAACACGGTCTTTTCTTGAATAAATTGTTTCATCTTAAAAAAAAATTGAATTAAAATTATTAATTCTTTTTAGTTTAATTTTGAAATAACACTTTATTTTTCTTCTTTAATTGTTTTGTTTCAGTATACTCCATTTTATAACAAAGCAAATTGTCTTCATATAAGCAATATTTTGCTTCCAGAGAAACGGTGCCTTAGATTAATTCAGTTCTAATTTAAAATAAAACAATTTCTGTTTCACATTAAAATAAAGAGGCAAGACATTTTTTGTACAATATCAAGAAAATATTCTCTTAGTGAATAGGAAAGCACAACTTATTTTACTTCAAAGCAATTTGCAATTATTTAATTTTTGCGTACTTGGCTTTTTTACATGAAATTTTTTTGTTATGATAGATTTTATAAAAAAATAAGTTGTTTTTTGAAACGATGCAATTTGTATTGATGTGTACAACTAAAGTATTAAGAGGTTACTTCTTATAACATTTTATTAATGTCTTTTACATATTTCGAAGACCAGATCAGCAGTCTGTCCATGCGATAATCAAGCCATTTGTAAACAAAGTCTGCCAAAACTCAAACCAAAGCATAGTTATGTTGATTCGGAAAGCGTATTTGACCACACATAACTAAACTGAAAAGTTTTCGACTGTAGCGGATGCAATTTCGGCCTAGAAGCAGCCTTGGAGAAAACTAATAATGGAGCATTATCTTTTATAATTGCTTAGTGAGGTTTTTAAAAAATAACTTTTAAGCCACTGTTTCTAGCGCAAAACTAATATGTACTTACTGGTCTTAAAAACAACGGAGATCCCACTTATATACAGTGTGGTTCGAGGTACTGCAAAAATAAGGAGGGATGTGTCGAATTGACAAGGCAGAAATAAAACAACAACGATAATAAAATAAGTACCTACCTAGGTAAATAATAAAATATAGCAAGCGCATGCAGTGAGAAGCAGCCTCGATTCATGGCGGGCGCGCTGATTGGTCAATAGTATATTAGACTTATTCCTTAATATACGACATCCTGCCTCACAGCCCACCCCCCCCCCCCCCAGGAGCGTAGACCTTCCCCCCAAGACATATTTCTAAGTGCGCCATTGACTTGCGCATGGTATTATGTGAACCGTGGCCGACCGGCTTAGCACGTTGGTTCGTGCATATGGCTGCAGTGCTTGCTATACGACTGGACCGACCTCGCGTAGGCTGGGCGCGCTGCGTATCTTGTGGGTTCGAGTCCCACCTCGGCATGTAGTTGTTTTTGTAACGTCCTAACAAGACATATTTCGGCAAAAATTTGGCTAAAAAAGACTGGGCGATTAATCCTAGCTATGGATGGAAAGTCCCAGTATAAAATAATTGGATCCATGACAGATCCTTAACCGACTGGCACCAGTGATATTGCGGGGAGTTAAACTAGCCATGCGAATAAAATGCCTATTATAAAAAAGTTTAATTCATCTGCAACTTAGCTAAAACTTGCGGTTTAACTACATATACAGGTGTCCCACCGAAAACTGACAATGGCCTATATCTTAAAAGCGATAATCGATAAAAAGAAAGAAGACTTTGTTTAGAGGGTTGGAAGGGGGAATCAAAACAAGGTACTTTCCAGCTCTTTCCAAACCAACCCACGGCGGCAGCCATTCTAACTTAAAAATTTTAAATGGCACTATAGGTCATATGCTCCTTTGTTTGAAATATTTTTAAAATTCCTTGGCAACATTGATATCTTTTTAAAAATATATCCATGTTTCTGAGATATTCACATTTAAAAAATTTATTTAAGTTTTGATTATATTTTAGTAAAACTCCAAAAAAGCGGGGATTGAGAACATCAGCTGCGTCACCACAAGAATCTCAGGGATAGTAAAAGTTAGACCATCACCAGGCCCTCATCCCAACATACATTTAAAGTTGTAACGACGAAACCCCAACTGGAAAGAATTTCTTAAAAGTAACCGCAACATACTCTCGCTACGTCTCAGTATATCTACCATACAGCGACGTGTTATTTCCCTAAGTGGGGAACCAATTTCTGGTTATAACTACTTGGCCAAGTGCTGAAGTCACTGTAGTAACAACTACACTACTACCTCGTAGTCAGGTATCTACTACGTGGTAGAGGCCGTTTTTTTTCCGTAGTGGCATAAAAGTAAGGATGTAGTTGCAAATAATATAATCGTTTCTTTTTGGTAGAATTATTACACAATTTGGTGAACACTACAGTAAACAAACTGGCTAAGTTTTTTAGTTTGGTTATGGCTATAATATGTATAATATTATCTAAAATTGAGAAAATTTACTAGCAGAGGACCAATTATCAACTGCGACGCAAATTTTTATGTGATAAATGCATCATATTTATTGCAAAAAACCGACGCGCCTGTAAAATTTAATCGTTTTCTGGTATCTGATGGAATTTTTTTGTTGTGGTTTTTGAGGTTATGTTTTCCTAATCTGCAGGTAACTCCAACGAATGGTGTTTAATTCAATTAATTTGTTTATAAAATAGTATATCTCCTTAATATGGGCTCAAGAAACAAAAATAAAAATATTAAATTTTCTACTTACAAAAAAAAACATTTTGTCCCAAATAATGTTCCCTAATAGTCAAAAGGGTAACTCGAAAGTGAGCCTAAGTTGCAGCAACGTAATACGAACCACTTTTATGGTAGTGTTCCCTTTTAGTTTTAGATAGCACACTCGAATTTCTACTCTTCTGTCGCGACAACGTATTAGTCCCCAGCTTCCGCCACTATAAAAACACCTTCACAGTAGCAGTTCGCGATAAGCAATATCACTACCCTTAAGTTATTGGGGTGAGGCCAATTGTCATTTTTGTCAACAACAATGCCTAATCCTGGTTTTTGATTCGGTGTTCTGTGTTCGGTAGCATCGTGGTTTTGTGAATTTGTAAGTTTTCATGTGAATGATGAAAATGCGTCTCGTATGCGTAAAATATGAATCTGTATTATTGCCTCTTATTACAGGTTTATTTACACATTCTAGTATACATTTTGTACTTTCGGGGGCGCCACTTACGCGGGATACTTTACAAAAACCAATGCAAGTATTATATTACGAAAATTTATTGTGATTTATTTTACTAGAAACTGATCAAGCAAGGTCCATATTCTAGAAAGTGTTATCAAGGAGCTAAAAGAACGTAGTCATATACATAAAATCAACTTTTTTTTATAAATTCAAGTAAATAATATTTTGTTTCAAACCAGGGGTGAAATTAAAGAACGACAAATTACTACTACTAAAAAATTAATTACCTCGGCCGGGACTCAAATCCGGAACCTTTGGCTCTGTACGCCAACGCCCTATCAATTTGCGTACATATCCTACGGTTCCTAGTTCCAGTCACGGCGGACGCACAGAAAACTTTTGTTTTTATGATTTTTTGTTCTTTAATTTCACCATTTTCATCCCTGGTTTGGAATTGTTATTTACGGTTTTGAGTAAAACCTTGCATTATTGCACTTTGCTAAATTGTTTTTTGTTATTGTTTGTCCTATTTCCCATACTGTATATTATTAAGAAATATTTTTTAAATGTTTAAAACGAGACAAAATACGGAAATGGTATATGGTACTTATGATGCTTCATTGCGAAAATGGTCTACCTGAAAATAAATGCTGTGGGGACAAAAAGACCGAGTTGAACACTTTTTTTTATGTTTTCTTTCTTTTTATTCTGATTTTAAGATTTGTTGCTATAACTAAAAAAAGTAGAGGTTGAACATTTCTAGATTGGTTGGAAATCCATTAAAACCTACTTATTTATAAAAGGAGCCACAAAAGTAGGGTTAAGAATGAGGGCGACCAAGATGCGACTGCAAAAAGTCTACGTTTCCAAAGTAGAAGAAGGAGGTAGTATCTACTTTAAAAGATCGACATAAAAAAAGTGAAAGTATTTACGGCTTTCCCGTTGTTGCAAAAAGTTATTTTCTCTACATTATTAAATCCGATGTTTCTATGATAACACCAACTTTTGTGGTAACAATTAAAGTTATAATGTAGTTGTCGGATACACTTGTTTGCGACTTCAACGAAGCTTAACTTTCTAGTGGTAATTAAGTAACATAGAAAAGTCACGGCGACTACGAAATAACGACTAAAAAGAAAGTAACATTTTGGCAACGTCCTATCGTGGTAGGGAAGTCTATCAGAATAGACTATCAAGTAACAACCCTAAGAAGTAGTTTACAGGGTCGTTTTTACGAAGTCCCTACTTTTTCGTGATACTAGATAGTAGACAGAACTTTTAAAAAAAATTGTGTGTGCTTAAAACCACACGGCAGAAGTGTAAACTTCAACAAGGCGAAATTAATAATACTGGCCCATAACATATTCTGCAAAGCGGACCGAACCGAACTCTTCTGTGTACTGGCCTTCATCTGCATCATCATATCGCTCGCTGAATGTTTCTCACAGTTAATCGAATCGAGCCGATTTCACCCGAATGAGCGTCGCATAGCCGAGCCTGATGGCTCAGTTCAATTTACTACCCACAAAAACTGCTAAACGCGCCTAACTAAGTTTACACTTCAAAAAGTGCCGAATTTTTATTAGGATCACCACATTTCTACCATAAGATAGTAGCAAAGTCTTTGATGCGTGTAGCCGCTACTATAGATATTAGTTGGGATGACTCGATGCGGCATCGGCAGGCGGAGCTTAACATAAATCGAAAGAGGGTTCAGGGTCGGCATTTTACGTCTACTTTTATCTTCACCTGACCAATTAATATGTCTCTTTCTAAGCGGACTTTCCTATTGACAGCAGCTTGGGTTCAGCAGGACTTGAATTAGTAACAGAACCGTCCGCAAACTCCTATTTGCGTTCCAGCTACACGTTGTACTAAAAGTTTGTATTGTAAGTGCATTGTATTGCGCGCGCATTAGGATTTTTGTACTCTTTGTACTGTTTCATAGCCGATGATCAGCTGGAGCAGCGCACAGAAGACCACGGTTCGGTCCGCTTTGCAGACAGTCAATATGTTATGGAGCAGCGCTAGTAAAACTATTACCAACAGAGTAGGTTCGGTTCAAAAAAATTAGGATGATCAAGTTACCTATATTAGTATCATTCTAATTCTTAAAGACTGATGGCGAATTTTTTGGGAAAATAGTGCAGTACTTGTCCGCCACTAGTGCAATTTTCTCATCCTTTTGGGAAAACTAGCGCACTTTTTTGTATTCTTTTGAGCAACTGACAAGCACAGTGTTACACTCAGTGTACATTTTTGGCTACGGGTTCTCCGAGCTCGTATTGCACTAGTGCATTTTCATATTCTCTTAACTGCATAGGGTCAATTTTTTGACAATACCAAAACAGTGCCAGTGGACCACGAGTGGCGCAATAATTTTCTGAAAAGAATTTGCTATTAAAGTTATTTCAGTATAATTTTCCATAGATTAAAAAATTTATTTGTATGATTTGCTTATGCGCTGCTTTACTATGTGCGCTGTTTTACAGTGTACGCTTTTTCCTTTGCGCCCTTTTTTGATCAGGGCTGTGTGGGATTTTTCCTCTGCTAATATTTTCTTTTTGCCTTATCGTGATGTCCGCTTTCCCCCCCTTCCCCCAGACTTTTACGAACGTTTCACGTAGGGCGGATGATCCGCGAGGTCCATTGGTTTCGTTATTTCGACTGAGTGATATTAGGCGAACATGTTATAGTGCAGACGCTGTAGGTAGTAGAGTATGCAAAATATGAGAACCGCAGTTTGACAATTGATTGTAGCCATCTTTGTAGCTGATAAAAGGTCATAGTTTAACGATCTGAATGTTGCCAAGCCAGGTTTTGGTCCAGTTTTTTTTATCCCCCCTTCTCTTATAGTCGTCTTCGAATTTCTGATAATTTAACTAAGTTGACGCCTTAAATCCACAATGAAGGAGAAATGAGTGAAAAATGTGTAAAATCCAACTAAAAATAAAATTATATTAGCTTGTTAAATTTAAGCTGCAAAAACCTCCAAAAATCCCCCAGATCCCCCAAAACCGGAGATTTTGAGATCTTCTTCAAATTTTCTCAAAAATTAAGCTTCTTAAGGAAAAATATGTAATAACCTTTATTATAATTACTATTAATTATTTAATCGATAAATTAAGCTATATATTAAGAAATAAAAAATATCCTCAGTACCTCAAAACCAAAGTGTATAACCAATGTATCCTTCCTGTACTTACCTATGGATCCCAGACCTGGACACTTACAAAATCAAACATGGATAAGGTAACAAAACCCCAAAGATCAATGGAAAGAAAAATGTTACACGTAAAGCTAACAAATAGAAAAAGGAATGAATGGATAAGAAATAAAACAAAAGTAAGAGATGTCAGAGGAGATGTCATAATATCAGACAGAAAGACGATCGATGGAACAAATGTATTGTAAACTGGAGACCTTGGGAAAATAAAAAAAAGGAGGGGAAGACCCCAAATGAGATGCGCGGACGATTTGAAAAAACATGCGGGAACTAGATGGATGAACACGGCGACAGACAGAGAAGATATTGGGGGAGGCCTATGTCCAAAGATGGATTGAAGAATAGATAATAGATAGAACCTTTATTATAGACAATAACCTTTCCTTTTTAAAAGTGTATTACTTAGTGGGGTACGGCCAATGACAAACTCTTCAGCGGCGTCCGTTTATTGAGGTGAAGTAAAAAAATAAACATGTTTATTACATGATTTACCCGATTTTCTTGAAAACTAAGCTCTTTGTCAAAAATTGTGTCCTATAGTTGATTATAGACAATAAAATTTCCTTTAAAATGAGATAGAACAACATAAGGTTGTTTTTATTTATATCAATTTTAAGGTCGTCCGTAAATTCCATCAATTGTGAAAAATCACTAAATTTACTAATTTTTTTGCAAATTTTGTCTAATTTTCTCAAAAACTAAGCTTTTTGAGAAAAAAATTACTTCATACTTTATTGTAGAAAATAAAAGCTCTTTTTAAATGTCAGACTAATACCAAACTTTCCAGCGGCGTCCGTTTGTTGAGAAAATGTAAAAAAATTAAAAAAACCACATGTTTGTCACATGTTTTACCCGATTATCAAACCAAGCCCTCTTTCAAAAATTATGCGTCATAGTCGATTGTAGACAATGACATTTTCTTTTAAATGCTGTCACGAAGTAAAATTTAGTTCTAAATCAAAACTTCACAGGCGTCTTACCAAACAAATTAATTTTGTTACAGGGTTTATCCAATACTGAGGAAATTGAATAAAGCCTGTCACAAAATTAATTTGTTTGGTGATTTGTAAAAATTGATTTTATTTACGGACGCCTGTGAAGTTTCAATCTGAAGATAAATCATGCTTTGTGGTACAACTTTTGAAAGAGGGCTTACATTTTCTCAATAAACATACGCTGATGGAGAGTTTTGTATTAGTCTGATTAAACTAGCTTGTACACTGTACAAAGTCGTATATAAGAAAAGGGCCTGGGGAGCCCGGGCCCCCCCGAATTCTAGATTTTTTTAGATATTTTACACATATTTCAATAATACAAACATTAAAGAGAATAAAATGCGGCCTCATGGGGTCTCGGCCCCATTCCCCCCCCAAAACTGTTTCGGGCCCACCCCGAAACTTTTTTCTATATACGCCACTGCACTGTTGAAAAGGGAATTTCATTTTCTTCAATAAAGTGTAAAATAATTTTTTCCCAAAAAGCTTAATTTTTGAGATAATTGGATAATAAAAAAAGTAAAAAAATTAGTAAGTTTAGTGATTTTTCAAAATTGATGTAATTTATGGATGATGACTAAATTGTTATAAATAGAACTAATCTTCCTACTAAACACAAAAACATAACATAACGTTAGGTTGGATGTTAGTTCTAACGTCATATTCATAGTGAAAAAGAAGCTTAATAACCCGTTTTCTGACGTTAGAAAATAATCTTATGTTTTTATAACGTTTTTTTAAAGTGTTTTTCAAACGTTAAATAAATATTGATTCTTAACAGTGAAAAGGAAATATTTTTCTAACATTGAAAAATAAATGTTTTTTAACACTGAAAAAATATATTTTTTTCAAATATCTCTAAAGATAAGGTAACTTAAATAATGTAAATAAAATTTTTCTAGTTTGGAAACGCAGAGCAGCAAGAGTCCGTTGAGGTTTTCGTGAACTCGACACTCAGTAAAGGAAATTCGGATCCGTAGCTTCTGAAAATAAAATTTTAAATTATATGTAACCAATAATTTTGTAGTAAGTGCCTCGCTCTCGTTCTCATTAATGCTCAAATGAATACAAGGCAAACAATATTCAACGGAATGCTCATTTAAAATTCGCACTCTGATCGGATGGGGTCCCGTGCCGAGGCATTCGCTCGGTCCCGCTGCGAGGCTTGCGAATTCTGCCTCAAATGAATACGCGGCTTAAGGTCCGGCGGCTAATCATTCGCGGTGAATTGTGGCATTACCTGTCTGATTAACTGTAACGTAGGTATGCGATATTCCATACAAAACAATTTTTTTACTTTTGTTTAGTTTTCTTATCTAATTTTGTGATGCTTCATTTAAATCATCAACTATACCATCTTTTCCACACAACTGGTGTATATTATAATATTCGTATCCAAATATGTATTTACTATCATTATTAATAATTGTGCTTTTAATTTGCCATGTTTGTTTCTACAAAGGGTAAATATTTTAACCAAAATTGCACAAAGCGTATCTGCTACCGACTCGTATGAACTCGCAGCGAAAAGCAACTAAATGGCGATGGCCCGTTCTGGTAGTGGAACTATGCAGCAGCGCCCTCTATAGTATAATATTTTTTAATGTTTAAGAAACAAAAGGTTTTTCATATAGCTTAGATTCAACGTTAGAAATGAGATCTAGGAAAAACACTATAAAAATAACCATATATTGATGGTATTATTTTTAATGTTAATAAAATTATGGTTTTTTAAATATTGGTTTCTTAACGTTATTAAGAAATATATTTTTGGTAATGCTCTTACATGAAATTTTCCTTAGGATTTTCAACATGTTTTTTTAATGTCAAAAGTTGACTTCATTTTTAACACAAATTTGTGCTAGAAAAAAAACATTTTTTTTTAACATTTATTTAACGTTTTTTACGATTTTGTGCTTAGTGGGTTGCCTTGTTATACACCATTTAAAAGGAAATTTTATTGTCTACAATCAACTATAGGACACAATTTTTGATAGGGAGCTCAGTTTTCAAGAAAATTGGGTAAAACATGTAAGAAACAATTTCTTTTTAAAACATTTTTACATCACCTCAATAAACGGACGCCACTGGAGAGTGTGTTAGTAGTCGTACCCCACTGACTTGTATATCGTTAAAAAGGAAATTTTATTGTCTACAATTAGGGCCTGTCCTTAAATTACGTAACGCTCTAGGGGGGAGGGGGTTTGACCACGCGTTACACTCAATGTTTTTTTAATCTGTTTTTTTCTTGAAAATGCGTAACGAGGGGGGGCCAAAAATCCTGAATTTTTGCATTACGTAATTTAAAGACGTTCCCTTAAGGTAACTACATATTTTTTCTAAGAAGCTAAATTTTTAAGAAAATTTGAAGAAAACCTGAAAATTTCACGTTTTGGTGGGTCTGGGGGGTTTTTGTAGATAAAATTTTAAAAACTAATATAATTTTATTTTTAAGTGAGATTTTATACATTTTTAATTCATGTCTGTGTCATTCTGGCTTTAGGGCCCCAACTTATTTAAATTTTCACAAAACACGAATATAGGAGAAGGGGGGATAAAAAAAGTTGGACCAAAATCTGGCTTGGCAACATCTAAATCGTTAATCTGTGACCTATTGTCAGCTAGAATCCATTGTCAAACTGCGGTCCTTACATTTTGTATACTCAACTACCTACAGCACCTGCACTATTACACAATTTAAATTATTGGCCCGTGCGGATCATCCGTTGCGCACGTTCGTACTATATTTTACAAATTTTTAGTTGTTTAAATGTATTTACCTGATTTGTAATTATACAGGATAGAGAGCTATTTTACTTATTTCTTAACAAATATATACATCCAAGAATTTGCAATAACCTAGCAGAGTAATGTTTGCTTATGTTCTGGCAATTAGTGTTAATTACCGGTAATTTGAGCACTATATTATGTTATACTGCTGCAGATAATATCTTAAAGTAAGTAAACATATAAAGTACGAAAACCTTTATAGGTAAAAAAAAACTCCACTATATTCTTTAGGTATTGTTTCAGGTATTATTTCGAACATGTTTTGTTTAACAAAAGAGACTCTCCATTTTTACTGTGTGTGTGTTTTTTTCTGTCCGCAACACGATAGATAGCTTCTAAATTGCTGAACCGATTTTCATAAAATTTTCAGGTAAAATAGTGTTCGACACTCTAACGAGCTGATTAGATTTTGGTCAAAATTCATTAATGCTATTGACAGTTTTTTAACAATTAAAATTTTTTAAAAATACTAACTTTTTAACGGAGCATCGCATCAATATGCGGTTTTCAGAATACAACTTAGTAAGAGCTTTAGTTTCCGAGATATTTACAAAAAACTGTTTTGAAGGCTGATTATCATAGCTTCACTTGAAGTGTGCTAATAATTTATAGCCAAAACGGTATCAGATCCGTCATGGATCCATTTATCTTTTACAAAAGCGAAGTAGCATTCTTTATTATTATTATTATAAAGCAATTATTTTTGTTAATTCCAAGCGTTATTGTGTTCGTTTGTATGTCAGTCTGTATATATTATGTATTTTTTGTTAATAGTAGGTGTCTCACTCCGATAGCTCAAAAAATTAGATTACCTAGTGGACTGTATTTAAACAAGTCCTCCGCTTTCATTTGAAGGGTATACGAACGCACGCGAAATCGTACCTTTCTGAAGTGAAATTTAATTGAGACATAAAAATAATATTGGAATATGATGACTATTTAAGAGCGAAATAATAGAAAAATATTAATGATGCGATCTTATAGGAGAGGGACTTACCGATGATGTCTTGATCTCTTCCAACTGGTGCACCAGATTCGCCAGAAGTCTTCTATAGCGGTCCAGCACTCCCGAGTTTCAATGTTTGGAGTTTTTAGAGGAATTTAATGGTTTTTAGAGTTCACCATTTTTTATAAAAGCGTTGATTGTTCAAAATATTCCGATCGAGACGTGTGTGAATGGCGACAGTTCTTTTTAGGTTCTGTCTTGTTTTTTGCGGCGTGTTTCTGCGCCCTCTATAGGAAAATCGCATCACTTCTGATAAAAAGAAATTTAGAATTCTAATTTTATTAAAAAGAATAAAAACGCAATTTAAATTAAAATATGCAGAGGGCGGTAGTAATATGAGGATTGAATTAAAATTAGAAATATATTATTAAATGCGTTTGGAATTTAAATATTAAACTATGCCAAATTGATAGTTTATAGCTAGTTTGTAAGCCTTAAATTTAACTTAACCTATTGAGTAAAACTACAACCCAATTATACCCAATTGTAACCCAAAATATGAGTTTTAAAAATAAAAATAAAATGTTCTGAAAAAATAATAAAAATTAGATTAAAAGAAAAAGAGGTTTTTTGCGAAACCGAAACATACTGGCGGCCGAAAATGCTATGCATTTTTCAAGGGGCCAATAGGTATAGGACACAGTTTAGAGATTGGTCTCTTTAACAAACTATCCTTGGTTTTGACAGAGGCTACTCGATTTATCCCATCCTTACCGGGAAAAATTTTAACCACTCTGCCGAGTTGCCACTGAAGGGGCGGTAATAAATCGGTTTTAATTATAACTAAGCGTCCAACTTTAGGAGTTGAAGTGGGTTCCAACCACTTACTCCTTTGTTGTAGAGTATGGAGATACTCTTGTTGCCAGCGTCTCCAAAAATCTTGGTGGATTCGTTGGAGGAGCTGCCAACGCGTGATATTTTAATATCAATAAAGTTTGCGTCAGGAACGGCACTTAGCGGTTCCAGAGATAAAAAGTGACCTGGGGTCAGCGCGGAAATATCATTTGTATCACTAGAAATTTCAGTGAGAGGACGCGAGTTTAAAATAGCTTCGATTTGACAAGTTACAGTGTATAGTTCTTTGAAAGTTAATATTTGATGTCCTATTAAGCGGATCAAGTGTTTTTTAACTGACTTGATTCCTGACTCCCAAAGTCCTCCAAAATTTGGACTATAACTCGGAATAAAATGCCATTTAATGGGATGCGTAGAATCGAGCTGTAAAAGCTTGCGGTTAGCTGAGAAAAAGCGAGTTGCATTATCACTATACAGATCGGATACGTAGTTTCGGCGCGCAACAAATCTGCGAAGCGCAGCAATAAAACAATCAGCGGTCAAATCGCTTGCTATTTCTATATGAATGCACTTAGTGCTTAGGCAAACAAACAGACATATGTAAGCCTTCGTAGTACGATTTCCACGATGTCGACTCATGACTATATTTATTGGACCTCCGTAGTCAACACCGGTGTGCAAAAATGCTCTCAACTGAGATACGCAGGGAAACGGTAATGAACCCATCATAGGCTGAACCGACTTAGGATTGCATTTAAAACATATTATACATTTTGATAAAACATGTGCAATTTCGCGTTTTGCGGTCATTGATACAGTACAATTGACTAAGCAAAAAATGTTTCGTCCTCACTCCTGCATGAAGATATTTTATATGGAAATGTTCGATAATCATGAGGGTGAGTTTACTCTTGCGTGGTAATAAAATTTGATGTTTCTTGTCATATCGCAGCGAAGAGTGATGCAATCTGCCCCCTACTCTGATTAAATCGTGAGGATCTAAAAATAAATTTAATTTTTTCATTGTTTTATTTAGTTTTAAGTTGTTTTTTAAAGCGTGAATTTCTTCTGAGAAATAAATTGGCTGTTCATTTTTTATGAGTAAATGAATTGCGTTTGTTATTTCAACAAATGTCAAAAAATCTTTATTAATTTTTAAATTAGGCGGTTTTAAGAAAAATTTATTATTTAAAAAGCGTAAAATATAGGCTAAAACTCTACACATTTTAGAAAAATTAGAGTTTTCCATTAAAAGCGTGTTTAAAAAATTAGGAGCTGTATTTTGCGTTGCAATTAAAGTTAAATTAGGCAATGATTTCTCCTCTAAAAGAGTTTCAGGAGAGTCATCTGGTTCACAGTCTTTAGGCCAGTATTCATAAGATTGTCTCAAAAAATCAGGGCCGTTAAAAAATAATTTGTGATTAATTAGTTCACTGGGATAAACTCCTCTTGAAGCAACATCTGCGGGGTTTTGTGACGTTGAGATGTATGACCAATTTTTGGGTGGTACTTTATCTTACATTTGTGTTACACGATTTTGAACGAACGTTTTCCACCTAGAAGGGTGCGCTCTTATCTTATCTAGTTGTGAGTCACTAAAAGCAAAAACTTGATGTAGTTTCAAGCGGGACTCAAAAGTGGTTAAAACAAAGTGAACTAAATCAGCTAAAAGATTACAAGCGGCTAATTCAAGTCTTGCAATACTTGTAAATTTGAGAGGAGCAACTCTAGTTTTAGAGCATAGAAGGTAAACTGATATTTCATTTTTGTAAATAACGCGTAAATATACTATTCCGGCATAAGCTTTATTACTAGCGCCCGAAAATGCGATTATTTCAATGCGTGCATTACCAGAAAAAATATTTATAAATCTAGGCAAGCGAAAATCTTTGAGTAAGGGTAGTTCCGATTTATAACGTTCCCAAAGTCGAATAATTTCAACAGGTGCTTCGGAATCCCAGTCTAATTTAAGTTTCCAAAATTCTTGAATTAGACATTTTATTAAAATGATTACTGGCGCGAGCCAACCTAAAGGGTCATATATTTTAAAAATTTCAGAAAGTATATTGCGTTTGGTACATTCGCGACTCAAGGGTTCTACCGAGTAAGAAAAATAATCAGAACAAGGCTGCCATCTAAGACCTAAAATTTTAGTGGTCTCGTCCTATCTAAAGAAAGCGCGGTTGGGTTTATATCGGGTTCAGACAAGTGTTCTAAAACTTTTTTGTTATTACTAGCCCATTTATGAAGCTTAAAGCCTCCAGAGTTATGCAAACAAGATAGCTCTTTTTGAAGCGAAATAGCTTCTTGTACAGAGCTAGCGCCAGTTACAAAGTCATCGACAAAAATTGTCAGACATTAAGACTTGGGAAGCGCGAGGAAAATTTTGTTTTTCATCTTCAGCCAATTGCTGTAAAACTCTAAGAGCTAAATAAGAAGCGAAGGTAGTACCGTATGTCACAGTTTTTAGACGATAATCGCGAATAGGTTCAGAGTTATTAGAACGCCACAGGATTCTTTGATAATCCTGGTGCTGAGGTGCAATTAAGATTCCACGAAACATTTTAGAAATATTGCAACAAAGAGCTACTTCGTGTAATCGAAAATTAAGTAAAATGCTGCAAATGTCCTTTTGCAATTTAGGACCAGCGTAAAATGTATTATTTAAGGAGAGGTTTTGGTTATTTGATTGCATAACTGTACTCGCATTAAAAACGACTCGAAGCTTAGTTGATAAGCTTTCAGGGCGTTCAATATGATGATGAGGAATGTAATAACTTTTTTCTGTAACTTCCCGGTTTTCGATTAATTCCATGTGATCAAGTGTTAAATATTCTTCCATAAAATCGGAATATTTTTTATAAGTTTCCGGAATTTTTATTAACCTTCTTTCTAGCGAGAGAAACCTCTTTAGCGCAAGATCACGACTATTTGGAAAAATCGGTTCAATATTATCGGGAAAAGGAAGAGTTACAATATAGCGTCCTTCATCATTACGAGATACCGTATTTTGAAATATTTTTTCACACATATCATCTTGAGGTGAAAGAATACGTTTCGTTTCAGGGATATTTTCTATTTCCGAAAATTTTATAAGCGAATCATTTAGCATTTTATTTGAAATTTGACAAAAAAATGATTGTGAAATTTGCTGCGTAGCGAGATAATTAACTTTTCCCATTAAAATATATCCAAAAATGGTATTTAGCGCAATCGGTTCCTGATTATTTCCAAAAATTCGTCCATCTTGAATTATATAAGGAAACAAATCAGCTCCGATTAAAATGTCAATAGCTCCCGGTCTATAAAAGTTCGGGTCCGCGAGATTCAAATTTTTAACTATTTTCCAGTCGTTTATTTTAATCTCACTGCTAGGAACTGAAGAGCATATTTGCGGCAAAATTATAGTATTAACCGATAAAGTTTGCGTGTCATTACAAGGCCTGATAATTAAATTTACAGAACCCAATTTTGACTGTAAATGCGTGTCACCAATCCCCTGGACTTCAGTAGTCACGTATACGCGGGGTAACCCTAATTTATTTGCACACATCAAGGATAAAAATGAGAGCTGCGACCCAGTATCCAAAACGCCCCTAACAGTCTGAAAATTTCCCCTAACATCTTTGATTTCAAAAATCGCGGTTGATAAAAGTACAGCGGAATTATTCATATAAGACGAATAGCATGCACCACCGTTATTTTGGGAATTTTCGACCGTTGGTTGTTGCTGTATGCGCGCTTCGCTGCTGGACGTCGCGATGCCTGAAATTGTTTCAGTGGCAGTGGGTGCGTTTATATCGAGAGTATTAAAGTGACAAGAACTGTGATGTCTTTTCTGGCAAAATCGACATGAATGTGTGCTTTTGCATTGGAAAGTGCGATGCATATTAGAAGTACAATTTATGCACCATTTTTTATCTTTTAGAAAATTAAATCTTTCTTGAGGAGACTTAGAAACGTAATTTGAACATAAACTTAAAGCGTGATCGCTTGAGCAAATAGGGCATTTTAATTTTTGAAGGGTTTGATTTGGCGGCGAATTATTTGTACCAAAAAAGGCACGTGGAGATTGTCGCGTGTTATATTGATGCGTGGATTGCGTTTTAAAATTATTATTTTGCGATTTTGCGGGTCTATTTCTAAGAGAAACTTGCATATTAAATGAGGAACTAGCGTTTACAGTAAAAAGAGCGTTGCAATGTTGATCAAAGAAATTGTAGATACTCCTATAGGAAGGAATTTCCGTAGGTTTTCCGTGGAAAACTTCAAAGCGGGTTTGAATATTATGGTCAACCGATTTAAGCAGTTTTTGCGCTAAAATAAAATCCCAAAAATCAGGTTCTAAACCAACTGTTTTAAGAGCCTCGAGATTTTTTGCAAAAATATCAAGTAGATTTCTGAGAGCTAAAGGGTCTTCAGAATTAACTTTTGGAGCGTTTTCAATGGCATTCCAATATGTTTGGGCTAAGAGGCGATCATTTTTATAGCGTTTTACTAATTGTTCAAAAGCAATAGGATAATTCGCGTCTGAGAGGGGCAATTGAGTGACCAATTCTCTTGGAGGACCTTCCAAATTTGTAACAAGCAAAGAGTATGTTTGCATACTTGGAATATTTGGATTGTCGTGAATCAAGCTTTTAAACAAATTACAAAAAGCTGGAAATTGATTCAATTCTCCATTAAATTTAATTAAATCGATCCTCGGTAAATGATAAGACATATTGTCATTTGGTGCGAACCACCCGGAGAATATGGATTCATGGTAAGACGGCGATTACCACTAGAAGCCTGTGCAGAAGTTTGAAAAAGATCATTAAAAATTTCTTGAATTTGCGTGACACTTCTCTGAAAATCGTGAAGTTTTTTCCTAGCTGATTCGACTTCATTTTTATCAGCAAAAATTTCATTTTGCAAAGTAGTGTTTTTTTTAAATCTCCGCGCGAATTTCTTCAAGTTCTTCAAAGCGAATTTTAAAATTATTGCGTTTTGTGGCGTCAGTTTTAGCTTCTAGGGCTACTGCTAAAATTTCATTAACATTGGATTCCTCCATATCTCGAAAAACTTTAATTTTCTTGATTTTCTCAGGTGCCATTTTGTATTATAAAAAAGCGTATATTAAAAGCAAATATCAAAAGCGTTTATTAAAAGCGTTTATTAAAATTAAACTGTAAATCAAAGCTATTTTAAAAGCGAAAATAGTTTAAAAATATTTTTATAAATTTTTAAAATATTTATTGAAGCGATATAAACGTAGTAATTTTTTCAGTATACCACTGAAAGAATTCCTGAAAATATATGCGTTTATTTTTATAGCGAGGTGACCTCAAATCAGTGATCCAAAACAACCGAATAA
Source organism: Aspidapion aeneum (assembly GCA_963576565.1). Lineage (NCBI taxonomy): Eukaryota > Metazoa > Arthropoda > Insecta > Coleoptera > Brentidae > Aspidapion > Aspidapion aeneum. The sequence continues at coordinate 180,593,485 of OY755038.1, read as the reverse complement.
ACCTTTTTTGTTAGACTGTCGAGACCAAGGATTTTATAAAAAAAATTGATATGGCGTTACCTACTACACGAGCAGTAAATAAACTTAGATTTTTATATTTCAAATTTAAAAATTCTTGTAAAAAACAGTCCTCATGTTATTACCAATATTACCTGCGTTTCACTTTAGAAAGGATGATTTTTTAATTTCAAATTACTAAAAATCAAAATCCGGCGATCGAAGTGATCAAAAATATGTCTCACTCCGATAGCTCAAAAAATTAGATTACCTAGTGGACTGTATATAAACAAGTCCTCCGCTTTCCTTTGAAGGGTATACGAACGCACGCGAAATCGTACCTTTCTGAGGTGAAATTTAATTGAGACATAAAAATAATATTGGAATATGATGACTATTTAAGAGCGAAATAATAGAAAAATATTAATAGATCTTATAGGAGAGGGACTTACCGGTGATGTCTTGATCTCTTCCAACTGGTGCACCAGATTCGCCAGAAGTCTTTTATAGCGGTCCAGCACTCCCGAGTTTCAATGTTTGGAGTTTTTGGAGGAATTTATTGGTTTTTAGAGTTCACCATTTTTTATAAAAGCGTTGATCGTTCAAAATATTCCGATCGAGAGCGTGTGTGAATGGCGACAGTTCTTTTTAGGTTCTGTCTTGTTTTTTGCAGCGTGTTTCTTCGCCCTCTATAGGAAAATCGCATCACTTCTGATAAAAAGAAATTTAGAATTCTAATTTTATTAAAAAGAATAAAAACGCGCTTTAAATTAAAATATGCAGAGGGCGGTAGTAATATGAGGATTAAATTAAAATAAGAAATATATTATTAAATGCGTTTGGAATTTAAAAATTAAACTATGCCAAATTGATAGTTTATAGCTAGTTTGTAAGCCTTAAATTTAACTTAACCTATTGAGTAAAACTACAACCCAATTATACCCAATTGTAACCCAAAATATGAGTTTTAAAAATAAAAATAAAATGTTCTGAAAAAATAATAAAAATTAGATTAAAAGAAAAAGAGGTTTTTTGCGAAACCGAAACGGTAGGTATAGCGAAAAATTAATATTTATTAAACTGTAATATCGTCACTCAGATGTTAAAACCCATATCTCAAAAAGCACAATTTTCAGGAAATTAAAAATATGAGGTTTTAACATCTGACTTATTCCGGTCGGTTCATAGCGCAGAAAAAATATTTATAAAAAGTTTCGTGGAGGGAGGGGGCAAGACAGGGGGGGGCCCAGACCCCATGAGGCCGTAGACTATATATTGAGATACGAGGTTTTGGCATCTGGGCGACGATATGTGGTTGTTTGAAAAATATAAACTATAAAATCGATTTTAAAATGGACAAACTGCACTTGATAGAAAATTACTCAGAGTTTTGACAATGTATATTTTTTTGTCCGCCGTCTCAAAATCCAAAATGGCGGACGAAATTAAAATTCACCCTTCAAAGGTGCTCGTTTATTATTATATTGCGAACATGTTTTAACTATTTTTTTAAATTAGTAAAAAAGCTGCGTTCTCGCCACGCATAATAAGGTACAAATCAGCAAAATCAGTTTAGTGGTTCTAAAAAAATGTTTTTGTTTCAACCATTGTTTTGGATATTATACGATTGCCTTGCCAGTCATGTCTGCATTTATTTCCTTATAAATGCATTACTACTAAACCGATTTTGATGAAATAAAAAACATCCTGGTGAGAATTGATTCTCATTTAAAAATTTAAGATGGCGTTCAGAATCATACTTGATTCTTCAAAATTACGTCTTTATTCTGATTTTCCAAAAATGTTTTTTTTAATTTATAGAAAATCATTACTTTTTCCTCATACAACGACGTACAGATTAGTAAAATCGGTGTGGTTGTAACGTGTCATTTTTTCGTTTAAGGCAAACGTTACATATTTGTTTATTTAGGTAAATAATCAAGGCTCTTCGACTCGTCTTTCTGTACACAAATTAAGGGTATTTTATAGAGCTAGGTTTGGAGGTTATATAGTGTCCAAAAAGTTACCTTATAAAGGAGACATTCTATCGAATTACTGTGGACATCGTATTATCTGGACATCGTAATTGGAATTTAAGATCATAGGTTTCGGGAAAAATCACATAAAAACTTTCGATTGTTTTGTTTATCTGTAAAATTTCGTAATTTTCTTTGACGTTCACGAAGATAAACAGCTGTTCTGCTGGGGCATGGCGGCGTTGCCGCATCACAAATGGTTTCAGTAACAGGAAGAAAACATTTAGGTGAATATTTCATTCGCTTATGTTTATTTTCAAGGATATTGGGACAATCATTTCTCTTCCGAACCTCATATCCTTCACGGATTAGCTAGTTTTGATAGCACGAAAGTATAGTTAGGTCCACGGTTTGACCAGGAACAACCGAGGCTCCGCCCACTTTGATATCTTTATTAATTTGAAAAGGAGAAGATAAAATAAATACGAGTTAGGCACTTTTGTAAATGGGAGATAAACGAGGGATAAAAATCAAGACTAAAAGAATAAACGAAATCGTATTTTTATATTATATAAATTAATATATAATCATAGTTGAATTAAGTTGATATCTAGCTCAGTTAGTCGGATTGAAGGGTTGTGTAGGGCTAGCTAGTGGTGAGCAAACTTAACATCTGAACACTCTTGTGCCGAGTTTAAGCAATAGTTCAATGTGTATTTTTAGGTTCAAGTTCAGAAACAACTTTATTAATGTAAAAATGTTTTACAAAGGTGGCGTCAAACTGTATGAATCTTAGAGAAAACATATAAAGAGCAAAGGAAACTTTTGACTAAAACTGTAACTAAAATACAACTAAATTCTACACTCAGTATAGCTTTACTCATATGGGAATTGGTTGAGTGTTCGAATATTCCTGGGTTTGATGCATGCTCTGATCTCCAGTAATTGATTTTACAGTTGATGGTTTCAATGCTGAGCTACTTATAGTCCTGCTGGTCCGGTAGGCAAATATTCGGTCTATGTATGTGTCTCGCTGTCCTTGTTATAAAAATTTCAACCGAGGAAATAGATCCGACAACACCTCATGCGCAGGGTACGGAAGTATTAGTGTATTTCATCATTGATTAGTTTGAAAACCGCGGGTTTTTTCTCCAGGCGCGTAAACCGGAGTTAGTGATTTTTCGGCGAGAGCGTTTTTTTATAAATGCGTTTGCATTCTTATTTGAATTTAACCGGGAAAATTTGGTTGGTACTGTGTACTGTCCCCACAGAAGCGATTTCCGGCAACCTCATTTTTTTTGTGTTATTGGCACTTAATGGCACTGCAGTAGTTGCAAATTATAACAAAGACGGTATAACTGTGAGCCGTCGTGTTTAGGCGAATCTTAAGTGACGCTCACACACTGAGAGGGATTTAAGGCGGCCTACGCCGTTTCTACGGAAAGAGCAGTGGTAAGTGCGATTTTATTTTTTTTTTTTTATTATTTGAGGACTCTTCAAGATAATATTTGCCTCCCAAATTGTAATTATTTTTCGTGTGAAATGTACTTTTTTCGACAAAAGACGTGGGGAATTTTTGGAGTTTTTTTTTATATTTTTTTAAAACCACGTTTTGGATAAAAACTATATATTGTTTTTCTCCTTTGTCTACAGCCCTGTCCAATCCATCAGTGGGACAGTTGTGCTGGACGCTGGTGTGAAGCCGAGTGTAGCATTGTAACCCTGGAAAAGGTACGTTAGGATTATTTTAGTTCATCTGTTTAAATCTACTTTATTTTATTGAGTCGACATGGGGTTCTTGATTTAAGTTACTCGGTGTAGGGGAACTTCGTGCAAAACCGACGAATTCCAGGAAACTGAAACATTTCATTTTCCACAGGGCTTTATGCTCGGGCAAGGATCCAGCAACAGAGCAACCCTGTGTTGCCCAGCATGATGTGCTAAGCGAGCACTAGGGGAGGAGCGGCCAGAACGAGACCCGAAGTAGTAGGGAAATGTCTGGAAACAACATTACTACTACCCCTTTAAATTTTTACGAAAAAAGCCCGATTTTGACACTTTTTTTCGTTCGCTTTGAAGCTTCGTATAAAATCAATCAGATAAGGAATCGTTCTCAAATTTTACACACGTCAACTGTGATCATTTAGCAAAAAAACAACAAGTGTTTGAAGTTCAAATAAAATTTCCAACCTGGAAGTATCTGTTGGATCCAGAGACTACAAAATGTATTTTGTGTAGAATCGAAAAAAAATTTTTTTTCACTCTGATCATGTGATACATCAATTTAGACCAACTCAATCGTCCTGATTCCAAATCTGCAATCCGTTTTACCGTATCTCTAACGGTTCTCGAGATATTTTTTAAAAACCTCCGAAAAATACCCTAAATTGACTAATTTCAACAGACCACATAAAATAGATCCAATTAGATAATGATTTGTCGTATTTTTTTTAATTAGAAACGCCCTTTAACTCTATGCAAAATGGTCCAAAACTACGTTATCTTGTTGAATAGCGATGTAGTGATTTTTTGAAGGGAAGTCTGCATTTCTTTAATTTTGAAAAATTCTATCTCGAGAACCGTTTGAGATAACGAAAAACTAATTGCAGATTCGTAATCAGGACGGTCGAATTAGTCTAAACTGATGTATCAAATGTCGAAATTTTTTTGGTCGAATTAGTGTATTCCGGGTTATTCAGATGTTATAATATATTATATCAAAAATAAGGTCACTGATGTGTGTCTCAATGATTTCTAAATAAGTTTTTAAAAGACATGTGATACACCAAACGGTTCTCGAGATAGAATTTTTCAAAATTAAAGAAATGCAAACTTCACTTCAAAAAATCACTACATCGCTATTCAACGAGATAACGTAGTTTTGGACCATTTTGCATAGAGTTAAAGGGCGTTTCTAATTTTAAAAAAATACGACAAATCATTATCTAATTGGATCTATTTTATGTGGTCTGTTGAAATTAGTCAATTTAGGGTATTTTTCGGAGGTTTTTAAAAAATATCTCGAGAACCGTTAGAGATACAGTAAAACGGATTGCAGATTTGGAATCAGGACGATCGAGTTAGTCTAAATTAATGTATCACACGATCAGAGTGAAAAAAATTTTTTTTTCGATTCTACACAAAATACATTTTGTAGTCTCTGGATCCAACAGATACTTCCAGGTTGGAAATTTTATTTGAACTTCAAACACTTGTTGTTTTTTTGCTCAGAAATGATCACAGCTGACGTGTGTAAAATTTGAGAACGATTCCTTATCTGGTTGATTTTATAAAATTTCCAACCTGGAAGTATCTGTTGGATCCAGAGACTACAAAATGTATTTTGTGTAGAATCGAAAAAAAATTTTTTTCACTCTGATCATGTGATACATCAATTTAGACTAACTCGATCGTCCTGATTCCAAATCTGCAATCCGTTTTACCGTATCTCTAACGGTTCTCGAGATATTTTTTAAAAACCTCCGAAAAATACCCGAAATCGACTAATTTCAACAGACCACATAAAATAGATCCAATTAGATAATGATTTGTCGTATTTTTTTTTAATTAGAAACGCCCTTTAGCTCTATGCAAAATGGTCCAAAACTACGTTATCTTGTTGAATAGCGATGTAGTGATTTTTTGAAGTGAAGTCTGCATTTCTTTAAATTTGAAAAATTCTATCTCGAGAACCGTTTGAGATAACGAAAAACTAATTGCAGATTCGTAATCAGGACGATCGAGTTAGTCTAAACTGATGTATCACATGTCGAAATTTTTTTGGTCGAATTTTGCATTTTTTTCCGACCCTACCCCTTTAAATTTTTACGAAAAAAGCCCGATTTTGACACTTTTTTTCGTTCGCTTTGAAGCTTCGTATTTTACAAAACAAGACACCCTCTTATTTATTATACAATAATCCAGGACCAAGGTAGGAGCAAGCTTTAGATATAATTTTTTTTTACATATAACTTTCCATATAATTTTTTCATTAAGTACAACTTTTGCATTCTTGTAAACGCAAGATAAGGTATGACGTCATGACCAAAATTTTGCGGCATAACTTCCATTTAAATTGTACTGTACCTCTAAAAGAGTTTGTTTCAACTTGGTTTTACCTTTATTTATTTTCATAATAATTTGCCATTTTTACACCCAGTTTTCACATATAGAATAAACAAGATGAACTAAATTTTCGTATTATTTGTACAACCCAATGACCAACTTTGCAGAGACAAAAGAGAGATGAGTTCATATTTTTTATTGCGGTCTCCTTACATTGTTTTACCTCATGGGGTAGATCTCGGACTGGGTTGCTGTCTGTCTCATTCTACCCTACGTAGAATGATGACAGCGGATATCTGGTCCAGATCTCCCCTATGATGGAATGATTTTGGAAGTATAGATATATTTTTTTTAACAATCATTCATATAATTGAGTCTTACACTACTGACTCAAATGTAGGTACACTGTGACCTGTTGGAAATGTGCATCTACCTATAAGGAACTTTCTATTTGTGTCATTTTGATTCATTTAGGAGTCTTTTAAAATTTTATTTTGTTTATTAGTCAATTTTTTTGGTTATTCTTAATTACACAAATACTCTGGAAGCCTCGGAAGTAAGTAAGTAAGTTTCATTGTTTGGCTACAACGTTTGGGTTGAACTGTATTTTAATTAAGATCTTCTTTGTAAAACATTGATATTAAAACACTGTGGCGCTTAAAATTTTGTTATTTCTGAACCCCCCCTTCTCCACTGTATAAAAGTTACCGGGCATATCAATGTTTTACCTAGCTGGAAAATACAATTTTTTTTAGTGTCACAAATTGGCACAGCGTTATTATTCTATTTACAGTGTCACAAAATGGCGGCAACGTATTTAGTTTGCCACAAATGTCACCCAACGCATTTTAATTGGCCACAATTGGCGCCCTTCGTGAGTTTTTGGCTAGTTTTTTAACATCTGATGTAATTTGTTTTGGTTTTTTTTTGAATTTGGAAAAAAAAAGAAAAAAAATATTTTTAAATTTTTTTTAATTTTTTTTAGAGAATTTTTTTTTGTGTTACAGCCAAAGCCAGGTTAAAGACTTTAGGTGGCTGTCGGTGGTTTTGACACTCAATCATTTTTTTTAATAAAAAAATAAGATTTTCCATCATTGTTGGTTTTGATAACACTTTTTAAATATTTTTTAGTAATATTTGAGCATTGATTTGGAATTCGTTTTGTTGTTTTAGTAATTCTCATAGTTTTTTGTTAGCTCATCTTCACAAGTTTTTTCTTGGAAAATAAAAGATTCATTTTTATTTATAAGGAAGAATAAGTAGATAAAAAAAACGGGAGTTTTTATTGAACGGAGTCCAAATCATGTCTTAATTCTTTAAAGTTTTTTTGTAGGAAAAACATGTTTTAATTTTTTTTAAAAAATTTTTTAAGAAAAATAAAAGTAATGTAAATTTACTTCAATTTTTTTGTTGATTTATAGGTGGATGGACCTCCAGACATGGTCTTTTTATGTATTAAATATATGACAGGTAGTGTGTTTTTCTAACAATTTTTGTTTGCAGGTTCATTTATTTATATGTTATTATTTCCTGCTTGTGATAAGATAGAAATTGTTTCACCAATTATTTTTTAGTGCAGTCAATTTATTTAGGTCAACAAGTTATTTTTTTTAATGATTTTAATTTTTTGTGGGATATCACCACTTGGAAATTGGAATATTTTTACAGGGTTTCACACAAATTTTTCTTGGCTAGGTTGTTTTAAAGTAAATATAGCTTAACAGCTGGTAGCTTTGTTTAGTTGAAAGTATTAATTAGTAATGAAAGAAAAGGAAAATGAGTTTATTTTGCTTTGTCATTTTCTTTTCTTGTTTTTTGGTGGTAACTGTTGATTGTTATGCCCGCAGTAAGAAAAACGATAACTGCAATGGACTGTATATATTTTAATTAATGAAAGCGCGAACAAACATAAATATATTGATATGAAATTACGAAATAATAATAATAATTAAAAGACAAACACTTGTTGTTTTTTTGCTCAGAAATGATCACAGCTGACGTGTGTAAAATTTGAGAACGATTCCTTATCTGGTTGATTTTATAAAATTTCCAACCTGGAAGTATCTGTTGGATCCAGAGACTACAAAATGTATTTTGTGTAGAATCGAAAAAAAATTTTTTTCACTCTGATCATGTGATACATCAATTTAGACTAACTCGATCGTCCTGATTCCAAATCTGCAATCCGTTTTACCGTATCTCTAACGGTTCTCGAGATATTTTTTAAAAACCTCCGAAAAATACCCGAAATCGACTAATTTCAACAGACCACATAAAATAGATCCAATTAGATAATGATTTGTCGTATTTTTTTTTAATTAGAAACGCCCTTTAGCTCTATGCAAAATGGTCCAAAACTACGTTATCTTGTTGAATAGCGATGTAGTGATTTTTTGAAGTGAAGTCTGCATTTCTTTAAATTTGAAAAATTCTATCTCGAGAACCGTTTGAGATAACGAAAAACTAATTGCAGATTCGTAATCAGGACGATCGAGTTAGTCTAAACTGATGTATCACATGTCGAAATTTTTTTGGTCGAATTTTGCATTTTTTTCCGACCCTACTTAAATTTTTACGAAAAAAGCCCGATTTTGACACTTTTTTTCGTTCGCTTTGAAGCTTCGTATTTTACAAAACAAGACACCCTCTTATTTATTATACAATAATCCAGGACCAAGGTAGGAGCAAGCTTTAGATATAATTTTTTTTTACATATAACTTTCCATATAATTTTTTCATTAAGTACAACTTTTGCATTCTTGTAAACGCAAGATAAGGTATGACGTCATGACCAAAATTTTGCGGCATAACTTCCATTTAAATTGTACTGTACCTCTAAAAGAGTTTGTTTCAACTTGGTTTTACCTTTATTTATTTTCATAATAATTTGCCATTTTTACACCCAGTTTTCACATATAGAATAAACAAGATGAACTAAATTTTCGTATTATTTGTACAACCCAATGACCAACTTTGCAGAGACAAAAGAGAGATGAGTTCATATTTTTTATTGCGGTCTCCTTACATTGTTTTACCTCATGGGGTAGATCTCGGACTGGGTTGCTGTCTGTCTCATTCTACCCTACGTAGAATGATGACAGCGGATATCTGGTCCAGATCTCCCCTATGATGGAATGATTTTGGAAGTATAGATATATTTTTTTTAACAATCATTCATATAATTGAGTCTTACACTACTGACTCAAATGTAGGTACACTGTGACCTGTTGGAAATGTGCATCTACCTATAAGGAACTTTCTATTTGTGTCATTTTGATTCATTTAGGAGTCTTTTAAAATTTTATTTTGTTTATTAGTCAATTTTTTTGGTTATTCTTAATTACACAAATACTCTGGAAGCCTCGGAAGTAAGTAAGTAAGTTTCATTGTTTGGCTACAACGTTTGGGTTGAACTGTATTTTAATTAAGATCTTCTTTGTAAAACATTGATATTAAAACACTGTGGCGCTTAAAATTTTGTTATTTCTGAACCCCCCCTTCTCCACTGTATAAAAGTTACCGGGCATATCAATGTTTTACCTAGCTGGAAAATACAATTTTTTTTAGTGTCACAAATTGGCACAGCGTTATTATTCTATTTACAGTGTCACAAAATGGCGGCAACGTATTTAGTTTGCCACAAATGTCACCCAACGCATTTTAATTGGCCACAATTGGCGCCCTTCGTGAGTTTTTGGCTAGTTTTTTAACATCTGATGTAATTTGTTTTGGTTTTTTTTTGAATTTGGAAAAAAAAAGAAAAAAATTATTTTTAAATTTTTTTTAATTTTTTTTAGAGAATTTTTTTTTGTGTTACAGCCAAAGCCAGGTTAAAGACTTTAGGTGGCTGTCGGTGGTTTTGACACTCAATCATTTTTTTTAATAAAAAAATAAGATTTTCCATCATTGTTGGTTTTGATAACACTTTTTAAATATTTTTTAGTAATATTTGAGCATTGATTTGGAATTCGTTTTGTTGTTTTAGTAATTCTCATAGTTTTTTGTTAGCTCATCTTCACAAGTTTTTTCTTGGAAAATAAAAGATTCATTTTTATTTATAAGGAAGAATAAGTAGATAAAAAAAACGGGAGTTTTTATTGAACGGAGTCCAAATCATGTCTTAATTCTTTAAAGTTTTTTTGTAGGAAAAACATGTTTTAATTTTTTTTAAAAAATTTTTTAAGAAAAATAAAAGTAATGTAAATTTACTTCAATTTTTTTGTTGATTTATAGGTGGATGGACCTCCAGACATGGTCTTTTTATGTATTAAATATATGACAGGTAGTGTGTTTTTCTAACAATTTTTGTTTGCAGGTTCATTTATTTATATGTTATTATTTCCTGCTTGTGATAAGATAGAAATTGTTTCACCAATTATTTTTTAGTGCAGTCAATTTATTTAGGTCAACAAGTTATTTTTTTTAATGATTTTAATTTTTTGTGGGATATCACCACTTGGAAATTGGAATATTTTTACAGGGTTTCACACAAATTTTTCTTGTCTAGGTTGTTTTAAAGTAAATATAGCTTAACAGCTGGTAGCTTTGTTTAGTTGAAAGTATTAATTAGTAATGAAAGAAAAGGAAAATGAGTTTATTTTGCTTTGTCATTTTCTTTTCTTGTTTTTTGGTGGTAACTGTTGATTGTTATGCCCGCAGTAAGAAAAACGATAACTGCAATGGACTGTATATATTTTAATTAATGAAAGCGCGAACAAACATAAATATATTGATATGAAATTACGAAATAATTAAAAGGTCCATAGGTTAATTGTGGGGACCACACAACGGAAATCAGAGACAAAGCACTCACCAGTTTGCAGCCAATTTCTCCACTTCCAAGGGGCCCCTATCTGGATCTAATGATGTCACCACGTAGCTTAAGGGCTGAAGTTTCTAGTTCTATGCTTCAGTACACCAAAATCGAGCACTTTCAAGTGTAGAAATTTGAAATAGTTGGAGAAAGTAAATTAACACGTCATTTCTCGAGGCGGTCAAAAAAGGATCTCACTGATTCTTGGTGCGCATGTCCAAAATGCGCGAAAATGCACTCTGTCCGTCATTCAATTGTGTGGTTTTAAAATTTACAAACACCGCGAAATTTAGCGGGAGCTAACATAACTGCCCTCCAAAACACACAATTTTAGAATATCAGCCGGACAGATATAGATAAAAAAAAATGATCGACCGATAAATATAAATGAATGAAAAACAGATAAGTAGCGTAAGTTTATTTAGAGAACGAAAACCCGAAAAAGTCAAAACAAACAAACAAAATTAAAAAAAAATAATAAAGAATTACCTATTGTAATAATTGACTTCAATAGGTAGAAAAAATTAAAATTACTTTTAATTCGGCAAGAGGCACAGTTTTACAACTGGCCGCTTGTAAACACCGGTAATCGTTTGTACCGTCGCAACACGCACCTGACCGTCTCCGCCGGGATGCAGTTCGATGACCCGATCGACCGGCCATTTCAAAGGTGATTAGCTGTGATCACTTGTTATGATAACCAAATCATTTAATTTGATATTTAGGGACGAATCAGCCCACTTGTGTCGCTGTTGTAGCGTATGCAAATACTCTATAGAATACCGTTTCCAAAAATCAGTATGTAGTTTTTGGATTAGTTGCCATCGCGAGAGCCGATTTAGGGGAACCTCGGACAAATCTGACTCCTAAATTTCTGAATGAAGGGGTTCAAGGGTCAAAAAATGCCCAGGGGTAAGCGGTTGAAGATCGTGTGGGTCTGAAGAGGCAGGAGATAAAGGGCGACTATTAAGTACGGCTTTTATGCGACATGTAAAGGTGGACATTTCCATGATGGACAACTTCTGGTCACCGACTACTCGAACAAAGTGAGTTTTAAAACTTTTGACGCCAGCTTCTGCCAGGCCATTGAAATGTGGACTGAGAGGAGGTCCCAGATGCCAACGAATAGAAAGTCTGGTGGCCGCACTTCTTGCGTAATCAAGTAATTGGTTACGAAACCCTATAAAATTACTGCCTTGATCTGACCAGCATTGCGTCACGCTTCCACGTCTGGAAATGAATCGATGGAATGCACCCACGAACCCTTCGGTGGACAGTTCCATGGTTAATTCCAAATGCACGCAATGTGTAGCCGTACAGACAAACACACAGACATACAATTTGAAAGCTTTACAACCACGGTAACGATGAGGAATCACAAAGAAAGGTCCACAAAAGTCGATAGCTACACTCGAAAAAGGTTTAAGTTGATTGATTCGATGAGCGGGAAGAGAACTCATTATGGGCGGTCTATAGGGTTTAGGGGGGATTCTAAAACATTGCAAGCACTTGGATATGGTTCTTTGAATTGCCCGTCTGGCAGATAATATCCACAATTGCTGTAAAAGCAGATTATGTAATGTTTTAAACCCAGGATGAAGGTATTGTCGATGAGTGGACTCGGTAAGAAAAGTAGTTAAACGATGGTTACTCGAAAGTAAGACGGGGTGTTTTGCAGAATAAGACAAAAGGTCAGATTTTTGTAATCTGCCACCGACTCTAATGATATTATTTTCATCAAGAAAAGGTGAAAGTTTTTGGAAAGGTTTCGGTATTGGTTTATCCTTAGATAACGCGGAAAAAAGCTCAGAAAAACAAGAACCTTGAACGCGTTTGATAAGAAGGTATAACGCACTTTGCATCTCATCGGTGGTAGGAAAAACAATATTTTCAAAAATAATTTTTTGGTCCGGTGGCTTAGTGGGTTTTTGATAGGAATGGTTTTGAAAAAGGTTAACTATTCGAAGGACATAAGAAATGATACGTTGAATTTTTGATATAGATAAATATTTGATAAGAAGCTAATCTAAGAAGTTAACGTCAATTATCGCATTGCAACGGACCTTTGGCTTTTCCTCCAGATTAATATCTCCGAAATCAATCGGCATTTTTGATTTATGAAAATCGGGCCATTCGTTTTCGGGAGACCACAAAAACGACGGTGAGTTCCACCACATGTCATGCGACATGAGCTGTGAAGGGGTGGCCCCTCGTGACGCAATATCGGCTGCATTTAAAGCAGAAGGAATGTAGCGCCACGAGTTTGAGGGAATGATTTCTTGGATTCTACTGACTCGATTTCCAACAAAGGTTTGCCAGCGATTAGGAGGGGATGAAAGCCAGTGCAATACGATCTGCAAATCGCAGAAAGTAACGATATTTGTAAAAGTTAATTTTCCTTCATAGCTAGATAAAACGAAGTCAATTAATTCGCTTAAAAGAAATGCGCCTAGGAGTTCTAGCCTAGCCAAAGTTTGTGACTTTATAGGCGCGACCCTAGATTTTGCAGATATGAGAGAAACAGAGATATTGTTTTCCTCTTCTACACGAAAATATACGACGCCTGCGTAGCCTCGAATTGAAGCGTCACAGAAGCCGATGATTTGACAGGTATTGATTTTTGACAGTTTGATTTGTCGGGGTAATTGAAAATTGGAAAGAAGCGGGAATTCAGAACGAAGTTTGTTCCAAGAGTCGATGATAGAAGAATCTGGTTCTTCGTCCCAGCCTATTTTCGATATCCACAACTGTTGCAAAATAAATTTTGCTTGTAGCAACAAGGGACAAAGAAAACCTAAGGGATCGAAGATTGTTCCTATGATAGATAAAATAGAACGTTTGGTTGGGGGTTTGTCCTTCATTCGGCATTGATAAGAAAAAATGTTGTTTTTTGGATGCCATTGAAGTCCTAAAACTTTGATAAAGTGGGGTTCTTCCTTGTTGAAAGAGAGAGGCATTTGACGATCGGACTCTGGCAATGTTGCCAATAACTCAGGACATTTGCTTGCCCATTTTTTAAGTTTAAATCCTCCCGACTTTAACAAATCATTGAGTTCCCTCTGTAGGGAAACGGCTTCAGAAAGCGAAGGACTCGTTCCCAAGATATCGTCGATGTAGATTGACGTTTTTAGAACAGTACTAGCCATAGGAAAACGTTCCTTTTCTCTCTCTGCCAGCTCATTTAATGTACGCATGGCTAGAAAAGGTGAGCATGTCATGCCAAAAGTGACAGTAGAAAGTTCCCACACTGAAAGTGGGTCCTGCGGAGAAAACCTCCACAATATCCTTTGATAAGGACGGTGATAAGGATTGATAAGTTCTTGACGGAACATCTGTTTGATATCAGCAATGTAGGCAATAGGATTAAGACGAAACGTAAGGAGTAAAGAAGCAATATCTTTTTGAAGTTTCGGTCCCGATAACAACGTGTCATTGAGACTAATATTTTTTGGGGTGACTGCCGAACAATCTCAGACTACCCTTAATTTTGTACTTAAGCTTTCCGCCTTTGGTACGCAATGATGTGCTAAAAAACATGATACGTCGACTTTTGGTTGACTAGATAAAACTAGACTCATATGATTAGAATCGATATAGTCTTGCATGAAACTTGAATAGGCAGTGTACAGATCAGGATTTTTGAGTAATCTATTTTCTAGAGGTAAAATCTACGATAAGTTTGCGGATAAGTATTTCCTAGGTCAGGGTTTATTTTATCTTTAAACGGAAGATCTACCATGAATCTACCGCTCGGTTGCCGTACAACACTCCCAGTAAAAATTGATTCTGCTTATTTTTCTTCCTTTGATAAGATTTGTTTTTTAGGCAAATGTTCGATTTCCAAAAACCTAGGGAGAATGACCTCTAAAGGAGGTGAATGACTCATTAAAAAACAACTGGTTCGTTCTGTAAGACTACCTACTTCGTCCACTTTTCCCATGACGGCACAGCCAAATATCTGTGCGAATAGCTCGCAACCAATAACTAGGTCCACAGGTCTAGATTTGAAATAAGATGGGTCGGCAATTTTAAGGTTTTCCAAGTGTTTCCACTGATTATCGTTCAAAGTGAATGTAGGCATATTGGAACATAATTGTGGAACGACAATTGCTTCGAAATTAAGTAAAGGGGTGACCTGTCCTTGTGGCTTAATGTGACATTGAACGAGCCCTTTGGAAGTAAAAGAAGACATCTGATTTAATCCGAATATTTTAGTGGTGCAACTTCGCCTAGGAAGATTAAGACGCTGAATACACTTTTCACTGATGAATCCTGTCTGTGATCCAGAATCAAGCAGTGCCCTTACAGGTTGAAAATTTCCGCAACCGTCCCTAACATCTATTATGGCGGTGCATAAAAGAAAGGTACCTGAAGGTCCCGAGGTATTTAATGACACATGAAGATTATTGACAGGTGGTGTGTGAATGACAGGACTAGTATCTTGGCTTCCAGACTCTTGATTAGTTTCTAAGATATGAGTTAAAGTGTGGTGCCTTTTACTATTGCAAGTCCTGCATGAATATTTTGATTTGCACGTACCTACCCCATGCAAGGGATGAAAACACGCTAAACATAATTTTTTCTGCTTGACGAAAGATAGGCGATCGATAGGTGAGAGATCAAGAAATGTATGACATTTCGAAAGCACGTGACCTTGATTACACCGGAAACATTTTATTCCCGTACTTGAATTAGTTGAGGTGCCAGCCAGTCCTATAAAAGGCGAATTGGATGATTTATAGGTAGGCTTTTGCCCAAACTGATTTTGCATAGAATTTCAATTTTGATAGGTAGGCTTTTGGCCAAACTGATTTTGCATAGAATTTGATTTTTGATAGGTAGGCACCTTTTTGGGTGCTGTTGATTGAGGAAGTGATTCCAAAACTTTACATCTTTTTTCTAGAAATTGAAAAAGTGACTGAAAAGTGGGAATTTCGGTATTAGTATTGGCGTGACTCATTTCGAAATTTGAACGCGTCGGAATATCCAATTTTTCTAACAAAATGAAAAAAATAATAAAGTCCCAACTGTCAACGTCAAAGTGATTTTAAAATTTCTAGGGATTCAGAAAAGGTATCAATTAAATTACGCAATTCTTTAGCTAACTCGTTTTTTAAGGTGGAGTTCATAATTGTGCTTAAAGCATCATCTGCGAGGTCTCGCTTGTTTTGATATCTATTGACTAATTTGTCGTAAGCAATTTTATAATTTTGATCAGATAAGCTAATCCCAGATATCAATTTTAAAAGCTCATCCTCGAGATATCAAAATAAATATTGAAGTTTTCGAACGTTACTTAGACTTTGATTTTGATCTATAATGTTATTAAAAAGATCGAAAAAGCTTGGCCATAATTTTTTATCACCTCGAAATATGGGAATACCTAACTCTTTGAGTTTTGGAGTTTCGTTTTGTCGAACATATGATCCCGAAAAGGATGGGGCCTCAACCGGAAATATTTTAGAGTAAACCCCCTTACACGCATAAAAATATTTACGAGCTTCTGAAAGGATCGCATCCTGCGTTTTAAACTCCTCGTCGTCCGAGTCGTCTATCAACATAATGACATCATTATGTGCCAGCGTGCATTTATCGAATGTTTCATCCAAATCGGAATACCTCACTTGAAACTCGTTTCTCGCTTTTTCATCCTTTGCCGCGGTCTGTGAAAACACATAACACTCGGTGATCGCAGATAAAAAACCCTTGCGTTTTTGTACGGCTTTTTTGACAGACATGATTTTACCTTTGAAATGACGAAATTGTCGGTAAATATACAATTAACGCTAAATTAATGCTTCTGAAATAGAAAAATGACAAATTGTCGAAAATATGCACTAATTTATCGCAATTGATGAAAATTGTTTTAAATATCGAAATGATATGGAACACACCTAACACACTGAACATGTGCTTGTTTGTTTTGATTGATTCGGTTTGTTTACTGAATGACCACGGTACGTTACCATAGCAGCGGACCGAAAAACAGGTGACCTGCGCCGCTACCGAAGGTCGAGCGAAAATCTCTCTCGTTTCAATACACGTTTCAAGGCCTTGATCTCGTCTTGTGAAAAAATGGCCGACTTATTAATACCGTCGTATGGAGTAAATTTTAAATAATTCGGTCCAAGGAACACTTATGTTATGCCCGCAGTAAGAAAAACGATAACTGCAATGGACTGTATATATTTTAATTATTGAAAGCGCGAACAAACATAAATATATTGATATGAAATTACAAAATAATTAAAAGGTCCATAGGTTAATTGTGGGTACCACAGAACGGAAATCAGAGACAAAGCACTCACCAGTTTTCAGCCAATTTCTCCACTTCCAAGGGGCCCCTATCTGGATCTAATGATGTCACCACTTAGCTGAAGGGCTGAAGTTTCTAGTTCTATGCTTCAGTACACCAAAATCGAGCACTTTCAAGTGTAGAAATTTGAAATAGTTGGAGAAAGTAAATTAACACGCCATTTCTCGAGGCGGTCGAAAAAGGATCTCACTGATTCTTGGTGCGCATGTCCAAAATGCGCGAAAATGCACTCTGTCCGTCATTCAATTGTGTGGTTTTAAAATTTACAAACACCGCGAAATTTAGCGGGAGCTAACAGTTGATGACAATTAAGATCTTACGTCACTCAGTTACATCGGGTCAGAGGAGGGTACTACTACTACATAGTGTTAGCTTGGAACTTTAGGGAACGCAAGGCTAAAATTCCTAGAGCAACACATTGGCTGAAGATCAACGCCAAAAGGTCCAGTTAACATTTTTTTTTGGGGTATTTTTTTTTGAAAGACAGTTTTTTAGGTCTTTGGTTTAGTTGTCTAGTTGTGTTTCGTGACTGGTCAAATTTTTTTGGTAGAAAATACAGCGTTGGGCTTTGGAGTGCATTTTTTTAAAAATGACCTACGGGTATTTTTATTAATTAAAGTTTTTTATAATTTACAATTATTTTTTTCTGTATTTTTTTTCTGCGTTCAGGTCATACCTTGGTCATGGCCAATGGAGAGCAAACATTTATGTTTGAGCCAAGAGAAGTTTTGCCTGCTCCGGATTAAATACAGAGAAAATGAATTTGAAGCCCAATCGCCCGAATCGCGGCTTGTTGATGAAATTAATTTTTCGATGCAAGTGCAGTGTTTTTAATCTAACGGAGTATAGGCAGTAGTGTTTTTCCTTGTAAAAGTTGCGATTTATGAGGCTCCGTCGCGTTGTGGATTTATATCCTATTTTGGGTATATTTTGTGTATTTTTAGCAGCCGGCCAGGCATTATCCACGCATTCTTAAAGGCTTATGTCACACCGATGTGCTCTAATAAGAGCGAAACACATGTGTCTGTGGCTAGTCAGACCACACCTAACCGGAGTTACGAATACTTTGGTTAGGTACGTGCGGGCAGATAGACAGCTGATCTCGTTAAAAGTGAGGTTAGTTTGTTTGTTTTGCTTTGCAGTCGTGATGTGTTGTGCATGTTGGAGTTGTGGTAAGTGTTTAAGTTTTGATTTACAGTTTTTAATTCGTTGTACATCTTTCGAATCGTGGCTTGTTGTTGAAATTAATTTTTCGATGCAAGTGCAGTCTTTTTAATCTAACGGAGTATAGGCAGTAGTGTTTTTCCTTGTAAAAGTTGCGATTTATGAGGCTCCGTCGCGTTGTGGATTTATATCCTATTTTGGGTATATTTTGTGTTTGGGTATATTTTGTGTATTTTTAGCAGCCGGCCAGGAATTATCCACGCATTCTTAAAGGCTTATGTCACACCGATGTGCTCTAATAAGAGCGAAACACTTGTGTCTGTGGCTAGTCAGACCACACCTAACCGGAGTTACGAATACTTTGGTTAGGTACGTGCGGGCAGATAGACAGCTGATCTCGTTAAAAGTGAGGTTAGTTTGTTTGTTTTGCTTTGCAGTCGTGATGTGTTGTGCATTTTGGTGTTGTGGTAAGTGTTTAAGTTTTGATTTACAGTTTTTAATTCGTTGTACATCTTACGAATCGCGGCATGTTGATGAAATTAATTTTTCGATGCAAGTGCAGTGTTTTTAATCTAACGGAGTATAGGCAGTAGTGTTTTTCCTTGTAAAAGTTGCGACAAAAGAAATGTTTAACTAAGACAGATATAGATATAAGTTTTTTTGATTTTTTTTAGTTCATTTGTAAAGTTCAGTAAATAATTTTTTAAGTAATGTCATTGTGAGGCCGTGAAATGGGTCAGTGAATTTAAGAGAGACTTTCAACTAAATATAAATGCTAGGCGGTGGTAATTGGTAAAAATATTTCAAAATTTTACTTTTTTTTTAAATAATTTAATTTTTCTTAAAAAGATTATTTTTCTTCTGTAAACATAACTTCTCGAATTCTTGTTTTGGTCAAAACGGTTTGTATAGTGGTCGTAGATTTAAAGGGTGACCAGACAGGTTATATTTTTTTTGGGGGACCAAACGGGAACTTCTTGAGTTACAAAAGGGGAACTTTTTTTGTCTTAGTTGATCAGGCAGGAATAAATAAATCTTTTACTTCAAAATCATAGTTTTAAATAACAAGATTTATTGGTTAGGTGTTTGGGTCTTATAATAAAAAACGTTTTGTTTTTGAGGATACTGTTATGATATGGAATTATTTTTATTTCATGCCAAATGTTGTTTGACGGCAGATATGCTAGTCTTCAGTTTTTTGATAGTTTGCATTTCAGGACAGTGGCGTGTACCTAAAGGGGCCTGTCATCTGCGCCCATTGTAACTCAACTTCCAACTTACCTGCTTAGCTTTTTCACTTTATCTTCGTTTTGTTGCTTCTGAAATTAAAGCGTTAGGTTGGATAACGATGGATGGTGTTAGACTAAGAAAGTACCTATTTAGGGATAAAAACTTGAAAGTTGTGAACAATTGGGAAGTAATTTTTTTTCATTTAATTTTTTTTTAATTTTAAAATAATTTCATACTGGTGCCCTCAAATAATGAAGCAAATTTTTAAATTACAATACACTGTTGTGGAATAAATGGGAAAGTGTTCAGGTTAAACAATAAATTTAAGATCATTGATTTTTAAAAAAAGATTTCAAGCTAAGAATAAATTTAAAAACAATAGGTTTTCTTTGATGCGACTAAACAATGATGAGGGTATATATTTTTTTTTTGTTATGCATAATATGATAGTAGTACCTTTTGTATTGCAATAATTAGGGGTTTTCCTCCCGCGAGCTGGGTGGAAATGGAAGGAATGTTTGGTTCGGGGTGTAGAAATCGAGGAACGAGGACTTCCTGCTAATCTTTTTAGGATTTCGCAACTTCGGTTTTCGCTAAATTACAATACATAAAAATTTGGCCTACAGGCTGAATCTCACATCTTCCAGGACCTTGCAGATTTGCGGAGAAAGACAAATTTTATGATCTGTTTAGTTATGATAGGAATTAAAATAGTAACATGCACATGAGGGAACTAGATATATTTATGTTAAAAAATAGTAAGAACACTGCTCTTAACAATTTTCCATAATAGTGTCTTATTTTCACAGGGCGCTTCAAAATATCATCACCCTCTCTTTGAAATAAGATATTGTTTCGCCTGTGGGCGTTTGACCGTTTAAAAAATATATAGGGTCCAGATGGGATTGGAATGGAAATCACAAGTTTTGGGTTTATTGACATTATACTTAGGAAATAGGGGAAATGTCTATTAAAAAAGTTTTTTGGTTTTTGGCCGAGTTTTGTTGATATAACAAAAGTTTAATTGGGGCCGGGTTTATGCTCTTTTAAAATTAATGAAATAGTTTTTGGCTTCTTGATTCTTGTTCTCTGGTTTTACGTAGGATTACTCCCAACTGTTTCATTTTAAAATGTCATTTGTAGGGATAGGGTCTCATTAGCCCTTGGTCATTTGGTAATTTTTGCTTTGACTAATAGTTGTGGGAAGGGCCCAACTTAATTTTATATCTCGTGAACACCAGGAATAAGGATCTGAGAATGCATTAAGCAGTAATTTTTTTTTATTGGATGTTGTGTGTATATAAACTTCAGTAGACAAAGTTAGTTTTATAACGGTCTTATAGTTGGATCTTGGAATTGTTTTCATAGTTGTTTTCTGAAAGTGCACACAAGATAATTCTTTACGGGGTTGAGTGTAAACTTTGAAACTTAGGTTCTTCACATTATAGTGGTACAGTAAATAAGTACTAACGTTGCGTATTTCCTTAAGTAATAATTCTAAACAAATACACTAACATCGTTTGTTTTTTTGGAACATAAATATTTTTTTCTTTTCCTAAACTGATCGTTTTTTTTTGCAATTACGATTTTTTATACCTTATGATTTTTAAGTAAATTTAATTTCCAACAATTTTTTCTTCCGGATAATAAATTAATTTTTCTAGCTCATTCACTTTTCACATTCACACAGTTTTCGGAGAGGAAAGGGAATCTACAACTGTTTTTTTAAAGGAAAAGAACAAAACTGTTGCATGACATAACTCTATTAAGATTTTTCTAGTGCTTATTTTATTTTAATTCTTTTAAAATCGTTAATAGGAGATGCAACCCCACTTAAACATTTTAAATTTTTTTTGAGAATATTTTTTAAATATTTTTTTTTAAATATTTTTTTTTAAGGAAGGAAACTTGATTTTCTTGTTGGAAAATTTTCTTTTTGGTGCATAGTAGTACCTTGCCCTACAATGGTTTTACCAGTTTATTTAAATATTTTTTTTTCTGAAATAAAATATAATTTCATTTCGAACCCTCGCGTTTTAACAGCCTATCATCATTTGTTTTAATTTTTTTTCTCCCTACTCCAAACCAGGGTAGAGTAATATTTTGAAAATATTAGTGAGCCACTAATTAATTTTTTTATTATTGGGCTACTGTGGTCGACACCAAAAATTAAATAGGAATTAAAATAGTAACATGCACATGAGGGAACTAGATATATTTATGTTAAAAAATAGTAAGAACACTGCTCTTAACAATTTTCCATAATAGTGTACTATTTTCACAGGGCGCTTCAAAATATCATCACCCTCTCTTTGAAATAAGATATTGTTTCGCCTGTGGGCGTTTGACCGTTTAAAAAATATATAGGGTCCAGATGGGATTGGAATGGAAATCACAAGTTTTGGGTTTATTGACATTATACTTAGGAAATAGGGGAAATGTCTATTAAAAAAGTTTTTTGGTTTTTGGCCGAGTTTTGTTGATATAACAAAAGTTTAATTGGGGCCGGGTTTATGCTCTTTTAAAATTAATGTAATAGTTTTTGGCTTATTGATTCTTGTTCTCTGGTTTTACGCAGGATTATTCCCAACTGTTTCATTTTAAAATGTCATTTGTAGGGATAGGGTCTCATTAGCCCTTGGTCATTTGGTAATTTTTGCTTTGACTAATAGTTGTGGGAAGGGCCCAACTTAATTTTATATCTCGTGAACACCAGGAATAAGGATCTGAGAATGCATTAAGCAGTAAAAATTTTTTATTGGATGTTGTGTGTATATAAACTTCAGGAGACAAAGTTAGTTTTATAACGGTCTTATAGTTGGACCTTGGAATTGTTTTCATAGATGTTTTCTGACAGTGCACACAAGATAATTTTTTACGGGGTTGAGTGCAAAGTTTGAAACTTAGGTTTTTCACATTATAGTGGTACAGTAAATAAGTACTAACGTTGCGTATTTCCTTAAGTAATAATTCTAAACAAATACACTAACATCGTTTGTTTTTTTGGAACATAAATATTTTTTTTCTTTTCCTAAACTGATCGTTTTTTTTGCAATTACGATTTTTTATACCTTATGATTTTTAAGTAAATTTAATTTCCAACAATTTTTTCTTCCGGATAATAAATTAATTTTTCTAGCTCATTCACTTTTCACATTCACACAGTTTTCGGAGAGGAAAGGGAATCTACAACTGTTTTTTTAAAGGAAAAGAACAAAACTGTTGCATGACATAACTCTATTAAGATTTTTCTAGTGCTAATTTTATTTTAATTCTTTTAAAATCGTTAATAGGAGCTGCAACCCCACTTAAACATTTTAAATTTTTTTTGAGAATATTTTTTAAATATTTTTTTTTTAATATTTTTTTAAGGAAGAAAACTTGATTTTCTTGTTGGAAAATTTTCTTTTTGGTGCATAGTAGTACCTTGCCCTACAATGGTTTTACCAGTTTATTTAAATATTTTTTTTTCTGAAATAAAATATAATTTCATTTCGAACCCTCGCGTTTTAACAGCCTATCATCATTTGTTTTAATTTTTTTTCTCCCTACTCCAAACCAGGGTAGAGTAACATTTTGAAAATATAAGGGAGCCACTAATTAATTTTTTTATTATTGGGCTACTGTGGTCGACACCAAAAATTAAAAAAAAAATTTGACACCTTCCGGTACAATCCTAGGGTCTTTTTGACCATGGTTTGGATCAATTTAGAATAAATTTTGGAAATGTGATTTTAACGATTATTAGAGAGTTGCAGTCCTACCAAGACGTTATTTCGGCAAAAATTTTTTTAGTACCATCGGTAATTTTTTTAAAAATTTTCTTTTAATTTTTTAATAACACACAACATCCTTACTAGTCTAATTCAACGCAATTTCAGCGAGCGGATTTTTTTTTAATTAAGCATATTTTACGATTTCTATAACATAAACATCTGTTCCGATGTTATTGCGTTAAGCAATGCATGGTTCGTGGAACCTCAGGATAGGTAAGCAGGTTAAAGTGGGTTTTGATTTATTCTTTCGAGAAAAATCATTGTATACGGCGATTTTTGAGGAGTTTATTAGCGGAGCCGTTCTGCAATAGCAGGAGTATACCCTAGCGTTAACTGTGTACAACAGCTTTGGGATTTTTGTTATAGGTAGTCTGTTGTACGTTCCATTTAGAGATAAATTTACCTATTCGGTTGCTGAGGTAAACAAACATAACTTAGCTTTCATTTTAATCCAGTTCAGCTAGGATAAGCGCAATTATTTTTTTTTGGTTTTACTCACGCAGGAGTGGAACATAAGACCTAAACACCAAACCAAAACTCTTGTCTCTCTTTTATTTTATTTTTTAAACTTTTTTATGGCTACTTATTAATTCTAATTTAGGATTTAAGTAGTTATTTCTCTCTGCATGGTTGGACGTCATAGTTGGTTGTACAAATACTTAACATAAATTATGATTACATTTTTAAATGCAAATAAATTTTATTTTCTTACTGCTCCGGTGGTTTTCGGTTTTGTTCGCGTCTGCCCGTATTTAAGTTTTATATTTTCTACATTTGTAAGAAAATTTATAGTGATTTTCACTAGTGAATCTAAAGTGAACTTTGTGTTTGTTATTAAGTGGTTTAGTTTTTTAATTGGGAGGTATAATTAAGAGTTTTAAAGTTTAAAGTTTTAATATATATAAAAGGCACCATGGCTGTTTCTGTGAGTCAGTTGTCTGACATAAGGTACTTAGTCAAGGACGAATTAATCTATGAGTTAACATGGAGAGGCATAGCTATTGGATCGGTGGAAGAGATGAAACAATAGCTTATGCTGATCAAACAAAGAGAAAAGATTGATGCCAGTATGAGATACCCTCTGTATCCCTTTAAATTTGGCCAAGATGCTTTTAGCTGCATGAAGAAGCTTGATAACCTGGCACCGCTGGTAGAGAAGCTCTCTGGTGCTAGCAAAGGGGGAGAGTTTAGGAAAATCGCTGTAAGGTTGGAACACGTGTTAGCCAGGATTAACAACATGAGTCCGTCCAACTTTGAAGAAAGTCAAACAAAAGGCATACTGGTTGCGGAAACCTTGAGTTTGATTGGGAGGTTGCAGAGCCAAGCAACAGATTTATTGAGAGTTGGCGTTACCTCAGATGATGATAAAGCATCTGAAACCCAATCAACGATTCGAAGCTTAGACCACTCGACAAATGCTGGCAACACACCTAACCAGTCTCATCTCCCGCAACCACAGCTCTCGAGCACACAAAGAACAGCTCACAAACCAACCGTCGGTCATTGCTCCATTGCAAATGCAAGTGCTTACAAACCCGACTCAAACACCAGTACAAGCACCACTCCCTATGCCGATTGAGAATGACGGTACAGCAGCTTTTCATTATCAACAACCGTCTACCGTTCCTTTGAGTTTAGCTGCTCTCCAAAGTAGCATTGCACCAATTGCTCAGTCACGACCATTTTTATGTTCTTCACCAGTACCAATGTCAAGTGATCCTGGTACCTCATATCACGTTGCACCTGTACCTCCGCATAGATGGAACTTAAAGTTTACAGGCGAGAGGGTTACAATCTCCGTCACCGCATTTTTTGAGAGAGTGGACGAGTTGAGTCAGGCTAGAGGAGTTAGCAAAAAGGTGTTACTGAACTCAGGCATTGGTCTTTTTGAAAAGTCAGCCTATACTTTTTATAAAGATGTTCGAAGAGAAGTCCATACATGGGAACAGCTGGAACAGAGGTTCATGGCAGAATATCTTCCTTCTTCATATGGCGAGAAGCTGTTGAAGGAAATCCAAAAACGTAAACAAGGCCCTGGGGAGTCTATAGGGACCTATATTGCTGTCATGAACACATACTTCCAAAGACTTGGCTGTCCTGTTTCTGAAGAGGCAAAATTAGCTATCGTCTTCAGAAATATAGCAGACATCTACAAGAATGGGTTGATTGCTACTGAGGTCAATAGCCTATCACATCTAAAAGATTTGTGTCGTAGAATAGACCAGAGATATGAGTTAGAGGAGGAGAATTTTACTCCTAGGAAAAACCAATCAATCGAACCTGACTTGGCCTACGTTGACGTAGAGAGCGACAGTGACGATTTTCCAACAGAAGTCAGTGCAATTCAAATATCAAGTACCGCGACATCTAACCAACGGCATTCAAATCATCCTGCTAATAGATTCGACAGAAATAGGCAGCAGCCAGCAAGCAGTTTCTCTGCTAGAGCTGATAGAGTGAGACAACAACCACCTAGTGGTCAGTCTAGCGTAAGTGACAGGGATGTACAACCACCACAGGGTGTTGGATCTGGTAGGGCGAATAGGGACGTTGTTTGTTATAGATGCAACCAAACAGGGCACATGGCGATCGGGTGCGCACTATCTAGAGGTAAGCAGTGTTATTCGTGTGGACAAGCAGGGGTAACAGTAAGAGAATGTCGTAATTGTAATCGTCAGGGAAACGGACCCAGGCGCTCGTCGGCCGTCGACCTTCGAGTCAGCCTGAACAAGCATCGACCAATAGGATAACGTACGTTTTAGATTATGTGTCATGCTCGTAAAGATGAGAGGCCTTATTTAGAAGTGGATGTGCTTGGAAATAAGTTATTAGGTTTGTTGGATTCCGGGGCTTCACGTACCTTTTTAGGGAATCATGGTTGGTCAATCATCGAGAGGTTTGGTTTTTCACTTGACACCACGAAGAAGACGAGTTGTATTGTGGCAAATGGTCAAGGCACGAGTAGTATTGGGACAGTGCAGCTTTCTATGCGAGTTCAAGATAAATTTAGGTTAATAGAGGTCGTCGTCGTTCCTGAGTTACCGCACACTTTGATTTTGAGATTAGATTTTTGGATTTCGATGGGTATAGTACCGAACTTAAGTACTAATGAGTGACACTTTGCCGATAATAAAGATGTGGTTTGTTCTTTAGAAACATCAGACCAACAAACTACTCTTACGCCTTATGAATCAGAACGACTAGAGGAATTGGTCGATAAATATAAGACTATTATGGGCGACTCACTGGGATGTAAAGACAGGGTAGAACACAAGATTACAACAGATGCAGCACCGATAAGACAGCGTTCATATAAGGTCTCACCGGTCATTCAAAAACTTATTGATGACGAAATCGACTAAATGCTAAAACTAGATGTCATAGAACGGAGTAGTAGTTCATGGGCTTCACCAGTGGTAATGGTACAAAAGAAAAACACAAAGAAATATCGTTTCTGCTTAGACTACCGCAAATTAAACTCACTGACGGCGCGTGCTAGTTATCCTTTACCACTCGTATCCGAGACTCTTGACAAATTGAAAGATGCTAAGTACTTGTCAACTTTAGATATTAAGAGTGCTTACTGGCAAGTACCAATGAAAGAATCATCAAAGCCATTAACAGCATTCATCTGTCGACGAGGTCTCTTCCAATTTAAGCGTTTACCTTTTGGTCTTCATAATGCACCTGCAACTTGGCAGAGACTCATAGATAGCATCACAGAAAACGACTTAGACCCCTACGTGTACGTATATCTCGATGACCTCGTAATTGTCACACAGAGTTTTTCTGAACATCTTAGAATTCTTGAGGAAGTCCTACGAAGATTGCAGAATGCAAAGATAACGGTAAGTTGGGAGAAATTCCAACTGTGTAGGCCAGAAATGACTTATTTAGGATTCGTAGAGGACCGTCGAGGCATCCGAGTCGATCCTAATAAAATTAAAGCCATGTTAGAGCTCCAGAGGCCAAGAACTGTCAGAGAAGTTCGTAGAGTTATAGGTAAAATTTCCTGGTATAGACGTTTCATAGAGAATTTTTCAGCGATAATAGCTCCAATTACAGCTCTAACTAAGAAAAATCAAAAGTTCAATTGGACTCCAGACTACGAAAAGCATTTATTAAGATTAAGGAACTTTTAGTGACTGCACCGATTCTTACATGTCCAGATTATACCAAAGAATTTGTCATTCAAACAGACGCATCAGGATATGGAATAGGAGCATGTTTAACGCAACCTTATCCTGAAGGAGACAAAGTCATATGCTATTTGAGTCGATCTTTGACTAAGCAAGAACGTGTTTACACGACCACCGAGCGAGAATGTTTGGCATTGGTTTGGGCGATAGAGAAGTTCCGGCCATATATTAAGGGGATCTCATTTAAGGTCATAACAGATCATTTTAGTTTAAAATGGCTTCATAGCTTGAAAGAGCCCAGTGGAAGACTTGCTCGTTGGTCTGTAAAACTGCAGCAATACGACTTTGAAGTAATCCATCGAAATGGGAAATATTTAGTTGTCCCGGACATGTTGTCTCGCGCAGTACCTATGATTGATACAATTTCGCAGCCCAGAGACGTTTCGACAGCAATTAAAGATCGATGGTACCAAAAGATGGTAAAGAGGGTCGTAGAATCATCGTTAAAATTTATGAATTGGAGATACACTGAAAATAAGTTGTATAAATATGTCAAACAAGAATACCCTCAACTTCCACCATCTAACGAATATTGGAAAGAGGTAGTCCCCAAAGATCATAGGCGTAGAATTATTGGAGAAGCTCACGATCCTTCTACCGCAGGACATATGGGTGTGTATAAAACTTTCCACAGACTAGCAGAAAAATATTATTGGCCAAAAATACGCCAGGACGTGGCAACTTTTGTAAAGGAATGCTTTGCCTGTGCAGCTCATAAAGGTGATACACAAGGTGTATCTGATCAGATGATATCTCACCCAAAACTAACTCGTCCTTGGGAAGTTATTTCGACGGATTTATGTGGACCTCTACCTCGTTCGACAAAGGGTAATTGCTGGATTCTCGTCGTTACGGACTATTTCAGTAAGTTTTCCTTAGTTTTTCCAATGCGAACAGCCCCTTCTCAAGCAGTTGTCAAGCATCTTGAGGAGCAAGTATTTATGGTCTTCGGAGTACCCCGTTTGATACTTTGTGATAATGGACCTCAGTACAAAAGTAACGAATTTAAGCGTTTTGCTGAGAGTTATCAGGTGAAAATTCAGTATAATCCGTATTATCACCCCAGAGCGAATCCAACAAAAAGGACGAATCGCACGTTAAAAATCATGTTATGTTGTTATGTGAAAGATAACCGCTGGAAGTGGGACGAACAAATACACAAACTTGCCTGCGCGATTCGTACTGCAACCCATGAGACAACCAGGATGTCTCCTTTCTTTGTTAATTTTGGTAGGAATATGTGTTTATCAGGGTAAGATTACTCCAACCCAGTTTTGTTATCTGAAGAGAATGGTGTACAATCTGCAGCTCAAAGTAAGAACGAAGGTTTCCGGAAGCTCTATACGGATGTTAAGAGAAGGTTAGAGGTGACAGGAGAGAAAAACGTAGTTCAGTATAATTTGCGTACAAGGGTACCCAACTTTGTTGTGGGTCAGCGTGTTTGGAAGAAGAATTATGTGTTGTCAGATGCTGCGAAGTTTTTCTCGAAGAAGTTAGCACCGAAATTCGTTGGTCCTTATGTGATTAGGAATAAAATTTCTCCATGGATATTTGAGCTTCAGGAACCATCGGGTAAAGTACTACCAGGGAGCTGGCATGCCAAAGACCTTAAGTCGGCAGCGGACCTCTCCGATTAACCTTTTTAGGTTAATCGTCTTGAAGGTGGGGGGGGATTATGTAACGTGTCATTTTTACGTTTAAGGCAAACGTTACATATTTGTTTATTTAGGTAAATAATCAAGGCTCTTCGACTCGTCTTTCTGTACACAAATTAAGGGTATTTTATAGAGCTAGGTTTGGAGGTTATATAGTGTCCAAAAAGTTACCTTATAAAGGAGACATTCCATCGAATTACTGTGGACATCGTATTATCTGGGCATCGTAATTGGAATTTAAGATCACAGGTTTCGGGAAAAATCACATAAAAACTTTCGATTGTTTTGTTTATCTGTAAAATTTCGTAATTTTCTTTGACGTTCACGAAGATAAACAGCTGTTCTGCTGGGGCATGGCGGCGCTGCCGCATCACAAATGGTTTTAGTAACAGGAAGAAAACATTTAGGTGAACATTTCATTCGCTTATGTTTATTTTCGAGGATATTGGGACAATCATTTCTCTTCCGAACCTCATATCCTTCACGGATTAGCTAGTTTTGATAGCACGAAAATATAGTTAGGTCCACGGTTTGACCAGGAACAACCGAGGCTCCGCC
Organism: Aspidapion aeneum; assembly: GCA_963576565.1. NCBI lineage: Eukaryota > Metazoa > Arthropoda > Insecta > Coleoptera > Brentidae > Aspidapion > Aspidapion aeneum. The sequence continues at coordinate 180,563,736 of OY755038.1, read as the reverse complement.
CACTTTGATATCTTTATTAATTTGATAAGGAGAAGATAAAATAAATACGAGTTAGGCACTTTTGTAAATGGGAGATAAACGAGGGATAAAAACCAAGACTAAAAGAATAAACGAAATCGTATTTTTATATTATGTAAATTAATATATAATCATTGTTGAATTAAGTTAATATCTAGCTCAGTTAGTCGGATTGAAGGGTTGTGTAGGGCTAGCTAGTGGGGAGCAAACTTAACATCTGAACACTCTTGTGCCGAGTTTAAGCAGTAGTTCAATGTGTATTTTTAGGTTCAAGTTCAGAAACAACTTTATTAATGTAAAAATGTTTTACAAAGGTGGCGTCAAACTATATGAATCTTAGAGAAAACATATATAAAGAGCAAAGGAAACTTTTGACTAAAACTGTATCTAATATACAACTAAATTCTACACTCAGTATAGCTTTACTCATATGGGAATTGGTTGAGTGTTCGAATATTCCTGGGTTTGATGCATGCTCTGATCTCCAGTAATTGATTTTACAGTTGATGGTTTCAATGCTGAGCTTCTTATAGTCCTGCTGGTTATTTTCTTCCTACTTGCTATGTTGGCGGGGGTCCGGTAGGCAAATATTCGGTCTATGTATGGAGGGTGTCTCGATGTCCTTGTTATAAAAATTTCAACCGTGGAAATAGATCCGACAACACCTCATGCGCAGGGTACGGAAGTATTAGTGTATTTCATCATTGGTTAGTTTGAAAACCGCGGGTTTTTTCTCCAGGCTCCTAAACCGGAGTAAGGGATTTTTCGGCGAGAGCGTTTTTTTATAAATGCGTTTGCATTCTTATTTGAATTTAACCGGGAAAATTTGGTTGGTACTGTGTACTGTCCCCACCAAATCTAGAAGCGATTTCCGGCAACCTCATTTTTTTTGTATTCTCGACAAAGTGTCTTGTCTCTTTCCTAAAGAATTTTGGCTGGGCTGGTGGCCGTCTATTGGTGTCGCCATTGTTTTTGTGGTTAGTGGCACTTAATGGCACTGCAGTAGTTGCAAATTATACCAAAGACGGTATAACTGTGAGCCGTCGTGTTTAGGCGAATCTTTAAGGCGGCCTACGCCGTTTCTACGGAAAGAGCAGTGGTAAGTGCGATTTTATTTTTTTTTATTTTTTTTATTATTTGAGGACTCTCAAGATAATATTTGCCTCCCAAATTGTAATTATTTTTCGTGTGAAATGTACTTTTTTCGACAAAAGAGTTTTTTGGAGTTTTTTTATATTTTTTTAAAACCACGTTTTGGATAAAAACTATATATTGTTTTTCTCCTTTGTCTACAGCCCTGTCCAATCCATCACTGGGACAGTTGTGCTGGACGCTGGTGTGAAGCCGGGTGTAGCATTGTAACCCTGGAAAGGGTACGTTAGTTCATCTCTTTAAATCTACTTTATTTTATTGAGTCGACATGGGGTTCTTGATTTAAGTTACTCGGTGTAGGGGAACTTCGTGCAAAACCGACGAATTCCAGGAAACTGAAACATTTCATTTTCCACAGGGTTTTTATGCTCGGGCAAGACCCTGTGTTGCCCAGCATGATGTGCTAAGCGAGCACTAGGGGAGGCGCGGGCAGAACGAGACCCGAAGTAGTAGGGGAATGTCTGGGAACAACTCCAGGTTCACAAAACAAAACACCCTCTTATTTATCATACAATAATCCAGGACCAAGGTAGGAGCAAACTTTACATATAACTTTCCATATAATTTTTTCATTAAGTACAACTTTTGCATTCTTGTAAACGCAAGATAAGGTATGACGTCATGACCAAAATTTTGCGGCATAACTTCCATTTAAATTGTACTGTACCTCTGAAAGAGGTTGTTTCAACTTGGTTTTACCTTTATTTTTTTTCATAATAATTTGCCATTTTTACCCCTAGTTTTCACATATAGAATAAACAAGATGAACTAAATTTTCGTATTATTTGTACAACCCAATGACCAACTTTGCAGAGACAAAAGAGATGAGTTCATATTTTTTTTTGCGGTCTCCTTACATTGTTTTACCTCATGGGGTAGATCTCGGACTGGGTTGCTGTCTGTCTCATTCTACCCAACGTAGAATGATGACAGCGGATATCTGGTCCAGATCTCCCCTATGATGGAATGATTTTGGAAGTATAGATATATTTTTTTTTAACAATCATTCATATAATTGAGTCTTACACTACTGACTCAAATGTAGGTACACTGTGACCTGTTGGAAATGTGCATCTACCTATAAGGAACTTTCTATTTGTGTCATTTTGATTCATTTAGGAATCTTTTAGAATTTTATTTTGATTATTAGTCAATTTTTTTGGTTATTCTTAATTACACAAATACTCTGGAAGCCTCGGAAGTAAGTAGAGTTTGATTGTTTGGCTACAACGTTTGGGTTGAACTGTATTTTAATTAAGATCTTCTTTGTAAAACATTGATATTAAAACACTGTGGCGCTTAAAATTTTCTTATTTCTGAACCCCCCCTTCTCCACTATATAAAAGTTACCGGGCATATCAATGTTTTACCTAGCTGGAAAATAGAGTTCTGCTTCCAGATATTTGTTTAATTACTCAGTAATTTGATTTTAGTCTCACAAATTGGCACAGCGTTATTGTTCTATTTACAGTGTCACAAAATGGCGGCAACGTCTTTTAGTATGCCACAAATGTCACCCAACGCATTTTAATTGGCCACATGGTGGTTCTCAAAAAATCTATTTTTGTTTCAACCATTGTTTTACAGATTCTACGATTGCATTGCCAATCCGGTCTGCATTAATTTCCTTATAAATTCGTTATTACCAAACCGATTTTAGTAAAATAAAAAAAATCGTGATGAGAATTGATTGCTTTTTAAAGATCGTTTTCGAAATTTTCCGCTATCTTGGAATTTAAGATGTCGGACAGAATCATACTTCAAAATGGGGTGTTTATTCTTATTTTGCGAAAATGTTTTAGTTATTTATAGAAACACTGCTTTTTTCCGCATAAGAACGTACAAATTAATAAAATCGGTGTAGTGGTTCTCACAAAATCGGATTTGGTTTTAACCATTGTTTTACATATTATACGATTGCATTGCTAATCCTGTCTGCATTCATTTCTTTGTAAAATCATGATTACTGAACCGATTTGAGTAAAATAAAAAACATCATGGTGCAAACTTAAAAGACCAATCAGTTTGCGTCATGATGTTTTTTATTTAGCGAAAATCGGTTCAGTGATAATTAATTTATAAAGATCTGATTGCAGACAGGATTGGCAATGCAATCGTATAATTTATACAATGGTTAAAACAAAATCAGATTTTGTGTAAACCACTTTAACCGAAAAGAAGTGCTTTTCTGTAAATTAAAAAAAACTAATACATTTTCAGAAAATAAGAATAAACACGCCATTTTGAAGAATGAAGTATGATTCTGTCCGCCATTCTAAATTTTATGATAGGTTTTGATCATGATCTTTAAAAAGTAATTAATGGATGGATGGATGTTTTTTTTTTCATCAATATCGGTTCAGTCGTAATAATGAATTTATAAGGAAATAAGTGCAGACATGATTGACAAGGCAATCGTGTAATGTTCAAAACAATGGTTAAAACAAAAATATATTTTTTTTTTTTAACAACAAACCGATTTTGCTAATTCGTACCTTGTTGTGAGTGGCAAGAATTTTTACTGATTTAAATAAATTATTAAAACATGTTCGCAACACAAGAATAAACGAGCATATTTGAAGGGTACAATTTAATTTCGTCCGCCATCTTGGATTTTCAGATAGCGGACAAAAAATATATTTAGTCAAATCTCTGATTAAATCACTGTCAAATGCAGTTTGTCCCATTAAAATCGATGGTATAGTTCAAAAGTTATAAGGAAAAAAAATTTTTTGGCCCGCCCGGTAATATAAATAAATACGTCATAACGCACGAGCGACAAAAGAGAATCTGGAATAGGCTATATACTTTGTATCTGGACCCTTAACCTATCTGAAGGTGGGCATTACCCAGATGCTCAACATTACCCCAATTTCATCTTATGTTTTTTAAAAACCTTTTTTCTATACTTCAAGGAATGAGAAATGTAATTATTTATACATTGTTGTGTGTGTTGTACCTTCTACACACAAAGACTAATTCGTTTTTATGTCGAAAGCGGGTGAAAAATAACCAAAATTAACCAGATTCATTGAGCTGTAAAACCTAGCATTTTGTTTTGAGGAGTACAATTTTAGGTCCCTTACATTGTAGATACATTTTCTAAAAAAGAAAGATAGTAAGATAGCAAATATTTTTTTAAACATTTTTGGTAGCTGCAATTTTTTATGTTGCAAAAGATTGAAAGATTAAAAATAAATATACTGGAAGAACTTAATCGCATTCTCGAAACTCGAATTAAAGAACATATTCAAAGACCTAATAAATCTCAGTTTGAACACCACATTGCATTCACAAAACATAATTTTAGTCCGAACACAAATTCAAAAATCTTAAAAAACATATCATTGAAAATCTTTACGAGGCTTGACTTTTGAGAGGATATAGAAATAGATAAGGAATTAAAATCTAATAACCATTGCCTTAATACTTAAGTAAGCCTATAACGCAATTACATACCTTTTCATAAACTAATACTAGGAATTGACCAAAAAAAACAACCACACAATACAACTAACCGAAGACTCCCAATAATTTCTTAATTGAATTTTTCCTTAAATTCAATTCAACTTTTCCTTAAATCTACTATAAATAAAACACTTACACAAGAAAAACTCACAGACAGACGGACAAAGAATAAAACATTAATTTAGAAAATAAACATATAGTTTTTGAACAGTCCCCTTCGGGTTCGTTGACTCTTTCAATTATTATCAAATCGCTAATAATAAATATATTTACTTTCCTTTAAGATTGCTACTTCGCTTTTGTCATTTTTATACTAAAATTAGTAAAAAAATATTTATGTAACAGTTTATTAATTATGTCCTTTGTCCTGTACTTTAACTGTTTTAAACGACCACTTCATTAATAATTGGGGTGTGTTAAACTAAGATTTATTATTTAAGTTTCATTTAGACTATAGTTTTTGTATCTATTTATCAACTAAGACTAGAAAAATTTGATTTTAGAGAGGTCTAATGACGCAGAAGTGTCAAAAGCGCTAACGTTACCATTCCTTAAAAATAAATGTTTTTTGAAGATAGGCTTTTAAAAAAAGTAATTTTTTCTACGAGTGACCGCAAATTTCCTTAACATAGTTTTGTTCTTGCAATGACGTCATTTTTGCCAAAAGAGAATAAAAATAAATATAAATCTTTCGTTAGATTACCCGGAGAACATTGAGGAACCCTGGCCCAAACTGAAGACTGCAATAACGACTGCCTCCGAAAGAAAAAGAAAAACATGCAGTGTATGAAAATGCGAGCCCAACTCTACTGCCAAGAAAAAGGAATAACAACAAGCTAAGGCAGAAGTTTAACGGAAAATCAGAAGATTTCAGAACAAGTAGTGGATTTTCAGTCTACCAAGATGATTTATAGCCCCACCAATCAAGGACCAAATCCACTAAGATCTAAAGATGGTGCAACATTACTCAAAGGCAGATCTTCTATTAACTCTCGTTGGAAACAATACGCTCAGGAGCTACTAGACAGAGAGTCTCAAATCGATAATGACAGATTCGATATTCCTGGACTGGAGGAGGTCAAAAGGCACACAACTGAAAAACAACAAATCTGCGGGTACTGACGGCATCCCAGCTAAGCTTATCAAACACGCCCACATCCACATGCTTATAAGTAAAATATGGCACTGTTAGACCATGCCTGCCGAACTCAGAGTTGCCTCAATTGTTTCCATATTCAAAAAGAGAGAAAATACACAATGTGGAAATTACAGAGGAATATCTCCTCTTTTTATGCAGGAAAGACTCATCTTGCTAGAATATTTTCAAATCGCCTTGTGCCAGTTCCCAAACAGAACATGCCTCAGGACAGTGTGGTTTTAGGCCCAACAGAGGTATAGATGACATGATATTCAGTGCAAGACAAATTTAAGAGAAATCTAAAGAATAAAATCGCCCTCTCTACATGGCTTTCATTGATCTAGTGAAAGCATTCAACTCAGTCAACACAAAAGCCCTTTGAATAGTACTGGCAAAAATTGGGTTCGGTTCGGTTCGGTTCTGCTGCTGCATAATAACCAGAGTGCAACAACAAAAGTCTTAAGCAACGATGGACCAGGTGAGCCTTTTCAGATAAGCACAGGTGTCAAGCAGGGCTGCGTGGTTTGTTGGTGCCATGCTTCACCTTTTCGATGAATACTTGCGATTGGGTGTGGAAATCCTGTACACATTCGACGGAGGCTTATTTAATCTAAAGAGACTGCGTGCTAAAACAAAAGTTCGTACAACAACGATCGTCGATCTGCTGTATGCCGATGATAACCTCATATCTTCCCATACAGAGGAAGATCTACAAGCAACCCCCAATGCATTCAGTCAAGCATACGAAACCATCGATCTTAAAGTCAACCACTTGAATCCCCAAGGCTCAAATATAATATTAAATCACCCTTTACAGAATGCATTAGGTATGCATACCTTGAAAGGCCTTTAGCAGCGATCGACAGCGAGATTCAGCATCGCTTGAAATACGTCAGCGCAGCATTCGGACGACTTCAGGTGAAGGTCTTCAACAACCACGACGTCAACGCTGTGACCATACTGCTCGTTTTTAATACAGTCGTAATAGCGACTGTCACGTATGACTGTGAAACATGCACTACCTACCGACGGCACACCAAATGCCTATAAAAATATTACCGGCGCTGCCTAAGAAGGATATTGAGAATCAAATGGCAGGATTCCCGTACCAATATAAGCGTATTGGAAGAGGCAGGAACACCTAGTATAGAAGCCCTTATTTTCAATCATCAACTTCGGTCACGTTATTTGCATGTCCGAGTCACGTCTTCCAAACAGATATTCTATGGACAATTGATGGAGGGACGAAGAAATCAATGAGGACAACATAAAACGATGTTCTTAAGTAAACAATGACAAAATCCCAGATAAACGCCAACAACTTCGAGACGGTGGCAAATGATAGAGCTGCCTGCACCGCTTGGTCCATGAAGGATCACAAAGATTTGAACAGAAGCGATGGTGGTTAGAGATGCAGAACAGAGACCGCAGAAAAAAAAAACATAAAAATTGAGAGAGGAACGGTCAAGCTATCGCAGGAAACTGGGTATGGCAGGACTGCGAGAAAATGTGCGCCTCCAGAATTGGTTTATATAGCAATTAAGGAGCACACAACAAATTAAGACAATGATCTATGATAATCAAAAATCACCTGGTCCTCCAGGTTGAGGGTTGGGGCATTAGACTAACTCTCTGATACCCGGAAAAAACGTACACTGTTAAAAAACCCAATCAAACGCCTCGGAAAGAAATGAAAAACCTAAGACGAACCAAGCAAAGAAACAGGAATATGATTTTTGGTACATGGAACGTACAAGGAATGAGTCGAAAAATGAATGATATAGTCCATGAGTGCAGCAGAATGAAGGTTGACCTTGCTGTACTAACAGAAACGAAGAAGAAAGGAAAAGGATCTGAAAACCTAGGACAGTATGACCATTTCTATAGCGGAGTGGCAAAAGAAAAACATGCGCAACAAGGAGTATCTATTTTGGTCAACAAAAGATTTAGAAAATATATCACCAACTGGGAAGCAGTAAATGAACGGCTAATAAGAATGAATATAACAATAAAAGGAATGAGACTTACGATTTTTGGAATCTATGCGTATAATGACGATGCAAATGTAGCCGTGAAAGACAATTTTTTTGAAGAAATCCACAATGAAATATCAGCAGTAAGTACATCTAGAGAAATTGTAATATTGGGAGATTTAAATAGTAGAACAGGTAACAGAGTAAATGATCTGACAGTTGGCCAATATGGAGAAGATGTTGTTAATGACAATGGAAACCGGCTTATCACAGTATGTGAGCAATTAGACCTAAAAATCCAAAACGGTTTTTTCCAACATAAGAAAATACACAAATATACCTGGACCAAACCCTCACAAAACCTGAAATCCGTCATTGATTATCTTATCACTAAACAAAAGACAAAACTAAAAATTCAAGATTTCAGAACAAAGCGTGGATCAACATGCGGAAGTGATCACTATTTTCTGGAGACCAAAATTCTCTTTCCTTATCAAGGCCGAAGCCTCCATCAACAAAATCTTGATGATACAGTGAATGAGGAAATTGATCACTGTCAATATAATCTACTAAGCCTAGAACATGACAGCGTAAAAAACTTATACAAAAAGAGACTGAACGAAAAACTTAATTCAAGTTCAGGTGAAACCCCAGATGAGGAATACGAATGTATCACATTAAGCATCCATCAAGCTGCAAAAGAAGCACTAGGATTAGTGGAAGAAACTCCTAAAAGAACAAAACCATACTGGTGGGATGCTGAGATTGAAAGTGAAATAGAGGAAAAAAGGAAATTATATCACACGTACTTATCCCAAAAGACAGATAGAAGCAGAGAAGAATACAAAATCGCGCAATCAAAGGTGAGAAGAATGATCAGAGTTAAGAAGAATCAATCATGGATGCAAAAGTGCCAGAAAATAGATTCTTACTTAGGAGGTAGGAGAAGTACCGAAAGCTGGAAAACTATAAGATCGATCAAAAAAGAAACATGCAGAGATATTATTTCACCAATACCAGACAAAGAATGGGATGAGCATTTTAAAAAACTTTTAACTGAAGATAGAGCAGAATTCAAGGAAGACGAAAGAGACAATATCATTAGAACGATGGGATCTCCAGTACCCCTCACAATATCTGAGGTCAAAAACGTGTGCAAAACCTTAAAAAGCGGTAAATCTGCCGGACCAGGAAATATCCCAGCTGAACTTATTAAATATGGCACTGAAGAATTGTTTTGTAGATTACGGAATCTTTTCCAAAGATATTTAAATGGAGCTGTAGTACCAACTGAGTGGAAAACGTCATATATATCCACAATACACAAAAAAGGAAGGAAAGATATATGTGACAATTATAGAGGTATATCTGTAACTAGTACGCTAAGCAGAATATATGGCAAAATAATAAGAAATAAAGTGGAGAGCGAATATAAAGATATGGAGGCAGAAGAACAAGCTGGTTTCAGGGCGGGTAGATCGACTTCAGATCATCTCTTTTGTATAACCCAAGTTATTGAAAAGAAAATGGCATACGGACAAGAGCTCCATCTGCTTTACGTAGATTTGCAGAAGGCATATGATAGTATACCACTAAATCTACTTTGGAAAGCGTTGGAAAAGACAAACATAAGCGTACAACTAATTAAGGCCATCAAAGAGTTATACCGCAGTGGTAAGGCAAAAGTTAAAATAAAAGCAAAACTAACCAAAGGCTTTCAAGTAAATAAAGGTCTTAAACAAGGTTGCTGTATCTCGCCTACGCTCTTCAAGATATATTTGGAACAGGTCCTTAAAGTCTGGAAGAGAAAATGCCAAAACATGGGAATTCCGTTGAATGAAACCACCTTGTATACTTTATGTTTCGCCGATGATCAGATAGTGGTGGCTCAGGATTATGACGACCTCGAATATATGACACGAAAACTAATAGAAGAGTACAATAAGTGGGGACTAGAGGTTAATATCAATAAGACATGTAACGTGTCATTTTTACGTTAAAGACAACGTTACATATTTGTTTATTTAGGTAAATAATCAACGCTCTTTGATTCGTCTTTCTGTACACAAATCAAGGGTATTTTATAGAGCTAGGTTTGGAGGTTATATAGTGTCTAGGAAGTTACCTTAAAAGGAGGCATTCCATCGAATTACTGTGGACACTACGCACATCGCATTATCTGGACATCGTAATTGGAATTTAAGATCACAGGCTTCGGGAAAATCACATAAAAATTTTGATTGATCCAAGATGACGGACAAAATTAAATTGTGCTCTTTAGGGGCCTAAAGAACACGCGAGCATTTCTTGAGATTAGTACGCGAACTAATCTCTGCATACATGTACGTTTGGTGGAATTGCCTACACACACGAAGACAAAATTAAACGTTCTAAACATAAACACGATATTATCAATGCGTTTTGCCTAGACATCGAGAGATTTGCTCGCGTACATTGTGCGCGCGAACTAATCTTCGAGAGATATTTTAGGCGGATATTGTCTACACACGAAGAGATTAGTATGCGCAAACTTGTGCGCGCGTACTATTCTCTGGAAATGTTCGCGTGTGTAGGCCCCTTTTGAAGATGCTCGTTTATTTTTGTGTTGCGAACATGTTTTAATTATTTTTTTAGATCAATAAAAAAGCTGCATTCTTGCCACGCACAACATGGTATGAATCAGCAAAATCGGTGAGGTGGTTCTAAAAAAATATATTTTTGTTTCAACCACTGTTTTGAATATTATACGATTACCTTGCCAATCATGTCTGCATTTATTTCCTTATAAATTCATTACTACTGAACCGATTTTGATTAAAAAAAATAATCTGGTGGGAATTGATTCGTTTAAAAAGACTATGATTAAAATTGATGATGGCGGATAGAATTATACTTGATTCTTTAAAATGGCATGTTTATTCTTATTTTCGGAAAATGTTTTAGTTTTTTTTTCATTTATAGAAAAGCACTACTTTTGCCCCGTACAACGAGGTACAAATTAGTAAAATCGGTGTGGTGGTTCTCAAATCTATTTTTGTTTTAGCCATTGTTCTACAGATTATACGATTGCATTCCTAATCCTCCTTCCAAAGTTAAGAAGTCGGACAGAAGCAAACTTGAGCCTTTACAGAGGCACGTTTATTCTTATTTTCCGAAAATGTTTGAGCTTTTTTTTAATTTATAGAAAAGCACTACTTTTTTCTCGCATAACGAGGTAGAAATTAATCAAATCGGTGTAATAGTTTTCACAAAATCGAACTTTGTTTTAACGATTGTTTTACAAATTATACGGTTGCATAGCCAATCCGGTCTGCAATTATTTCTTTAAAGTTTATTATTACTGATCCGATTTTAATACTTTATCGTCAAAGAATAGTCAATTCTTACCATGATTTACCTTATTTCACTAAAATCGGTTTAGTAACAACGAATTTTTAAGAAAATGAATGCAGACAGGATTGGCAATGCAAACGTATAATCTGTAAAACAATGGTTGAAACAAAAAAATATTTTTTTGAGAAGCACCACATCGATTTTACTAATTTGTACATCGTTGTATGGGGGAAAAGTAGTGCTTTTCAACAAATTTAAAAAAATGATTAAGCATTTTCGGAAAATAAGAAAAAACACGCCATTTTTAAAAATCCAGTATTATTCTGTCCGCCATCTTAAATTTTAAGATGGCGATAAACTTTTATCATGATCTTTAAAAAGCAATCAATTCACATTTAGATGTTTTTTATTTCATTAAAATCGGTTTAGTGGTAATGAATTTATAAGGAAAGAAATGAAGACATGGCTGGCAAGGCAATCGTATAAAATGCAAAACAATGGTTGAAACAATAATATTTTTTTTAGAACCACTGAACCGATTTTGCAAGCTCATACCTTGTTGAACGTGGCAAGAATGCGGCTTTTATACTAATTTAAAAAAATTATTAAAACAAGTTCGCAACAAAAGAATAAACGAGCATCTGTAAAGGGTATATTTTACTTTTTGACATCTTGGATTTTGAGACAGCGGACAAAAGAGTATATTCAGTCAAAACACTGATTAATTATCTGCCAAGTGCAGTTTGTCTCATTAAAATCGACTGTATAGTTCAAAAGTTATATTGAAAAAAAATTGTCCAGTTTTTTTTGGCCCACCCGATATATACCTTAAATAATTTTCTGGCTCTGGGAGGATAATTACCCCCTTCACCCATCTTGGATTTGTATATAATGTAAATTTCAATATAACTCATAGAAATTTGTTATTTTAGAAAAATATTGGGGAAGTAATACTTCATTTTTAAAAAAAATATTTTTTTGGATATCCCAAAGGTATATTCTGGTCTAACACTATCTATAGATTTGGTTTTAAATTAACCTTAAAACAAAAATAAATGTATCCATGATGTATCTGATACCTTTCTAGCATATTAGCACACTCTTAGTGAATTCCACAAAGAGTTTTTGTAAATATCTTAGAAACGGAAGGTTCTACGAAGTTTTAGTAACTATATTCCGAAAACCGCATATTGATGCGATGCTCCGTTAAGTAGTCAGCATATATAAATGTAAAAACATTAGCATTAATGGATTTCGACCAAAATCTAATCAGCCCTTACAGCATTGTACAGGGTGATTTTTTATAATTGCAAGATCGCTATAACTCGGTTATTATTGGGAGTAGAAAGTTCAAACAAAAACTGTTCGGTTTGGTAAATTATGGCCACTTTAGACCCACCATTAGTATTTTTTTATAGGTTATAATATATAGGGGGCGACAATCAGATCAATTTTTTTAAAGGGAACACCCTATATATTTTTATATTTTTAAGTTCCGTAAAAAATTAGCTTTACAGATATATGTAACACTATGGCTCTATCTTTGTTAGTTTTTAAAATATTGACGATTGAAATTCCGAAAATTAGCATATTTTAAATAGGTATACGGTGCGGAGTATTTAACGTTTAGACTGTATATAATAAACTGAAACAATATTGACTGACAGTTTGATAAATATAAATAATCATCTTTGTCAATTTTCATAGAAATTCAAAATCAAAAGACGACAATTTTTTAAATGTTTTAATTGTTTTAAATCCATGAATAAATAAATATTAACGTAACAAATGTTCAAACCTATCACCATTGACTTCAATACATTTTTGAAACCGGTCTCTTAAATTATTTATTGTTCTGGTTATTAAATTAGAAAAATTTTCATTAAGCTCATTGACAGACAGTGATATTAATTCTCTGAGCTCTCGAGTATTCCTCGCTTCTAATCTGTAAACTTTATCTTTAAGGTGACCCCATAAAAAATGTCTAAAGGAGTTAAATCAAAACTGTTGGGTGGCCAGCGTATTGTGCCGTTTTTCCCAACCCATTCATTAAAATTATTATTTAAAAATTCTCGAACCTCATGAACATTATGAGCCCCATCCTGCTGAAAAATCAATCTTCTTCTTTGATTTAGTGGCAAGTCATCCAAAAAATTCTAAGTAATTTTGTAAAAAATTTAAATAAATTTGTCCCGTTAAAGAGTGCTAAAAAAAAATGGCCCAACAACACGGACGTTCAGTATGCCACACCAGACATTCACGGATTGTCTTCCCTGTCTTTTAATTTCTTTTACAAAATTAGGGTTAGTCGTGGACCATAGTCTGCTATTCTGTCTATTTGGTAGACCACAAGTTGTAAACGTCGACTCATCCGACCACAAAACGTGATTTAAAAAACGGGGTTCTGCGTTTAGTCTTTCATGCATAAAGTGACAAAACTCTACCCTTTTTCTTTTGTGATCGGGTGTTAGGCCTTGAAGTTCTTGTTGTTTATATGCCCAATAAGAATTTGTTCTTAGGACATTTCTTACTTTGGTAAAAGACGTCAAGCGTTCCTGTCCTTCTTGTATTAATGCGGAAGATACTTTTCTTATAGAAATTTGTGGGCTTTCTTGAAAATGTAGTCAAATATTTAAATTAGCCTCTTCGTTTGGACGAACAACTCGTTTTTTTCGTTCCACAGACGATGTTTCACGAAATTTTCTATATATCCCAAGAATTGTGGATATATTAGGACATTGTCGGGCTGGATACAGTTCTCGATATTCTCTCGCAGTAGCAGTGGCATTTTTATTATTTTTCGCATATAATAAAAGTATCTCTTGCTTTTCTGCATTGGAATAAAGCAACATTGGTGATAAATATTTAAAATTTGGCACTGACAATATCATTAGGTATCCACACATCTTAATATTGTTTGTGATTTGTCACAGGAAATACTCCGCACCGTATTTAAAATTTGCTAATTTTTGGAATTTCAATCGTCAATATCTCGAAAACTAACAAATATAGAGCCATAGTGTTACATATATCTGTAAAGCTAATTTTTTGCGGAACTTAAAAATACAAAAATATATAGGGTGTTCCCTTTAAAAAAATTGATCTGATTGTCGCCCTCTGTATATTATAACCTATAAAAAATACTAATGGTGGGTCTAAAGTGGCCATAATTTACCAAACCGAACAGTTTTTGTTTGACCTTTCTACTCCCAATAATAACCGAGTTATAGCGATCTTGCAATTATAAATAATCACCCTGTACACTATTTTACTTGAAAATTTTATCGGAAAAGCGGTCGAGCGATTTAGTATCATGTTACGAAGACAGGCAAACATTTCACTTAAAATTTTATCGGAAAAGCGGTCGAGCGATTTAGTATCATGTTACGAAGACACGCAAACGGACAGACGTCACGGCGATATTGCCAAAATAGATCAAAATACACCCAACTAAAACATTTTCGGCGTTATCTCGAAAAAAAAATTGTCAAAAACAATACCTACGGACTAGGAAGGTAATTTGGAGATAATTATGGTTTTCAATATTATTTGACTTATATCATATGCAGTTTAAATTCGCCAATGCTGTACATAACGTGCACCTTTTAATCGATGATGATTTTTATATTCCATTTAGCTCACACGTAGTACATGTGAGATATGGTGATCATGTCAAAAATAAGAAAAAAAGTTGTTCCGATTTCAACCTTTTTGATATATCTTTGCGTTTCACACGATTTTGAAGCTTTTTTTAGCTCTGTCTCTCTGCCTGTATGTCTATCTTTGTGTCTGTCTGTAAACACCAACACGCATTACTCAAAAAATGTTTGCCCGATTCTAATTAAATTTGGTATCCAGGTTGGGTTTTGGATCTAGATGTTTCCATTTAAAAATAAATAAAATCCACCGGACATAAGCCAAAAAAAAAGTTGGAGGTATAATCGTGTGAGCTTAGGTGCTCACAAATTGGCAGAGTATTATTCTTTAAGTAGCAATAAAAGCCCCGGTTGCTTTTAGCCTGATTAACCCTAGCCCTCTATTCTGCCCTTGCTAGTACGATACTTCCCCACCTTCTTATTCACATATTCTTAATGTCATCTTCGACATCGTATTCACCTTTTTTAATTTTATATTAAATTTAATAAATTTTTAATATTACTCGTTTATTAAAAAAAATATGTTGATTGCATATATTAAATGGATTTTGCAATGGTATTATTATGGTATGGTTAAAACACCCTGTGTATTATTAATTTTAGTTTAGTTTAGTAGTTGCGGAACCGCAATGCATCAGTCGAATATTGCTTGTTAATATCTTGAAAAGTAAAATATCTGACAAACTTTTTGGCCATAATCTTTTTTACAAATAAAACCTAATTTTTTCGAGTGTTTAAACTCTTTTTGGATTTTTTGACTAACCTAAAAAGCTTATTGTAAACTTATTGAGTTTTCGTTTTTTGAAATAAATCCAAAAACTAGAAGAAAAAACGGATCCATGATGGATCTTCTACCTTTCTAGCCCATATGCACACAATAAGTAAACTCCATGCTATATCAACCTTGAAACCAGTAAATATCTCCGAAACGAAAGCCCTGCGAAGTTCATGGTTATAACGCAAATTTTTGAAAAAAATGTGGGCTACTATATTCCGAAAACCGCATATTAATGCGACGCGCGACGCTCCGGTTAAAAGTCAGCAATTTTGATTAGCAATAAATTTTAACCAAAATCTAATCAGCTCGTTGCAGTGTCGAGCTGTATTTTACCTGAAAATTACATTAAAATCGGCTCATCGGTTTAGGAGCTATCGTGTTACGGACAGATATACATACACACACAGACAGACATCACGCCAATATTGCTAGGATAGGTCAAAATACACCCAAATAACACATCTGAAAAAAAAAATTCGTCGAAACTAATACCTTCTCTAGCCATTGCTGCGCGGGCTGGGAAGGTAAAACTTAAAAAATTTGTTGGCATTTTTTTTTATTCAAATCTAAAAATCTCATTTTTATTTTGGTTAAACCTTTGGCGCAAAACCCTGCTAGAATCTAAAGAAAATAAAATGTAAGCATTTTTTTAAAGAGGATGATTGATCTATTTCCTTAAACGCAAGTTGGAATACATATTAGAACAAAACGTTATAGGGGCATGTCAAGCCAAGGAAAATCTGCACAGAACATTTTCCGAAGAAGACGTAAGAATTTCCATTAAGTCTCGCAGCGAAAAGTATTTTGTCTTATTTTGTAGCGCCTGGAAAATCGCTACACGGTCAAAGTGCCAAGACGAAATTGATTTGTTTTATGGGTTTAAAATGTTTCAGTCAAGTCACCGTAACAAACAGAAAATATTTTTTGGACTGGGTCGTTTCGAAAAATTATTTTCCCTTATTCAAATGTACAGGGTTTTCCCGTATATTTTTTACAACATATCTAAAACGTTTATTTGAATAGATATTAAAATATGATAAAGACAAATGTTTCATAATTTTCTACAAAGTTTAAGGATCTTTGGGTTAGAATTTAAAAAAAAATCTATGTGTAAAAATTTGACAGGTCGATGGTTTTTTAATAGAACACACTGTATATTATTTTAGATTTTAATAATTCTTTTCATTTATACAATGCATCGTACAAAAATCAGTAAAAATAAATCAATAATAAATTACACCCAGTACATAAAAGTATGATAAATAAAAATAAATAAGTAATTCTTTAGTACTGATAAATATCTAGTTTAACAAATAAATAAAGTTACCCACCAAAGAAGTAAATCGTCGGTGGGGTTTTAAGGTTTTAAAACCTTAAATTGAAACACCTTAAATCATCCAGGCTTTGACACAAAAAGTGATGCTGGTGTTTTTGTAAGGTATATAATTTATTAATACATATTTACCATCGGTGGTGATCCTGCGCAGTAGTATGTGCATTCCACTTAAATCAAAATATAAAAATTTTAAAAATGAAATAAATATTTAATACTTTATTGGTAATTTTCCACCTTGAATATTAATACAATTTTGAATAATTCTTATAAATTTTCTGTGAATACCTTGATAGATAGAGTAAGCAGAATTTTCATTAAGGTCGACGATTTTCAGTTATATTTTTTCTTGTAGAATTTGAAGTGTTTCCAGCCTGTTGTAATACACCTAGTTTTTTAGGTTGCCCACAAAAAAGATCAAGGGGAAAAAAATTAAAGCTATTTGCTGGCCATAATAATGTGTTCTACTGTATTTAATATGGTTTGGCGGGTTGGTTGTCTTCTGCCGGAAAACTGAATATAATACTGGTTGCGAGCTATAGATGCGTTATCATCATTAACGTATTAACCGGAGGAGACCGGGAACCGCGGCAAAAATTCATTCATCAAAACAATTCGATTTGACCCCTAGATGCTTCAATAAGTTGGAAAAGAATAGAAATATTTTTTGGAAAGACGATGGCAACGCTGTGCGATACACAGCAGACGTATGTTTATTCTTTATGGTCGATCGATTTACCAGTGACGGCGGCAAAATATTTATTTATTAAAAGTAAATACCTAACTTATTAAAACAAGCAATTTAATTTAGTTTACAGCTGAATAGATACCCATTGACAATAAAAATTTACATTAATATCATTGTTGAGATTATGTTCTTAAATACAGAAGTCGAACATTAAAAATAGGGGTCAGGCTCTAATAAAAACTTGAGAGCCCACTTGATTTTCGAACCGGGGCACTCACCGAGAATTGTCAAGTCGTCTCCAGCAGCCGAAAACGGTATTATAGGTTCTCTTTTTCCTAGCGACAATTAGATCACCCCCATTATTACAATTTTAAAGCTACATACTATGTGTAGTGCCTACTTTTCTTTTGTATATAAAAAAGTAATTATAATTTTGGTTCCTTTTTTTATGAAAAATTGGTAGTAATATTGTAAAAAAGTAACAGAGCTCTATTTGGAAAAGGATATTTTGGACTTTTTTTGAAAAAGCCCTCGATTCATTGCTTTGATGGGGAGACAATTTGCTTACTTTGGGGATTTATTAAGATGCACCCCATTAGTGGGCTTACTTTTACCCATTTGTTTTAATTAGGATAGTAACCATGGCTTGAACTAAAATAGTTTTTTTGGTTATGCTACTCTTCATTTTTCAATTATCCCTGAATTTAAAATTTTTTGCAAACATATTTGTATTTACTGCCTCCTACGACGCGACGGTGGTTTTGTCCCTTTTAGGAAGATTAAAGGTGTGTCTACAAAAACCTACAAAAAATATGTACCTAAAAAACAACTCTTTTTTAAAGCGAGTTATTTTGAGAAAAGTTAATGCGCCACTTATTCCGTCGTACTACCATCTCGGTTTTCATCAGCAGTTTCATTAGAAAAGAAACTGGAAAAAAGTGCAACATATCAATTTCTGTGGTAATTGCTTTATTATAGTTTTTTCAAAAACATCTTTTTCGAATGATTTTTTGTTCATTTGACATTTTTTTAACAATTTGTTCAAAAACATCTTTTTTGAATGACATTTTGTTTGAATAACGTTTGGTTCAAAAACATTTTCTTCAAACAGAAAACTCTTCGAAAAACTAGCTCCTGTGTGTCAATTTTTGGGAGGTCGCAATCGGTGGTAGCTTTATCAATTGATCCTAACCTGTTAATCTAACCACACTGAACTCTAATCAATTGATCGCAAACGTATCCATTTCAAGAAATTAAAAATGTTTTCAAAAAAGAGATCATTTGAACATAATATTGATCACAATGTTTCCGAGAAAAATGCCAATCAATCACATTGCTTTCAAACAAAATTCAAAAAAGATATTTTTGAACAAAACAATTTGACAAAATGTCATATGAATTTAATTTTTGAACAAAAAGTTCTCAAACAAAATGTTTTCGAAAAAAATGCAACTCGAACAAAATGCCACTTAAAAAAGATGTTTTCGAACAAAATGGTTTCGGTCAGATTAATATAAAAAAATATATTTTCATAAAAAGTGTACCATCAGATAGTCACTGGAACAAAATATTTTTGAAACTAAAAAATTTGAACATTATATTATTTAAACTTAATGCTTTCTGCCATTTGAACAAAATGTCATACAAACCCACTGCTTTCGAACAAAATGTCATGTAGAAAAGATATTTTTTAACAAAATGTTTTCTCAATCAGATTGACATTCAAACAAAATGTTTTAAAAAAAAGTCATTCGAAGATAATATGTTTTTAAAAAAATGTTTTCGAGAGAAAACCCCATTCGACAAAATGTCATTCGAAAAACTAATTTTTCAAGAAACCAAAAGTTTTTTATCAGGTGGATGTTTGAACAAAATGTTTTTGAAAAAGATGTTTTCAACCAAAACGCCATTTGAACAAAATGTAATTTAAAAAAGTAATTTTTGAATAAAATGTCAAATCAAATTGTCTTTTAAACCGAATATTTTTGCAATGCAATTTAAACAAAATATCATTTTCGTTTAAAAAATTAATTTTATTTGCCAGTTTTATTTTTTGATCACTTAATGCTGATAGTATTTTGAAAAATAACTTTTTTTATTTAACATCTAAAATGAGTTAAATAAAAAAACATATATTTATATCGTCTCGCTTATAGTTAAAAATAAGGAACAAAAAATATTTTATAAATGATCTAAAAAATAGGGTTATTTAGATACCAGGGCCGAAATTTACTTTTCGTTTTTAAATAAATTGCAATCAATTTTTGGGTTATAACAATCATCCTTAGAAATTGATTTTATTTAACAATGAAAATAATAATAAGTGGGTATAGTTTTTGCAAAGTCAGTTGCACAAAGGTTAAAGCCGACCATCGGCATATCCTTTAAAGAAAGTGACATGGGCGGCGGTAGATATACTCATGAAAATTATTTCATTTAATTATGGCATAAACTAAAGAAATAAAAATAGATAATAAAACTTTCTATTCCTATACCTACAGAAACGACACTGATTTATTTTCTAACTCTGCATACTGCCGACTAAAGGGGTCCCGCAAAGAACACCTGAAAGCAATTAAAAGCGCATCTCAAAAAAATCTGCCAATTAGGTGCCGTCTACCCACCTGTGCTGAGTCAGTCAGATAACAAATACTTTGTGCTCGGCCCGCAAAGAGCGCGCCTTTTCTCTGTCGGTAGGGTTGAAATTATACCAGGAAGATTTTATATGAATTTGGATAACTTTTGAAGGGCAGATTGAAGCAAAATTTCATGAAATCGATAGAACCCCGTATTAGGAGCATTTCTGGTGACTTTGCAAAAACTATAACTATAGTTTATTGTTTTTCAATTTTTTGAATATAAAATTTTGCTGACATTTTATAGGGTTAAAAACAAATCTGCATGTAGAGGCCTCGTCTTTACACTTTTTAGATGTTTGATTAGGATGCTTTTAGCTTGGTGTATTTTATATTAGGTTAGGCAACCTTAAAAATTCAGAGTAGGTAAAAAGGACTAACCCAACCTAAAAAATTGCCTCGATCCAAATCTAAAAAAACTGTTTACACAAAAAAAACGGTTAAATAAAAAAGGTATACGTAAAAAATTTACTTTCCATATTAATAAGATACCTTTTTACCTTATCTGTTAAAAATCAATGTTCGTAGTTCAGTTAAAAGTATCAAAACCCCAAATCTTGGGACACCCTGTACATTTTTAACTAAACTTATGTTTAAACACTTTTAACAAATAAATAATTATTTATATATTAGCCTAATATTTTTTTTCTGATTTTATATTGATTTCTACGGCACTGGTCTTTGTTTTGTTTTGAAGGTCAAACAAGTTATTTAACTTACTGGTAAAACGAAACTTCTTGATTAAAATGGTCGAGCTTTTAGCACAAAATACACTCCCACGCCATTTTAAAGTCTTTTAAGATTAATCTTGAGTCCAGATCGAACATATATTTTAAGAAAAAACACGAAAACAATTCCGAACCGTAAAGAGACAGGACAGAAACACCGCATTTGACCTGTTACAAAATACTAATGGGTCTAAAGGGACTACCTTCTAATCAAGATTAGTTTTGTCTCTTTTTCTCGCATCGGTTTAACAAAAGAGGAACAAAATAAGATATTTTACGCGGGCCAAGACGATTGCGGCATGTTTCTAATTCCTTTGTTTTAGTGAGGGACTGTAACCGAGAATAGTTTTGTTTTTCTCTCTCGCACTGGTTTAATAAAGGAAAACGAAGGAGTAGGAAAATAAATGCTGGAAGCACAAGTTAAAGTGATCACCGCTTGTTATATATCCATATTGGGTGGTGTATAATTATTCTGGTAAGGGTTTGTAAGAAGAACAGTTTCGTCTTTTTCCGTTGCATTGGTTTAAAAAAGAAATAAAAGTAAAGGAAAGATCGGATAATTTTGGTGATTCTTAAAGAGAAAGGAAATAGAGTTTTCTATCGACCAAACAAAAATAGTCGATGAGTTCTTTTCTGCAGAAGTACGTTTTTTAAAACAAATTGTTTATCTAGGCCGATTTTTTTGTTTATGTCCTAGTGTCCTCCGGTTAATACGTTAATGGTTATCATTATTTGAGTAAGACAATTTAATCATCATCATTTTTGTGTCAATGCGATTGTGTTTTCCATGGCTGCCTTGATGTTTTAAAGAGTATCAATTTAAGTTTTTAAAACATTTAAACGCATATATCTACAAAACTAATTGGGGAAATACACATATATTTTTAAAATCAGAAAGAAAAGATCTATAAAATTCTAAAATAATATACAGGATCTTCTATTTAAAAAAACCATTGACCTGTAAAATTTTGACATTTAGAATTTCTTTTTGATATTTTGACACAAATATTCTTAAACTTCGTAAAAAATTATGAAACTTTTTTAATTTACTGTATTTTGATATCTATTTAAAAATAAACATTTTAGATATGGTGTAAAAGTATACGGGAAAACCCTGTACTGGTTTTGTCAGTTTATTTCAACCAAGGTCTCATTTGCTTATTGTAAGAGATAGAAAAAAAATTTAAATGCAAAAGTTGTACACCAGTATTTACTAAGACCTTAAAACTTAGCATTTTAGACCGGGTTTAAGTATCAAGCATACAACCGAACCGAATCGAACCGAACCGACCGGTTTAAGTGTATTTTTTAATACTCACTGGTCAAATAAATGGAAAGATTTGTTTCAGCCTAATGTGCTATATGATAGTGGGCATTTCTCAGTGAGTTTCATCTCATATAAATTCAAATTAACTTTAGAAATAAAAAAAAACCACATAAAAATTTTGTAACGATATATTATTTTTTGGAAATCTAGTTCGTGTAGTTATAGCAGGGTTGGATGGCACAGGCGGGCAACCGGGCAAATACCCGGTGGGCCGGTACAATTTAGGGCCGGTTGGGCGGCAGGCCCGATGTACCTATTCCAAATTATTAATATTTACTTTTGTATATTTGACAAACGAAGTAATTAAAACAATAAACATTTAAATTTAAAAAATCTGTATGTAGTAACTCCAGGCCTGCGTTACTCGTTGGATTGTTACAGTTACTTTTATATTAAAATAAGTATAATGTATCAAGGAGATAATGTGATAATGGGACTAACTTATTAATATCATTTTGCAATACCAATATCCAGAAGAAAAAATCGGGAGAGAAAAATATTGTCCAATTTTTTTATTATTTGTGTTAATGTTGTGAAATCTCTTTTAACACACTTTGTTGACTATTTTAGTGGGGATTGATCCCACTGATCTCCCCCTTCGGTACGGCCTTGCCAATATCTCATATCTTTGCGAAAGATCATTTTTGGTGCTAAAATACATAAAAAATCTAAGAAATCGATTAACCGATTGAAAAATCGGTATTGGCTCCAATTCATATTAAGATCATAAATAAAATTGCAGCATCAAGTTCATTATTAAAAAAGTCGTTACCATATGAAAAATTAGCATACCTGCTCTGCCCTCGGTAGTTAAAAGGGCGCAAGTGACGAAAATATGGTTCGGAAAAAAACGACTTCAAAGTTTTAATTGTTCATAAGTACTAGAGTTACTGCTATTTGTTCTTTTTTAAGTTTTTTTTGAAATTTTCTTACATAGGACATGATGGAAAATCTGTCGAGACAAAATCCTAAGTTCGAAAAAAAATTACTAGCAGCCTTTTAACTAACGAGGGGCTGCTGTTGTATGTTGAAATTTTGTACGTTTTTTTTTGTTGAGTTTTCATTTTGTGAAAAAATTAGATATTAATTATGTTAATAGGTACTTAGTGTTTAATATAGGCATACAGAATATAAAACTTTACAAAAATATCTGAGCAGTATCACAGATATTAATAAAAAAGGAGATTTTTTCTTTCACAAGTTTGGATTGGAAGATATATTAGAATATGTTTTCAGTACCATATCCACCAAAATAATTGAAAATCGGTTTTATCATTTCTAACTTGTCTAAATAATTAACATGTAAAATACCGCGTATAGCTGACACTGACTTTAATGGACATCTCTGATCCTTATGGTGTCCGGAGATAAGAATAGCACCAAGAAAGCGTAAGAAGCGACTAAAGGGGCCTCGACCCATAGGTAAATGGGTAGGTAACGGATGAACTTTGACCAGTATGTTAACAAAAAAAACTGGTAACCTTTGGGATCACACCAGACAACATCTTTGTTAAAGGGGGTGGGTTAATCTGGTGATTCTCTGAATGGATTCGGTGACCTGGCCATTCAGGAAGTCACCACATGGGATAGGGTATATGAAGTGCCTATTTGGAGCTAGCACCTCTGTACCCTGTTGATTATGTCAAAAGGTTTATGACCCACCAGTGGTCTTTTTTGCGGTCATAATGTCTTTATTACAAGGACAAAAGGTAACCCATATCACAAGATATTTATGAACAATTTATATAAATTATAATAAAACTATTGCATTTACGAGAAAAATAAGTTTACCTTTCAACCAAAATCTAGACTTGTAGACGCAGGATTGTAGCACTTAGCACTGTAGACCCTTTAGTAAATACTGGTGGTAGGGTTTATCCTAAACCGCCAGAAAATGTTATTTAAGAAGATCTAAATGTATAAATTAAAAAAAATTGGATTATTTTGTATTGAGCTCGAGAAGATCTCTACATCCTATCGTAGGAAATTTCTCGTATTATAAATCCTGGCCTATAAAAGAAATTAAATGAAGAGACTGCTCGATTATTCATTCTATATTTTTTATGCACATGTGTAATTTTAATAACCACACAGTTATATATCGTATATTACATAAATTATAATCAGTTTACAAAGTTTGTACCGGCCGACCATTAAAACTTTAACTGAAAACCATGCAAACGAAATTGCATATTATTGTGGAGCTTTGTGTTCAAAATATTTTGAATTAGTTTGAAAACATGTTGATATATTATTTGTATGTAGAACTGTTTTAGATAGGTTGTTGGAAAAAAAAGAACATTTAACCTTCAATCATATTAATGTTATAATTAAGCTGGTCGCACCAAAAAATAGTAATTAATATGTAATTGTCCCAGCCTTTCCAATACTAGTACCCTAAATAATTTAGAGCCATAGGGTAAGAATACTCTGCCAATTTGATACTAATGCATCCTAAAATGTAATGTAAAAGTTACAAAGTTAAAACTTAAAGTAAGTTAAGAAAAACAAAAAAAAATTGTGGACCGGTATACAAAATAGAACAATGACTAATGGCTGTCAAACAAGCACTAATCCTATATTTTTAAAAAGATAACATAAAAAACAAAAGGATAAAAATAATAATAATCACCTCCTCTGTACAATATAAGAGTTCAACCTTTGCTTAAAAACATTTATTTTCGATATTTTGTAGTTTCGATCTTTTGTTTTTCGACTTTTTTTATTTCGATCTTTTGTCTTTTCGATCTTTTGTTTTTCGATATTTTGTCTTTCAACCTTTGTTCCGCCACCCCTTTAATATAGTACCGCGCAAGAATTATTTTTACCCAACTGCAGCACGGCAAAAGGAAGGATAATGTTTTCGCTTGGGATATGTATGTATTTAAGTGTATGTATGTATGTATGTATGTAAATAAATATGTTTGTGTCGCGCTAGAGGCTAAACGGCAGAACTAATTTTGACAAAAAAAGTGTCGTTGAATTCATGCTGATCTCGAAGGTGCCACAGGCTATATTTTTTAACAATATGGCGATCGTCAGACGACATTTTGTCACATGTCACACATTTTGTGATGTAGGCTTTAAGGCATACAAATTACATAAATTTCAGGCGATTTTAATGAAATCCCTTTAATCACCCATTGCAAATGTCCTCTAATTTGCTGTAATTCCTTTGTAGTCCTCCATGCTCCCACCCATCTCCCCTCCTGTCATTCCCCCATCCTCTTTAAAAACCATATTCGAATAATTTTATCAAATATTCTTCCTTTTTTTTTTTCCTTTATTGTTTCTAAAGAATGTACATAATTCTTATAACAAGAAGATCGTACAGATTGCTTAAAAATAATTAACATGTTTTAAAAATAAAAGTTAAAATAAACACAATATCCAAAAAATAAAAATTCTAATTAAATAAATTTCAATGCCTACCCTTGCCTACATAGAGTAGTACTTTATACTTATAATTAATTTGTTAGCTTAAAGCCACTATTCCAATATCCCAAACTTTTTTCAAAAAAGAAAAATCGTGCAAGCAGAAAAAATTTTGCTAGAAATTTAGAGTGCATTTGGAAAAGTAGATATGCAACAGATAAAAAGAAAATTTACCATTCATTTGTTAAAAAAGCTCTGGTTTTTAAAACGTTGAAAATGGTCAAAGCAATTGTTCTTGCACTATGGTGAGTAGCATTATCTAAGGAGTTAATGAAAGATTCAGCATTTAAAAATTCTGCAGTACGCAAATGCCCGTATAGAGGGCAAACCAATAGTAGGTGATTTAGATCCTCGGGCATGAGTAAAATCACCCTGTATAAAAAAAGGGATATTGGGATAGATTATTACCAACTCATCAATAGTGGCTTGGAAAAGATCCAATATCACAAAAATATCTAGTGAAGGCCTAAAGTAAACTATACAAAAAATTACTGTATATGACATAATATTAAATTTAATTATTAACCAATAAGTACTTTTATTCAACAAAATAAAATTAATATGCCTCTGACCAAAAATTCCCAGCCCCCCGCTGGCTCGACCAAAGGATTTATCTTTAATGGCTGGCGAAACAACAGAAGAGTAGTCAGCCAGCGGCAGAGGTGGTAAAATGTCAGAAACACACCAAGTTTCACATATGGCAACAATATTGTAGAGTTCATTGTCCTCAAAAAGCTGTGACAAGTTTTTAACACCTTCAACATTCCAAAATAATCGCGTGAATGGTTGCTATTGCGAGGTGCTACTGTTACTAGTGTTGTTGTTTTCAGATCGTGGGGTCTTGGTATCCCTATCCTGCTGCAATAGGCTGTTAGGTAATCTTTTTCCAACCTACTTATCATTACCTGCTAACTTGACGATGGTAGGTTGGTTACGTATATATTTTATAGTAAGCTCTAACTCTCCATTTTTTTGCCGCTCAGCGAGTTGGTTTCTTTAATTCCTTAGTTGTTGCATTTGCTGCTTCGTTAAATCAGCTCGCACAACGACATTTTTGTACTTGTCAGTAAGGCGGTTTTTATTATTCCTCAGGACCCCCAGTGCTTGTTCTCTGGAAGATAGAACAATCTTAGTTGGACGAGGGCCTTTTTGACTTGATTCTCCCAGTCGCAAGACATGTTGGGGAATAGGTGGCTGGGCAGGACAGATTTCAGCTAGTAGCATTTGTATTTCTGCAACATCATTACCCATTTCCGGTAATCCAAAAGCAACTAAGTTTTTGTCCCGTCTTTGTCTGTCTAGAAATTCAGAGTAGTAATCATCAAATGGCAGCTGGTTTAGTGTAGAAACTTTTTCGAGTGTGGTAACTCTCACATTAAGTGATTTCTGATGCTCTTCAAGTGATGATATTGAATTTTCAAATCGTGTTATTGTTTGCGCCTGCACACTCAAAATATTAGCCAAGTCTTGGATACTAGACTTAACTTTAGTTAACTGGTTCATAATTACACCAAAGTGGTTAACATTTAGGTAATTGCCCCTATTCGGCTCAGGTTTGCAATGAAAACAAATCCAGCTGTTTGGCAGTGACGTCATCACTGCGTCGGCCTGGGTGTCTATTGTTGGGTTCTGCGAGCCGCAGGTGTCGTGTATAGATTTCGTGCATACACAACATGTTCTGAGTTGCGCTTCGGGAATAGGGACCATACACACGGCACATGCATGCGACATGATCAGCTGAGGGTACAAAAAACAGAACAATATTGGTGCTTTTCCAATGAAAATATTTACCCTCAAAAATGCATAAATATGTGCACACCCACTTGGATCAGTTTATAAAATTCTATCACAGGCTTTTTGGTGTTTATTTCGGATATTGTGCCGTAAAGGAACCGATACGATGTTTACAGTTTGACAGCACACGACGATCTCATCCTGCATACGCTTAAGAACTTTTTTTCCAATGTGATTTTACTAGTTCCCCCTCTCTTTCCCTCTCTGTTTCCGGCCACCCTTATTAGTAATAGTGGTAGCAATAACTCTCAACAAAATACAGAGCGATATTAAAAATTCTTTCTGCATACGCTTTAAGAATTTCTTAAACAACGTTTAAGCAGCTCCACCCTCCCTCACCCCTCCCCCACCTTTAATCAATGTTTGTTGAAACGCACCTATCCACCCTCTGGGCATAGTTCAATGTTTGACACAAATGCATGGTTTATGTAGTAATTAGATACATTGACTTAAATGAATGGCTGATTAAGAATTACACCTAAAATTTGGAAATAAAAAAAAATTAAAATAAAAAACACCCAACTGCTAAATCTACTTGTACCTACTCGTCGCAGTTGAGTATAAAATTATCCAATCACCTGATTCATGAAAATACAAAACTGTATAATTTCGTAAGTGCGCTTTAGGCATCCAAACTACAAGTTGAAGCGTGTCGTATATTACATATACCTTTTAATTTTGTGCCCAACTGCGACTAGTAGGTAGAAGCAGATTTAGCGGTTGGGTGTTTTTTTTTTTAATCAAAAAATACCAGAACTTTTTTCTGCTTATGTTGGATTTTATTCATTTTTAAATGAGACCATCTAGAGCCAAAACCCGACCTAGGTACCAAATTTAATTAAAATCGGGAAGCAGTTTTTGAGTTATGTAAGTTGGTCGTTACAGACAGATAGACATACAGGCAGACAGACAGACTGCGGGACAAAAAAGTTTCAAAATCATCTGAAACGCAAAGATATATAAAAAAAATTGAAATAGGAGCAACTTTTTTTTCTATTATTTGACATACAGACATACATGCAGACAGATATACAGATAGATGGCGCGACAAAAGAGATTCAAAATCATCTAAAACGCAAGGATATATAAAAAAACTGTAATCAGAGCAACTTTTTTTCTTATTTTTGATACGATGCCACATAGGAGTATTCGTATCATAAAACGGGACAAAATTAATTATTGTGTTTTTTGCAATTTCTTTGAATGAAAGACATTGAGTTTGATGATAATAAACTGTTTATATTAAAAAATATATTTATACAGCGTGTCATGGATCAAACGGAGTGAGGTGATTGGATGGAAGTGATAAGAATAACAATATAAGCATATTGTAATCCGGTTTTTAATAACTTGCAAGGTATTTAATGTTCTTATGTCAGGCGTGGATCTTCATGGAGGGGAGAAAAGAGAAAATTTTCCTTCCCAAATCTGAAGTTATAAAATTATATTTAGGTTTGACACACAGAACACCCCTTCTGGTTCCTATCCATAATTTTTTTGAAGACTAGCCATTGATATTCCCCCCTCCCTAAATGAGATTCCTAGATCCGCCCCTGTTCATGTTGTTAGTTTTTTGATATGACATTACTTTTTGAAATTATTGGTCACCGTTTTATAAAATTTTATTTTATATACGTATACAAAATTTTTTGCTAAACCAAAAAATCGTTAGAAAATTATTCATTGCATTTAATTAATAACAAATAATTTTAAGAAATAATTTTTATTGGAAGTCCACAACATTTATAAAAGTACACTAAAAAAATATTAAATAAATATTACCATATATCACTTTACACCAATATGAAATTTTCAAGAGAATTTATGACAGTAGGTGAACGTACTTTAGTGGATGATATAAGAACAAAACAACTGGTGTGGTACGGACATGTACAAAGAATGAATGACGAAAGACTACCTAAACAAATACCACAATGGAAACCAACTGGCCGAAGAAAACGAGGACGGCCAAGGAGAAGCTGGAGAGAAGGAATAGACAGTGAAATAAGAATAAGAGGCCTAGATGATGAATTATGGGCAAACAGAAACGTGTGGAGATTGGGTATCGGAAGACGTAGAACGTTGTGAAACCGATAAATATATATATATGAAATTTTCATAAATAAAAAGTCCTCCCAAAATGCAAACTTCTCAAAAGTGGAAGTAGGTTTCTCTCTGTCTCCTAGAAATACCTAAAATTCCCAAAAACTTCGAATTGGTACATATCTTTTGAATTTTATTGCTTTTACTTGCTTTTTTATTTATTTTTGTACATTTTTGTACCAAATAGAAAAAAAATTAAAGTTAAAAAAATAAAGAATTTTTTATATGAAAAAAAAATCATATTTCACATATTTTTTTTTTCGCATATCACTTATTTGAATGCCTATAAGTCAAAATGGCGGACGTAGGCAGACGATTTTTTGGTGTGCCCTGAGTGACATAACCCTAAACTGCATGTCTATGAAAGAAATATAACTCGGCAAGGCCCGGCAGGCAACTAAAACGCTTTGGTAAGGAAAAAATTAAGCAAATATAAATACCCAAATGGGGTATTTTTAAATATTTCGTAAAGGAATAAAATTACGTTTTTAAATATGGAACATGCCTTTTATTTATATTTTCAATAATTGGTTTTTCTAATATGAGCCACACGAAAACACAATAATAACAACACTAACTAACACCTCAATACAAAGGTCGAGAACAAAGGCTTGTGATTTCAAAATTCAATAAGTTTCGTCTGACCTCACGACACGATGCAACTAGAGGGGGAAGTTTTATGAAGGCGGCTTGATAGATAGTTTATTGAAGTAGAACAAAAAATGGTTAGAAGGTAGTTTTAAGTATCTTGGTAAGTTTTAGTTTTAACCGGTTTTATTATTTAGATACTCCTCTGTGCGATGACCATAGCTCACAGTACTATAGCTGTTATAGTATTCGCACGGATCAGCTAACAAAAGGTGATCCGTGGTATTCGTGTGAGCTATTAAAGAGAATGCATTAGCCGCGGCTCCATGTAAATTTCCGTTGGTAGATTCGGCAGCAAAGCCGTGTAACGCGAATTAACTTGTAAAAACCAAACAGGGCTAAATTTTTACAAACATAGCACTTCTTGTTTATTGTAAGTGAGTACTTTTTTGCAAAAATAATCTTAAACCACAATTAAAAACATCAACAATTTAAAAGACATACAGAAAGACAGACAGACAGACAGATTGCGCGACAGAAAAGTTTTAAAATCATCTGAAACGCAAAGATATAAAATTTTTTGAAAACGGAGCAACTTTTTTAGCTCACACATATACTATACTATAGTAGTGTGAGCTATGGTGATCCTAATTTTTTCGAGAAAAAAAAAGTTGCTCCGATTTCAAAATTTTTTATTTATCTTTGCGTTTCAGATGATTTTGAAACTTTTTTGTTGCGCCGTCTGTCTGTCTGTCTGTCTGTATGTATGTATGTATGTATGTATGTATGTATGTATGTATGTATGTATGTATGTATGTATGTATGTATGTATGTATGTATGTATGTATGTATGTATGTATGTATGTATGTATGTATGTATGTATGTATGTATGTATGTATGTATGTATGTATGTATGTATGTATGTATGTATGTATGTATGTATGTATGTATGTATGTATGTATGTATGTATGTATGTATGTATGTATGTATGTATGTATGTATGTATGTATGTATGTATGTATGTATGTATGTATGTATGTATGTATGTATGTATGTATGTATGTATGTATGTATGTATGTATGTATGTATGTATGTATGTATGTATGTATGTATGTATGTATGTATGTATGTATGTATGTATGTATGTATGTATGTATGTATGTATGTATGTATGTATGTATGTATGTATGTATGTATGTATGTATGTATGTATGTATGTATGTATGTATGTATGTATGTATGTATGTATGTATGTATGTATGTATGTATGTATGTATGTATGTATGTATGTATGTATGTATGTATGTATGTATGTATGTATGTATGTATGTATGTATGTATGTATGTATGTATGTATGTATGTATGTATGTATGTATGTATGTATGTATGTATGTATGTATGTATGTATGTATGTATGTATGTATGTATGTATGTATGTATGTATGTATGTATGTATGTATGTATGTATGTATGTATGTATGTATGTATGTATGTATGTATGTATGTATGTATGTATGTATGTATGTATGTATGTATGTATGTCTGTCTGTCTGTCTGTCTGTCTGTCTGTCTGTCTGTCTGTCTGTCTGTCTGTCTGTCTGTCTGTCTGTCTGTCTGTCTGTCTGTCTGTCTGTCTGTCTGTCTGTCTGTCTGTCTGTCTGTCTGTCTGTCTGTCTGTCTGTCTGTCTGTCTGTCTGTCTGTCTGTCTGTCTGTCTGTCTGTCTGTCTGTCTGTCTGTCTGTCTGTCTGTCTGTCTGTCTGTCTGTCTGTCTGTCTGTCTGTCTGTCTGTCTGTCTGTCTGTCTGTCTGTCTGTCTGTCTGTCTGTCTGTCTGTCTGTCTGTCTGTCTGTCTGTCTGTCTGTCTGTCTGTCTGTCTGTCTGTCTGTCTGTCTGTCTGTCTGTCTGTCTGTCTGTCTGTCTGTCTGTCTGTCTGTCTGTCTGTCTGTCTGTCTGTCTGTCTGTCTGTCTGTCTGTCTGTCTGTCTGTCTGTCTGTCTGTCTGTCTGTCTGTCTGTCTGTCTGTCTGTCTGTCTGTCTGTCTGTCTGTCTGTCTGTCTGTCTGTCTGTCTGTCTGTCTGTCTGTCTGTCTGTCTGTCTGTCTGTCTGTCTGTCTGTCTGTCTGTCTGTCTGTCTGTCTGTCTGTCTGTCTGTCTGTCTGTCTGTCTGTCTGTCTGTCTGTCTGTCTGTCTGTCTGTCTGTCTGTCTGTCTGTCTGTCTGTCTGTCTGTCTGTCTGTCTGTCTGTCTGTCTGTCTGTCTGTCTGTCTGTCTGTCTGTCTGTCTGTCTGTCTGTCTGTCTGTCTGTCTGTCTGTCTGTCTGTCTGTCTGTCTGTCTGTCTGTCTGTCTGTCTGTCTGTCTGTCTGTCTGTCTGTCTGTCTGTCTGTCTGTCTGTCTGTCTGTCTGTCTGTCTGTCTGTCTGTCTGTCTGTCTGTCTGTCTGTCTGTCTGTCTGTCTGTCTGTCTGTCTGTCTGTCTGTCTGTCTGTCTGTCTGTCTGTCTGTCTGTCTGTCTGTCTGTCTGTCTGTCTGTCTGTCTGTCTGTCTGTCTGTCTGTCTGTCTGTCTGTCTGTCTGTCTGTCTGTCTGTCTGTCTGTCTGTCTGTCTGTCTGTCTGTCTGTCTGTCTGTCTGTCTGTCTGTCTGTCTGTCTGTCTGTCTGTCTGTCTGTCTGTCTGTCTGTCTGTCTGTCTGTCTGTCTGTCTGTCTGTCTGTCTGTCTGTCTGTCTGTCTGTCTGTCTGTCTGTCTGTCTGTCTGTCTGTCTGTCTGTCTGTCTGTCTGTCTGTCTGTCTGTCTGTCTGTCTGTCTGTCTGTCTGTCTGTCTGTCTGTCTGTCTGTCTGTCTGTCTGTCTGTCTGTCTGTCTGTCTGTCTGTCTGTCTGTCTGTCTGTCTGTCTGTCTGTCTGTCTGTCTGTCTGTCTGTCTGTCTGTCTGTCTGTCTGTCTGTCTGTCTGTCTGTCTGTCTGTCTGTCTGTCTGTCTGTCTGTCTGTCTGTCTGTCTGTCTGTCTGTCTGTCTGTCTGTCTGTCTGTCTGTCTGTCTGTCTGTCTGTCTGTCTGTCTGTCTGTCTGTCTGTCTGTCTGTCTGTCTGTCTGTCTGTCTGTCTGTCTGTCTGTCTGTCTGTCTGTCTGTCTGTCTGTCTGTCTGTCTGTCTGTCTGTCTGTCTGTCTGTCTGTCTGTCTGTCTGTCTGTCTGTCTGTCTGTCTGTCTGTCTGTCTGTCTGTCTGTCTGTCTGTCTGTCTGTCTGTCTGTCTGTCTGTCTGTCTGTCTGTCTGTCTGTCTGTCTGTCTGTCTGTCTGTCTGTCTGTCTGTCTGTCTGTCTGTCTGTCTGTCTGTCTGTCTGTCTGTCTGTCTGTCTGTCTGTCTGTCTGTCTGTCTGTCTGTCTGTCTGTCTGTCTGTCTGTCTGTCTGTCTGTCTGTCTGTCTGTCTGTCTGTCTGTCTGTCTGTCTGTCTGTCTGTCTGTCTGTCTGTCTGTCTGTCTGTCTGTCTGTCTGTCTGTCTGTCTGTCTGTCTGTCTGTCTGTCTGTCTGTCTGTCTGTCTGTCTGTCTGTCTGTCTGTCTGTCTGTCTGTCTGTCTGTCTGTCTGTCTGTCTGTCTGTCTGTCTGTCTGTCTGTCTGTCTGTCTGTCTGTCTGTCTGTCTGTCTGTCTGTCTGTCTGTCTGTCTGTCTGTCTGTCTGTCTGTCTGTCTGTCTGTCTGTCTGTCTGTCTGTCTGTCTGTCTGTCTGTCTGTCTGTCTGTCTGTCTGTCTGTCTGTCTGTCTGTCTGTCTGTCTGTCTGTCTGTCTGTCTGTCTGTCTGTCTGTCTGTCTGTCTGTCTGTCTGTCTGTCTGTCTGTCTGTCTGTCTGTCTGTCTGTCTGTCTGTCTGTCTGTCTGTCTGTCTGTCTGTCTGTCTGTCTGTCTGTCTGTCTGTCTGTCTGTCTGTCTGTCTGTCTGTCTGTCTGTCTGTCTGTCTGTCTGTCTGTCTGTCTGTCTGTCTGTCTGTCTGTCTGTCTGTCTGTCTGTCTGTCTGTCTGTCTGTCTGTCTGTCTGTCTGTCTGTCTGTCTGTCTGTCTGTCTGTCTGTCTGTCTGTCTGTCTGTCTGTCTGTCTGTCTGTCTGTCTGTCTGTCTGTCTGTCTGTCTGTCTGTCTGTCTGTCTGTCTGTCTGTCTGTCTGTCTGTCTGTCTGTCTGTCTGTCTGTCTGTCTGTCTGTCTGTCTGTCTGTCTGTCTGTCTGTCTGTCTGTCTGTCTGTCTGTCTGTCTGTCTGTCTGTCTGTCTGTCTGTCTGTCTGTCTGTCTGTCTGTCTGTCTGTCTGTCTGTCTGTCTGTCTGTCTGTCTGTCTGTCTGTCTGTCTGTCTGTCTGTCTGTCTGTCTGTCTGTCTGTCTGTCTGTCTGTCTGTCTGTCTGTCTGTCTGTCTGTCTGTCTGTCTGTCTGTCTGTCTGTCTGTCTGTCTGTCTGTCTGTCTGTCTGTCTGTCTGTCTGTCTGTCTGTCTGTCTGTCTGTCTGTCTGTCTGTCTGTCTGTCTGTCTGTCTGTCTGTCTGTCTGTCTGTCTGTCTGTCTGTCTGTCTGTCTGTCTGTCTGTCTGTCTGTCTGTCTGTCTGTCTGTCTGTCTGTCTGTCTGTCTGTCTGTCTGTCTGTCTGTCTGTCTGTCTGTCTGTCTGTCTGTCTGTCTGTCTGTCTGTCTGTCTGTCTGTCTGTCTGTCTGTCTGTCTGTCTGTCTGTCTGTCTGTCTGTCTGTCTGTCTGTCTGTCTGTCTGTCTGTCTGTCTGTCTGTCTGTCTGTCTGTCTGTCTGTCTGTCTGTCTGTCTGTCTGTCTGTCTGTCTGTCTGTCTGTCTGTCTGTCTGTCTGTCTGTCTGTCTGTCTGTCTGTCTGTCTGTCTGTCTGTCTGTCTGTCTGTCTGTCTGTCTGTCTGTCTGTCTGTCTGTCTGTCTGTCTGTCTGTCTGTCTGTCTGTCTGTCTGTCTGTCTGTCTGTCTGTCTGTCTGTCTGTCTGTCTGTCTGTCTGTCTGTCTGTCTGTCTGTCTGTCTGTCTGTCTGTCTGTCTGTCTGTCTGTCTGTCTGTCTGTCTGTCTGTCTGTCTGTCTGTCTGTCTGTCTGTCTGTCTGTCTGTCTGTCTGTCTGTCTGTCTGTCTGTCTGTCTGTCTGTCTGTCTGTCTGTCTGTCTGTCTGTCTGTCTGTCTGTCTGTCTGTCTGTCTGTCTGTCTGTCTGTCTGTCTGTCTGTCTGTCTGTCTGTCTGTCTGTCTGTCTGTCTGTCTGTCTGTCTGTCTGTCTGTCTGTCTGTCTGTCTGTCTGTCTGTCTGTCTGTCTGTCTGTCTGTCTGTCTGTCTGTCTGTCTGTCTGTCTGTCTGTCTGTCTGTCTGTCTGTCTGTCTGTCTGTCTGTCTGTCTGTCTGTCTGTCTGTGTGGTACGGACATGTACAAAGAATGAATGACGAAAGACTACCTAAACAAATACCACAATGGAAACCAACTGGCCGAAGAAAACGAGGACGGCCAAGGAGAAGCTGGAGAGAAGGAATAGACAGTGAAATAAGAATAAGAGGCCTAGATGATGAATTATGGGCAAACAGAAACGAGTGGAGATTGGGTATCGGAAGACGTAGAACGTTGTGAAACCGATAAATATATATATATGAAATTTTCATAAATAAAAAGTCCTCCCAAAATGCAAACTTCTCAAAAGCCCTCCGTAGCTTTAAAACAGCTTTAATTCACGTTTAATCATCCTTTAAAAATTAAGGCTCACAAGTGGAAGTAGGTTTCTCTCTGTCTCCTAGAAATACCTAAAGTTCCCAAAAACTTCGAATTGGTACATATCTTTTGAATTTTATTGCTTTTACTTGCTTTTTTATTTATTTTTGTACATTTTTGTACCAAATAGAAAAAAAATTAAAGTTAAAAAAATAAAGAATTTTTTATATGAAAAAAAAAATCATATTTCACATATTTTTTTTTCGCATATCACTTATTTGAATGCCTATAAGTCAAAATGGCGGACGTAGGCAGACGATTTTTTGGTGTGCCCTGAGTGACATAACCCTAAACTGCATGTCTATGAAAGAAATATAACTCGGCAAGGCCCGGCAGGCAACTAAAACGCTTTGGTAAGGAAAAAATTAAGCAAATATAAATACCCAAATGGGGTATTTTTAAATATTTCGTAAAGGAATAAAATTACGTTTTTAAATATGGAACATGCCTTTTATTTATATTTTCAATAATTGGTTTTTCTAATATGAGCCACACGAAAACACAATAATAACAACACTAACTAACACCTCAATACAAAGGTCGAGAACAAAGGCTTGTGATTTCAAAATTCAATAAGTTTCGTCTGACCTCACGACACGATGCAACTAGAGGGGGAAGTTTTATGAAGGCGGCTTGATAGATAGTTTATTGAAGTAGAACAAAAAATGGTTAGAAGGTAGTTTTAAGTATCTTGGTAAGTTTTAGTTTTAACCGGTTTTATTATTTAGATACTCCTCTGTGCGATGACCATAGCTCACAGTACTATAGCTGTTATAGTATTCGCACGGATCAGCTAACAAAAGGTGATCCGTGGTATTCGTGTGAGCTATTAAAGAGAATGCATTAGCCGCGGCTCCATGTAAATTTCCGTTGGTAGATTCGGCAGCAAAGCCGTGTAACGCGAATTAACTTGTAAAAACCAAACAGGGCTAAATTTTTACAAACATAGCACTTCTTGTTATTGTAAGTGAGTACTTTTTTGCAAAAATAATCTTAAACCACAATTAAAAACATCAACAATTTAAAAGACATACAGAAAGACAGACAGATTGCGCGACAGAAAAGTTTTAAAATCATCTGAAACGCAAAGATATAAAATTTTTTGAAAACGGAGCAACTTTTTTAGCTCACACATATACTATACTATAGTAGTGTGAGCTATGGTGATCCTAATTTTTTCGAGAAAAAAAAAGTTGCTCCGATTTCAAAATTTTTTATTTATCTTTGCGTTTCAGATGATTTTGAAACTTTTTTGTTGCGCCGTCTGTCTGTCTGTCTGTCTGTCTGTATGTATGTATGTATGTATGTATGTATGTATGTATGTATGTATGTATGTATGTATGTATGTATGTATGTATGTATGTATGTATGTATGTATGTATGTATGTATGTATGTATGTATGTATGTATGTATGTATGTATGTATGTATGTATGTATGTATGTATGTATGTATGTATGTATGTATGTATGTATGTATGTATGTATGTATGTATGTATGTAACTATGTATGTATGTATGTATGTATGTATGTATGTATGTATGTATGTATGTATGTATGTATGTATGTATGTATGTATGTATGTATGTATGTATGTATGTATGTATGTATGTATGTATGTCTGTCTGTCTGTCTGTCTGTCTGTCTGTCTGTCTGTCTGTCTGTCTGTCTGTCTGTCTGTCTGTCTGTCTGTCTGTCTGTCTGTCTGTCTGTCTGTCTGTCTGTCTGTCTGTCTGTCTGTCTGTCTGTCTGTCTGTCTGTCTGTCTGTCTGTCTGTCTGTCTGTCTGTCTGTCTGTCTGTCTGTCTGTCTGTCTGTCTGTCTGTCTGTCTGTCTGTCTGTCTGTCTGTCTGTCTGTCTGTCTGTCTGTCTGTCTGTCTGTCTGTCTGTCTGTCTGTCTGTCTGTCTGTCTGTCTGTCTGTCTGTCTGTCTGTCTGTCTGTCTGTCTGTCTGTCTGTCTGTCTGTCTGTCTGTCTGTCTGTCTGTCTGTCTGTCTGTCTGTCTGTCTGTCTGTCTGTCTGTCTGTCTGTCTGTCTGTCTGTCTGTCTGTCTGTCTGTCTGTCTGTCTGTCTGTCTGTCTGTCTGTCTGTCTGTCTGTCTGTCTGTCTGTCTGTCTGTCTGTCTGTCTGTCTGTCTGTCTGTCTGTCTGTCTGTCTGTCTGTCTGTCTGTCTGTCTGTCTGTCTGTCTGTCTGTCTGTCTGTCTGTCTGTCTGTCTGTCTGTCTGTCTGTCTGTCTGTCTGTCTGTCTGTCTGTCTGTCTGTCTGTCTGTCTGTCTGTCTGTCTGTCTGTCTGTCTGTCTGTCTGTCTGTCTGTCTGTCTGTCTGTCTGTCTGTCTGTCTGTCTGTCTGTCTGTCTGTCTGTCTGTCTGTCTGTCTGTCTGTCTGTCTGTCTGTCTGTCTGTCTGTCTGTCTGTCTGTCTGTCTGTCTGTCTGTCTGTCTGTCTGTCTGTCTGTCTGTCTGTCTGTCTGTCTGTCTGTCTGTCTGTCTGTCTGTCTGTCTGTCTGTCTGTCTGTCTGTCTGTCTGTCTGTCTGTCTGTCTGTCTGTCTGTCTGTCTGTCTGTCTGTCTGTCTGTCTGTCTGTCTGTCTGTCTGTCTGTCTGTCTGTCTGTCTGTCTGTCTGTCTGTCTGTCTGTCTGTCTGTCTGTCTGTCTGTCTGTCTGTCTGTCTGTCTGTCTGTCTGTCTGTCTGTCTGTCTGTCTGTCTGTCTGTCTGTCTGTCTGTCTGTCTGTCTGTCTGTCTGTCTGTCTGTCTGTCTGTCTGTCTGTCTGTCTGTCTGTCTGTCTGTCTGTCTGTCTG
Organism: Aspidapion aeneum; assembly: GCA_963576565.1. NCBI lineage: Eukaryota > Metazoa > Arthropoda > Insecta > Coleoptera > Brentidae > Aspidapion > Aspidapion aeneum. The sequence goes on along the minus strand of OY755038.1, from coordinate 180,525,066 downwards.
TCTGTCTGTCTGTCTGTCTGTCTGTCTGTCTGTCTGTCTGTCTGTCTGTCTGTCTGTCTGTCTGTCTGTCTGTCTGTCTGTCTGTCTGTCTGTCTGTCTGTCTGTCTGTCTGTCTGTCTGTCTGTCTGTCTGTCTGTCTGTCTGTCTGTCTGTCTGTCTGTCTGTCTGTCTGTCTGTCTGTCTGTCTGTCTGTCTGTCTGTCTGTCTGTCTGTCTGTCTGTCTGTCTGTCTGTCTGTCTGTCTGTCTGTCTGTCTGTCTGTCTGTCTGTCTGTCTGTCTGTCTGTCTGTCTGTCTGTCTGTCTGTCTGTCTGTCTGTCTGTCTGTCTGTCTGTCTGTCTGTCTGTCTGTCTGTCTGTCTGTCTGTCTGTCTGTCTGTCTGTCTGTCTGTCTGTCTGTCTGTCTGTCTGTCTGTCTGTCTGTCTGTCTGTCTGTCTGTCTGTCTGTCTGTCTGTCTGTCTGTCTGTCTGTCTGTCTGTCTGTCTGTCTGTCTGTCTGTCTGTCTGTCTGTCTGTCTGTCTGTCTGTCTGTCTGTCTGTCTGTCTGTCTGTCTGTCTGTCTGTCTGTCTGTCTGTCTGTCTGTCTGTCTGTCTGTCTGTCTGTCTGTCTGTCTGTCTGTCTGTCTGTCTGTCTGTCTGTCTGTCTGTCTGTCTGTCTGTCTGTCTGTCTGTCTGTCTGTCTGTCTGTCTGTCTGTCTGTCTGTCTGTCTGTCTGTCTGTCTGTCTGTCTGTCTGTCTGTCTGTCTGTCTGTCTGTCTGTCTGTCTGTCTGTCTGTCTGTCTGTCTGTCTGTCTGTCTGTCTGTCTGTCTGTCTGTCTGTCTGTCTGTCTGTCTGTCTGTCTGTCTGTCTGTCTGTCTGTCTGTCTGTCTGTCTGTCTGTCTGTCTGTCTGTCTGTCTGTCTGTCTGTCTGTCTGTCTGTCTGTCTGTCTGTCTGTCTGTCTGTCTGTCTGTCTGTCTGTCTGTCTGTCTGTCTGTCTGTCTGTCTGTCTGTCTGTCTGTCTGTCTGTCTGTCTGTCTGTCTGTCTGTCTGTCTGTCTGTCTGTCTGTCTGTCTGTCTGTCTGTCTGTCTGTCTGTCTGTCTGTCTGTCTGTCTGTCTGTCTGTCTGTCTGTCTGTCTGTCTGTCTGTCTGTCTGTCTGTCTGTCTGTCTGTCTGTCTGTCTGTCTGTCTGTCTGTCTGTCTGTCTGTCTGTCTGTCTGTCTGTCTGTCTGTCTGTCTGTCTGTCTGTCTGTCTGTCTGTCTGTCTGTCTGTCTGTCTGTCTGTCTGTCTGTCTGTCTGTCTGTCTGTCTGTCTGTCTGTCTGTCTGTCTGTCTGTCTGTCTGTCTGTCTGTCTGTCTGTCTGTCTGTCTGTCTGTCTGTCTGTCTGTCTGTCTGTCTGTCTGTCTGTCTGTCTGTCTGTCTGTCTGTCTGTCTGTCTGTCTGTCTGTCTGTCTGTCTGTCTGTCTGTCTGTCTGTCTGTCTGTCTGTCTGTCTGTCTGTCTGTCTGTCTGTCTGTCTGTCTGTCTGTCTGTCTGTCTGTCTGTCTGTCTGTCTGTCTGTCTGTCTGTCTGTCTGTCTGTCTGTCTGTCTGTCTGTCTGTCTGTCTGTCTGTCTGTCTGTCTGTCTGTCTGTCTGTCTGTCTGTCTGTCTGTCTGTCTGTCTGTCTGTCTGTCTGTCTGTCTGTCTGTCTGTCTGTCTGTCTGTCTGTCTGTCTGTCTGTCTGTCTGTCTGTCTGTCTGTCTGTCTGTCTGTCTGTCTGTCTGTCTGTCTGTCTGTCTGTCTGTCTGTCTGTCTGTCTGTCTGTCTGTCTGTCTGTCTGTCTGTCTGTCTGTCTGTCTGTCTGTCTGTCTGTCTGTCTGTCTGTCTGTCTGTCTGTCTGTCTGTCTGTCTGTCTGTCTGTCTGTCTGTCTGTCTGTCTGTCTGTCTGTCTGTCTGTCTGTCTGGTCTGTCTGGTCTGTCTGTCTGTCTGGTCTGTCTGGTCTGTCTGGTCTGTCTGGTCTGTCTGGTCTGTCTGGTCTGTCTGGTCTGTCTGGTCTGTCTGGTCTGTCTGGTCTGTCTGGTCTGTCTGGTCTGTCTGGTCTGTCTGGTCTGTCTGGTCTGTCTGGTCTGTCTGGTCTGTCTGGTCTGTCTGGTCTGTCTGGTCTGTCTGGTCTGTCTGGTCTGTCTGGTCTGTCTGGTCTGTCTGGTCTGTCTGGTCTGTCTGGTCTGTCTGGTCTGTCTGGTCTGTCTGGTCTGTCTGGTCTGTCTGGTCTGTCTGGTCTGTCTGGTCTGTCTGGTCTGTCTGGTCTGTCTGGTCTGTCTGGTCTGTCTGGTCTGTCTGGTCTGTCTGGTCTGTCTGGTCTGTCTGGTCTGTCTGGTCTGTCTGGTCTGTCTGGTCTGTCTGGTCTGTCTGGTCTGTCTGGTCTGTCTGGTCTGTCTGGTCTGTCTGGTCTGTCTGGTCTGTCTGGTCTGTCTGGTCTGTCTGGTCTGTCTGGTCTGTCTGGTCTGTCTGGTCTGTCTGGTCTGTCTGGTCTGTCTGGTCTGTCTGGTCTGTCTGGTCTGTCTGGTCTGTCTGGTCTGTCTGGTCTGTCTGGTCTGTCTGGTCTGTCTGGTCTGTCTGGTCTGTCTGGTCTGTCTGGTCTGTCTGGTCTGTCTGGTCTGTCTGGTCTGTCTGGTCTGTCTGGTCTGTCTGGTCTGTCTGGTCTGTCTGGTCTGTCTGGTCTGTCTGGTCTGTCTGGTCTGTCTGGTCTGTCTGGTCTGTCTGGTCTGTCTGGTCTGTCTGGTCTGTCTGGTCTGTCTGGTCTGTCTGGTCTGTCTGGTCTGTCTGGTCTGTCTGGTCTGTCTGGTCTGTCTGGTCTGTCTGGTCTGTCTGGTCTGTCTGGTCTGTCTGGTCTGTCTGGTCTGTCTGGTCTGTCTGGTCTGTCTGGTCTGTCTGGTCTGTCTGGTCTGTCTGGTCTGTCTGGTCTGTCTGGTCTGTCTGGTCTGTCTGGTCTGTCTGGTCTGTCTGGTCTGTCTGGTCTGTCTGGTCTGTCTGGTCTGTCTGGTCTGTCTGGTCTGTCTGGTCTGTCTGGTCTGTCTGGTCTGTCTGGTCTGTCTGGTCTGTCTGGTCTGTCTGGTCTGTCTGGTCTGTCTGGTCTGTCTGGTCTGTCTGGTCTGTCTGGTCTGTCTGGTCTGTCTGGTCTGTCTGGTCTGTCTGGTCTGTCTGGTCTGTCTGGTCTGTCTGGTCTGTCTGGTCTGTCTGGTCTGTCTGGTCTGTCTGGTCTGTCTGGTCTGTCTGGTCTGTCTGGTCTGTCTGGTCTGTCTGGTCTGTCTGGTCTGTCTGGTCTGTCTGGTCTGTCTGGTCTGTCTGGTCTGTCTGGTCTGTCTGGTCTGTCTGGTCTGTCTGGTCTGTCTGGTCTGTCTGGTCTGTCTGGTCTGTCTGGTCTGTCTGGTCTGTCTGGTCTGTCTGGTCTGTCTGGTCTGTCTGGTCTGTCTGGTCTGTCTGGTCTGTCTGGTCTGTCTGGTCTGTCTGGTCTGTCTGGTCTGTCTGGTCTGTCTGGTCTGTCTGGTCTGTCTGGTCTGTCTGGTCTGTCTGGTCTGTCTGGTCTGTCTGGTCTGTCTGGTCTGTCTGGTCTGTCTGGTCTGTCTGGTCTGTCTGGTCTGTCTGGTCTGTCTGGTCTGTCTGGTCTGTCTGGTCTGTCTGGTCTGTCTGGTCTGTCTGGTCTGTCTGGTCTGTCTGGTCTGTCTGGTCTGTCTGGTCTGTCTGGTCTGTCTGGTCTGTCTGGTCTGTCTGGTCTGTCTGGTCTGTCTGGTCTGTCTGGTCTGTCTGGTCTGTCTGGTCTGTCTGGTCTGTCTGGTCTGTCTGGTCTGTCTGGTCTGTCTGGTCTGTCTGGTCTGTCTGGTCTGTCTGGTCTGTCTGGTCTGTCTGGTCTGTCTGGTCTGTCTGGTCTGTCTGGTCTGTCTGGTCTGTCTGGTCTGTCTGGTCTGTCTGGTCTGTCTGGTCTGTCTGGTCTGTCTGGTCTGTCTGGTCTGTCTGGTCTGTCTGGTCTGTCTGGTCTGTCTGGTCTGTCTGGTCTGTCTGGTCTGTCTGGTCTGTCTGGTCTGTCTGGTCTGTCTGGTCTGTCTGGTCTGTCTGGTCTGTCTGGTCTGTCTGGTCTGTCTGGTCTGTCTGGTCTGTCTGGTCTGTCTGGTCTGTCTGGTCTGTCTGGTCTGTCTGGTCTGTCTGGTCTGTCTGGTCTGTCTGGTCTGTCTGGTCTGTCTGGTCTGTCTGGTCTGTCTGGTCTGTCTGGTCTGTCTGGTCTGTCTGGTCTGTCTGGTCTGTCTGGTCTGTCTGGTCTGTCTGGTCTGTCTGGTCTGTCTGGTCTGTCTGGTCTGTCTGGTCTGTCTGGTCTGTCTGGTCTGTCTGGTCTGTCTGGTCTGTCTGGTCTGTCTGGTCTGTCTGGTCTGTCTGGTCTGTCTGGTCTGTCTGGTCTGTCTGGTCTGTCTGGTCTGTCTGGTCTGTCTGGTCTGTCTGGTCTGTCTGGTCTGTCTGGTCTGTCTGGTCTGTCTGGTCTGTCTGGTCTGTCTGGTCTGTCTGGTCTGTCTGGTCTGTCTGGTCTGTCTGGTCTGTCTGGTCTGTCTGGTCTGTCTGGTCTGTCTGGTCTGTCTGGTCTGTCTGGTCTGTCTGGTCTGTCTGGTCTGTCTGGTCTGTCTGGTCTGTCTGGTCTGTCTGGTCTGTCTGGTCTGTCTGGTCTGTCTGGTCTGTCTGGTCTGTCTGGTCTGTCTGGTCTGTCTGGTCTGTCTGGTCTGTCTGGTCTGTCTGGTCTGTCTGGTCTGTCTGGTCTGTCTGGTCTGTCTGGTCTGTCTGGTCTGTCTGGTCTGTCTGGTCTGTCTGGTCTGTCTGGTCTGTCTGGTCTGTCTGGTCTGTCTGGTCTGTCTGGTCTGTCTGGTCTGTCTGGTCTGTCTGGTCTGTCTGGTCTGTCTGGTCTGTCTGGTCTGTCTGGTCTGTCTGGTCTGTCTGGTCTGTCTGGTCTGTCTGGTCTGTCTGGTCTGTCTGGTCTGTCTGGTCTGTCTGGTCTGTCTGGTCTGTCTGGTCTGTCTGGTCTGTCTGGTCTGTCTGGTCTGTCTGGTCTGTCTGGTCTGTCTGGTCTGTCTGGTCTGTCTGGTCTGTCTGGTCTGTCTGGTCTGTCTGGTCTGTCTGGTCTGTCTGGTCTGTCTGGTCTGTCTGGTCTGTCTGGTCTGTCTGGTCTGTCTGGTCTGTCTGGTCTGTCTGGTCTGTCTGGTCTGTCTGGTCTGTCTGGTCTGTCTGGTCTGTCTGGTCTGTCTGGTCTGTCTGGTCTGTCTGGTCTGTCTGGTCTGTCTGGTCTGTCTGGTCTGTCTGGTCTGTCTGGTCTGTCTGGTCTGTCTGGTCTGTCTGGTCTGTCTGGTCTGTCTGGTCTGTCTGGTCTGTCTGGTCTGTCTGGTCTGTCTGGTCTGTCTGGTCTGTCTGGTCTGTCTGGTCTGTCTGGTCTGTCTGGTCTGTCTGGTCTGTCTGGTCTGTCTGGTCTGTCTGGTCTGTCTGGTCTGTCTGGTCTGTCTGGTCTGTCTGGTCTGTCTGGTCTGTCTGGTCTGTCTGGTCTGTCTGGTCTGTCTGGTCTGTCTGGTCTGTCTGGTCTGTCTGGTCTGTCTGGTCTGTCTGGTCTGTCTGGTCTGTCTGGTCTGTCTGGTCTGTCTGGTCTGTCTGGTCTGTCTGGTCTGTCTGGTCTGTCTGGTCTGTCTGGTCTGTCTGGTCTGTCTGGTCTGTCTGGTCTGTCTGGTCTGTCTGGTCTGTCTGGTCTGTCTGGTCTGTCTGGTCTGTCTGGTCTGTCTGGTCTGTCTGGTCTGTCTGGTCTGTCTGGTCTGTCTGGTCTGTCTGGTCTGTCTGGTCTGTCTGGTCTGTCTGGTCTGTCTGGTCTGTCTGGTCTGTCTGGTCTGTCTGGTCTGTCTGGTCTGTCTGGTCTGTCTGGTCTGTCTGGTCTGTCTGGTCTGTCTGGTCTGTCTGGTCTGTCTGGTCTGTCTGGTCTGTCTGGTCTGTCTGGTCTGTCTGGTCTGTCTGGTCTGTCTGGTCTGTCTGGTCTGTCTGGTCTGTCTGGTCTGTCTGGTCTGTCTGGTCTGTCTGGTCTGTCTGGTCTGTCTGGTCTGTCTGGTCTGTCTGGTCTGTCTGGTCTGTCTGGTCTGTCTGGTCTGTCTGGTCTGTCTGGTCTGTCTGGTCTGTCTGGTCTGTCTGGTCTGTCTGGTCTGTCTGGTCTGTCTGGTCTGTCTGGTCTGTCTGGTCTGTCTGGTCTGTCTGGTCTGTCTGGTCTGTCTGGTCTGTCTGGTCTGTCTGGTCTGTCTGGTCTGTCTGGTCTGTCTGGTCTGTCTGTCTGTCTGTCTGTCTGTCTGTCTGTCTGTCTGTCTGTCTGTCTGTCTGTCTGTCTGTCTGTCTGTCTGTCTGTCTGTCTGTCTGTCTGTCTGTCTGTCTGTCTGTCTGTCTGTCTGTCTGTCTGTCTGTCTGTCTGTCTGTCTGTCTGTCTGGTCTGTCTGGTCTGTCTGGTCTGTCTGGTCTGTCTGGTCTGTCTGGTCTGTCTGGTCTGTCTGGTCTGTCTGGTCTGTCTGGTCTGTCTGGTCTGTCTGGTCTGTCTGGTCTGTCTGGTCTGTCTGGTCTGTCTGGTCTGTCTGGTCTGTCTGGTCTGTCTGGTCTGTCTGGTCTGTCTGGTCTGTCTGGTCTGTCTGGTCTGTCTGGTCTGTCTGGTCTGTCTGGTCTGTCTGGTCTGTCTGGTCTGTCTGGTCTGTCTGGTCTGTCTGGTCTGTCTGGTCTGTCTGGTCTGTCTGGTCTGTCTGGTCTGTCTGGTCTGTCTGGTCTGTCTGGTCTGTCTGGTCTGTCTGGTCTGTCTGGTCTGTCTGGTCTGTCTGGTCTGTCTGGTCTGTCTGGTCTGTCTGGTCTGTCTGGTCTGTCTGGTCTGTCTGGTCTGTCTGGTCTGTCTGGTCTGTCTGGTCTGTCTGGTCTGTCTGGTCTGTCTGGTCTGTCTGGTCTGTCTGGTCTGTCTGGTCTGTCTGGTCTGTCTGGTCTGTCTGGTCTGTCTGGTCTGTCTGGTCTGTCTGGTCTGTCTGTCTGTCTGTCTGTCTGTCTGTATGTCTGTCTGTAACGACCAACCCGCATAACTCAAAAACCGCTTGTCCGATTTTAATAAAATTTGGTACCTAAGTTGGGTCTTGGGCCGTGATGGTCCCATTTAAAAATGAACAAAATCCACCACACGCAAGCCAAATAAAATGGTGGGGGTAGATTCCACAAATTAGAGTTTATGTGAAAATATGGCGTGTGTGATATCAAACGAAAGGTAATTAAGTCTGGAGTTAAACAAAATAAATTTTAGTTTATTTAAAAAAAAGGGTGGGGTAGATGTCAAAAATTAGAGTTTAAGTGAAAATATGGCGTGTGTGATATCAAACGAAAGGTAATTGAGTCTGGAGTTAAACAAAATACATTTTAGTTTTTTTTAAATGGTGGGGGTAGATTTAAAAAATTTGAGTTTAAGTCAAAACATGGCTGTCTGTCTGTCTGTCTGTCTGTCTGTCTGTCTGTCTGTCTGTCTGTCTGTCTGTCTGTCTGTCTGTCTGTCTGTCTGTCTGTCTGTCTGTCTGTCTGTCTGTCTGTCTGTCTGTCTGTCTGTCTGTCTGTCTGTCTGTCTGTCTGTCTGTCTGTCTGTCTGTCTGTCTGTCTGTCTGTCTGTCTGTCTGTCTGTCTGTCTGTCTGTCTGTCTGTCTGTCTGTCTGTCTGTCTGTCTGTCTGTCTGTCTGTCTGTCTGTCTGTCTGTCTGTCTGTCTGTCTGTCTGTCTGTCTGTCTGTCTGTCTGTCTGTCTGTCTGTCTGTCTGTCTGTCTGTCTGTCTGTCTGTCTGTCTGTCTGTCTGTCTGTCTGTCTGTCTGTCTGTCTGTCTGTCTGTCTGTCTGTCTGTCTGTCTGTCTGTCTGTCTGTCTGTCTGTCTGTCTGTCTGTCTGTCTGTCTGTCTGTCTGTCTGTCTGTCTGTCTGTCTGTCTGTCTGTCTGTCTGTCTGTCTGTCTGTCTGTCTGTCTGTCTGTCTGTCTGTCTGTCTGTCTGTCTGTCTGTCTGTCTGTCTGTCTGTCTGTCTGTCTGTCTGTCTGTCTGTCTGTCTGTCTGTCTGTCTGTCTGTCTGTCTGTCTGTCTGTCTGTCTGTCTGTCTGTCTGTCTGTCTGTCTGTCTGTCTGTCTGTCTGTCTGTCTGTCTGTCTGTCTGTCTGTCTGTCTGTCTGTCTGTCTGTCTGTCTGTCTGTCTGTCTGTCTGTCTGTCTGTCTGTCTGTCTGTCTGTCTGTCTGTCTGTCTGTCTGTCTGTCTGTCTGTCTGTCTGTCTGTCTGTCTGTCTGTCTGTCTGTCTGTCTGTCTGTCTGTCTGTCTGTCTGTCTGTCTGTCTGTCTGTCTGTCTGTCTGTCTGTCTGTCTGTCTGTCTGTCTGTCTGTCTGTCTGTCTGTCTGTCTGTCTGTCTGTCTGTCTGTCTGTCTGTCTGTCTGTCTGTCTGTCTGTCTGTCTGTCTGTCTGTCTGTCTGTCTGTCTGTCTGTCTGTCTGTCTGTCTGTCTGTCTGTCTGTCTGTCTGTCTGTCTGTCTGTCTGTCTGTCTGTCTGTCTGTCTGTCTGTCTGTCTGTCTGTCTGTCTGTCTGTCTGTCTGTCTGTCTGTCTGTCTGTCTGTCTGTCTGTCTGTCTGTCTGTCTGTCTGTCTGTCTGTCTGTCTGTCTGTCTGTCTGTCTGTCTGTCTGTCTGTCTGTCTGTCTGTCTGTCTGTCTGTCTGTCTGTCTGTCTGTCTGTCTGTCTGTCTGTCTGTCTGTCTGTCTGTCTGTCTGTCTGTCTGTCTGTCTGTCTGTCTGTCTGTCTGTCTGTCTGTCTGTCTGTCTGTCTGTCTGTCTGTCTGTCTGTCTGTCTGTCTGTCTGTCTGTCTGTCTGTCTGTCTGTCTGTCTGTCTGTCTGTCTGTCTGTCTGTCTGTCTGTCTGTCTGTCTGTCTGTCTGTCTGTCTGTCTGTCTGTCTGTCTGTCTGTCTGTCTGTCTGTCTGTCTGTCTGTCTGTCTGTCTGTCTGTCTGTCTGTCTGTCTGTCTGTCTGTCTGTCTGTCTGTCTGTCTGTCTGTCTGTCTGTCTGTCTGTCTGTCTGTCTGTCTGTCTGTCTGTCTGTCTGTCTGTCTGTCTGTCTGTCTGTCTGTCTGTCTGTCTGTCTGTCTGTCTGTCTGTCTGTCTGTCTGTCTGTCTGTCTGTCTGTCTGTCTGTCTGTCTGTCTGTCTGTCTGTCTGTCTGTCTGTCTGTCTGTCTGTCTGTCTGTCTGTCTGTCTGTCTGTCTGTCTGTCTGTCTGTCTGTCTGTCTGTCTGTCTGTCTGTCTGTCTGTCTGTCTGTCTGTCTGTCTGTCTGTCTGTCTGTCTGTCTGTCTGTCTGTCTGTCTGTCTGTCTGTCTGTCTGTCTGTCTGTCTGTCTGTCTGTCTGTCTGTCTGTCTGTCTGTCTGTCTGTCTGTCTGTCTGTCTGTCTGTCTGTCTGTCTGTCTGTCTGTCTGTCTGTCTGTCTGTCTGTCTGTCTGTCTGTCTGTCTGTCTGTCTGTCTGTCTGTCTGTCTGTCTGTCTGTCTGTCTGTCTGTCTGTCTGTCTGTCTGTCTGTCTGTCTGTCTGTCTGTCTGTCTGTCTGTCTGTCTGTCTGTCTGTCTGTCTGTCTGTCTGTCTGTCTGTCTGTCTGTCTGTCTGTCTGTCTGTCTGTCTGTCTGTCTGTCTGTCTGTCTGTCTGTCTGTCTGTCTGTCTGTCTGTCTGTCTGTCTGTCTGTCTGTCTGTCTGTCTGTCTGTCTGTCTGTCTGTCTGTCTGTCTGTCTGTCTGTCTGTCTGTCTGTCTGTCTGTCTGTCTGTCTGTCTGTCTGTCTGTCTGTCTGTCTGTCTGTCTGTCTGTCTGTCTGTCTGTCTGTCTGTCTGTCTGTCTGTATGTCTGTATGTCTGTATGTCTGTATGTATGTCTGTATGTATGTCTGTATGTATGTCTGTATGTATGTCTGTATGTATGTCTGTATGTCTGTATGTCTGTCTGTATGTCTGTATGTCTGTATGTCTGTATGTCTGTATGTCGGTATGTCTGTATGTCTGTATGTCTGTATGTCTGTATGTCTGTATGTCTGTATGTCTGTATGTCTGTATGTCTGTATGTCTGTATGTCTGTCTGTCTGTCTGTCTGTCTGTCTGTCTGTCTGTATGTCTGTCTGTAACGACCAACCCGCATAACTCAAAAACCGCTTGTCCGATTTTAATAAAATTTGGTACCTAAGTTGGGTCTTGGGCCGTGATGGTCCCATTTAAAAATGAACAAAATCCACCACACGCAAGCCAAATAAAATGGTGGGGGTAGATTCCACAAATTAGAGTTTATGTGAAAATATGGCGTGTGTGATATCAAACGAAAGGTAATTAAGTCTGGAGTTAAACAAAATAAATTTTAGTTTATTTAAAAAAAAGGGTGGGGTAGATGTCAAAAATTAGAGTTTAAGTGAAAATATGGCGTGTGTGATATCAAACGAAAGGTAATTGAGTCTGGAGTTAAACAAAATACATTTTAGTTTTTTTTAAATGGTGGGGGTAGATTTAAAAAATTTGAGTTTAAGTCAAAACATGGCTTGTGGGGTATCAAACGAAAGGTAATTGAGTCTGGAGTTGAATAAAATATATTTCAGTTTTTGATTATATTAGCTCACACTATAACTATAGTACCTAGTGTGAGCTTAGGTGCCCATAGATTGGCAGAGTATTTTTTCTGTGGATGTAATTTTAAGACAAAAAACTATCATGTTTATTAAATTTACAGAAAAAAAAGCACTTGAAATTAAAAAAATCTTAAGAATATGGCCTGATATTTAGTAAATATGATTGTTATGTATATATTTTGTAAAACGTGTCAGTTTTTTCAGTGGCGCACCAAGGAAGATGTCTTGGGGGGGGGAGGCGAGGCCTCTTGGGGGGCCCGACGCCTCATGATGTCGAATTTGAAGCTATTTTTTGTGTTTGTTCATGAAATATGTGGAAAATATGTAAAAAAAACTCATGCTTGGGGAGGGGGGCCGAGCCGTCCCCCTCCCCTTGGTTCGCCCATGGTTTTTTTAATTCCAAAATCCATGTAATTACCCAAATACATAAACTGGTAATAATTTATTAATCATAAAATGCAATCAATCCATACTTAAGATTTAAATATAAAACACTTCAATCCTTGTTTGTTCAGAGGCGTGCCAACTTTTTGGTTGCCTGAGGCAAATGGAATAACTGCTGCCACTCATTTATTTTTCTAGCACAGAGATAGTTTTATGCCCTTTCGATATAACAAAATTATTTTTAATCCCTCTTTTGAGGTACTAAATTGATACTTTTTAATCCCACAGAGAGATTAAAAGCACCAGAAGAAATTCAGTAAGTAATAGTAAGTATACAACACATTAAATTTTGAAGGAGGCCTACGTTTGGGCTAAACATTTTGGGGGGGATTAAATCTGCCCCTTCCGTCTTTAGGTTTTTAATGTACTATTATTGTCCAACATCATATAATGATTTCTTTAAATAATATCTAAATATTTCTTATCATAACAAAAACATTTCATGTAAAAAAGGCATAGTACGCGAAACTGGTATTCCGTAAAACGAATTAAGATAAAAGTAAAGCCAAGTCCTCCAATACAAATTTCAAGATGAAAGGTTCTAACTAGTTTTTTTTAAGTTTGAGTAAAAAATTTTGTTAAATGACCTCAAGCAATGTAATATTTTAAGTTTGAGACAAATCGGTTGTTAAATAAGAAAATCCGCCATTTTGGATCCGCCATTTTGATTTTTTTAAGTTTGAGTTAAAAATTGTGTTAAATGACCTCAAGGAATGTAATATTTCAAGTTTGAGACAAATCGGTTGGTAAATAAGAAAATCCGCCATTTTGAATCCGCCATTTTGATTTTTTAAAGTTTGAGTAAAAAATTGTGTTAAATGACCTCAAGCAATGTAATATTTCAAGTTTGAGGCAAATCGGTTGGTAAATAAGAAAATCCGCCATTTTGGATCCGCCATTTTGTTTTTTTAAAGTTTGAGGGAAAAATTATGTTAAATGACCTCAAGCAATGTAATATTTCAAGTTTGAGACAAATCGGTTGGAAAATAAGTAAATCCGCCTTTTGGATCCGCCATTTTGATTTTTGGATCCGCCATTGTTGTAATAAAAAACGTAAATTGTAGTGTTACCAGGTTACAAAACACTACAACTACCAAGATTCAACAATCGACTAAGGGTCCATCTCACCGACTTTTTTTTCGGTTTCCTAGCTTAAAGCGTTGCTTAATATAATCATAAGTAGGCTAAGTATCGAAAAAAAAAGTTGGTGCGATGGGCTATTTAACTTTACTTAACAAAAACAAATTTCAAAAAAATTGCGTAAAGGATTTTTTAAAGATGTCTTTATATAAATAATATATTTTATTTTTCATTTACACATTTTATCGAAAAAAATATTTTTAGTCCGGCGCCCAGTTGGCGGCGCCGAGTTGGCCCGGCGCCCAGTTGGCGGCGCCGAGTTGGCAACGCCCAGTTGGCGGCGCCGAGTTGGCGGCGCCCAGTTGTCCCATACCGTTTTCAGGCACCAGCGTCCTCGATATAAACGGACCCGACTGTATATTAGCTCACACGTACACTATAACTATGGTACCTAGTGTGAGCTCAGGTGCCCATATATTGGCAGAGTATTTTTTTATTTTGCTTCAAAGTATTAAGGAAATTTAATTAAATTATGTTATTTAATTCCAAATGTGTATCATTCAAAAAAGCTTGCTTTGACCATATATGCAAGATAGAACCATACTCTATCGACGAGGATGTAAAGAACCATACTCTATCGACAAGGATGTAAATTAAAACACAGCACTAACACGTAAAAAATTTAAAACCTTATTATTTGAGTGGGCCACTACTTCCATTTCTTTCGATTTCTTTCTATACCTTTTTATTTCTTTTGTATACTGATACAAGAATTTTATACTAATTTGCTGGCCTAGATGTTAGACTTAACTTATTTTTACCCCTTAATGTAAATTGCGATATTTTTATACCAAATAAAAATTCATGTTTCTTTTTTATTTATTTATTTAAACAATAGTCCTTCACATCCTGCTATACAGCAGCCTATTAAGAAGAACTATTCAACTATAAGTCTAAAAAAAATTAACTAAAAATCGATATTCACTTAACCCTTTAGAAGTTCTTAAAAAATTCTGATTTTTGGTAGACAACGCCTAGAGACACTATACATATATAATTTTTTTTTATCGCTTACCCCCACTTCCCCCTGTGAAATGTACATCCCAATGGACAAAGAAAGTTTTGGGAGGTAAAAAAAACGTTGGTACCTTTTCAAAAAATGTATTAGAAACTTTAAAAAAATCAAAAAACCTTTTTTCAAATTCATTTTTTACAAATTTCAGTATATTTTTCTTCCAGTTTTTTTTGTTCTTTTATTAATTCATTCTTTTCATGTTCGTCTTTATCTTCATTTTTTTGAATCTATAATTTTATCTAAAAAACTATCTTCCGTTTGTGTTTCATGCATTGTGTCTGTCTGCAAATCATGATCATCTGAATCAGAGAGAAAGTCAATATCAGAGGCAGTATCATTCTCTAAATAGTAAAGAATTTCCTGCTCAGTAATCTTTCTCTTTGGATCCTTTCTTGGATTTGACATTATCTAAAAAAAATAGAAAATTTTATGTCTCTATGCAAAAATTTTTCAAAAACAACATAAAAATTAAATGTTTACAGAGAAACTCATATTTTTCGACCATGCATTTTTTCTAAATTTATATCCACTAACTGTGTTTGTCCATTCTGATGTACAATAAAAATAAATTGACTTCTGGGGATGTTACGTGATATAAAACCAAATAAATCATTTGAAAATTATAAAATTGAAATGTATACTCACTAATGATAAGTCGAAAAACCAATAATTTCTCGAGTTTTTGGAAAAACACAAAAAATTCTGCATAGCCTCAAAACCACCTGTTCAAACAGTAAAACACTTGTTCTCCAAAAACTGGTCAAGATCAGCTCGGCAAAACCTTGCACATACGCTTTATATTTACATCAGTCTAAATAATATGCTCCGTCTGAGGTACATAATCAGTTCACAGATAGTAACCATGTAGAGCCTAATACACAGCGCTATATTTCAATGTACATGGTGATGTATGAAAATAGCGAAAGGGTTATTAAACTAAAAAAAAAAGTTCACGTAATAAACAAAAAACTTTAAACAAAAGAAAAATTTGACATTTTATTGAACATTGGGTGATAATTGTAGTTGCGCTGTAAACTAATTATTGGTGAATTAAGCAGTGGCGCACTCAGGAATATGTCTTGGGGGGGGGCGAGGCCTCTTGGGGGGGGGGGGGGTGGCAAAGCCTCATAATGTCGAATTTTAAGCTATTTTTTGTCTTTTTTTCTGAAATATGTCAAAAATATGCAAAAAAATCTAAGGCTTGGGAGGGCCTGGGCCTCCGGGCCCTGGTGCGCTCATGAATTTGTGTTGCACCTAGGGGTGTAGAAAAGGTAAAAAATGAGGTTATTGTATTGTCTATTAGAATTTAAATTTAATCTTTCGAGTATCTCAAAACAATACTTTGTTTTGCAAGATTTTGTGCAAAAAAACCATCTGATGCACATTCCTTCTTGTTGAGAGCTTATTAAGAGCGATTTCGGCTCTATTGCTCTGAAATCACTCGCTGGTAGAGCGGTAACGTCACGAATCTCTCTCCGAACACCCCGGGATTGATCTAAGATCGAGCGGGATTGTTCGCCTTCGGAGCAAGGGCGAACACTTGATCGAAATTTCGTGGGTTTTGTAACCTGAACAAATAAAAAATATTGTTGGTTTATAATTTTTTTATTTAATTTTTTTGTTGCCTTGTTAAATGCAAAACACGGAAAACACCTATAAAAACACATATAGGGTGCGGTTGCCCATATTGAACCAATTTTCAAAAAATTGTCCATATATTTGTCGCATTAAAAAAAAAATTATTTGATTAGACAAAGCAAATCTCTTAACTTTGAAAAACATTTCGAGTGGAATAAATTATTTTTATATTTGGAGCCAACAATAAAGAAGCAAAATTAAGATGAAGTAGCAAATGGTTCAATTTAGGCAACGTGGTGCTCAAATTGAACTTGTGGTCTCCTAAATTGAACCCGCTGTCAAATTCGATAAAGTAGGCATAATTGACAATTGCATCTTCATTATTTACAAAGTTTACTGTTCCCAAGCCTATCTGGACAAAGCAGGGAGTGAGGCTGCTCTCTGACAGTAAACTATTCCAGAAACGTCCCGCTGCTCAACCAAGTCGAGTTGAGCAAGCATAATATTCGAGTACACCTCGAACATAGGTATATGAAAACAATTTAAATTGAATGGATTTATCATTTATTTAAAAAACTTGGTAGAAATCAAAACACAAACTTTTTCTAATAATAAGTTTTAAGAAAAAATAAGGCATTATTCTAAGAAAACTTCGTACCTAAATAACGAAACATAAACTTTTACTAATAATAAGCTTTAAGAGAAATTATTGTATGTTTCTGTGTTGCAGAATATACACTTAAACATTTTCTAACAAGTGAAATTAAAGAAAGAAAAATAAGAAAAAAAGTTTTTGCTTTGGCCGGGACTCGAACCCGGGATCTCTTGCTCTGTACGCAAACATTCTAAACATTGAACTACCGAAGCCATACATCAATTTTCGGAAACCTTTCATCTATGCAGGCTGCGGTGTCTCAACACAAGAACGAGAAACTCTCAGGGTATTAACTCGACCAAGTCATCCAACTGATCTCTTTAATTCTTCTTTCCCACTGTCAAAGGTATAATAACTCAAATTAGACGTAAGGAATCAACGTCTGAAAGCATGAGATCACCTTTTCGTGTGTTAAAATTTCTGATCGCCTTATTATTATCCTCAGTAGACAGCCTTCCGTATTTTCCACGTTTAGCCATATTTTGAAAAAAAAAACAAAAGAAAATTTCGATCCCCCAAATTGAACCAGCAGGGTCTCAAATTGAACCGGGGTTCAATTAGAGGTTTCTTAAGTGGTTCAAAATGAGCACCTATCACCAAAATTAAGATTAACCCTATATTTAAATGAGTTTTCGACAATGCCAATGTTAGGTAGCGCTATAAAATACTGTTATCTAATAGGCAATTTATAAAATTGAAAAACTAACCCTACCTTGTATTAGTTTGACCAAGGCCAACACAAAAAATAGAGGCCACGACCCTGAAAAAATCAGCTGTTCTCCCGGGGCTGAATTTTACATTGGGTCTTATGGGAGGTCAGACGTTTTTTTATGATATTTTCAAAATGGCACTACAGATTTCCACAAAATTTCAGTGAAATATTCTCAGACACCATCCCGATATTCCACCAAAGGTTTGTAACAAAGCAACATGAATAAAAGGTTAAAATCTTCAAGATTTAGCATTCCTTATTTTGAATTCAAATTACCCGCCATGTACCACATGCCAACTGTTATATTTGACATGTATTTGACTTTGTCATATGTGATTGTCACATTCGCTTCTGCTTAAAACTTAATTTTTGTGTGAGCTAATGAAGCGGCTATGAAAAATTAGGGCTTACTATACATTAAAAAAAAAATTGTTCTGCCAGAATAAAGTAAAAACAATCTCAAAAACGGCCTTATTTAAAAAAAAAATCAAATATTCATGAACCGTCATTTCAACTTCAATATTTTAAAGACAATCAGCTGTGTTGTAACGTGAACATCAAAAAAAAAAATCAGCCCCGGATGTGACGTCAATAAAGTGGAGGATCGTGGCCCGTCAATTTTGATAGCCCTGGTTTGACTCAAAGCCTTAGGCAAGTTCACGAAATATTTCTTTGCACGTGGTCGAAAACTGCATGCAATCACACACTCGTCTTACGCTGTTATAATCAAAACATCAACTGAGTGGTAAAAAGTGTTCAAGGTCTGATGTCGAATACCGGGGGCCAACTTTGCCAGGTTTTACGGGAAGTAAGGAAAAATGCAGAGGTTCAATTTAGGAGACAGTTCAATATGGGCAACCGCACCCTACCAAAGGTAGACACAAATTAATCATATCTAAAAAATGGGGTTATGTTTTTGTTTTGATCTGAAACATTGCTCCGTCAAAAGAGATCGAACGCGTGCATCCGTTTCAGAGCAATTTTCGAGCACTCCAGGGCAGTTTTCGAGCAAAAGCCGAAATTGCTATAAGCTTAAGAAATTTTAAGATATTTTCATATGACTCACCAGAATGTAAGTATCTAAAATTTGTGTTTTTAGTACATTTATATTGTACCTTTTCAAGCCTTTCTATGTAGTAAACTGTGGGCTCCTACTAAACACGGAAATTCAAGATGTGACCTTACATAAGAATTAAAAATTGAAACTAACGATTTAGGAGATTAAAAATTTTTTGGTGATTCCTAATATAAAGCCTACATTTTTGTATGCTTTTTTAACGGACGATGGGTTTTTCAAATACTAATTTTTTATCAAGCCACACCCCTAAATCCCTCATAAATGCAACGGTTTTTAGGGGCTCATCAGAAATTGGATATTGACATTCAGCCTCATTGCGACTTCTTGTAAAGGTCACCTTCTGACACTTGTTAACATTAAACAATAATCGGTTTTTATCACAATAGTCTAATAAGTTATTTAAGTCTTATTGAAGGAGATACTTGAGTAGATTTTAGAACTTTATAACATTTTAAATTGTCAGCAAATGTTTTAAATTTGGAATTTATAAACAGTTTAAAATATCATTAATAAATAATACCTTTGTGCAATACCAGATGTTACTTTTTTTACTTGTGGATACAGAGTCACCTATCCTTACATATTGTATTCTGTTTGTTCTGTAAGACTCTAACAGCCACAGGAGGCTGCCCCACACACCGAATTTTTTTAATTTTAGCAAAATGGTTGGGTGGGGAACTTTGTCAAAAGCTTTTGAAAAATCTGTGTATATGGCATCCACCTGTGCTGACGATTCATCCATCGCATCATAAATGTCCTGCACAAACGGCAGCAAATTTGTAATGATTCAGCGCTAAAATCGATTTTGTTTTTAACTTTAAGAAATAACTCTTTTGTCATAATCGATTCAAACAGTTTACCCAAGATGCATAACAACGTTATGGGTCTATAATTTTCTATGTCACATTTGCTGCCGTTTTCGTGGACTAATGAAATGAGCTCTCCCTTCCAAGTACTCGGAAAAGTACCGTAACAAAGAGATCTATTAAAAATGGCAGGAAGTGGCTTAACAAGTGAATTTTTACAATTTTTATTACAAGCTTTTATTTAGCTTCACATGTTCTGTTCAAATATTGTGAAGCGTTTTTGACACACTACCCATTATCCGATTTGGATGAAATTTGGTACACACATAGTGGTCCCATGACAACACAACATTAAGAAAAAATATCCATACGACCCCTACCCCCACCTCCCTCGATAGAAAAATGTGTTTTTGACACACTTCCCGTTATTCGATTTGGATAAAATTTGGTATACACATAGCGGTCCGATAATAATACATCAATAAGAAAAAAATATCCTCCTACCCCTACCCCCACCCTCTTCCATAGAAAAATGTATTTTTGACACACTTCCCGTTATCCGATTTGGATGAAATTTGGTATACATATAGTGATTCGATGAAAATACAATATTAAGAAAAAATATCCTCCCAACCCTCCCCCACCCCCTTCCATAGAAACTACGTTTTTGACACCCTTCCCACTATCTGATTTGGATGCAATTTGGTATACATATAGTGGTCCGATGACAATACAACATTAAAATACTCTGCCAATCTATGGGCACCTAAGCTCACACTGGGTACTATAGTTATAGTGTACCTACGTGAAAGCTAATATAACTAAAAACTGAAGTATGTTTTATTGAACTCCAGACTCAATTACCTTTCGTTTGATACCACACAAGCCATGTTTTGACTTAAACTCTAATTTTTCAAATCTACCCCCCACCCCTTTTTTTTAAACTTAAATGTATTTTGTTTAACTCCAGACTCAATTACCTTTCGTTTGATATCACACACGCCATATTTCCACTTAAACAATAATTTTTGAAATTTACCCCCCCCCCCTTTTTTTTAAATAAACTAAAATGTATTTTGTTTAACTCCAGACTCAATTACCTTTCGTTTGATATCACACACGCCATATTTTTTCATAAACTCTAATTTTTGAAATCTACCCCCACCCTTTTATTTGGCTTGTTCATTTTTAAATGGGACCATCTCGACCCAAAACCCAGCCCGGGTACCAAATTTCATTAAAATCGGGCAAGCGGTTTTTGAGTTATGCGCGTTGGTCGTTACAGACAGACATACAGACACACAGACAGACAGACAGACAGACAGACAGACAGACATACAGACAGACAGACAGACAGACAGACAGACGGCGCAACAAAAAAGTTTCAAAATCATCTGAAACGCAAAGATATATAAAAATTTTTGAAATCGGAGCAACTTTTTTTTTCTCGAAAAAATTAGGATCACCCTCACACTACTATAGTATAGTATATGTGTGAGCTAAAATATACATCCTCCCACTCCTAGCCCTACCCCCTTTCATAGAAAAATGCGTTTTTGACACACTTCCCATTATCCGATTTGGACAAAATTTGGTATACATATAGTGGTCCGATGACAATACAACAATAAGTAAAAAATGCTAAATTGCGTAAAATTAATAGGAAAAAAACCATGTAACAATGAGGCACTATTCGAAATTAAAAGGATGAGAAGTATACATTAAAAGTCCTTTTCATTACCACAGTATAATTGCAGAATTATAATACATACCTCTGCACTAAGAGTTAAAAAATGTAATATCATAAACTTTTTGAACAAATATTTTCATTTAATAGGGTAGATAGCTGAGACTAAAAAGTAGAAAATAAATTGGTAGAATTTTTTTTAAGTCACAAGCTTAATAATAAAATGCACTAAAAATTAAAAAATAATTTTCCAGCATTCTGATATGACAGTTTAATGACAGCTGTGAACACTTTATAAAATATCTAAATATAATTATCATAATAATAAAAGCGATGGCCGCAAATCAAAGCATCAAGTTAATCTAAAGTGATCTAAAGACTTAAAGAATATTCAACATAGCAGGTCATCAAAAATATTTATGATGTGCCGCAATATTATGCCATTGCTATACCTACGTCAGAGAAATGCTGTGGTATCTTGGGTCGGGTTGGGTGGGTCTTGGTACCTCTGCATTTTTCTGCAAGACAGATTCTTGCAAATAGTAATATTTAATTGATACGGATATCTTATCGTGCTAACCTCGTCAAAATTTCCATGAGTCGACCATCGCTTTTATTATTATGATAATATCAGAATGCTGGAAAACTATTTTTTAAATTTTAGTGCATTTTATAAAAGCTTGTGACTTAAAACAATTTTTTTACCAATTTATTTATCAATATACTGCGAAAACTGTGAATACCAGAGCTTGAGGGTCAATTTTATCAATTGACTCAGTTATTTGTAATAAGGAGATGGACGAAATGTGAAAGGCTAGATCAGTTTCAGAGTGTTCTGTAATATGTGATAGCGTGTTATTAGAAACAAACAACGAGTTAATATAATCACTAAACGCATTGCATATCTGTAGTGGTTGATTTAATGGTGTTGATTTATTTGATTTTTGGTAAGTTTGATTTATTGCATCTTTTACTTTGAACAAATGACCACAAACATTTAGTATCATTACATATGTTTTTCGACATTTTCGATGTAAATCCTATAATCAATTTTTAAACCGCTTTGGATTAGTCTGCGCACATTTTTAAACTCTAAGTAATCTAGCATATTTTTATGCTTTTTCCATTTTTAATGGCATTTTTCTATTTCTTTAAATAATAACATTGTTTCTCGACTAAACCTAATAGGAAATTTTCAGCTAATGTTTTTTTTTTAGTACGTTTTTTTTAATGCTCGAATTTATTTTAATATAAAAAATATACATGCATCTGCGTTTTTTGTTTTAAACAGATGACCCCAGTCGACCTCGTCCAAATCCAAATTTATTGCGGCACACTCTGCGCTGTAAAACCTATATTTTAAATATATTTTTTTTTGTGTAAATTTTGGCAAATTAGATATTTCTAGGAAAATATCAATCGCTTTATGACAACGGTCCTCTTTGACAAAAGGTGACATCGATTATGTCACCTGAGTCTCAGCAGCTAGAGAAAAATAAATCTAAACACCACAGTATACTAATTATTTATAGCAAGGAAAGCACCCCGGTCTTGTCATTATACTGTTATACATACCCCCTGTATACATTAGTTCGGAATACAAAGTTCGACAGGCGCTTATTACAGACCGTCACTAGGGTCACTGCATTCTGGAAGCCTGGCGTCTCCAGGGGTAGCGACACCAAACATAACCTCATTTACGAAAAATGCAAATCTGACACTGTCAGGAGCGCAGCTTTTTTTATGTTCAAAAAAATTAAATGGTTTACAAATGCAGGGCTATCCAAGGCCAACACAAAAATAGAGGCCACGACCCTGAAAAAATCAGCTGTTCTCCGGGGGCTGAATTTTACATTGGGTCTTATGGGAGGCCAGAAGTTTTTTTATAATATTTTCAAAATCGCACTACAGATTTCCGCGAAATTTCAGTGAAATATTCTCAGACACCCTCCCGATATTCCACCAAAGTTTTGTAAGTAAGCGACATGATTAAAAGGTTAAAATCTTCAAGATTTAGCATTCCTTATTTGGAATTCAAATTACCCGCCATATACCACATGCCAACTGTCATATTTGACATGTATTTGACTTTGTCGTCTGTGATTGTCACATTCGCTTCTGCTTTAAACTTAATTTTTGTGTGAGCTAATGAAGCGGCTTTGAAAAGTATTACTATTACTATAGATTAAAAAAATATATTCTAAAAGAATATAGTAAAAACAATCTTAAAACCGGCTTTATTTTTAAAAAAACAAATATTTATGAACCGTCATTCTAACTTCAATATTTTAATGACAATCAGCTGTGTCGTAACGTGGCCATCAAAAAAAAATCAGCCCCGGATGTGACGTCAACAAAGTGGAGGATCGTGGCCCGTCCGTTTTGATAGCCCTGGGCGACACAGCTGATTGTCTTTAAAATTTTGAAGTTGGAATGACGGTTCATGGATATTTGATTTTTTGTTAAATAAAGCCGTTTTTGAGATTGTTTTTACTTTATTCTGGCAGAACAATTTTTTTAAAATGTATAGTAAGCCCTAATTTTTCATAGCCGCTTCATTGGCTCACACAAAAATTAAGTTTAAAGCAGAAGCGAATGTGACAATCACATATGACAAAGTCAAATACATGTCAAATATAACAGTTGGCATGTGGTACATGGCGGGTAATTTGAATTCAAAATAAGGAATGCTAAATCTTGAAGATTTTAACCTTTTAATCATGTTGCTTCCTTACAAACCTTTGGTGGAATATCGGGATGGTGTCTGAGTCGAACTTTTTCTCGACTAAACTAATTTAGTTTGTTATGAAATAAATATTATTTTTTCCACAATGTTTGTTAGCATCTTACTGACTTTTGTTTAATGTAATGGCATGACAATTCTCACTGCCCACTGTTTTATTATATACGGGGGGTTGACATACTAAAACTACAGTACGGTGTGGTTTAATACCTATTTATTTAGTTTATGATTATTAGTATTTTTAGTATATAAAAATAAACCTTGGCATTAAAGTCCCTTTTAGTCACTTAGCAAATTATAGCCCTCCTTCCGGTCGGGCAAGAAAATTCCCGATTTATAATATACCTACTATTATTTTTATTAGTGTTCAAAAAAAAACGCGGGCGGTGAACAAAAAGTCGAAAATACAAAAGTTCGAAAGTACAAAAGGTCGAAAATACAAAAGATTGAAAAACAAAAGGTCCAAACAAAGATCGAAAGTAGCTATACTGTAATGATTGCAAAACAAAGTAGAAGTAAGAGGTACACACACACACACTCATAGAAAAGTTTTAAAAAAATCATTTTCCAATAAAAACTCAAGGTCTAAGAATTTTTATTTACCATCTCTAGGTATTTTTTTGGGTAGCAACATGACGGGACGCAGAACTTTGTTCGAAAACATTTTCTTCGAACGGAAATTTTCTTCCTTCGGAAATTTGTTCAAAAACATTTTTTTCAAACGGAAATTTGTTCGAAAACATTTTTTTTAAACGGAAATTTGTTCGAACACCATTTCTTTGACGGAAATTTGTTTTCGAACGGACATTTGTTCGTAAGCAATCGTTGTTCAAAAACATTTTCTTCGAAAGCAAGCTTTTCGAAAAAAGACGTTCTAGACCTGGTTTTCCAAACCTCACACAATTCATATAGTTTGACTAAGGCAAGGTCTTTCTAACATATTTTTTCAAAAAAACCCTGACTTCTTTCCCGGGATCGTAAACTGTCTGAAAATTTGTCTACTTTCCTCCTTTTGGAAGGTCGAAATTGGTATTTTCCTACACTTTGTCAATTGATCGCAAACGTATCCGAACCGGGCCAGTAACACCGATTTCAACCTTCCAAAATGAGGACGGAAAGCTAATTTAGGGAAATCATTTTTCGAAAATAGGTTTCGGTTGGTTCGGTTTGGTTTCACACCCTCTAGGATCCCAGGAAAGAAGTCAGGAATGTTTTTGTTTTCAAAAATTGTTAGAAAAACATCCCATTAGTCGAACTATATTAGTTGTGTTAAGTTTGGCAAGTCAGGTCTAAATTTTTTTTTCGAAAAATGTGTTTTCAAAAAAATGTTTTTGAACAAATTTCCATTTAAAAAAAATATTTTCGAACAAATTTCGGTTTGAGGAAAGTGATTTTCGAAGTTTATGCTTTCGAACAATAATATTAAGATATTTATGTGAAATGTACTATAAAATTATAAGTAATTAAAGTCGAACCTTACTAAAACTCAAACTGTTTTTGGGCTTTTTTTTGTCTTTTGATAAAATGTAAAAATCGGGATAAAAAGTGACCAAAAAAGAACCACAAAACCTAAAAACACCGAAAAAATAGAAGAAAACTTGAAAAATAAACAGTGCAAAAAGTAGCGTATAAACCTTGTGATTAAAGTTTCATTTTGTCCCTTGATATATTATATAGTATTAATAAACATTTAACATACAAATGTATTTCTGTAATAATATTTAAAATAAAATGATTTTTAACAATAAATCTACCTACAATAAATAATTATAACCCAAAAACTCAAGGAACATATTTTTTATTTTTTAAGCTGTATAAAAACGAGTTCTTTGTAAGGTTTATTAAAACATTTTTTTTTCTCAGACTGTACAAAAATGAGTATTTTTCACGAACGTCTATGGAAATTTTAGTACGGTTTTGACACTCGTGTCGCTACCCCTAGGAGACACCAGGCTTCTAGGATGCAGTGACCCTAACCGTCACCCCTGTTATAAAAATATTATGTACGTCTGTACACACACACAGGAGTCTTCCTGTGCTGTCGCCATGGACATTAACCGCTACTCTCGGTATATGTTTTTTATTATGACTGACATTGGCAAAATAGATAAAAATATGATAGTAATGTAATTCGGCATTTTTTATTTGTGCTTGCAGTTTTTCGTGATTTTTAAACTTTTTACCTTATTTTTAAAAGTGTTTTTTGCTAAATTGTGGCCTATCGGTGTTTAAGAAATTTAAAAGAAAACAATTTTGTGTTCATGGGTGCGAAGACTATGTTAGCAAGCGCCATCGCATTCCCAAACGGAACCTAAAGCTATTTGATGGGTGGCTAAAAATACTTCGCCAAATAAAAACTAACTTTGACGAAAGACGAAATTTACGTTAAATATATAGTGTGTGATGGACACGTTGAACCTGGACGAAGTTTTAAATGAGTTTTAAATTTTAATATTTGGAAAAAGCATAGATTATTTCACTATACTTTTTTTAAAAATTTTGTTAGTATTAGCTAGGTGATGTAAAAATGTATTTAAATTAAACATTATATAAATTTACACTCTTAACCTATATTGACTAGGTATTAATGGGTGTTTAAAAAAATGTAACGTAAGCCTTTTAAAGTAAAGTGAATATTGCCGGTTATTCATTTAATTAAACAGGGTCCGGCAGAATGATCTCCCACATTAAAAACGCTATTGTAAATGCTATTTATATTTAATTTTTTTTAACTAAAATCGTATTATACCATTTGTTTTTATTAAGTTTTGAAAATTAAAGAGTCCATGTGGCGGCCATTTTTTTCGGTACACAGTCGAAGCTGATTTCTGAAAGTTTCACAAGTGCACACTGAGAGAAGAATTTTGTAACAATAACAAACATTTTGTAACTGTTACCAAATGCGTTGCCCATATTTGGCTTATTAGATATTTGTTTGCAGGTAACAATTTATAAATTTCAACAATTGAAACAAATATTTGTTAATAAAAACAAAATCGTCTGGTAATAGTTAAAAAAAGCTACATTAAGCACTAATATATTGTTGGTATTTAAAAATATATGTGAGTTTAATTATTAATATACTGTATATTTATTATAAGGATCATTCTTATTATTAAATTAATTAATTATGGGTTATTATATAATTAGTAGCTGTAATTATATTTAGTTATTTTGCTTTTTAATATACAGGGTGTTTATTTTAAAACTTCCCACCCCAGATTTCTCGAAAATGATTTTTTTTAAAAAAGCGAAAACACGTCAATTAATTTATTAAGGAGGACACATTTTGGCTATCTTAAAATCACAAAATACAAATATAAAGCATTCTAAAAACAATAATAAATAAAACATACTATACTTACTGCTCTTTAAATAGGATAGTTTTTGTGATTTCTAATAGGATCTGTGTGGAAGACCAATCAGCAAGATGCATGTTTTTAACCAACAAAGCCAGATTTGTTTCCATCCTTAAGCGGAAATCTGAAACCAAAAAAAAACGAGTATGAATTTTATATTAAAAACAAACAAAACCTACGCCTGTGGATACCTACTTGACGTCAATTAGCACATAAATCAGTTAATTAAAAATCAATCCTATTTACTGTTTGTTTATAAAGCAATCAGTTTCCACAGAACAAAAAGTTTATACAATGAATACGTTTTTTTTCTTGAAGCAATATTTCTACCGTTAAATATTTACCTTTAAAGCGTTATTCCTGATGACTTTTTCTTCACTTCGACTCTTGCAACCAAAACACCATTATGATGCCATAAAAATACCCGCGTATTTAGGTCCGTCTTAGTACAAAATCACAAAAACTAAACAATGTTTGGTCAATGTTCCTCCCAAAACATGGCGTCCCCTTGATTTTTGGGCACACTGTCTCACTGTCTCCGACGGTCTGTAATACAATGCTACGTAGGGCGTCGGGTCGGTTCGGTCTAGACCGCGGCTCACACGTAGGGGATAGCGGGGCTGGTTGGGCATAGGGGCACGTCGAGCCACCCCTATTAACTCGACAATTAGACGTCAGATGCCAGCGCGACCCACGTGGCAAAGTCGTCTTTGCTCATGCATTAGTCCGCAGTGAGAATCTGTGATGTGTGTATCTCCAAGGAACAGATTTTGAACTATTTTTTTTTGACCTCGGGTTTAATGAAATTATAACGATGCTAATATTTACGCAAACATGGTTGCCGACTCTCTCAATTTTGTATGTAGGTGTGCGGCAAGGACTATAGACATAAAGGACTGCTTAGTTCCATTTAACCTGTGTTAACAAATTGTGCGGGATGAGGAGAGCGGTGTGACGTCACCAGTTGTGCTAAATCCTTTGTTTAAGTTCGTTGTATATGATGTTATTCGTATTTTCAAGAGAGTTTTGTTGATACTTTGCTGAATAGTTTGTGTTTTTTGGATTGTTTCAGTGCAATGCTACTAAGAAAAGACATGTAAAAATTCGATTCAGGACAGAGAAGAACGTTTGTTTACAGGGTAAAAAAAATGGCCACGATTTTCTCAGCAAATGGGCTCCTTGTTTAATAATATCTATCAAGAAAATTACAAAAGATTGTGAATTGAAAAGGAATATTTTTCTAAGTTAAAAAATATTATTATTATTATTAATATTTTTAATTTATTATATGTATCTGTACTTTTCTGTTTTTTTTGTAAAAATGTAATAATAAATACTTTTTTATGTTCTATATTCCCGTTTTTTAATTATCTAATTGTAATAATTAAACTATACATTATGTGCATTTTTTTTCTCTTTGTTTTTTGTCTATTTGTTAAGAACAATATTTGTGCTTTTCCTTTTTTAAATAAATCAATAAATTTCTTGTCGAAATTACCTCCAAAAATGCATAAAAAATAATATATTTTTTTTTAAATTAATTTTTGCTTACTTATTCTTTTAAAAAATATCAACAATATTTTATTTATTATTATGTGTCGCTAAAGGCTTGATTTTATTAACAAAAAATATTTAAAAAAACATTGCGTTTAAATGGCATTTATAAAAGTTTATATCAAAAAAATAGTTTTTTCTAAAAAAAATTCACCGTCTAATTTTTTTCAATATAAGTTTTATTTAAATTAGTTGTTCTGATACACGACTTTACTCAATTTCATGCTTTTACTGCGTTTTTTGAAAAAGTTATTATCAAAAAAGTTTAAAAAATTGCCAACTTTGATACTCTATATCTCTACAAAGAAAGACTTTTGACCCATGCATTATAGGAACTTTTTTATCAGACATGCCCTCCTCTATCACCTGTTTATGGGACACCCTGTATAGATACTACGACATTATGTGTAGCTTTTTTTCCCTTTAAGTATTTAAATTTAATTTATTTAACAGATATTTCAAATATAAAATCATTTATCATCCATGTAAAGACAATATTTTTAAAATTTAATTTGCATAAAGAAAATAACTCTAAAAGTACATAAAATCCAATATAACGATAGGCGCGCTTTCTGCCCAGCACAAGTGGTGACGTAACAGCGAGTTTGACCTTGAACATCGATTGCAGACAGATTCGGCAAACTGAGCAATCCTGTCTAGTGTATAATCGTTGGGTGTGGGGCTAATTGAGCCAAAAAGTTTGGGGCACGTTGGGCCACCGGCCCAGCTAACCCCATACATTTTCTAAAAACATTTTTTTTTATTTTAAGGTTAAAATCAGCATACGTACGTATGATGGACTAAAAATCACGTCATGTAATAATTCTCCACCTAAACAAATGTTTTAGATTGTCCGCCTCTTATAGACTACGAAGACTTGCGCCTGTAGTTATTTATCAAAGTTACCTTTGGCAACGCTTAAACGCTTTCGACTGGAATCGGGCATATGCGGTCTCTTATTAATATATGCTATATTCTATCTGTTTTTTATCCTCTTATGGAAATTAGGCCCCCTAGATGTTGACTTGTTCACGCGGTATCTTTGTTAGTCTTGGAGATATAAAGCTAATTTCTTCACAATCTTGATTGGTGCAATTCTCTTGCAAACAAAAAAACGATTAGCTTTTCTGTAAAACTAAGTTATTGGCAGAAGTTATAAGCCAAAGATTGTGAAAAAAACAGTAAAAAAGCCGCCATTTATTTATTTATATTTATTTATTTATGAGATCACACACACATCACAGTCCAACTCAAATTTGAGGTGACTTAAAATTGTGTGATCTATTATTACCAATCGATCTAGGGAAATTTTAAAAATTTGTGCTTTTCCGAAAGCTGGCGTAAGAAAGACCAAGAATATCAACCGAAGAAAATGGTCAGCTATACTAACTTTAACTCCGGTTAAAAAAGAGTTGGAACGTGAAAAAAGTAAAAAACAAAAAAAAATAAAAATCTGTAACCAAAAATGTCTTCAGGCAAAAGAAGCATAGAAAAATTACTCAGAAAAGGACACTGAAAGATGACAGCGATGATGAAGAGGAAACATTTTGTCTAGTCTGCATGAAACCATTCTCAAACAGCAAACCAAGAGAAAAATGGGTACAATGTTTAACTTACAAGTTTTGGGCCCATGAAACATGTGCTCATTCAGGGTTTACTTATGTTTTGCTAAAACGGTAATTCCAATTCAGACTAGAGCAAGAATTAGGTTACTTTATATTGTTTGTTTTTTAAGAAAGTTAAAGTTTAGTATTTTATTATTATCAATAAAAATAATCTGAGAATTTCCTGTTATTTTATGTTGCATATATACAGTTCCTAATTATGCAACCATGCCCAACTTGCCCCATCGTATGGCCCAACTTACCCCGTGGGTGGGGTAAGTTGAGCTGCTTGCAAGGATGCTAGAAAAAAGTATTTTTTAAGTTTAAATGCATAATTTTAAAAACCAATATTTGCGAATTGTCTACCTTAGGGCCCTGCCTTAAACATATTATAATTATAAAACTGTAAGTAATATAGCAATGCTTTTATTTACATATATGTAAAAAGTGGCTTAACTAGCCCCGCTCTCCCCTACAAAATGATAACCGAATCGTCACGATCTACGCGCGACAGGACCCGAGCCGAGACGATCCAAGTTATATTGCTCGATAATATCGCTTGTTAATAATAACCAAATTTGTTGTGAACTTTACGAAGTAATTAATAGAAACCAATTCAGACCATTATAATAACAAAATCACGCCATAACATTATACAAAAAAATGTTTGTTGTAATAAACACAAAGAAATATTTGCCAATATTAAGAGTATATTTATATTTAGGAAATTTTAAGTATTAATAACAAAGACGTTCTGTTACCTTAAAAGAAAGAGTGTTTTGGTTATTTTTAATATAAGGCAATTAATATTTACAAAAACATCAAATTATTAAAGAAACAAATGATATATTATTTATAACTAAACACTTTAAAAATGGTTTGTTACCAATAATTAATGATATTTGCTTTTAATATTTTTTAATGAGCACAACAAAAATCAGGTTTACCAAATATTTGTTAATAATAAAATCGTTTTTTTTTTCAGTGCAGTAACTCTAAAGCGATATTCCTGTAATTTCTTAGTGTATTGCTGCTTTCAATTCGTCAATGGTTCGGAAATAGTGTTCAGATATTCCCAAAGTATCTGGAACTAAAGCATGTCTACCAAGTGCGAAGTAAGTACGAAAAGTTCTTTGTGTCGTAATCACAGATTCGTTACCTACTTTTGATTTATATCTCGATAACGAAGGCACGATGGCAAGGAAATGGCAATCCGCGAGCTACCAACCAACTACGCAAAGCTTCCCCTCTCTTTAGTGATTCAGGCACAGTGCAGTGCAAAATGTGGGAGATCATTATGCCGGACTCTGTTTAATTAAATGAATAACCGGCAATATTCAATTTACTTTAAAAGGCTTACGTTACATTTTTTAAACACCCATTAATACCTAGTTAATATAGGTTAAGAGTGTAAATTTATATAATGTTTAATTTAAATACATTTTTACCTAGCTAATACTAACAAAATTTTCCAAATCCATTATTTTTCATGTCTAGAGGTTAATAGGTTTAGGACTGAGCGTATTCAAAAGACAATTGAATTTTGCTGACGTTTCGACTATATTTTTAGTCTTCTTCAGAGCTACAAACAAAAAATAGTTCTTATTAAAACATGATAACTACTTAAAAATAGGATTAAAACTTTGTTCTTTCTTTTTTGGTATAAAAATTTTTTTTTTATATATAAAATAGGTACCAGAAACCAGAAAAAACTCTAAATACTGATTTTTCTCTTTACATAAGTAGAATAAGGGATTTAAACGAATATATATACCCTAAACAAAAATTAAACAAAAACAGATTAAAAAAAGAAAAAAAATCAACAAAAAAGATATAATGATAAAATATTTAAAAAATCGAAATAAATAAAAACAAAACATATAAAAAGGACTCATTAGCTTACCTAATCCTTAGTCTTGACGCTTGATAAAACACAACACAAGAGGAACCACACACAACATTTCCAATCAAATGTCATCTTATTAAAATAATAATTTTATACTAATTTCTAGTCAATTTTCTTTATTTTCTTTTTTAATTCAAAACAATGTATATTGTTTATGTCAAGTGCTTAACTAGCAATAATGAGAGAATTTTTATCGAACAAGTTTTTTATAATTGTTTTTTATTCGGGTAACGCGCGAAGAAATAAATTATTTTATATGATATCACATTGCGGTGAACTTTAGAATATTGTTATAAATATTATTAAGAAATTATTAGAAAAAGGACACTGATCTCTCAACTTTTATATATTTTAAGTCAGAATGATTTGAAAACAGTTAAAGGGAAATTTTATTTATTTATTTATTTATGAAATTTCCTACATGATCTAGTCAAGAACCATATCAAAATGAAAGAAGAAAAGAAGAAGAAAATCTGAGAATTGTAAGAAATAAAAATTTTGAAATCTCTTCCTCCCTTTTCCCCCCATAATCTATGTATGTATATATATATACATACATATATATATATATATATATATATATATATATATATATATATATATATATATATATATATACACACATACACACCCATATATTTTTTATTTTTTTTTGTTTTTTTTTTGTTTATAGGTTTTATTTTATTTAACGTTTTTTTTTGTTTGTTTTTTTTTGGTTTATTTATCTACTATAATACTGTTAGGTTGTAGCTTCGTCCGTGTTTTTGTTTATGATATGATTCCTGAGAATGTTCATGTAGGAAGAGCTCAGTCCTTGAACGTCTGTCTTAAAGTTAACCGCATTATTCAATTGGATAAAAATCATCTCACTGATTTTTCTCTTTTCAAAATTTGTTTCTAAATCTAAAATTTTCGGATTAGTGAAATCAAAACTATGGTGCTCTGAAAAGTGGTGGACGGCTAGTGCTGTTTTGTCATTTTTGCCGCGATTTTTTTCCTGACAATCGTACTTGTGTTGTCGTATTCTTGTCTGCAGGTGTTGTTTAGTTATTCCTATGTAACATTTTTCACAATCTTGACAAGGAATTTTGTATGTTAAATTAGATCTTAGTTGTAAGGGTGTAGGGTCTTTTAACTGTGTATAGATTGATTTTAGGTTTCTTCGATTATAAAATGCCAAATCACTGGTAGCAAAGATGTTTTTGATAACTCCTCCAATCTTCTCCGATAGGCCTTGGACATATGGGAATTTAAAATAGTATTTTTGAGGTTTTGATATTTTTTGTTGGGGTATTTTATACTCATTTATGATTTTATTTATTAAGTTGGATGGATAATTATTTAAGATTAGGAGTGATTTAATTTTTTTGATATTTTCGCTATAAAATTCAGGACGGCTTAAATTATATGCCCTGTAAAGTAAGTTTTTTATACAGCCTATTTTTTGAGAAAGGTGGTGGTTTGACAAATAGTTGAGCAGTCTACCAGAACATGTTGGTTTAGAGTACCAATTGGTTGTTAAAATTCCCGACATTGGAGTTCTTTTCACCAGTACGTCCAAAAAAGGTAATTGAAAATCTTCTTCAAGTTCCATTGTAAATTTAATTTTTGGGTGATAGTCGTTAAGGTGGTTTAAAAGGTGGACTGCATGTTCTTTGGGTACTGCAAAAAAGCTGTCGTCGACGTAGAGCTTACAAACAGGGATGTCAAACTGTATTTTTGACAATCTGTCATTGAAAAGTTCTTCCATCACTAAGTTTGCAATTGATGGGCTCGCTGGGTTTCCCATGGCTGTACCCTCAAGTTGCATATAGATTTCATTATTGTAGGTAAAGAAACTTGAAAAGAATAGAAATTCAACTAATTGAATGAATAATTTTTTTGAAATATTTGTGTATGCTGATATAGTTGTCCATCTTTTGGAAATGATGTTCAAGACTAGATCTTTAGGAATATTGGTGAACAAGGAGACAACATCAAACGAGACAAGAACGTAATTATTTGGTATTATGATATTTTGAATTGTCGAGACAAATTCAAATGAGTTTTTTATGCTGTAAGTTGAGGTAGAATTTACCATAGTTAAAATATTATGGACGAAGACGGCTAGGTTATAAGATGGAGAATCAATACAACTTACTATGGGTCTTAAAGCAAAACTAGACTTGTGTGTTTTTCTGAGTCCGTATATTTTGGCGGCTACTGAATTGTGCCTTTTGATTTTTTTAGATGTGGACTCATCAATAAATTCATTGCTTAATAGTTGGTTAACTAATTTGTTAGCTTGGGCTTGGAATTTTATTGTAGGGTCTTTTTTTATTTTTTTGTAAATAGTTTCGTCGCTTAATAAGTTTAACATTCCTGTGTTATATTCTGATTTTTTCATCACGACCGTAGAGTTTCCCTTATCCGAGCGCATTATTAAAATTTCCTCATTTTGTTTTAAAAACTTGTTTGTGATTTTTAAATCTTTAGTTATGATATTGTTATCTCGACTAGCTCTGTGATTTTTTTGTTTTATGCAAAAGTTCGTAATTATATTGGTGCATTGTGCCCGTACTGAATCTTTTAAATTCAGTACGGGCACAATGCACCAATATAATTACGAACTTTTGCATAAAACAAAAAAATCACAGAGATAGTCGAGATAACAATATCATAACTAAAGATTTAAAAATCACAAACAAGTTTTTAAAACAAAATGAGGAAATTTTAATAATGCGCTCGGATAACGGAAACTCTACGGTCGTGATGAAAAAATCAGAATATAACACATAAATAATTTCTATCTATGAATTGTAAGGGTAGGGAGCGCGGGTTTTATTCATCTGACAAATCCTATGTTTTGAGTTTTAACACTCAGAGAGGGGATGGTAATTAATCGTAAAATATCTAAATATTAGAAAAGCAAAGAAAACAAGCTCGACTTACCAAATGTATTTGGAGATCCAATGGTAGGAGAGTCACGCTTGTTCCATGAAAAGCACTTCAATGTCCAAACACGCATGTGTTTTATAACGCAAAAATGTAAATTAATTATTATAATTGATTAGGTTCTACCGCACGGCACACAAATTGTCGCCTTTTCGCAGCAGCGAATTAGTCTCTTCTTTTTTTTTTTGCTTCGTGCTCTCTTTCTCAGCAGAACCGCCGCGCATCTCGCTCGCGTCTCCAGTGGTGGCGTGTGTTCCTGCGTGAGGAAATCAGGAAAAGCGTAGGAAAGGAGTTAAATGGGGGGTTCATGTAATGAATGAAAAGGAGAGCAGCATCGAGCTTGTATAAAAACTAAAGTAGCAAAGTAGTTATTAATTCTACTTAATTTAAATTAAATTAGTAATATATGAAGTAAATAATTTTTAATCATTATTAAAATAAAATCGCGTATTTTCTACTTGCATAGCGACTTAATGAAAATAATACAACAAAAAAAAGAAAAAATGTTAGTTCTAAAATATTCCCAAAGTATTATTAATTATATACAAAAGGGCGAAAACGGACCATTCCCGCCCCCATGAAATGCCCAAGCATTTCATTCATTAGAAATTGGGGGTGGCAAAGGGCAGAGCTTTACCAAGGACCTTTTATAACTACCCTTGGTAGTCTTTACTACCGCAACCCGAGGCACCTTGTCGGCACCGTAAATTACTTGAGTTATACGGCCAAGGGGCCACTCTAAGGGAGGTGAATTTTCATCTTTTAATAATACTAGAGTACCTTCAGTCACAGACCCCATTTCCGTATGCCATTTGGCTCTTTGCCTCAAGGTATGCAAGTATTCAGCTTTCCAACGCACTAAAAGTTGCCACCTGTCCAATTTATTTAACTCGATTTCCGTAAAGTCAGGGTCAGGCAGAGCCGTCAGGGGCTCCAAACATAAAAAATGCCCTGGCGTTAAGACAGCGAGGTCATTAGGGTCATTTGAAATTTCACACAAAGGACGTGAATTCAGTACCGCCTCTACCTGAGTCAACACGGTCGCCAACTCTTCATAAGTAAGTACTTGCTTGCCAATAACCCTTGTTAAATGAGTTTTAGTGGATTTTATATTAGATTCCCATAGGCCACCCATATGAGGCGCTCCCGGGGGATTAAAATGCCACATAATTGACTCTTGCTTAGCACAGTCTTCTAAAATGTTACGTAAGTACCTATTCGAGCCTACAAAGTTACTGCCGCAGTCAGTATAAAAATGTTGGACCCGGCCTCTTCGGGCCATAAAGCGCCGAAGGGCGGCTAAAAAAGCGTCTGTAGACATCTCGGAAACTAAATCAAGATAGACGCATTTCACAACGCAACAAATAAATAAGCAAACATAAGATTTAGTAGTTTTTGCCTTGCGCAATTTACTCGTTTTAATTTCAAATGGACCACAGAAGTCCATTCCGACATGCAAAAAGGGCTTGGCTTGTAGCAATCGAAATTTGGGTAGATTACCCATGGGGGGTTGAAAAGAAACTGGCTTAGTTTTCCAACAATCTAAGCAATGATGCAATATTTTTCGTATAGTACGTTTGGCAGAAACAATCCAAAAGTTTTGGAAAAATAAGAACATAGTGGTTTGTATACCACAGTGGAGGTGAATAATATGTATTTCTTTAATAAGCAAAGTTGTAAGCAAGCAATTGTTTGGTAAAAGCAAGGGAAATTTTTTATCAAAAAATAAATCTGAGTAAGTAAGACGTCCACCGACGCGTAAAAGACCTGTGCTTGCTTCCAAGAAAGGATTCAATTTTATTAAGGCCTTATTGGTCATTGGTCTATTTTTTTGCAATAAATTAATTTCTTGTTTAAAATAAATCGATTGCACGTGTTTTATGATAAAAAGCAATGCACGGTGTAGCTCAACATTAGTTAAGTACGAGAAATAATTTTTATTTTTATTTTTAAAAATATCAATAGCACGCAAAAAATAGCCAACGATTCTTTTAATTTTAATTAAAGAACTATGGCGTTCAAAAAGAATTTCTATAAAATTCTTTTCTACTAAAGCTGTATTAAGATTTAAACTATTAAGCAAGTTTCTTTTTTCCGTTTGGGATTCCTCGCAAACGGGTAAATCGTATTTAGTGAATGACCAAGTATCTCGCGATTGATACAAAAACTCGGGTCCCTGTTTCCAAAGGGTAAAATTTAAAAACTCTTCAGGGTACATACCCCTGGACCCACAGTCGGCAGGGTTGATTCCAGAGGGTACATAAAACCAGCATTCTGGATTGATTTTTTCCTGAATGTAGGCTACCCGGTTAGCAACATAAGTTTTCCACGTATGCGCAGAACCTCTGATCCAGTCTAACGCACATTGACTGTCCGAAAATGCGTAAATATTTTCAAAATTAATTGCAGAGTGCAAAGTATCGTAAACAAATTTTATTAGTTTGCAAAGTAAAACGCAGCCACATAATTCTAATCGAGGTATACTCTGCCGCTGTAAAGGCGCTAGTTTGGATTTCCCTGCGACAAAAAAGTTGTTTATGGAATTATCTGAATAAACTACGCGGATATAAACAACACAACAATATCCGATTTCACTGGAGTCACTGAATCCAACAAGTTGTGCATTTTTATAATTTGAAATTTCTCGCGGTATGAAAAAATCTTGCAAATTTGAAAGTTCAAGTTTAAACTTTTCCCAATTTAAAAATATTTCGTTAGGTACAGGAATGTCCCAGTTAAGGCCTATAGACCAGCAGTATTGTACTAGGGCTTTCCCTAAAAAAGTGACGGGGGTCAAAAATCCGCAGGGATCGTACATTCTAGCTAGATCACTCAAAATAGTCCTTTTCGTGCAAGTATTGTGTTTCGTAGGTTCAAAGGAGTAGAAAAAATTATCCTTGACCGGGCTCCATTTTAAACCTAAAATTTTTTGAACATTTTCAGAATCTTGGTCAAAAGATAACGCATTATTTTGAATGTGCGATTCGGGTAAACCCTCTAATAATCTGGGATCATTACTTGTCCATTTACGCGCTTCAAAGTTGCCCCGCCCTAAAAGCTCTATTAACTGATTTTTTAACAAAATCGCATTTGGCAGATCAAAGCTCCCGCATGTTACATCATCTATATAGCAAGACTCTCGTAAGGCTTTAGAAGCCAGTGGTAAATCAGAATAATCATTAGCAAGCTGTAACAAGGTTCGTATTGCAAGATACGGCGAACATGATACACCGAAGAGAATAACATTTATTTCATAATCAGAAAGTGGTTCTTGGGGTGAAAACCGCCATAAAATTCTCTGGAATTTATGTTGGCTACTATCTATTCCGATTCTGCGATACATTTGCCTTAAATCGCATGTAAAGCAAATTTTATGCAGTCTAAATTTTAAAATTATACCAACTAAGTCTTGCTGTAGTTTTGGGCCCGTATAGACCGCGGAATTTAAAGAAATTTTGTTATTTACAAAACTTGTTGCGTCAAAAACTACCCTTAAGGGCGTGATCGTTGACTCTTTTTTAAAGACAGCATGATGACTAATATAGAAAAAATTATGTAAATCGGAATCTAAGGGCTTTTCGACTTTGGTCATATGCCCTTGATCTAAATAGTCTTGCATGACTTCCGAATATGTTGCATAATAGGAATTATTGTTTATTAAACGTTTTTCCAGCGAGAAAAACCTTCTTAAAGCTAAGGTCCTAGTATCCCCAAAATCAAGAGAATTTATTTTAAATGGCATCGATACGATGTAGCGACCCGACTCTTCCCGTTTAGTGGTTTTTAGAAAGTAGTTTTCGCAAAATTCGTCATCAGGTGAAATATGTTTTTTATCGGGCACTTCTTCGACCTGCCAAAATCTTTGCAAAGTGGCATCTAAAGATTCGCTTTCCGATAAAGTAAAAAAATTCCTGATTACGGAGGTGTAAGAAGGGGTTTCCCTGACCTTGCCTAACAAAGTCCAACCAAATGACGTATTAATGCATACGGGCATATCAAGACTGCTATTTATTATACCTTCTTGTAAAACATAGGGGTAAATGTCACTTCCAAGCAACATATCAATTTTGGAGCAACTATTAAAACCAGGATCGGCCAAAGTCAGATTATCTAAGCAAGTCAAATCATTCAAATTATAAGCACTAGTGGGTTTATCTTTGCAAATCTGATTAACCAAGTTAAATTTAGAATTAAGGCAAAACTTAGGATCAACTAAAGAACCAATTGTACAGTTTACGCCAGTATTGACGTTAGAACTCATATGTTCGAGTCCTTGTAAAGTCAATTCGACTTTGAATCTAGGTAAACCTAATTTATTTGCAAACCCCTTTGTAATAAAGCTACTTTCAGCCCCAGAATCCAAAATTCCCCGCCCAGTGTGCCAACTATTAAAGGCATCTTTAACTTTTACCAGGACAGTGGACAACATGACGTCATGATCATTCAACAACATGGCTACCGTTGAGGTTTTGGCGCCGTTTGAGTGCTGCTGATCTGAGCGGGAGGGTGGCCCCGACATGTTAGAATTTTGAGAATGTGACTGGGACATTAAATTTTGATTTTGCATAAAAGCATTGCTGGGACCCGCCATAGACGGCGAAAAGGGGTTATTATTAATATTAATAGAAGGTAACATTTGAGCAGGCGACATTTGGCCATAATTAATTTGTGGCATCAGTTGTGCCGGTGGCATTTGAGAAGGTGACATTTGACCTTGAAAAGCAGAAGGGCATTTGGGTCCCTGAGGGTTATTAGCAAAGCATAATAATGAGTGGTGGGGTTGAGAACAATAACGACACCGTTTTTCGCTAGTACAGCGTGTTTGAGTGTGCAGTGTTGCCAAACAGTTGATGCAAGCTCTTTTATTTTTAACTATGTCAAATCTTTCACTTGGATTTTTTTGTAAAAACAAAGGACATTGATAAATAAGATGCTTATTGTTTTTGCAAAAAAAGCACGAAATAGAAGCGCTGTTGCCACTTTTAACCTTGTCTTCGGAATTTACAGCAAATACTGAAGCCGCACGGCTGTATTTGTGACCTTGATAGTTAGATTGATTATGATTAAGGGGCCCACGGGGGGCTTTAGATTGATTTCCACTAGGTTGAGAAATGGAGGGCTCCTTCTGAGGAAGGGCCTCTAGAGCGGTGCATTGTTTCATGACAAAATCTTTGATAATTTCGTATTTAGGGATTTCAGTGGACGCATGCTCCCGCTCAAAAGCTTTTCTCGTCGAGGGGTCTAGTTTGTCTAAGAACATCATAGTCAAAATAAAATCAGCTAGGATATTATTATCCAATTTTAGATTTTTTAAAGCAGATAAATTTTTCGTAAAAGTATCGATAAGATTACGTAAAGCAGTAGCGTTCTCCGATTTAAGGGGGGTCACATTTTCTATTTTTTTCCAGTGAGTAGCTGCCCTTAATCGTATATTATTGTAACGCTCAAAAAGGGTAGTGTATGCAAGATGATAGTTTTCATTGGTGATAGGAATATCTGAGATTAAATCAAGGGGTGGTCCCTCCAAATATGATACCAAAATATTAAATTTTTCAAGGTTGGTAGCTCTGGAAGTATGCACCATGGTATTAAAAGTTTGCTGAAAGGTAGCAAATTGCTGCATATCACCTTTAAAAACCACTAACTTCATTTTTGGAATTATATGATTTTCCGAGTGGCACATGAAAGTACTATTATGATCGGGAGATGCCATGGAGAGTTCTTCCATGGGTTTCTCAAATATTTCATAATGAATGGTTTGAATGTCTTGCGATTTTTGAAAAAAGTCTTCGAAAAATGTATTTTGCTCGGTGACCTTTGCTGAGTCCGAGGCAATCAAAGTTAAAATAGCATTGTGGTGTTTTTCGAAGTCTTTTTCAATCTTTTTTAAAGACCTCAATCCGATTTTTAATTTATTATGTAAAGCACGATTATTTCTAGCTCCTGTGGCAGTATTAAAAAGATACTTCATTTGCTCTATTGCAGTATTACGCAAAACAGTAGACCGTGTAATCTTTTCTTCAAGAGTAGGCATTTTTAATAATTATTAATTATTATTAATGAAAATTAATTAAAATTTAAAAAAGTCGCAAATAAAAATTGGACAAGTAGGTCAGCAACAAGATTTCGGAAAATATCCAAAAATAAATAGCAAAAAACGTCGACCGTATAGCCGCAAAAAAGTAAACAAAAAAAGTTCGTTCACTGACACCGTTAATGGAACGTTTTTTTTTATGCACGCATTAAAAATTCTCGAAGTAGAGAATAAAATAATTTTATTGCAAATATTATTTTTAATTATTAACTCCCCATTAATACTAGTACACTTTGCAAGTAGAAAACCACCCCAATGAGTTTCAACGTCTCAAAAACAGGATTTTTTTGAAGCCAAATGAAACTAAATCCGGCTCGAAGGACCAATAAATAATTTCTATCTATGAATTGTAAGGGTACGGAGCGCGGGTTTTATTCATCTGACAAATCCTATGTTTTGAGTTTTCACACTCAGAGAGGGGATGATAATTAATCGTAAAATATTTAAATATTAGAAAAGCAAAGAAAACAAGCTCGACTTACCAAATGTATTTGGAGATCCAATGATAGGAGAGTCACGCTTGTTCCATGAAAAGCACTTCAATGTCCAAACACGCATGTGTTTTATAACGCAAAAATGTAAATTAATTATTATAATTGATTAGGTTGTACCGCACGGCACACAAATTGTCGCCTTTTCGCAGCAGCGAATTAGTCTCTTCTTTTTTTTTTTTGCTTCGTGCTCTCTTTCTCAGCAGAACCGCCGCGCATCTCGCTCGCGTCTCCAGTGGTGGCGTGTGTTCCTGCGTGAGGAAATCAGGAAAAGCGTAGGAAAGGAGTTAAATGGGGGGTTCATGTAATGGATGAAAAGGAGAGCAGCATCGAGCTTGTATAAAAACTAAAGTAGCAAAGTAGTTATTAATTCTACTTAATTTAAATTAAATTAGTAATATATGAAGTAAATAATTTTTAATCATTATTAAAATAAAATCGCGTATTTTCTACTTGCATAGCGACTTAATGAAAATAATACAACAAAAAAAAGAAAAAATGTTAGTTCTAAAATATTCCCAAAGTATTATTAATTATATACAAAAGGGCGAAAACGGACCAACACAGGAATGTTAAACTTATTAAGCGACGAAACTATTTACAAAAAAATAAAAAAAGACCCTACAATAAAATTCCAAGCCCAAGCTAACGAATTAGTTAACCAACTATTAAGCAATGAATTTATTGATGAGTCCACATCTAAAAAAATCAAAAGGCACAATTCAGTAGCCGCCAAAATATACGGACTCAGAAAAACACACAAGTCTAGTTTTGCTTTAAGACCCATAGTAAGTTGTATTGATTCTCCATCTTATAACCTAGCCGTCTTCGTCCATAATATTTTAACTATGGTAAATTCTACCTCAACTTACAGCATAAAAAACTCATTTGAATTTGTCTCGACAATTCAAAATATCATAATACCAAATAATTACGTTCTTGTCTCGTTTGATGTTGTCTCCTTGTTCACCAATATTCCTAAAGATCTAGTCTTGAACATCATTTCCAAAAGATGGACAACTATATCAGCATACACAAATATTTCAAAAAAATTATTCATTCAATTAGTTGAATTTCTATTCTTTTCAAGTTTCTTTACCTACAATAATGAAATCTATATGCAACTTGAGGGTACAGCCATGGGAAACCCAGCGAGCCCATCAATTGCAAACTTAGTGATGGAAGAACTTTTCAATGACAGATTGTCAAAAATACAGTTTGACATCCCTGTTTGTAAGCTCTACGTCGACGACAGCTTTTTTGCAGTACCCAAAGAACATGCAGTCCACCTTTTAAACCACCTTAACGACTATCACCCAAAAATTAAATTTACAATGGAACTTGAAGAAGATTTTCAATTACCTTTTTTGGACGTACTGGTGAAA
Organism: Aspidapion aeneum; assembly: GCA_963576565.1. Lineage (NCBI taxonomy): Eukaryota > Metazoa > Arthropoda > Insecta > Coleoptera > Brentidae > Aspidapion > Aspidapion aeneum. The sequence continues at coordinate 180,483,235 of OY755038.1, read as the reverse complement.
AGAAATCCAATGTCGGGAATTTTAACAACCAATTGGTACTCTAAACCAACATGTTCTGGTAGACTGCTCAACTATTTGTCAAACCACCACCTTTCTCAAAAAATAGGCTGTATAAAAAACTTACTTTACAGGGCATATAATTTAAGCAGTCCTGAATTTTATAGCGAAAATATCAAAAAAATTAAATCACTCCTAATCTTAAATAATTATCCATCCAACTTAATAAATAAAATCATAAATGAGTATAAAATACCCCAACAAAAAATATTAAAACCTCAAAAATACTATTTTAAATTCCCATATGTCCAAGGCCTATCGGAGAAGATTGGAGGAGTTATCAAAAACAACTTTGCTACCATTGATTTGGCATTTTATAATCGAAGAAACCTAAAATCAATCTATACACAGTTAAAAGACCCTACACCCTTACAACTAAGATCTAATTTAACATACAAAATTCCTTGTCAAGATTGTGAAAAATGTTACATAGGAATAACTAAACAACACCTGCAGACAAGAATACGACAACATAACTACGATTGTCAGGAAAAAAATCGCGGCAAAAATGACAAAACAGCACTAGCCGTCCACCACTTTTCAGAGCACCATAGTTTTGATTTCACTAATCCGAAAATTTTAGATTTAGAAACAAATTTTGAAAAGAGAAAAATCAGTGAGATGATTTTTATCCAATTGAATAATGCGGTTAACTTTAAGACAGACGTTCAAGGACTGAGCTCTTCCTACATGAACATTCTCAGGAATCATATCACAAACAAAAACACGGACGAAGCTACAACCTAACAGTATTATAGTAGATAAATAAACCAAAAAAAAAAACAAACAAAAAAAAACGTTAAATAAAATAAAACCTATAAACAAAAAAAAAAACAAAAAAAAAAAATATATATATGGGTGTGTATGTGTGTGTGTATGTGTGTATGTGTATGTATGTATATATATATATATATATATATATATATATATATATATATATATATATACATATATGTATGTATATATATACATACATAGATTATGGGGGGAAAAGGGAGGAAGAGATTTCAAAATTTTTATTTCTTACAATTCTCAGATTTTCTTCTTCTTTTCTTCTTTCATTTTGATATGGTTCTTGACTAGATCATGTAGGAAATTTCATAAATAAATAAATAAATAAAATTTCCCTTTAACTGTTTTCAAATCATTCTGACTTAAAATATATAAAAGTTGAGAGAACAGTGTCCTTTTTCTAATAATTTCTTAATAATATTTATAACAATATTCTAAAGTTCACCGCAATGTAATATAAAATAATTTATTTCTTCGCGCGTTACCCGAATAAAAAACAATTATAAAAAACTTGTTCGATAAAAATTCTCTCATTATTGCTAGTTAAGCACTTGACATATTAACAATATACATTGTTTTGAATTAAAAAAGAAAATAAAGAAAATTGACTAGAAATTAGGATAAAATTATTATTTTAATAAGATGACATTTGATTGGAAATGTTGTGTGTGGTTCCTCTTGTGTTGCGTTTTATCAAGCGTCAAGACTAAGGATTAGGTAAGCTAATGAGTCCTTTTTATATGTTTTGTTTTTATTTATTTCGATTTTTTAAATATTTTATCATTATATCTTTTTTGTTGATTTTTTTTCTTTTTTTAATCTGTTTTTGTTTAATTTTTGTTTAGGGTATATATATTCGTTTAAATCCCTTATTCTACTTATGTAAAGAGAAAAATCAGTATTTAGAGTTTTTTTCTGGTTTCTGGTACCTATTTTATATTTAAAAAAAAAAATCAATTTTTATACCAAAAAAGAAAGAACAAAGTTTTAATCCTATTTTTAAGTAGTTATCATGTTTTAATAAGAACTATTTTTTGTTTGTAGCTCTGAAGAAGACTAAAAATATAGTCGAAACGTCAGCAAAATTCAATTGTCTTTTGAATACGCTCAGTCCTAAACCTATTAACCTCTAGACCTGGATCTAACCTTAAGGACGATAATTAACTCTCATCATTATTTTTCATGAAAAAACAATTAAAAAAGTTTCCGTTTATCATATATCTATTTGCCGTTCATAGAAACATAACCTATATTTGCAACATTATTATGTATAAAGCATTGTAAAAGTATACATTATTAATTTTAGTTAATGTAGAATATGTAAATATTTTCTATACACTAATAAAAAGGAATTTACTGCATAACATTCGTCAAAGAGCCCAGTCTTTTTTTAACTAGAAAATTAGCCTCTCAAGGAAATTTATGTATCTAAATGAATGGGAAACAAACTTTTAAACCTTATAGATTGAATAAAAATTTAACTTTCCTTTTTTTTATTGCTTGTAGTCATTAATTTAAACATTCTTTGATTAAGCTTCCTTATTGATTGGTGTTTATGTCTTTTTAAGCAAATTGAGCTTTTACACAAAATAACTCATTCTTATCAGCGCGCATCGTTTAAATTTAAAACTATGTAATTGACGAGTAGATTGAGTTTTTTGGTGTTAAAATTTAATTTGATAAGGACTGTTCAAAACACTATATTATAAGATGTAGCCTGATTGGGGAACGATTTCATTGATGGCTATGAGCATTCGGTATACAATAATTTGAAAAGCCATCCTGTAGCTTAGAGACAAACTGCGCAAGCGTTATATTGTTTCAAATCCCCCTGTAAATGTTTAGTACGGAGTACAAAATTGGAGAGGCGCTGATTCGTGCACGGCACCCTGGTATACTGCGCCAATTTAGTAATACAACTCCCACCGTGTAAGTGTCTGGTCTATCTCTGTCATTCGTCTATGACACTTACCAAAATTGTTGCTTACGTCAAGGTTTTGACCATATTAGTAGATTAGTAAGGGGGCTTCTGGCGCATTTTAACATGTAACTCTACATAAGAAAAAAAGCTGGTAAGTTTTTGGATGTGTCACATAAAAATTACTGTCTGTTAAGCAATATTCCGTGATACATCCAAAAACTTACCAGCTTTTTTTCTTATGTAGAGTTACATGTTAAAATGCGCCAGAAGCCCCCTTACTAATCTACTAGCCTTAGATGAGCTAAGCAAGATCCCTTCCCGAACTCTTTTTATTTCTTACACGCATCACCAACAAAGTTTTTAGAGGTAGATAACCACTTGTAGGGCTTAATCACACTGTACATTAAGTAAGATTATTTGTGTATTTTGGCGATGGTGGATTTAAATTAAATTATTTGGCAAATTCCTTAATTATGTGATAATAATGAGATTTTATAACGAATAAATGACCAGCAAAGCAAACTAAGTTATATCAAAAAAACATTTTTGCGATTATAATGTTAATATTAAATTATTTGTTATCCCATCTAACGTCTTTCACCTTTAGTTGTCACAATCATGTTATCTGATTATACTATATAAGTAGATATACAAAACAATTATTTTCCAACAATGTGTAAAAACTAATCTGCTATTATTGACGATTTAGGTTGTCAATATAAATAAAGCACTTTATCATGTCTTAATTTGCGTGTTTTTAGATAATATTGCGGTATTATCAGTTTTTTTTTAAGGAAGTACTCCTCGGCGTCATGATAAAGTGCTTTATTTATATTGACAACCTAAATCGTCAATAATAGCAGATTAGTTTTTACACATTGTTGGAAAATAATTGTTTTGTATATCTACTTATATAGTATAATCAGATAACATGATTGTGACAACTAAAGGTGAAAGACGTTAGATGGGATAACAAATAATTTAATATTAACATTATAATCGCAAAAATGTTTTTTTGATATAACTTAGTTTGCTTTGCTGGTCATTTATTCGTTATAAAATCTCATTATTATCACATAATTAAGGAATTTGCCAAATAATTTAATTTAAATCCACCATCGCCAAAATACACAAATAATCTTACTTAATGTACAGTGTGATTAAGCCCTACAAGTGGTTATCTACCTCTAAAAACTTTGTTGGTGATGCGTGTAAGAAATAAAAAGAGTTCGGGAAGGGATCTTGCTTAGCTCATCTAAGGCTAGTAGATTAGTAAGGGGGCTTCTGGCGCATTTTAACATGTAACTCTACATAAGAAAAAAAGCTGGTAAGTTTTTGGATGTATCACGGAATATTGCTTAACAGACAGTAATTTTTATGTGACACATCTTGTGCTACTTAATATAACCTTTTAAAGGTTCTGAATTGCCAACTTACCTGTTTATTTTTTACTTGACAATTCGTATAAATATTGAGCTGTACCGCTACTCACTATCCTACGTTTGCGGAATTTAAACCCAAACAGTCGGCTACTTAATAAGCGGTTATAATACTTTAACAAATGTCAATTTAGTCATACCAGGCCCGCCATACAGATTTTGTTTTTTTTGTTGTACAAATTATTTTATTTTTACTTTGTTTCATTTTAGTTTTTAGTACTATATACTTCTGCTATATTAGCTAGTTAAAGATTAGAATTTTGTTTTACTTTACAATCTATGTTAGGTATAGCTTGTTTACTTTCTAATTTTTAGTACTGGATACTTGGGACAGGTTAATAGTAATTACACCAGATTATGTTTTATTTATCTATTACACCAGATTATGTTTTATTTATCTATTACATAGGAATACAGTTATTCATAATTCAATACGGTATAGATGGAGACTCACAAGTTCTATTTAACATTATAGTAGGTATATTATAATAACATTATAGGTACTACTTATAAGTATTATTAAAAAAGGTTATATAATTATTTTTACAATAAATTATATTAGGTCTTACCCTATACATATGCTAACTTAAATTACATACTTAGAGTTTGCTAAAAATATTTGAACAAACACTATATAAACAAATACCACATTATTAAGATTATATTAAAACTAAGTTTTCACTTAATACTATAGTGCCCCCACGGCAACGTTTCATAAGACTCTTTTGAAATAGACCGTTTGTCATCCAGGGGACTTAGTCCGATTTTTATCTGTTTTACAGAGTAGAGTCTATGTTTTTCGGATCTTATAAGATTTTGCGTAATCATTGTTTCTTGATAGTTATTTAGGCAGTCGACATAGTCATCGAATGATATTTCTGATTTTACAACATTGTGCTTTACGCCTTTAGCTTTCTTAGTCACTTTTGCAGCTTCACTTTTTATACCAGCTACTTTTGTAGCGTACATTTTAGCTCTGAGGCCAATAAAATGTGTCATTATTTGTCCATTGTTTTCATCTTTCATCATCCCTAAAACCTTTTTATTTACTCTAGGAATGTTATATTGGTTATCTTCAGCATAGTCAGATGTATCAAAGGTGTGACAGCAGTCGCGCCGTATGGACTCGTAAATGTCATGATTTTGGACGTTATAAACTAAACTATCAGTATCTGTATATGCCACAGTACAATCCTTACCAAAAGCCGGTACCATGTAGTTATAGTGAAAATCATATATAGTTGTTTTGGCAATGTCCAAAATACACATTCCCACATATATCGGTTTATTGAAATATACTTCGGTTTTTTCAAGTTCAACGGCAACCAAATTTTCATTAAATATGGTTATACTTTTAAACTCTGGTCGAGAGATTAGAGCTTCGGCTCCGAATCGTCCGTCCCAGTTCTTAACTAATTTTATGTTACAGTGATTTCTAATATTTTCCATTGTTTTACCAAACACGGCGTTATTCATTAATTTAAAAAGGTTTTTCTCAAACTCATTTTTAGCATCCTGCCTTAATTGAGTATTTAGGTCAATATAGGGTTTCAGCCATGCGGACTGCTTAAAGAATAAAATTTTATGAATTTTTTCAAGTTTTATACCAAGTTTTAATGCTTGCTTTAAATTTCTATAATGAATTACATAGTCACTTTTATTATACAGTGTAGCCATAAGTTTTTTATTTTTAGTGTCTTTAGTGCCAGGTGGGCACTGATGCTCAGGACATAGAGGCAAGTCAGAGAAATAGTCGTGTAATTCCACAGGAATGCACAAGTCGACTTCTAGAATATATCCAATATTCGAGTCATCTTCAATTTTATTAACATCAAAATTGAGCATTTCATTACTTTCTAACCAATAAAAATTTCCATAAGGCAGAAACTGACTCATGCTAAACCCATACTGATTGTTTATAACAAAATACATTAGAAAAGATGTTTCTTTAGTTAAGTCGTAGTTTGGCATATATTTATTATTTGCCTCCACATATCTTTTAGAACATTGACTTAACCCTCCTCTAATACCGCGTTCTATAAATGTGACCATATTGTAGTCTGTCAAGAGTTCTAATTTTTGTTGCGTGCGGTACAGCATGCAATCCCATGTATAACCGGGAAGGGTAAAATAGTTCGCAGGGTCCAAACCATACGTTTTATGACAACTTTCCCTAAATTGCTGGAATACCTGCATTAAGAGGATTATGTCAACTTTCATGTAGAGTTCCATATAATCTTGTATTGTTTTACAACCAAAGGTTTTCCACACGTTCTGTGCATATTTATAATCAACTAACGAAATTTCTTTATTTTCTAGAGAATTGAAAAAATGGAGTTTTTTCGGTAAAGATGTTTCTCTTAGTTTTTCCCAACTATTCATGTAGTCATAACAAAAGATACCCTTTTGATAAATAAGTTTGTATTGTTCGTCAGACAAATCAGGAAATTCATTTCTAATCAGCGGATAGTCCTCAAGATTTGAAGCTAGCTTATCCAAGCTACTGGCCATAAAGCGGAACGAGTCAATAAATCTAAACTCAATTAAATTTTCATTAATTTTTTTCGTAAATGCAATATACTTTTCTTTGTTCACGGGTAACAGGCTTATTGATCCATCTAAATTGGCGATATGCTCAATAATTAAATGTCCATCATAAGAGCTAAGGTTGTGAAATACCACAGGGACAGTATGGCTATCCTGAAAATTCAGATTACAGCTTTCATGCGCTGGTCCACGATACTCTGAAGTTAGGTGACAGTGGTCGCGTATTATCTTTTCACCGCTTAAAAACATATGTTCACAAATATGACATTTTGCAGCTTTATTATAGTCAAGTTTTTGTCTTTTACTTAAAGGGTCTATGGGCAAGTCACAGAGAAATACAGTTTCCAAGTTTTCAGCGAACTCCAGTAATTGTTTGCTAAACCATTCCATACAGTCAGACCCCGTGTATGATCGATAAAATGATAGGGAATCATCATAAGCACATTTTACGTAGTACCCCACTGAACAAGGCACATGTCGTTGATAATTTTGAGTTTTTTTTCCGCTGTTTTCGTCAACAGGAATTAGCAGGCATTCAATGTCTCCATAAACAATGAACGGCGTAAATTGTTTATTTTTAAAGTTTTTAAACTCAACAATTTTTCTTTCTTCACTTGGTAGTTTGGGCACTACAATGCTACCAATAATTTTGCAGTCTTTAATATGCTGATTAAGTCCAGCCTTAGAATAGAAGTAATGTAGGCATCTATCACATACCCACTTTGAGACTTTCTTTTTACTTAATTGCCTACTTACTAACCTCGAAAGATTTTTTATCCATACAAAGTGGTAAGTTGGTGGGACCAGGTCAGATATGTCTTCATTCTTCAAATAATAATTATTTTGTAGCATCAACAAATTAACATGTTTTTCAAGATTTTCGCTAGTAATGTACGTAGGTAATACTTTAAAACTGCTTTCATTGACTTTTTTGAGACGATACACGTTTATGGAAACATTATTTTGCTTTTCGAACCGGACAACCTGGTTTAAGTTCATCGGAAACTTAATACCTTTTAGGTTTAAAACATCTTCAGGATGTGGATATGATGAAGTTCTATTTGAGTTTTGTTCAACAGGAAACAATGCTGATACGACCGCCCAGCCAAAGCACAATTTATCAATATTTTGTACATTCACACAAGCTTTTTTATCTAAAATAATCTTAGGTAGTTCCAAATGACGCCCTGCTCGCTGTGCGTTATATTTATTAAAATTGATCATAAGATTATTTATTTTTATTAGGGACCAACCAGATTGGTTCTGCTCAAATTCTTCTATTTTTGTCACAAGTAGATTCTTAACGTTCGTGTCAAACCAGTTCTTTAAATTGGTGTGATTATCAATCACGGCATTAGGAGTACTAAAATGTTTTGTTTCATTAATTATTTGATTTTGCTTTGGAATTTGAAAATCTCCACTTAAGACAGTGTTTACCTTAATCATGTTCTCTTTTTTTAAAACGTTTTTAATTCTACGTTTAAATAAGCTGAAGCTATCCATCAGAAATTGATGGGCATCGGTGTTTTTTAAATTTGTAATTACACCACTTCTTACCCTACTGTCAAAGGCTGACTTCACATCTTCCCATCTAACCCGTTGTTTTGCGGTGTTCTTGTTGATGACATTACCACCTCCCTGCTTTATGTTTGTCTTCAAGTGATGCTTAAAGCCTTTCACTTCTCCAAGACAGGCAGTTAGATGGGCTTTTTCATAAACCGTCCGGGACTTTTTTAGGGCAATGCTTATTCTTCGACTAGCGTTAGCACAGTCCTTCAAGATTTTTGATATTTTTGTAGCTTGATTAACACTTTCTAATTGGCATTTTATTTCATGGACTAATTTACTTGCAAAACTCATCTTCAGATCGATTTGATGTAATAACACTACAGAGACTTCGGATTTTTCCAACTAGCAATTTAGTTAACAAATGCAAGTTTTTAAATGCTTATGGTCATTAACGATTAACAGATTTTTTAATAAACACTACACTTTGTTTAAAATTCACTAAACGCAAACTAGCAGAGGAAGAATCGTTCTTTAACTCGCACGTTTAGCTATAGACTGACAGAAAAACGACTTGCAGGAGCTATTGTAAATGGGATGCCCCTTTTTTAGGCACAGTGTTGCCAATGTTTTTACATGGTTTATAAAAGCTATTTTGTTAGAACCCGGTCAAAGTATTTACAGGACATTTTAATGAATAATTAAATAATTTCCAGCTTTCAGTATTTTCAATACGGATTATTAGAACCAGAAATTGAAACTCTTCAGTCACCTTTTTTTAATATAATATAAATGTTGAGCAGCTATTTATTACAACCTTAAATTTAATTACATTAATTTTATTAAAATTAAATTAAATATTCTTACAAATTAGTTTTTATTGTTTTGTAATGTTCTATTAATGCCAGTTTAAGAATTATTTTATAACTAGCTCAGTGGTGAAAAGAATCCTAAATAAGGAAGCATAGCCAAAGAGGAAAGAAAGGGAAAGAAAGACGGAAAAGGCAGAAATAAGCTTGATTTAATAAATTAACCAAATAGCTAACAGACAGAGAACTAGAAGTTAAACGAATTAAAAACTGAAATTAAAAAAGAAATGCTTTAAAGCGCTTTAGTTATAGATGTTTATTATCGTAAAACTAAGTATTCAAAATAAAATCAGACCTTATGCCTAGTTTGCCAACCATGTTTTTCCTTAACCCGAATGGCGAACAGACACGCGAAGACCAGCAATTTTACCCTTTTTTTTTCAGGTTTTAACAAGTTAAGAAAAGCAGATGTTTTCCTTGGCTTTACCTACTTTATGTAATATTTAACATAAAGTTTTTAGAGTTTTGATCACAAGTGATTATAAAAAGAATTACTAAGATTAAATATTAAATATCTACGTATTACATTTTTATAGATTGCATGTACTTATATTTTTTATTTGTTGAGTTTTTGTACATAGGTATAACAGAAAACTATCACAAAGCCTATTTATTTAAATTATCTCATGTTATAACCCTTGCGGGTGTTTACAGCGACCTGTAGGACTGTACTTATTTTTCTTCGGATCGCAGACTTCTAACTACTTATATTCTATATTTTCTGGTTCTAATCACACAGAAAAATTGTATCCGTATGTGCTTGTGAGCTTAAAGAAATCAAGTTATGCGTACATTTTCTACTAGTATTTATCACAAGTAGGCATCAGGTAAGTGCGCGACTAACGTAATGGGTCATTTTTATACCTAGGTTAACCCAATTCTTACAGGACAGACAGCATGTGCCGCCATTTCACCTTTGTGTACACACAAGTTCCCACTTTTCATTAAAATAACTACATTTAATTCACATTTTTATTTTTCTTCAATATTACATATTATGTACTCATTTTAGTCAAAGTCAATATTTAATTTTAATAATGTTTTACCATTGCTTCTTCTTATGTTTCTTTTTTAGCGATTACAAATAGTACTAATTGTTCATAGTATTGTAAGTTTTATATTAATCCATCCACACGTGCCCATGTCAAATTCAGATAAGCCGAATCTTGGGGAATCACCAGAAGCTAATATTAATATTTAGTATTAAGATTTCAAAAACAAAATACAAATTTGTATTTTGTTTTAGAGATTTAGTAATAAATGCAAGTATTTCATAAATTAAATAGACTCAGAACCGGTCTCTATTTTTCTCTCTGTTCATAATTTTTGCATGTAGTATCATTTTTCGAATATGCTCCGCAACGCTTCTTATACACACACTCTATTAAGTTGATTATTTAGATACCACCTGTGCGCGAATAGGCACAAAAAGACAGATATCTGACACCTTTTTATTACATCAGCTTAGTTCATTACCAGTTTAAAACTTATGATCTAAAAACGCCATTTATCACTTACTACTTGCCTTAGAAGCCGTAGGTGTTTCTCTTAAAACTAACCTGACCTTACAGGTCGTTTCGATCCAATTTTTTAACAATAAATATTTATATGTAGGTGTTTAGGTTTTTCTTAAACTAGGCGTCAGAATGCGTACGCACTTGGGCACTGCGTGAATAATGATCCACATTTGGATCCAAGACAATTTTTTACCTTGACGCACAGCCTCCCCTAATTAAAAATAATTTAATGGGGTTGTACTCTATAAGCAATAACATTGATCATTTTTATCAATATTTCAAGTTTTTAGCCTAGAACACATATTTTTAAGCACTTAACGGAGTTTAAACCATAAACTAGTTTTGCTATTTAGTACACTTATAGAAGTTACGGTTTAAATATGTATTTTTTTTAAAAGACATTTTTCACAGAATAGATTAGCTGGGAGCTAATCAAACGTTGTCAAGCCCTTTAGACAGGGTAATAAGCACACTCACCAAAGATATAGGTCATAGGTCGAAGGATATAGGACATTAAACAAATGCCAGTGGACATAAGCCAAATGCCAGTGGACATACGCCGAATGTCATAGGGCATAGTTCGAGTGTAATAGGCCATTTAAAACGCGTGCAATTCTCTGCACGGGGGGAGCCTTAGCTAGCCCAAATAATAGCTAATTGGTAACACGACATTGCTGATTTGACGCATATATTCGCTGATCGAAGGGGAGCTTTAGATAGCTAGCGAGAGAGGTATACGGAAGTAAAGGTATTTAAATCCAGAATTATTCGTTTTTTTATTTAAAGAGAAACAATTAAAAAATTTGTACATATCAAGTTTTTAACATTTAGAATATACGAGTAAATCATTTTTAATTTTCGACCATTTTAACTCGATCTTTTAGTTTTTAGTAAACATCTATATATTTTCTTCTTTTCCTTGCGTGCGTTAATAGGACGTGTATTAACGAATAAATTTAGCTTTTCAAGGGGATTACGTGTTACAGGTCAAAATTTCAGGTAACACACATTTTTATTTCACTTTATCTAAAAGTTTCTTAACATTTAGAATATACGTGTAAACCCTGTATAATTGTTCTAGGTATTTTATTTTTTTCTTGCATTAATAGGATACCTATTAATGAATAAATTTAGATTTTCAAGGGGAAAAACACACACTTTTATTTTAATTCACTTAATCTAAAAGGCTTTATAAAGAAAATAATTTCAGAATGCTATAACACTAAATTCAAATTTTTATTAACTCCTTATTAAATTTTAGAGAAACCAGTTCTAGAGTAGTTGATCCTTACTATGTTAAGCTGTGTATTAAATGCAATTTGTAGGTCTATATGATACTTTAAAATCGTAATTCCGGATAGTTTATGTCCATACCTAACTATATTTAATTTTCCACGGACAACTATGCATTGTGAACGTCTGTATGTACGTAATATTTTCTAGATAACAACACAAAGTATCAAACTTTGTGATTGCACCTTAAAAGTTATCGGACTTCTAACGGTTTATAATTTCTTCCAACCGTTCATCCTTTTGTGTGAATGACAAACGCTGCAGTATGCTTGGGATCTGCCGGTGGCTGCTGTTTAGAACCGCTTACAACTATACAAATGTTTAATTATTTTAAAAATGTAATCTATTTTAAGGGATAACAAAGGAGATTAGTAGGGATAATTTACAGATTTGCTTAGATTCTAAACACTTTTGAACCAAAGTTTTCGCTTCATTCCGAGTCGATTTTGCAAAAACAATCTTTTAAGAAGCAGGATGGACTTTACAAAATTGCCTGTTTTAAAGCCAAACAAGACGGTCTCTAAACAAAAAAAAATTGCAAAGGAAAGTACTTTTACAGGAGAGTACAAATGCATTGCCAGAGCAAGACAAAAATCACCTAGACTGCGGGAGAGAAGAAGACAAAAACGCAAGAAACTGTCTGTATTACTTTGTTAAAAAGATAGGAAGGGCCACAGTATTAGCATAACAGAAATGGTCACAGAATGGCCAGACAGAAAGGGTTTACGAATGCCAGGCATTAATATAAAACCCTGTTTTACCAATATAAGCTTTTTTTTGAATGTTTAAGGTTGAAAGTATTAAATTTTTAAAAATTGCAAAGTGAATACCCAGTACTTTTCCAGGAGAGTACCAACGCATTGCCAGAGCAAGACAAAAATCACCAAGACTGCGGGAGAGAAGAAGACAAGAACGCCAAAATCGTATGTATTACTTTATTAAGAAGATAGGAAAGACCACAGTATTGGCATAACAGAAATGGTCACTGTATTGACCAGACAGAAAGGGTTCACGAATGCCAGGCATTAATATAAAACACTGTTTTATCATTATAAGCGTTTTCGATTATTTAAGGATGAAATTATTAAATAATTAAAAATTGCAAAGTGAATACGCAGTACTTTTCCAGGAGAGTACCAACGCATTGCCAGATCAATGCAATAAATGCTAAAATCATCTAAACTGCGGGAGAGAAGAGACAACAACACTAAAATTGTATGATTTAGTTCGTTAAGAAGATAGGAGATGCCACAGAATTGACATAATAAAAATGGCCACAGTATTGGCCAGACAGGAAGGGCTTACGAATGCCCGGTATTAATTTTTAAAAGCCCGTTTTACCACTACCACTAAACAATGTTGGTACCTAGTGTTTTACTATTACATGTTCAAAGTTCTTTTACCTCACTTTATCATCAAAAAAGTTTTAAACACAATATGAAGAATTTCCTAAATATTTAACTAATAAATTGAATTTAAATAACAAATTTTATTGGGATTATCTAATAAACTTTCCAGTAACAGCTATTTTGAAATAAATTAACCTTAAAATTGGACTATCAATAAAAAAAAATTATTCATGTAGACACAAATATATAGGTTTACGTGCTAAATGGAATCAGCACGTTACATTAAAATATTTTATATACTTTAATGCTACAAATATTAGGAGTACATTAATTTGGTAAAATTTAAAATCTAATATTTTATGTCATTCCATCTTAAAGAAGCAGGACCTAAATTTTTTTAACACTACGAATTGTTTTGTTTCAAATATCATTGTCAACACATAGAGAAACGGAATAGGAAAATTAGAGATTAAGCGGTAAGCCGGAGGCCTGACACAAAGGCCTATGAGGCAGCCTACTTGTTTAATCTTAAGGCAATCCTTCAGTATAAAATGCATACAAAATTGAAGTCAGCACACCATAAATGCTGTGAATATACTAAAAACCAAGCAGCTAACAGCTATTTTAATACATGTTTAACGTATTTATTTCCTAATAGTTCAAAAAAACCAACTATTTAAAAAAATTTCTAAAAAAAACCATTGCCTGGTTAAAACCATGTGTATATTAAAGTGCTTGTAACTTTTTACTTAATTACATACTGCAGACACATGAGGTCATTTATATTTAATATTGAGCTGAGATTAGCACGATTATTTTACGTGTATTACTGAAAAATACGCTACATTTCAAATATTAAAAACCTTTTAAAACAACAACAACTTTAGCTCGATTTTTACTTATAATAAACAATCCAAAAAAGAGTCATCAATTAAAAATTATGATTTAGGGATAGAGTTGATTACGGATTTAATATATTTCATGCTAATTATTTAAACAGTTGCTTATTTTTTAGTAACATACACATTTATTTATACTTCTAAAACGTAACCATATTTTCTATAAATTTACTTTAAGTCACATTATTTTTAAAGCAAGTGCTTTTCTGTGTATGTATTCGCATCTGTATGCACCGAGTCGAGTTATGCCCGAGTTATACCGTTAGCAAGCAGCTCTGTTGAGTTCGCCAGCCTACCGCAACTAAGACGGTGCTAACTAAAGGGATAAGAAAGAAAGAGATAAAAGCAAAGTGAGTTCACCCGTCTGTAGAGTAATGACAGTTCTGGGAGCTCCCACCCCATCGCGTTTTTGAAAAACAGAGTGAACCGTGCCGTTATTTCAATCAAAAACTGACCGAACCGAACCGCGTTCCAAAATTTTCGGTTCCTAAAAATGACCGAACCGTGCGGCCGTTCAAAATTTCCGGCCAAAAGAATATACCGAACCGCGCCGCAGTTCAAAATAACCTGCCAAAAAATAGGGCGAACGCGCTGCAGTTCAAAATATATGGCCAAAAAATAGGCCGAACCGCGATGTGGTCTAAAATTTTCGCTAGAAAAAAGTGCACTAACCAAATTGCTGTTCCAAATTTCCGCTAGCCGAAGTGGACTAACAACATAATTTGTCATTTTTCGTTAGTCCTTGTCAGTTGCGCGTTTTAAAATAAACTTGATTCAAAGCGTCGCGTTGGACCGGTACCATCCCGAATGCACTCACTCTACAGACGGGTGAACTCACTTTGCTTTTATCTCTTTCTTTCTTATCCCTTTAGTTAGCACCGTCTTAGTTGCGGTAGGCTGGCGAACTCAACAGAGCTGCTTGCTAACGGTATAACTCGGGCATAACTCGACTCGGTGCATACAGATGCGAATACATACACAGAAAAGCACTTGCTTTAAAAATAATGTGACTTAAAGTAAATTTATAGAAAATATGGTTACGTTTTAGAAGTATAAATAAATGGTGTATGTTACTAAAAAATAAGCAACTGTTTAAATAATTAGCATGAAATATATTAAATCCGTAATCAACTCTATCCCTAAATCATAATTTTTAATTGATGACTCTTTTTGGATTGTTTATTATAAGTAAAAATCGAGCTAAAGTTGTTGTTGTTTTAAAAGGTTTTTAATATTTGAAATGTAGCGTATTTTTCAGTAATACACGTAAAATAATCGTGCTAATCTCAGCTCAATATTAAATATAAATGACCTCATGTGTCTGCAGTATGTAATTAAGTAAAAAGTTACAAGCACTTTAATATACACATGGTTTTAACCA
The DNA here is from genome assembly GCA_963576565.1 of Aspidapion aeneum. Classification (NCBI taxonomy): domain Eukaryota; kingdom Metazoa; phylum Arthropoda; class Insecta; order Coleoptera; family Brentidae; genus Aspidapion; species Aspidapion aeneum. The sequence continues at coordinate 180,467,665 of OY755038.1, read as the reverse complement.
GGCAATGGTTTTTTTTAGAAATTTTTTTAAATAGTTGGTTTTTGAACTATTAGGAAATAAATACGTTAAACATGTATTAAAATAGCTGTTAGCTGCTTGGTTTTTTAGTATATTCACAGCATTTATGGTGTGCTGACTTCAATTTTGTATGCATTTTATACTGAAGGATTGCCTTAAGATTAAACAAGTAGGCTGCCTCATAGGCCTTTGTGTCAGGCCTCCGGCTTACCGCTTAATCTCTAATTTTCCTATTCCGTTTCTCTATGTGTTGACAATGATATTTGAAACAAAACAATTCGTAGTGTTAAAAAAATTTAGGTCCTGCTTCTTTAAGATGGAATGACATAAAATATTAGATTTTAAATTTTACCAAATTAATGTACTCCTAATATTTGTAGCATTAAAGTATATAAAATATTTTAATGTAACGTGCTGATTCCATTTAGCACGTAAACCTATATATTTGTGTCTACATGAATAATTTTTTTTTATTGATAGTCCAATTTTAAGGTTAATTTATTTCAAAATAGCTGTTACTGGAAAGTTTATTAGATAATCCCAATAAAATTTGTTATTTAAATTCAATTTATTAGTTAAATATTTAGGAAATTCTTCATATTGTGTTTAAAACTTTTTTGATGATAAAGTGAGGTAAAAGAACTTTGAACATGTAATAGTAAAACACTAGGTACCAACATTGTTTAGTGGTAGTGGTAAAACGGGCTTTTAAAATTAATACCGGGCATTCGTAAGCCCTTCCTGTCTGGCCATACTGTGGCCATTTTTTATTATGTCAATTCTGTGGCATCTCCTATCTTCTTAACGAACTAAATCATACAATTTTAGTGTTGTTGTCTCTTCTCTCCCGCAGTTTAGATGATTTTAGCATTTATTGCATTGATCTGGCAATGCGTTGGTACTCTCCTGAAAAGTACTGCGTATTCACTTTGCAATTTTTAATTATTTAATAATTTCATCCTTAAATAATCGAAAACGCTTATAATGATAAAACAGTGTTTTATATTAATGCCTGGCATTCGTGAACCCTTTCTGTCTGGTCAATACAGTGACCATTTCTGTTATGCAATACTGTGGTCTTTCCTATCTTCTTAATAAAGTAATACATACGATTTTGGCGTTCTTGTCTTCTTCTCTCCCGCAGTCTTGGTGATTTTTGTCTTGCTCTGGCAATGCGTTGGTACTCTCCTGGAAAAGTACTGGGTATTCACTTTGCAATTTTTAAAAATTTAATACTTTCAACCTTAAACATTCAAAAAAAAGCTTATATTGGTAAAACAGGGTTTTATATTAATGCCTGGCATTCGTAAACCCTTTCTGTCTGGCCATTCTGTGACCATTTCTGTTATGCTAATACTGTGGCCCTTCCTATCTTTTTAACAAGTAATACAGACAGTTTCTTGCGTTTTTGTCTTCTTCTCTCCCGCAGTCTAGGTGATTTTTGTCTTGCTCTGGCAATGCATTTGTACTCTCCTGTAAAAGTACTTTCCTTTGCAATTTTTTTTTTGTTTAGAGACCGTCTTGTTTGGCTTTAAAACAGGCAATTTTGTAAAGTCCATCTGCTTCTTAAAAGATTGTTTTTGCAAAATCGACTCGGAATGAAGCGAAAACTTTGGTTCAAAAGTGTTTAGAATCTAAGCAAATCTGTAAATTATCCCTACTAATCTCCTTTGTTATCCCTTAAAATAGATTACATTTTTAAAATAATTAAACATTTGTATAGTTGTAAGCGGTTCTAAACAGCAGCCACCGGCAGATCCCAAGCATACTGCAGCGTTTGTCATTCACACAAAAAGGATGAACGGTTGGAAGAAATTATAAACCGTTAGAAGTCCGATAACTTTAAGGTGCAATCACAAAGTTTGATACTTTGTGTTGTTATCTAGAAAATATTACGTACATACAGACGTTCACAATGCATAGTTGTCCGTGGAAAATTAAATATAGTTAGGTATGGACATAAACTATCCGGAATTACGATTTAAAGTATCATATAGACCTACAAATTGCATTTAATACACAGCTTAACATAGTAAGGATCAACTACTCTAGAACTGGTTTCTCTAAAATTTAATAAGGAGTTAATAAAAATTTGAATTTAGTGTTATAGCATTCTGAAATTATTTTCTTTATAAAGCCTTTTAGATTAAGTGAATTAAAATAAAAGTGTGTGTTTTTCCCCTTGAAAATCTAAATTTATTCATTAATAGGTATCCTATTAATGCAAGAAAAAAATAAAATACCTAGAACAATTATACAGGGTTTACACGTATATTCTAAATGTTAAGAAACTTTTAGATAAAGTGAAATAAAAATGTGTGTTACCTGAAATTTTGACCTGTAACACGTAATCCCCTTGAAAAGCTAAATTTATTCGTTAATACACGTCCTATTAACGCACGCAAGGAAAAGAAGAAAATATATAGATGTTTACTAAAAACTAAAAGATCGAGTTAAAATGGTCGAAAATTAAAAATGATTTACTCGTATATTCTAAATGTTAAAAACTTGATATGTACAAATTTTTAATTGTTTCTCTTTAAATAAAAAAACGAATAATTCTGGATTTAAATACCTTTACTTCCGTATACCTCTCTCGCTAGCTATCTAAAGCTCCCCTTCGATCAGCGAATATATGCGTCAAATCAGCAATGTCGTGTTACCAATTAGCTATTATTTGGGCTAGCTAAGGCTCCCCCCGTGCAGAGAATTGCACGCGTTTTAAATGGCCTATTACACTCGAACTATGCCCTATGACATTCGGCGTATGTCCACTGGCATTTGGCTTATGTCCACTGGCATTTGTTTAATGTCCTATATCCTTCGACCTATGACCTATATCTTTGGTGAGTGTGCTTATTACCCTGTCTAAAGGGCTTGACAACGTTTGATTAGCTCCCAGCTAATCTATTCTGTGAAAAATGTCTTTTAAAAAAAATACATATTTAAACCGTAACTTCTATAAGTGTACTAAATAGCAAAACTAGTTTATGGTTTAAACTCCGTTAAGTGCTTAAAAATATGTGTTCTAGGCTAAAAACTTGAAATATTGATAAAAATGATCAATGTTATTGCTTATAGAGTACAACCCCATTAAATTATTTTTAATTAGGGGAGGCTGTGCGTCAAGGTAAAAAATTGTCTTGGATCCAAATGTGGATCATTATTCACGCAGTGCCCAAGTGCGTACGCATTCTGACGCCTAGTTTAAGAAAAACCTAAACACCTACATATAAATATTTATTGTTAAAAAATTGGATCGAAACGACCTGTAAGGTCAGGTTAGTTTTAAGAGAAACACCTACGGCTTCTAAGGCAAGTAGTAAGTGATAAATGGCGTTTTTAGATCATAAGTTTTAAACTGGTAATGAACTAAGCTGATGTAATAAAAAGGTTGTCAGATATCTGTCTTTTTGTGCCTATTCGCGCACAGGTGGTATCTAAATAATCAACTTAATAGAGTGTGTGTATAAGAAGCGTTGCGGAGCATATTCGAAAAATGATACTACATGCAAAAATTATGAACAGAGAGAAAAATAGAGACCGGTTCTGAGTCTATTTAATTTATGAAATACTTGCTTTTATTACTAAATCTCTAAAACAAAATACAAATTTGTATTTTGTTTTGAAATCTTAATACTAAATATTAATATTAGCTTCTGGTGATTCCCCAAGATTCGGCTTATCTGAATTTGACATGGGCACGTGTGGATGGATTAATATAAAACTTACAATACTATGAACAATTAGTACTATTTGTAATCGCTAAAAAAGAAACTTAAGAAGAAGCAATGGTAAAACATTATTAAAATTAAATATTGACTTTGACTAAAATGAGTACATAATATGTAATATTGAAGAAAAATAAAAATGTGAATTAAATGTAGTTATTTTAATGAAAAGTGGGAACTTGTGTGTACACAAAGGTGAAATGGCGGCACATGCTGTCTGTCCTGTAAGAATTGGGTTAACCTAGGTATAAAAATGACCCATTACGTTAGTCGCGCACTTACCTGATGCCTACTTGTGATAAATACTAGTAGAAAATGTACGCATAACTTGATTTCTTTAAGCTCACAAGCACATACGGATACAATTTTTCTGTGTGATTAGAACCAGAAAATATAGAATATAAGTAGTTAGAAGTCTGCGATCCGAAGAAAAATAAGTACAGTCCTACAGGTCGCTGTAAACACCCGCAAGGGTTATAACATGAGATAATTTAAATAAATAGGCTTTGTGATAGTTTTCTGTTATACCTATGTACAAAAACTCAACAAATAAAAAATATAAGTACATGCAATCTATAAAAATGTAATACGTAGATATTTAATATTTAATCTTAGTAATTCTTTTTATAATCACTTGTGATCAAAACTCTAAAAACTTTATGTTAAATATTACATAAAGTAGGTAAAGCCAAGGAAAACATCTGCTTTTCTTAACTTGTTAAAACCTGAAAAAAAAAAGGGTAAAATTGCTGGTCTTCGCGTGTCTGTTCGCCATTCGGGTTAAGGAAAAACATGGTTGGCAAACTAGGCATAAGGTCTGATTTTATTTTGAATACTTAGTTTTACGATAATAAACATCTATAACTAAAGCGCTTTAAAGCATTTCTTTTTTAATTTCAGTTTTTAATTCGTTTAACTTCTAGTTCTCTGTCTGTTAGCTATTTGGTTAATTTATTAAATCAAGCTTATTTCTGCCTTTTCCGTCTTTCTTTCCCTTTCTTTCCTCTTTGGCTATGCTTCCTTATTTAGGATTCTTTTCACCACTGAGCTAGTTATAAAATAATTCTTAAACTGGCATTAATAGAACATTACAAAACAATAAAAAACTAATTGTAAGAATATTTAATTTAATTTTAATAAAATTAATGTAATTAAATTTAAGGTTTGTAATAAATAGCTGCTCAACATTTATATTATATTAAAAAAAGGTGACTGAAGAGTTTCAATTTCTGGTTCTAATAATCCGTATTGGAAAATACTGAAAGCTGGAAATTATTTAATTATTCATTAAAATGTCCTGTAAATACTTTGACCGGGTTCTAACAAAATAGCTTTTATAAACCATGTAAAAACATTGGCAACACTGTGCCTAAAAAAGGGGCATCCCATTTACAATAGCTCCTGCAAGTCGTTTTTCTGTCAGTCTATAGCTAAACGTGCGAGTTAAAGAACGATTCTTCCTCTGCTAGTTTGCGTTTAGTGAATTTTAAACAAAGTGTAGTGTTTATTAAAAAATCTGTTAATCGTTAATGACCATAAGCATTTAAAAACTTGCATTTGTTAACTAAATTGCTAGTTGGAAAAATCCGAAGTCTCTGTAGTGTTATTACATCAAATCGATCTGAAGATGAGTTTTGCAAGTAAATTAGTCCATGAAATAAAATGCCAATTAGAAAGTGTTAATCAAGCTACAAAAATATCAAAAATCTTGAAGGACTGTGCTAACGCTAGTCGAAGAATAAGCATTGCCCTAAAAAAGTCCCGGACGGTTTATGAAAAAAGCCCATCTAACTGCCTGTCTTGGAGAAGTGAAAGGCTTTAAGCATCACTTGAAGACAAACATAAAGCAGGGAGGTGGTAATGTCATCAACAAGAACACCGCAAAACAACGGGTTAGATGGGAAGATGTGAAGTCAGCCTTTGACAGTAGGGTAAGAAGTGGTGTAATTACAATTTAAAAAACACCGATGCCCATCAATTTCTGATGGATAGCTTCAGCTTATTTAAACGTAGAATTAAAAACGTTTTAAAAAAAGAGAACATGATTAAGGTAAACACTGTCTTAAGTGGAGATTTTCAAATTCCAAAGCAAAATCAAATAATTAATGAAACAAAACATTTTAGTACTCCTAATGCCGTGATTGATAATCACACCAATTTAAAGAACTGGTTTGACACGAACGTTAAGAATCTACTTGTGACAAAAATAGAAGAATTTGAGCAGAACCAATCTGGTTGGTCCCTAATAAAAATAAATAATCTTATGATCAATTTTAATAAATATAACGCACAGCGAGCAGGGCGTCATTTGGAACTACCTAAGATTATTTTAGATAAAAAAGCTTGTGTGAATGTACAAAATATTGATAAATTGTGCTTTGGCTGGGCGGTCGTATCAGCATTGTTTCCTGTTGAACAAAACTCAAATAGAACTTCATCATATCCACATCCTGAAGATGTTTTAAACCTAAAGGTATTAAGTTTCCGATGAACTTAAACCAGGTTGTCCGGTTCGAAAAGCAAATAATGTTTCCATAAACGTGTATCGTCTCAAAAAAGTCAATGAAAGCAGTTTTAAAGTATTACCTACGTACATTACTAGCGAAAATCTTGAAAAACATGTTAATTTGTTGATGCTACAAAATAATTATTATTTGAAGAATGAAGACATATCTGACCTGGTCCCACCAACTTACACTTTGTATGGATAAAAAATCTTTCGAGGTTAGTAAGTAGGCAATTAAGTAAAAAGAAAGTCTCAAAGTGGGTATGTGATAGATGCCTACATTACTTCTATTCTAAGGCTGGACTTAATCAGCATATTAAAGACTGCAAAATTATTGGTAGCATTGTAGTGCCCAAACTACCAAGTGAAGAAAGAAAAATTGTTGAGTTTAAAAACTTTAAAAATAAACAATTTACGCCGTTCATTGTTTATGGAGACATTGAATGCCTGCTAATTCCTGTTGACGAAACAGCGGAAAAAAAACTCAAAATTATCAACGACATGTGCCTTGTTCAGTGGGGTACTACGTAAAATGTGCTTATGATGATTCCCTATCATTTTATCGATCATACACGGGGTCTGACTGTATGGAATGGTTTAGCAAACAATTACTGGAGTTCGCTGAAAACTTGGAAACTGTATTTCTCTGTGACTTGCCCATAGACCCTTTAAGTAAAAGACAAAAACTTGACTATAATAAAGCTGCAAATGTCATATTTGTGAACATATGTTTTTAAGCGGTGAAAAGATAATACGCGACCACTGTCACCTAACTTCAGAGTATCGTGGACCAGCGCATGAAAGCTGTAATCTGAATTTTCAGATAGCCATACTGTCCCTGTGGTATTTCACAACCTTAGCTCTTATGATGGACATTTAATTATTGAGCATATCGCCAATTTAGATGGATCAATAAGCCTGTTACCCGTGAACAAAGAAAAGTATATTGCATTTACGAAAAAAATTAATGAAAATTTAATTGAGTTTAGATTTATTGACTCGTTCCGCTTTATGGCCAGTAGCTTGGATAAGCTAGCTTCAAATCTTGAGGACTATCCGCTGATTAGAAATGAATTTCCTGATTGTCTGACGAACAATACAAACTTATTTATCAAAAGGGTATCTTTTGTTATGACTACATGAATAGTTGGGAAAAACTAAGAGAAACATCTTTACCGAAAAAACTCCATTTTTTCAATTCTCTAGAAAATAAAGAAATTTCGTTAGTTGATTATAAATATGCACAGAACGTGTGGAAAACCTTTGGTTGTAAAACAATACAAGATTATATGGAACTCTACATGAAAGTTGACATAATCCTCTTAATGCAGGTATTCCAGCAATTTAGGGAAAGTTGTCATAAAACGTATGGTTTGGACCCTGCGAACTATTTTACCCTTCCCGGTTATACATGGGATTGCATGCTGTACCGCACGCAACAAAAATTAGAACTCTTGACAGACTACAATATGGTCACATTTATAGAACGCGGTATTAGAGGAGGGTTAAGTCAATGTTCTAAAAGATATGTGGAGGCAAATAATAAATATATGCCAAACTACGACTTAACTAAAGAAACATCTTTTCTAATGTATTTTGTTATAAACAATCAGTATGGGTTTAGCATGAGTCAGTTTCTGCCTTATGGAAATTTTTATTGGTTAGAAAGTAATGAAATGCTCAATTTTGATGTTAATAAAATTGAAGATGACTCGAATATTGGATATATTCTAGAAGTCGACTTGTGCATTCCTGTGGAATTACACGACTATTTCTCTGACTTGCCTCTATGTCCTGAGCATCAGTGCCCACCTGGCACTAAAGACACTAAAAATAAAAAACTTATGGCTACACTGTATAATAAAAGTGACTATGTAATTCATTATAGAAATTTAAAGCAAGCATTAAAACTTGGTATAAAACTTGAAAAAATTCATAAAATTTTATTCTTTAAGCAGTCCGCATGGCTGAAACCCTATATTGACCTAAATACTCAATTAAGGCAGGATGCTAAAAATGAGTTTGAGAAAAACCTTTTTAAATTAATGAATAACGCCGTGTTTGGTAAAACAATGGAAAATATTAGAAATCACTGTAACATAAAATTAGTTAAGAACTGGGACGGACGATTCGGAGCCGAAGCTCTAATCTCTCGACCAGAGTTTAAAAGTATAACCATATTTAATGAAAATTTGGTTGCCGTTGAACTTGAAAAAACCGAAGTATATTTCAATAAACCGATATATGTGGGAATGTGTATTTTGGACATTGCCAAAACAACTATATATGATTTTCACTATAACTACATGGTACCGGCTTTTGGTAAGGATTGTACTGTGGCATATACAGATACTGATAGTTTAGTTTATAACGTCCAAAATCATGACATTTACGAGTCCATACGGCGCGACTGCTGTCACACCTTTGATACATCTGACTATGCTGAAGATAACCAATATAACATTCCTAGAGTAAATAAAAAGGTTTTAGGGATGATGAAAGATGAAAACAATGGACAAATAATGACACATTTTATTGGCCTCAGAGCTAAAATGTACGCTACAAAAGTAGCTGGTATAAAAAGTGAAGCTGCAAAAGTGACTAAGAAAGCTAAAGGCGTAAAGCACAATGTTGTAAAATCAGAAATATCATTCGATGACTATGTCGACTGCCTAAATAACTATCAAGAAACAATGATTACGCAAAATCTTATAAGATCCGAAAAACATAGACTCTACTCTGTAAAACAGATAAAAATCGGACTAAGTCCCCTGGATGACAAACGGTCTATTTCAAAAGAGTCTTATGAAACGTTGCCGTGGGGGCACTATAGTATTAAGTGAAAACTTAGTTTTAATATAATCTTAATAATGTGGTATTTGTTTATATAGTGTTTGTTCAAATATTTTTAGCAAACTCTAAGTATGTAATTTAAGTTAGCATATGTATAGGGTAAGACCTAATATAATTTATTGTAAAAATAATTATATAACCTTTTTTAATAATACTTATAAGTAGTACCTATAATGTTATTATAATATACCTACTATAATGTTAAATAGAACTTGTGAGTCTCCATCTATACCGTATTGAATTATGAATAACTGTATTCCTATGTAATAGATAAATAAAACATAATCTGGTGTAATAGATAAATAAAACATAATCTGGTGTAATTACTATTAACCTGTCCCAAGTATCCAGTACTAAAAATTAGAAAGTAAACAAGCTATACCTAACATAGATTGTAAAGTAAAACAAAATTCTAATCTTTAACTAGCTAATATAGCAGAAGTATATAGTACTAAAAACTAAAATGAAACAAAGTAAAAATAAAATAATTTGTACAACAAAAAAAACAAAATCTGTATGGCGGGCCTGGTATGACTAAATTGACATTTGTTAAAGTATTATAACCGCTTATTAAGTAGCCGACTGTTTGGGTTTAAATTCCGCAAGCGTAGGATAGTGAGTAGCGGTACAGCTCAATATTTATACGAATTGTCAAGTAAAAAATAAACAGGTAAGTTGGCAATTCAGAACCTTTAAAAGGTTATATTAAGTAGCACAAGATGTGTCACATAAAAATTACTGTCTGTTAAGCAATATTCCGTGATACATCCAAAAACTTACCAGCTTTTTTTCTTATGTAGAGTTACATGTTAAAATGCGCCAGAAGCCCCCTTACTAATCTACTCATATTCCACCAAATTAAAACAATCAATAAGATTTTCCTCCGCTTCAGAGACCACATTAGAAGGGTAATATATTTTATTTTTTTCCCATAATTTCACAATAAATTAGGAAAATTATAGTCCAGACAAATTATGTCATTTGGATTATTTTACACCACTTTACGCACTTTATTAAGATGGATTATTTTTTATCAATTTGTTGTTAAATCCCATTTTTTATTATTGTGTGAACTCATGTTACGCCTTTTTTATATCTTTTTGTTCTTGTTTACTTTTAACACATATTATTAGGCAAATTATGTCGCACATAGGTTACATACTATTAAGACAAATTATGTCGCACATAGGTTACTTTAGTATAAGATTTAAATATATATCTTTAAAACTGACGTACCATATTTATATAATATTTAAATTGTATTATTCATGTGGTAAATAAAGCTTTAACTAAATAACAATCTTCGCTGAAAACAGCGCCACATACGGCTTTTATGTTAGTATTGTGTTGATATATTATACTCCCATTCGATACTAACGGAATAGCCGCAAGTGTTTTTACCTGTAATCTTTAAAGTTTTTTCTATTATCAGGACAGTTTTTTCGGTATTTTGTTTTTAATTTAACAGTGACTCCCACCCATAAAAACGATATTCTTATTTGACTTGGCCCACACGTTCAGATTGCTATTTGCCGGCATATATTAATTCAGTTTTTAAAATGCCCTCGTGGTGCCATTTCTCCACAAAACCTCGGACCAGCCACAAAAACATTTAACCAGACAACAATCTTATTCATAAGAATTAATGCAATCCGTAAGCCCCGCATTATCACAACTTTAAATATCGATCAATAAATCCGTGTACCTGAAATGGTCACACGGTTCATTTTAATAACTTTTTGTGTACCAAAAATGGTACACATGGAGCTTAAAGTGTTAAAAAGGTAATAGAAAATAATCTAAAACAGCATTATTTTTATTGGAGTTTTTAGGTCAATTTAATATTTTTTTATCTATTTTTATTTAATCCATTTTATCAGTACAAGATAATCAAAATTGGGCAATTTTAGAGGGTTTAGCATACCTCCAGGGGAGAAAAAAAACACCTTTACGCACCAGAATTTTAAGAAAAATTTAAAAGTAAAAACCGTATCTTGATACATCAAGCCGTTTTCAAGCTACAGGGGGTTTTTCACAATTTTGCATTAAGGGTTTTTCATATGTTTTATATAGGGAATATGTTTTATATAGGGAAAATTTTTACTTTAAAGTATTTAGTCGTGTGCATCCGGTAAGTGAAGCGGAGACGGCATTTTTATTGCATTTTGTATTGTTTGCGATCACGTGCTTATTGAATTTTAATGAGTCTCGCTTAAAAGCTACATTTCAGAAGCGTAGATGTAAGTAACAGCATTAAATTAAAATACGCAAGAGCAATAATTGTAATTTTCCCAGTAATGCTTACAATACTTACCAATAAATTTAAAGCCACAATATTAATAGAATTCAAAAATGTAATTAGGAATTCCCGTTGCTAGGGATTTAACTATCTGTGTCACTAATTAATGAAATAAGGACAAAAAGTTGGCTACATATATTACCAGATCAAGGCTTATTGTTTTTCTGGTTTTTGCCTTGTGAGAGTAAGATAGTGCTTATAGTTTGTGTGCAAGTAAATCAAGATAAAATGTCGAAACATCTGGACAGTAAGTCTAAATAAATTATTGCAAATGTAGAGAGGATCAGAAAACAGGTCAAAGAAAACCCTTCAGTTTTTTCAGACAACCGACCAAGAAAACGTCAAAAGTTATCAGTTTCCGATAGTTTTGATGATGCAGATTTTCAAGTCATACGACAAATTACTTCAAGATTTTATACAGAGCATAAAGTTGTTCCAACTCTTAGGAAGCTTTTAATTAAGCTAAAAGAAGAAATGCTTTTTCAATTTAGCAGAGAAACCCTTCGTCTTTTGTTAAGAAGTCGGGGATTCTATTTTTTTTTAAATGCCAAAATAAGAAGAAAATTTTAATGGAAAGACCAAACATTTTGCATTTAAGATACAAATATATGAGAAAAATTAGGCAATATCGTGAACAAAAAAATAATATTGTTTATTTAGACGAGTCTTGGGTCGACAATTATATAACATTTTAAAAATGCTGGCAGAGTAACGAAATAACTGGTGTTATAGCCAATATATCATCTACAGGTCGATTGATAGTTGTTCATGCTGGATCAGAAAACGGATTTGTAGAAAATGCCGAACTTGTTTTTAAAGCCAGTACAGCCACAGGAGATTATCATGGTCAAATGAATTTTAAAAATTTGAATAAGTGATTACCAGAGAGAAACTGTTACCTAACATTCCTCCAAACTTAGTTACTGTAATGGACAATGCGCCCTACCATACAGTTTTAGATGAAAATTTTCCAACTAAGTCGTCAACAAAGGCAGCTATGTGTGAATGGTTGACAAAACAAAATATACAACACGACCCCAGCGATAGAAAAGTAGAACTTTGGGAATTGCTCACATGGCCACGTGACCCTAAGAACGCCACCATATTATGTGTGAGCTGAATCCAATTGAACTATCATGGACATTTTTGAAAAATTTCATATGAAGTAGTAACACAACCGGCGAATTTACGATCAAGCGTTTACGAGAATTATTGGAAGAGGGTATAAAATCTTTGGACTCCAACTTATGGAATAGTTTTGTATGGCATGTGATTGATATTGAAAATAAATATTGGGAAACTGACAAATATATGGAAGAAGAAACAGAAAAAATAATAATTAGGCTTGGGGAAAACTCTGATGATTCTGAAGACGATGATGATTCAGATTCAGAAACTGAAATTTCTATTGAATAATATATTTTTTAAATAAGTCACCTGACCTGACCTATCGTACAAAAAAAAATGGCGATTTAGGCCCAAAACTTTTTAAAAAGAATTCGTATAATAAGGTTTAAAACAAATATATGAAGCGTAAGTATCATGTATACTTATATACAGGAATTTTTTTTTTACTGTTTATAATTCATAATAAAAATAGTTATTTTAAGACTAATTTTATTTTTATGTATCAAAACCCTGTGTTGGCCGCATAATACCTGAGCTATCTGCAATTATATATTTATAACGTATATTAAAATCTCCGCCACTGGAAAAAGAGAGGAAACGTGTTTTCCAGCTGTCTCTCTTCCCCATCAGATTATGCCTGCCATACTGTACATAACATATTGACCTTTACGCGGTTGTTGTCTTTGTTGTTGCGCAGTTTTAGTATTTTAGATTATAAATATGGAAAGAAGACTGTGTGAACAACCCAGATAACTTTTGTTATATCTATCTGTGGTAGTTATATCGTGGTAAAGCAGAAGCAAACTATAATTTCCTTTGTTAAAAACGTATACTACGCGTATTTTAGTATATATTGGTTCGGTTCATCAAGAAAATTCCAGAAAATCTTGGAGCAGTTAGCGAAGAACAGGGAGAGAGGTTTAGGATACCAAGGCAGATGGTGCATATCAATGATGGTGGACTATTGCTGAATGTTAAAACGAAATATGCGCTTAAAAACACAGCCGAATGTCCGGCCAACGCAGCATTCTGGCAAAAGGACGAAGATTTCACTCTAAAAAGACGAATTAAAGTATTTTTTCCACTGTTTGTTAACTACTATTCCACTTTATACCTGAATAAAAACGTACATGTTTTTAGAAATTTATTTTTTTTTCTTTAGCATTTGGCAAAAAACCTTACGTGATTACAAATAAATAAATAGAATTTTTAAAATCAGCGCACCAAAATATATAAAATCAGTTTTCAAAATAAAAACATCTTTCAAAAAGTTTAATTTTGTAGACCTGTGTTATTAATAGTTTGAGCCACTTGGTTCATATTATATCATACCTTAAAAGACTTTTTTTAAAACAAAATAAAATTAATATTGGTTTTTAGTTTAATTTGACGAGAAGTTTTACCAAAAAAACTACAAAAAGTCACCTTTTTCCATAATCCAATGACGCGCATTTAAATAATTATTGCTCGAAAACGACACCGATGACAACCTCAATATTTACGTGTAAGTATCAAGACGGTTCGGGCTCTAATCTTAAATTCACGTCATGTCATACATCCCGGTAAACACACTATTCCGTAAACAATTTGTAAACATTTCAAGCGTTAAATTTAAAAAATGTTTGAAATACCCTGTAAGTTTATCACATAACCTATTATGCAAACATCACTTTAGAATAGTTAAAACGACTCACGTGAAAGCAAGTGAAGTTAATTTTGACCATGTATTTTTAGTTTCCTCTCTGTATATTTAATAAATCCCAGGTATTTTTCCTGTATCTTTTTTTTATAATAATTTTGAGCCCCTCTGTATGTATTTCAAGCCAACTTTATGTCAAAAATTGATAAAATTCTTGAAAGAACTCTTTTTCAATAAAATAAGACTAATATTTGTTTTTTCTTTTTTATTTGACGATAAGTTATTACAAAAAAACTACTCACATTTCTCCATATTTTAGTGGCGCGCATTTTAATAAGTATAGCTTAAAAACGTATGACCCTCCTAATTATTTTTGGAAAAAATATTAGAAAGGTCTGGCCTCCAATATATCTTAAATTCAGCTCATCTGACGCATCCTGGTAAACAATGTATTTAGTTCCTCCTCCTTTTTGACTTTTTAAAATTATCTGCACTGATCTTATTCCTAATCCATAAATAGTTTTATCATTCCGTATCATATTTTATAATGCCAACATTTATACGCTGCGAATTCCGGTCCTCAGATATAGGTCGTATTATATCCGATATGTCCGATCCCTGCGTCCCAAGTGTAACGTAAATTATGATCGTTGGGCAGCGTGTGCGCTACTGCTGTTTACTGTATATTGCCCCGTGGTTTCGGTCAACGTTATCTGGATAATGTGAAAATTTACGGAGAAATTCTGGCCGTAAAAGGTGTAGTTCATGAGCTAGCGGCTTTGCTAAAGGTGTTTAGACTAGACCGGAAACGTAAACTTTACGGATAGATCCCGGAAATTTACAGGGTGAGCTGCAGTAAGCCTTGCAAAACCTGTGAAGTATCTGACTGATTTTTTTTAAAAACCGACATGAAACACCAGAAGCATACTGGAATGTAGGTCAAGTATACCTTGCTCGAAAAAAAAATTTCATTCATTTAAAGGGTTGATATTATTTTAAAAAATAAATAGATTAGTTTTCGACATACTTGCTTTTAAATATGTAAAATAAAGATTGATTTACAGAAATCTTGAAAAGAAATCGGGTAAATTTTAAAAAAATACAGAATTAGAACGAGGGGTGACTCCGTATTTCCTTTTGGTGTACAGGTTACGGGAAATACCAGGAAATACTTGGGAACTACCGTGAAATATACAGGAAATACTATTAAAAATACCAAGGGGGAAATACTAGGAAGTACCATTGCTTGGGAAATACCAGGAAATACCATTGAAATTTGATGAAATACTGGGAAATACCTCAGGAAATACCGTAGGTATTTCCTTCTGGTGTACAAAAATCGGCGATCGAGCCACCCCTGGAATTAGAAATTACAATCAAACCCCGTCATAACAAGCTGAAACTTTTTGTTTAAAACTCGTAGTCGATGATCACACACGGGACAGTACCTTAATTTTAAGTTTAATCATTCTGTTGCTACAAAACAAGGAGTTATAAGAAGTTTGTTTTTAGGTCACCCCCTACTCCACACCAAGTAGTATAATTAGTTAGCCTGTAGACTGGATTGTTTACTTTACCCTTGAAAACGGCTAGAGATACTGACTAACCGAAACGTCGTGTTTAAAATAAATAAATACAAATGAGCTCTAAAATTTTGTTTCAAGTTGAAACCTCACCTTGGTTGCCAATTTCAATTTTAGAGGTAACGTGTCTCTAAAATTAAAATAGGGAACAAGTATTTGGTGGCGCGCTATATTAAATTTGAGGCCAGGAAAATAAACATTAGAGAATTATTGATATCCAGACAGGCTAAAATTGTGCCAGGCACTATTTTGTCACAGTCACATTGAAAACTAACAGTTATTCCTTCAAAATTGACATACCAAAGTCGAATTAAAACTTTTGTCGTTTATTTTTAATTAATAAAAGAAGGCACTATTTATTCCGGTTCATATAGTAAACAAAGCCCGCGTGTTGAAAGATCACAGGTGATATTACAATGTGAAAGTATCAAAATTGTGCCTGGCACTATTATAGCCTGGCTTTATTTCAATAATTCTCTATTAGGCAGAATAAACTTTTCACTATTTTTAAATAAAATCACCATTTGTTGTTATAAAAAAATTATTCGATGGGACAGAAATTAGAACTAAAATACCTAGAGCAGCCGCAGTCGTTTGCAATTTGCGAAAGAAAAATTAACACCTACCTACTTATTTATTTTTTATTCTTAAATTTTTAGCTCCTGGTGTCTGGGGATCCATTTACCCTGGATATGGGAATAATCTCGGGAATAACCTAACCACATATGATGATGATGATGATATGATAGAGTAAGATCGATGTAGGATCCAGAAACCGTGGATAGGGTTGCTTGCATTCTCTACTTTAGGAAAGGTGTTGGTAATTTTAGGCTAAATTGTTTAGCTTAAATAATTTTTTTTGTAGTGTAGAGTGTTTTTCTATGTACTGAGTAGTCAAACTCAGTAGGTATGTGAGCACAATGGACCCATAAGGGTCTGGCTTAGGGCATGCCATCACTTGAATAAAATGCATACAATACTTCCTCTATTTCAAATAATAATACATTGACAACCGTATGAATATTTTGCAACTTTAAGCTTGTTTAAATATTTTGTTTTATAACAATATCTTATACTACGAGCGTGTGAAAATTCGTATTTTCGACACTATTTTTAGTGCGCATAATTCGTTTTTCGGCACGGTGTGGCAAAAAAAAAATTTCCACACCGATATGTCAAATTTTGAAAAACCTGTATAGATTTGAAGTTTTTGTTCATAATATTTCCTATTTCCTATATGTATGTATGTATGTTTGTGTCGCGCTAGAGGCTAAACGGCTTATCCGATTTTGACAAAAGAGATGTCGTTGAATGGCTACTGATTCCGAAGGTGCTATAGTCGTCAGACTCCATTTTGTCACAGTAGGCTAAATGGCATACAAATTACCTAAATTTCAGGCGATTTTAATGAAATCCGTTTGATCACCCGTTGCAATGTCCTCTAATTTGCTGTAATTACATTGTAGTTTTCCCTGCTCCCACCCAACTCCCCTCCTGTAATTTCCCCTACCCTCTTCAAAAACCATATTCGCATAATTTTATCAAATAAAGAACAATTTCAAAACTTATTTCTGCACATGCTTTAAGATTTTTCTTAACACCATTCTACTAGTTCCCCTCTCTATCTCCCTCACTCCTTCCCGCCCCTCTTATTAGTAATAGTTGTAGCTATAGCTTCCACAAATTTTCCAAAATTCTTTCTGCAACCACGATAAGATTTTTTCAACACCATTTCACTGGTTCCCCCCTCCCTCTTCTCTCCCTTACCTTCAACAACAAAAGAAAAACAAAAAATGGACACTGTTCACGTTCGCAGAAAATTTACAAGTACTTTCCGGGTAGCGCTAAATGAATGGTAAATGCATAGTGCTTTCTATAAGGCTAAATAAGAATTAAACCTAAAGATTGGAAATAAATAAAAAATAAATAAAATAAAACACCCAACTGCTAAATCTACTTGTACCTACTAGTCGCAGTTGGGTACAAAATTACCCAATCACCTGATTCATGAAAATACAAAACTGTATAATTTCGTGCGCTTTGGGCATCAATACTACAAGTTGAAGCAAGTCGTACAGTATATGTATATACAGGGTGTCCAATAACTTAGGGGCCCTAGTGCAGCAGGTGCCATAGGAGGTTATTTTTCCGAAAAAAAGCGTTTGTATAACATGGGATACACACATCTGTTAGTTAGAGGAGTGGGGGAAAAAGGGTTTTACAAAAAAAGGAAAATCTGTCACAGTCAGCTGAATACTCAGCTAATTGTGATTCAAAAAATGTTATATTCTTTTTTTTTATAAAATTAGAGTTACAGGCTGTCAAAGTAACCTCCAAAAACGTATAAAAATTATTTAATTGACCGCATATTTTTTTTAAATTATTTTAAGTTCACTATAATTATTGCTCTTGTTTCTAATATAGGACTTTAACCCCAATTTCATATTTTTACTGCGTTTTTAAAAAAAGTTAAGTTTAAAAAATTGACAAAGAAAGAGTTTTGACCCATGCATTATAGGAACTTTTTTATCAGGCATGACCTCCTTTATCACTTGTTGAACTATGGCCCCTAAGTTATGGGACACCCTGTATATCAATTTTTGTACCCAACTGCGACTAGTAGGTACAAGCAGATTTAGCAGTTGGGTGTTTTTTTATTCTAAAATATTTTTCCGCACTTAAATGCTTCACTGAACTCGCTACGCATCGCTCTGTTAACGGCATTGTTTTCGGTTTCAAACCGATACCGTGGAGACGGTGATAGCATGGTCTGGTTGAACTGTGACAAAATGTCTTTCTTCCTTATAGACCGGTGGACGTTTTCGTCCCGCCATGGACTTAGTTTCCTTGGTTGCTGTCGTTTCACTCGTAGAATAAAAAATAGGTTTATTCTTTTTGATTTACCGGGTATTCAAAAGTAACGAAAATCAACACCTCTACCACGGACACCGGTGTTTCGGAAAAAGGTATTTCCATCCTCATCGTGGCTTGCTTGACTACAGTAATCAAACTGACTACAAGATACAAGGTAAATCAAAAATTATGAAAAAATAGGTGTCACGTTGAATGAGAAATAGGTTTCACCTATTTTGATTACTGTAGTCAGGCAAGTCACGCTGGGGGTGGAAATGCCTTTTTCCGAAACACCGATGTCCGTGGTTGACTTTACCCCTTTGAAGTTGCCTTTTATATCTTGTTAATGTATCCTAGATGTTATAACGTTTGACCTACAGGGTGATAAAAATGTTCAAAAAATCTCCTGTTTAATATAATATGTTATCAAGAAGCATTTTCTGATGTATAACATGTTTTTTTTATTTTGACCAAAATAAATGAATTTATTTCTTATATAAAAACTGTACCATCTAAAAAAAAATAAAAATTGCTTTATTATTTAAAAAAAAACCAGTGGTGTAACAAGAAAATTTGATTCCGGCACGAAGGTGACTGACTCGTCGAATTTAAAAGAAATGTTATACATCAGAAAATGCTCATAATAAATAGAAAGTGTGTACTAATTTTACAAAAATATCCAAAGCAGTATTACCGATATTAATAAACGGTATATTTTTTTTAAATCTTTAAAATCTTGTATATCAACTGGTTAGACATTTAGAACATGTGTTCATATAAGTTTTTTTTTCGAAATGGACTTAGGAATTACATTCTTAAAAATTAGCATGTTATTTAATAACACCCTATGTTATATTCCCAAAAATAATAATCTAATTCAACCTAAAACTGTCGAAAATTGTGTTTAATACTTTTTTCGTGAATCAGTATCTTCATGACCCTGGCGATCTAAGCTTCATTATTATCCTAGTTGCATCACTATCCTAAAACAGAATAACCCAATTTGATATCAAAGGGAAAAAAAATCAATTAAACAAGCAATATTTACCCCAAAATATGACATTTTCGGAGGACTCAGTGGTCCCTTAAATATCTTAAATATTTTAATGAGACAAACAATTTTCTTCCAAATAACATAAAAGAAATACAATTTAACCACTAGTATTGCAGTCTTGTAAACTGCAAAAAATCAACTATTTTATTTTGGGGTGGCCCACTTACGCCAAATAGGTTTATATTAGAAAAAAAATTGCCGGTTCCTAATTCTTTACTTTTCCTTTTTTACTTGGTAATTTATGATAAAAATAACACTAAAGAACTAGTAACCCGCTTTTTTATCTGTAAGAATGTGTTTGAAAACAATTGGCAATGTTATACACGAAATTGCAGGCTTGATTTAGTCAGTCCGAAGCTCGAAAGATTTCTGCACTCACGCACTCTGTTACGAATCAATCAAGAAATTTTCGCCAGGGAGAAAGTTGGGGGTTTCTGCAAAATAAAGCTATATGAGAAAATTCAGTTAAATACTCGTCACTTAACAAATACACCGGCGGTATAATGTTAACTATTATACTAAGCAGTTATCAAAGTCTGTAGATTGCTGAACATCGAATGATTATGTAACTTCTTACTAAAAATGGGAACGCTCTAAAATGTGACTTGTTCACAGCAGTTAGCTCCTAATCTACGAAAATGTCTGACAAAAGTATAGACATTTTACAACCGAAATAAACTTGCTATA
Source organism: Aspidapion aeneum (assembly GCA_963576565.1). Taxonomy (NCBI): domain Eukaryota; kingdom Metazoa; phylum Arthropoda; class Insecta; order Coleoptera; family Brentidae; genus Aspidapion; species Aspidapion aeneum. Next base: position 180,447,314 of record OY755038.1, on the reverse strand, counting down.
TCAATTGGAAAGAAGCTTGGCGTGTTGTGGTAAACTAAAACAGATAACGGCTTAAAATATAGCACCTTCGGTATAACGCCGCCACTAAATATGTCTGATAACGGAACTATATACAGACACGAAATATAAAAGAAATAGTTCTTAACTTTACCCTGTTCTTTTTGGTGTGCCAGGAATAAATTGTGTATCTACAAAAACTTATAAGTGGCTTTTTCGGGTATTTTTTGAAGGAATTTGGAAAAACCTTCAGGCATATCGATTTTGTATGTAAGAGGTACAATCTTAAGACTTCTTCACCTTTTGGAGAAATAAACTTTACTTCTAAAAGGGCTGGTTTTTCAATGGAAGGTTAACTCGTCGTGTTTGCTAGCACTGGGTCAACTCTAACATTAGGGTAACCCGCGAGTTGTTTACCTTCGCCATTTTAATCCAGAGCACCGGAACTAGCAGGTTGGCAATGCTGATAATAATCGACCATCCAAGTTTTTCCTTCTTATTTAATAGTCTGTGGTATTTTTGGCATTTTGTGCTTATATCATATGTTTTTGTATTTTTAGGTGTATTATTGTTTAAAAAAATTATTTGGAAAATACTTACTCAAACCTTTTTTAGTTATTGCAATTATTATTGTACCCTAGCCAGTAAGTATCTACCATGTATGATGAAAAAAAGTTTTGCTACATAAATTAGCATGTAGCTCGAAATTCATAAATTGTTTCTGTTGTACATACTTAACTATTTATAGTATAAAATTTGCAAATAAAAATGCATCTATCTACGTATTAAAGCCAGATTTATATATTACATAATTTAAGAGATAAAATGTGTTAAAAGCAAGTGGATTAATGTCTGCGTTTGCATTTTTTAATTTTATTTTTAAACTACTGCAGCTATATCTTTTGTTACAGGTCATGTCTTTACAAGGAAACAAACAAACTTCTTTAAACTTGGGAATTTTAATGAAGAAATATCAACCAGGCATATCAACAAGAAATAACCCACATAGCACAAAAATCACATCAACATTAAATTAACGTGGACAAAAATAACAAAGTTTCTTTTTACTTGATAACAACCTCATACCATGTAATATTTATTTTGTTAAATCTACATGCTTAAAGATAACTTAAAAACAAGGAGAAATCAAGCTATAAAAATCCACTTATTGCTAAAGTTTCTGGTGCTGTGTATATAACGTGTTTTTTACCCTCGATATTTTCATGTCTCAAATTCACACTTGAAAACTCCTCCACAACATGTTCTAAAACGCCACTAGATTAAAACTTCTAAAACCTACTAACTTTCTGCGCCTTTTTTGGTCAAGTTTTTTAAATAACATTTTTTTAAAATAAAAGAGACGCGAAATGAAGTTATAAAAGTTCACTAGTTTAAGAATACACCACTTCAAGGCAATTTTAAAGAATCTATATACATTATGTATTTTTTAAAAGCTAAACAAGATTTTTTAACAGTAAACACTAATGCGTCGTGATCGTAAAGGATCAGGAATCAGTTTCTAAACAGGTATTTGGAGTATAGAGGCTAAAGCACTGCCTGATAGATTTCGTCAAAATTAAAAATGCCGACAATAGGTGGCGCTGCTGCTAGAAAAATGTCAAAATTATTCGGTAGAAAAGCCATGCAAGTAGCGTTTTAAAATTCGTGTAGAAAAGGCGTGAATCTAATGTGATTTTAACGTTGATAAAAATCACCTAAAAACAGTTCTGTTTTAATTTGATAATGGCGTTATTACAACGCAGTTTTTAGCAACGTTATTTTTTATAGCGTTAATGAATGACCCATTAAGCTTGTTTTCATATATGAAATAAACGTTTTCTTGCCTAGCCTAGGGAGGGCGCAGACCAATATTAAGGGGGACGCGAGAGTCCTAATGTAATTCAATTTTAAAATGACAAAAAGTTATGTTTGACAAATCGATGGCCTAACTGCAATACCCCGTATCTGAAAAAAGGCAACTTTACAGGGGAAGCAAAAAACAGTTTAGCTGTAAAAGAATATATTTGCTATATTTGTGATTTCCCACGCATATATGTCTTATATCATTATACATATCATATGAACCAGCTCATTTTGCCTAAATCACAAATAAGTAATCTAAAATTTATCAAAATGTTAGATACGGGGTATTGCAGTTAGGCCAACGAAATGCAAATAAAAATAAGAAAATATTAACAATCCGGCATCAAAGGCCAAAGCATTGTTAGTGCTTAACATGACCAATCATAATTATACTGTCCTCTCTCCCGTTTAATTATTAAAAAATAAGTTTATTTATTGTTTTACCAAGGAGGATTATATTAATTATCTTTGCTTTTACGTTCATATGTTGATGTATTCACTAGTTGCATATTTTTTATGTTTAGTTTATGTCTAACTAATAATTAATATAATAGGTATGTAGGTAACTTCCCTAAAATGGTTTTCTTAGATATTACTTGAGCTTTTTATACACCATTGTCAAGAATTTCAGAATGTTTAGGGTAGTAAAATTTGTCCAATTAAGATAAAAGGAGGAGGCACTAAATACATTGTTTACCAGGCTGCGTCAGGTGAGCTGAATTTGAGATATGTTGAAGGCCAAACCTTCCTGATATTTCTACCAAAAAATATTGGGAGGGTCATAGGATTCGTTTTCGAGCTATACTTATTTAAATACGCGCCACTGAAATATGAAAAAATATGACATTTTGTAGTTTTTTTGTAATAGCTTATCGCCAAATAAAAATAAAAAACTGACATTAGACTTATTTTATTGACCAAATAGTCCTTTTAGGAATTTTATCAATTTTTGACATATAGTTTGTATCACATACCTACAGAGTGGCTCAAAATAATTTAAAACAAAATACAGGAAAAATACCTGAGATTTATTAAATATAAAGGACGGAAACTAAAAATGCATAGTCAAAATTAACTTCACTTGCTTTCATGTGAGTCGTTTTAACTATTCTAGAGTGGTGTTTGCATAATAGGTTATGTGATAAGCTTACAGGGTATGTAATTTTTTTTAATTCAACGCATGTTATGTAAAAATTTTCATTCAACGCATGGCATGTTTACTAATTGTCTACGGAATAGTGTGTTTACCGAAATGCGTGAAATGAGTTAAATTTAAGATATGTTAGAGCTCAAACCGTCCTGATACTTGTGCCAAAAAAATTGGGGGGGGGGGGGGTCATCGGTTTCGTTTTCGAGCTATAATTATTTAAACGCGCGCCACTAGATTATGGAAAAATGTGAGTTTTTGTAGTTTTTTTGCAATAACTTTTGGTCAGAGAAATAAAAAACCAGTATTAATTTTATTTTGTTGAAAAAAAAAGATTTTTTTTAAGTATATTCTCAATTTTTGACATATAGTTTTCGGCAAACATCTACAGAGCGGCTCAAATTATGAATAATAGAAATAAAGGAATAATAATGACATATATACTAATTGCCTATGGAATAGTGTGTTTACTGGGATGCATCAGATGCGGTGAATTTGAGATATGTTAGAGCCTAAACCGTCCTAATACTTGTGTGGTCGGTTTTGTGTTCGAGTATAGGAAATGTCGAATGTGGAAACATGGGGACGAAAAGAGGTCTAGTCACCCCTTTCCGGGGTTCTGCCAAGAAAATTTTGCATCAGAAAAAAAGCCTGTGAACAAACTTAATTAACAAAATTTTTGATATCAACTCTTTATCCTTATAAGGCGATAGAAGTTGTTGCAAAAATCCATCAGAGTATAGCTCACTAACGAAACCGATGACCCTCCCCCCCCCAATTTTTTAAAGTAAGTTTCAGGATGGCTCAGGGTCTAACATATCTCAAATTTACCTCATCTGACGCATCCTGGTAAACACAATATTTCGGTAGACAGTACATCTATCATTTGTTTAATTTAAAAAATGTTTGATTCACCCTGTAAGTTTACTAGATAAACCATTATGTATGTAAATATTACTTTATAACGACTCTTATTGAACCAAATTAATTTATTTTGACTATGCATTTTTAATTTCATCCCTTTAGGTATATTTAACAAATCCCAGCTATTATTCCTGTATTTCTATTATTCATATTTTGAGCCACTCTGTAGATATGTGACAAAAACTATAAAAAAATTGAGAACATACTTAAAAAGACTTTTTTTCAACTAAATAAAATTAATATTGGTTTTTTATTTCTATTTGACGAGAAGTTATAGAAAAAATACTACACACAGTCACATTTTTCTATATTACAGTGCCGCGGATTTCAATAATTATAGCTCGAAAACGAAGAGATAAGTGTTTGGATGGCTTGGGCCCTAACATATCATAAATTTACCTCATTTAACGCATCCCGATAAACACCTTATTCCGTAGACAATTAGTAAACATGTCATGCGTTGAATGATTTTTTTTTTGAAATACCCTGTAAGCTTATCACATAACTTATTATGCAAACATCACTCTAGAATAGTTAAATCGACTTACATGAAACAAGTGAATTTAATTTTGACCATGCATTTTTAGTTTCAGGTACTTTTCCTGTATTTTTTTAAAATTATTTTGAGCCACTCTGTGGGTATGTGACGCAAACTATATGTCAAAAATTGACAAAATTTTTAAAAGGACTCTTTTGTCAATAAAATAAGACTAATATCAGTTTTTTAATTATATTTGGCGATAAGTTATTACAAAAGACTACAAAAGGTCATATTTTTCCATAATTCAGTGGCGCGCATTTAAATAAGTATAGCTCGAAAACGAATCCTACGACACCCCCAATTTTTTTTGGTACAAATATCAGGAAGGTTTGGCCTTCAACATATCTCAAATTCAGCTCATCTGACGCATCCCGGTAAACAATGTATTTAGTGCCTCCTCCTTTATTGTGTAAACATAGTTTGAGGACTCGCTGATTTCTTTTCAATTTAGCGGCGGTAAAAATTGGAGTAAGTAATAAAAAAATATGCAGTTTTTAATAAATTTTGGTTATTAACCAAATATTAATATTTAATTTTACTTGTATTTATTTACAAAAATAAATGGGTACATCACGGATCTGATACCTTCCTAGCCCATTGGCATATTCCAGTCTCGAAAACAGTTTTTTATAAATATCTCCCAAACAAAAGCTCTTACGAAGATTTTGGTTATAAGACTAATTGTTGATTGATTTTCAATTTTTTAACTGTTAAAAAACTGTTATTTACTACTTATTTATTACTGTTACATTAACTTATTTATTACTGTTACATTAATGGATTTCAACCAACCTTTTCTCAGATCGTTACAGTGTCGAGCACTATTTTTTCTGAAACTCGCATAAAAATCGGTTTAGCGGTTCAGGAGCTACCGCGGGCCGGACAGACACACACATGGACAGACATCACATGGCGCAGCAGCACTCTTCGCACTAAATTAAGTAAATCAAAATTTTCGTTTTTTTAAATAAATGTTTTTTTGTAGTAAAAATACAGTCCTTTTTCTTTACTCAGAGATAGGGGGGCGTGGCAAATTTAAGATTTCAAAAAGGGGGCGCCATAGAAAATAGTTTGGAAACCACTGTGTCAAATACTAGTAGATTTCTGTGACCCCTAAAAAACGTGTTTAAAAATTAGAAACGGAGACGCAGTTTCATGAATAGAACTCCAATCAACTAATAAAGCCTAATTTAAAAACGTATCCTATATCTCTAAAGTTTCGAGTTCTCGCTTCTCTTATCCAATAATCCGAAATTCTGTCCTAAAATCAGCAGCTTAACTGATCGAATGCTCCAACAGCTTCGGCTGCTTGGGGCATGAGGGAAATGTCAATTAAGAAGTTTTATTTAAACTCATTTTTGGAAAAATATAGAGTAATGTCACCTTTTATTTGCAGGTGAAGGAAAATTGTGTTATATTTCCCCCTTTCCCGAGCTCTTGTTATAATTTACTTAGTGGATGTTATCTATTTTTTCCGTAATTTTTTAAAAACCATAAAAATAAAATAGTTCGGTAATAGCAATTTTAAACTTATGATTTTTATTACCCTATTATAATAATAAGTTTTTTCTTGGGTTACGGGATAGGGCAATAAAAACTCTTAGTATTCTTTGGGACGTTTCGTTTATAATCTAGACTGTCAGCCGTCAAAATTATTCTACAGTTTTGCAAGACTACTTTCGCAGGGCAACACACTCGTCTTCTCAAAAAACATTATATCATACAGTATATTAAATAATGTTTGTTGAGTTGAGTTTTTATTGCCTTTTCCCGTAACCGACGAAAAACCTTTTTATAATGATCCAGGGATAAGAACAGCAAACTACCTATTATTATGGTACCTCTTAAGAATTTTACTATTCAATTATTATTTTAAGCTATTCATCCCGAATAGTCCGATCAAATTTTTATATATTTTCTTAAAATTTACCAACGAACGGTAATATAAAACCTTATTCCGTTAAATTAATCTTATTTGTTTAGGCATTTTTTAACTTTTAAACCAGAATTTTTTTTATTTATTTACATTTGTCATGCACGCTATTACAAAAATTGCCAGTTTTACTAAAATCATAGAAAAAGTTAAAATTCTTATTCAGCACCTGGCTGCACTCCTAGAAAATTTCCGTAGGGAGATTTTTTTTCGGGAAGATGTAGTGAGTCGTCTAGTAAGTAAGTTAATTATCGCGGAACCTTTTTTAAATTATTATTAAATCAAGATTTTTTTACTACCTATGGCGGGGTAAACCTTAATCTTATTTGCCACTGCCAACATAAAAAAAACGCTTTTTTTTATTACAAGCTTTTATTTAGCTTCAGATGTTCCGTCTAACTAACTAACTATCAAATCTTGTGAAGCGTTTTTGACACACTTAACATTATCCGATTTGGATGAAATTTGGTACACACATAGTGGTCCCATGACAATACAACATTAAGAAAAAAATATCCCACCCCTACCCCCACCCCCTTCCATAGAAAATGCGTTTTTAACACCCTTCCCATTATCCAATGTGGATGAAATTTGCTATACATATAGTGGTCTGATGACAATACAACATTGAACAAAAAATCCTACCACTCCTACCCCCACCCCCATCTATAGAAACATGCGTTTTTGACACACTTCCCATTATCCGATTTGGATGAGATTTTGTATACATATAATGGTCCGATGACAATACAACAATAATGAAAAATTGTCCTCCCACCCTACCGCCCACCCCCTTTCATAAAAAATGCATTTTTGACACACTTCACTTCAAATGACTCTTATAAAATTTGGTATATGCATAAAGGTCCGATGGCAATACAGCCCAAACAAAAAATATATTTCTACCTCTACCCCCACCCCCAATAGAAAAATTAGTTTTCAAACAACTCACGATCAGCGATTTCATTATAATCTAGAATAAACTCTTCTGTTCTGTTTTTGAACAAATATTTTCATTTAATAGAGTAGATAGCTGAGACTAAAAAGTAGAAAATAAATTGGAAAAAAAAAGTTTTAAGTCACAAGCTTTTATAAAATGCACTAAAAATTAAAAAATAATTTTCTAACATTCTAATATTATCATAATAATAAAAGCGATGGCCGCAAATCAAAGCATAAGTTAATCTAAATTTGTGATCTAAACACTTAAAGAATATTCAACATAGCAGGTCATCAAAGATATGTTTACCTACCATACCTATGTCAGAGAAATGTTGGGGTATCTAGAGTCGGGTTGGGTGGGTTTGGTACCTCTGCATTTTTCTGCTAGATTAATTCTTGCAAATAGTGATATTTAATTGATACGGATATCTTATCGTGCTAACATCGTCAAAATTTCCATCAGTCGGCCATCGCTTTTATTATTATGATAATATTAGAATGTTAGAAAATTATTTTTTAATTTTTAGTGCATTTTATAAAAGCTTGTGACTTAAAAAAATTTTTTTACCAATTTATTTCATAAAAGACTTCAGATAATTCAAACAAAAAACATGGACTTTCATTCTAATGGATATTATTTCCCACTAATTACTTTATAGGGGGTTGTTTCTAAAAATGTACGCAATTAAAACACATAAATTTGCAGCAAAATGGTGCATCATAACAAAAAATAACATACAATATCTTTTCATAAACCTCTTCGGTCCGTTTCTTTTGGAGCATTACCAGCATCGTAACTTTGGTGGTATGTAGCTGTTTAAGCTAGCTACAAAATTAAATTATTAAAAATGTATAAAAACTATGTTTTTTTCTCAAAACTTGTGAAAGATACGACAATGCCTGTAGTAACGTTTTTACTAGGCTATAATGCTTTTAGATATAACTTGCTAAAATGAGGCTATACAGCTACAGTATGGTTTCAAGCAACGACCAAATAAAAAAATAAAAATTATATTTCGTTCTAGAAATGTTTTGAGGTAACTAACAAAAGCTTGTATAGTAAAGAAGATAAAAAGATAAATGTCCACCCAAGCTTACTTACTAAGGCTACTTAAACACATACTACACATTCGCGAAAACAAATCCAAAACGAGCCAGTGAAAAAAACACAATTGTGAAACAAAAATGTGGTCAGTTATACTTTTATCAACGGTCGCTATGACAAAAGGGTAAACCAACAGAATTCAAATTGTATGAAACAAAATAAATACACGCGCACTTATTTAAAAAATTAACTCGTGCGCAGAAAGCTATTTTTCCGCACTAGTTAAGGACTTAATACAAGTAGCGCAATAAAAAGTGAAGTATCCTTACTATTCAAAATAATAAAATCACAAAATATGTTTTGTTTTAAATAAAATTTAAATATTATTTTTAGAATAAAAGTCAAAATTTTAAAAATAATGCCATCGAATACGTGGCATATAATCACGGATAATTAAATATTAACGGATTGGATTTGGCCAATCCAAAATGGCCGCTGTCCCGCTCTTTTTAACCATTAACATTTTGTTCTCTGGTTTATAAATTTCAGGTTCTTGTCAAAGCTGTTTTTGTTTGTTTGTGTTTTTGCCAGTTTTTTTTTTTTTAATTTGGGATAAAATCTAACTTTTGAAAACTTTTTCGATTCTTAAAACGTTACTTTTTCTATTAGAATCAAGAAAGTTCGTAATTTGCTTTCGTTTCCAACAAAAACAACCAAAAAAACAAAAACTGACAGTCTCTGTCATCTTGAAAAGACCGCGACAAAACATTTTTCAATGGTAGTCTCAAACGCATGGTGGTCTCACTCTTTTAATTTTGGTTGGTTGTGAAATCCAATCTCTAGTTGTTCTATAATTTCTGGATTTAATGCATATGATGCAGGGCCGTCTTTCAGTTTCACGCTTCAGACAGCTATTATATCAGATCTCCGCTTTTACAATATAAGTTTTAATAGTACATTATAAATCTACGGACTAAGGTGATAATTTTAATCCCGAGGCGAAACGTTTGTAGAGTGAACGAACTTTAGTCACGGGGTTTATATACTATTTTATGTACTTTAGTATAGAAAAAATAATTTAAAAAAAATAATGGAACGCTTTAAAAAACACCACAACACCCCGTACTAATTGCATTTAAACTCGATTCAGATTAAGAGGATTAAGGAAAATGGTGGTTCATAGTTAATAAATGTATGAAGTTGGGCAATCAACCAAAATATTTTTTCTGTTGTTATGTTGAGTGTCAAATGTCATTAAAATGTTAGTGATTGCTATTCCAGAGCCGGTTATTTTCTTTCTGTTTGGCTCTAAAAAATGATGTTGTATCATGTCCATAACTCATTTTAGTTTAAAATAAGTATATATTTCAAAAAATATTTTAAAAAATCACTTTTACATAACTTCAAAGTCAAAAGCACCACAAAATACATTTTGGTTGATTCGGGAATACAAATTTGGGGGTTTTTACACGGCTCTGTTTGACAGACGTGCACGACTGCCTCCGAGTATAGCCGATTCCGTAAGCCGCAATAAATGAAAATAAACAATTTATTGCGTCTTACTTTTTACCGCATACTTCTTACTTTGTGATGTGAACCACAGCGTGTTTTCGTTACGTCTTACTTCTAACCTCATACTGCTGACTTTACAATACTCTGAAGCCAGCTTTAACGATACTCTACATAAAATGTGATCATAGTGATTGACAAACTTTCATAGTAAGGGATTAAAGGGTTTACATTAGTCCCTGAACCTAGGGACTAAGGTAACCTCTACAGTGCATAAAATTATTATATGCCGGCATAGCACCTAAGAACAGCACTCGGCCGAGGTACCTGAGCCACCAGAGATCCAGCGAGAACAGTAAAACGAGAGAGTAATACAGGCATAAAGGCCGCTTGACCTGGTATGGAATAACAAACTTGCATTTGCATTCAAAATTAGTGACCCTAATATTGCATGCAACAGCAAGTTTATTGCCCCATGTCAAGACCCTTTACAAAATATTTACTACCAACATATAATTTTAAATTTTTTAATGTGAATTCTCTATCACATAACCTAAATCAATAACAGTGGCACCGTATATGAATAAGATGCCTAAATACTGCTAATATAATGTGCAGATTTCATACCTAAGCATTTATTTTTTACTAACAATTATACTCAGTAGTTAACAAATAAATACTGATCAATCGGACGTATATTGTTCTTTATTCCGTCCTTTTTCTAAGCTTCAACCGTAGTTATCTAGACCGTGTAAGTCCCTTTAGTCTTGTTGACCTTGCCAGCTGACACGAAATTTTTTACCGGGTCCCAAACGGTGGGACACGTACAAACGAGGACATATTTCATACAGCCACTAGGGATGCCTTAAATGAGCGGCATAAAGTCTCGTCTTTGTAAAGTGCAAAATAGGCAATTTTTGGGATAGAAGTGGCTCCTCAGGCTGTTAATATAAAGTCCTTTTTTTAATTAAAACGCTTCTTTTTCAACCAATAATATAAAACAAGGGTTCAAAAATATGTGTATTGGCCGTTTGGTATGAACTTATTCTTTTTTCTTTTTGTTGTTCTCAAAAAACAATGCCAATAAGTGGGGCTCAAATTTTAGTTTTGTGTTTAGGTTAAATTTATTTTTTTTGCATTTTCACACAATGATGATTGTTTCCAGTTGGCAAAAATTGACTGCTGTTAGGAACTACTGCTTTATACCCGTAAAACAATAATTGAAACAAATTATAACTTAAAAAGTTTAGGTAAATCAAAAACAACAAAAAATGCTTTTGCGCCCGATTGCTTACGCAGTTGCGTAATGATGCGCATACAGTAGGTAATGGTGTGCGATATACATCATATAAAAGAATGAAAAAACTTTGTAATATTATTTTTTATTTATAAAAGCTAGTATCAAGTAAATTTTATATATCAAGTAAAATTTATTTTATAAGCAGTAATTCACTAGCGTGTGCCCGCGTATTTTGGATGGCTCCATGCTCCACAGAAAACACAGCGGAACCATAGTCCTCCGTCGTTCCAATATTTTAACATCTTTCAATTGGTTTTAAAAGCTTGTTCAATGAAAGCGGTTAAGGGAAAAAAGAGATATCGTGTAACCATACCGCCAAGGGATGCAGGAGGATCGAGGCTGACAGACCGGAATTCGACCAGTGCAGGAGTGTACGTGGAAAGCAAGGGTATTGGAAAAAGCTTCTCGCTGGGATCCAATGCAACAGTCTTCCAGGCAGAGGTTTACGCTATACTGACGGTAACGTAAGAGGAAGAAATTATAGGAACCAAACAGGAAAACGCCTCTGCATCTGTTCACTGACAGTCAAGCTGCGCTGAAAGCAATGTGCAAACCAACCATGTCCGCGGGTTTCATGCAGGAGTGTGCGGATGCACTTTAGGAGTTGGCCGGCGTAAGAGAGGTGGAGCTCTTATGGGTCTCAGGCCACATGGGAGTCCCAGGAGACGAGAAAGCGGATGAAGTTGCCAGGCGAGGATCTCGGCAGAAATGCGTCGGGCCTGAGCCTTTCCTGGGGCTCACAAGAGGGCAAATGAAGTCGGCCCTAACAGAGTGGACCCAGAAAGAGATACAAAAAGAATGGACGAACACAAGAAACGCCAGACAAGCGAAGGAGTATGTGACAGGATACAGCAAGTCCCCTAGGGACTGGCTGCTCCGTAGAACACGAACAGAGGTAGAAGCCATAGTGGGAATCCTAACCGGACACTGCCTCCTAAAAGGACACCTGGCAAAGATGAGAGTGAAGGAGGACGTGAAGTGCGACGGCCTGAGTTTAGATTAGTTTAGTTTATTTATTGATAAAGTACACAAGTCAAAATAGCAAAGTAGATATAAAACAATGGAACCTACTGATTTCTGATAAAGAAAAAAAAAATATATATATATATATATGTCTCACTCCGATAGCTCAAAAAATTGTGGTTTCCCTAGTGGACTGTATTTATACAAGTCCTCCGCTTTCATTTGAAGGGTATATGAACGCACGCGAAATCGTACCTTTCTGAAGTGAAATTTAATTGAGACATAAAAATAATATTGGTATATGTTGACTATTTAGGAGCGAAATAATAGAAAAATATTAATGATGCGATCTTATAGGAGAGGGACTTACCGGTGATGTCTTGATCTCTTCCAACTGGTGCACCAGATTCGCCAGAAGTCTTCTATAGCGGTCCAGCACTCCCGGAGTTTAAATGTTTGGAGTTTTCGAGGAATTTAATGGTTTTTAGAGTTCACCATTTGTTATAAAAGCGTTGATCGTTCAAAATATTCCGATCGAGAGCGTGTCTGAATGTCGACCGACATTTAGGTTCTGTCTTGTTTTTTGCGGCGTGTTTCTTCGCCCTCTACAGGAAAATCGCATCACTTCTAATAAAAAGAATTTAGAATTCTAATTTTATTAAAAAGAATAAAAACGCGATTTAAATTAAAATATGCAGAGGGCGGTAGTAATATGAGGATTGAATTAAAATTAGAAATATATTATTAAATGCGTTTGGAATTTAAATATTAAACTATGCCAAATTGATAGTTTATAGCTAGTTTGTAAGTTTTAAATTTAACTTAACCTATTGAGTAAAACTACAACCCAATTATACCCAATTGTAACCCAAAATATGAGTTTTAAAAATAAAAATAAAATGTTCTGAAAAAATAATAAAAATTAGATTAAAAGAAAAAAAGGTTTTTTGCGAAACCGAAACATACTGGCGGCCGAAAATGCTATGCATTTTCCAAGGGGCCAATAGGTAAAGGACACAGTTTAGAGATTGGTCTCTTTAACAAACTATCCTTGGTTTTGACAGAGGCTACTCGATTTATCCCATCCTTACCGGGAAAAATTTCAACCACTCTGCCGAGTTGCCACTGAAGGGGCGGTAATAAATCGTTTTTAATTATAACTAAGCGTCCAACTTCAGGAGTTGAAGTGGGTTCCAACCACTTACTCCTTTGTTGTAGAGTATGGAGATACTCTTGTTGCCAGCGTCTCCAAAAATCTTGGTGGATTCGTTGGAGGAGCTGCCAACGCGTGAGACGATTTATTTTAATATCAATAAAGTTTGCGTCAGGAACGGCACTTAGCGGTTCCAGAGATAAAAAGTGACCTGGGGTCAGCGCGGAAATATCATTTGTATCGCTAGAAATTTCAGTGAGAGGACGCGAGTTTAAAATAGCTTCGATTTGACAAGTTACAGTGTATAGTTCTTCGAAAGTTAATATTTGATGTCCTATTAAGCGGATCAAGTGTTTTTTAACTGACTTGATTCCTGACTCCCAAAGTCCTCCAAAATTTGGACTATTACTCGGGATAAAATGCCATTTAATGGGACGCGTAGAATCAAGCTGTAAAAGCTTGCGGTTAGCTGAGAAAACGTTAGTTGCATTATCACTATACAAATCGGATACGTAGTTTCGGCGCGCAACAAATCAGCGAAGCGCAGCAATAAAACAATCAGCGGTCAAATCGCTTGCTATTTCTATATGAATGCACTTAGTACTTAGGCAAACAAACAGACATATGTAAGCCTTCGTAGTACGATTTCCACGATGTCGACTCATGACTATATTTATTGGACCTCCGTAGTCAACACCGGTGTGCAAAAATGCTCTCAACTGAGATACGCGGGGAAACGGTAATGAACCCATCATAGGCTGAACCGACTTAGGATTGCATTTAAAACATATTATACATATTGATAAAACATGTGCAATTTCGCGTTTTGCGACAATGATCCAGTACAATTGACTAAGCAAAAAATGTACCGTCCTCACTCCTGCATGAAGATATTTTATGTGGAAATGTTCGATAATCATGAGGGTGAGTTTACTCTTGCGTGGTAATAAAATTTGATGTTTCTTGTCATATTGCAGAGAGGAGTGATGCAATCTGCCCCCTACTCTGATTAAATCGTGAGGATCTAAAAATAAATTTAATTTTTGCATTGATTTATTTAGTTTTAAGTTGTTTTTTAAAGCGTGAATTTCTTCTGAGAAATAAATTGACTGTTCATTTTTTATGAGTAAATGAATTGCGTTTGTTATTTCAACAAATGTCAGAAAATCTTCATTAATTTTTAAATTAGGCGGTTTTAAGAAAAATTTATTATTTAAAAAGCGTAAAACATAGGCTAAAACTCTACACATTTTAGAAAAATTAGAGTTTTCCATTAAAAGCGTGTCCAAAAAATTAGGAGCTGTATTTTGCGTTGCAATTAAAGTTAAATTAGGCAATGATTTCTCCTCTAAAAGAGTTTCAGGAGAGTCATTTTGTTCACAGTCTTTAGGCCAGTATTCATAAGATTTTCTCAAAAAATCAGGGCCGTTAAAAAATAATTTGTGATTAATTAATTCACTGGGATAAACTCCTCTTGAAGCAACATCTGCGGGGTTTTGTGACGTTGAGATGTATGACCAATTTTTGGGTGGTACTTTATCTTGAATTTGTGTAACACGATTTTGAACGAACGTTTTCCACCTAGAAGGGTGCGCTCTTATCCAAGAAAGTGCTACTTGTGAGTCACTAAAAGCAAAAACTTGATGTAGTTTCAAGCGGGACTCAAAAGTGGTTAAAACAAAGTGAACTAAATCAGCCACAAGATTACAAGCGGCTAATTCAAGTCTTGCAATACTTGTAAATTTGAGAGGAGCAACTCTAGTTTTAGAGCATAAAAGGTAAACTGATATTTCATTTTTGTAAATAACGCGTAAATATACTATTCCGGCATAAGCTTTATTACTAGCGTCCGAAAATGCGATTATTTCAATGCGTGCATTACCAGAAAAACTATTTATAAATCTAGGCAAGCGAAAATCTTTGAGTAAGGGTAGTTCCGATTTATAACGTTCCCAAAGTCGAATAATTTCAACAGGTGCTTCGGAATCCCAGTCTAATTTAAGTTTCCAAAATTCTTGAATTATACATTTTATTAAAATGGTTACTGGCGCGAGCCAACCTAAAGGGTCATATATTTTAAAAATTTCAGAAAGTATATTGCGTTTGGTACATTCGCGACTCAAGGGTTCTACCGAGTAAGAAAAATAATCAGAACAAGGCTGCCATCTAAGACCTAAAATTTTAGTGGTCTCGTCCGTATCTAAAGAAAGCGCGGTTGGGTTTATATCGGGTTCAGACAAGTTTTCTAAAACTTTTTTGTTATTACTAGCCCATTTATGAAGCTTAAAGCCTCCAGAGTTAAGCAAACAAGATAGCTCTTTTTGAAGCGAAATAGCTTCTTGTACGGAGCTAGCGCCAGTTACAAAGTCATCGACAAAATTGTCAGACATTAAGACTTGAGAAGCGCGAGGAAAATTTTGTTTTTCATCTTCAGCCAATTGCTGTAAACTCTAAGAGCTAAATAAGGAGCGGGGGTAGTACCGTATGTCACAGTTTTTAAACGATAATCGCGAATAGGTTCAGAGTTATTAGAACGCCACAGGATTCTTTGATAATCCTGGTGCTGAGGTGCAATTAAGATTCCACGAAACATTTTAGAAATGTCGCAACAAAGAGCTACTTCGTGTAATCGAAAATTAAGTAAAATGCTGCAAATGTCCTTTTGCAATTTAGGACCAGCGTAAAGAGTATCATTTAAGGAGAGGTTTTGGTTATTTGATTGCATAACTGTACTCGCATTAAAAACGACTCGAAGCTTAGTTGATAAGCTTTCAGGGCGTTCAATATGATGATGAGGAATGTAATAACTTTTTTCTGTAACTTCCCGGTTTTCGATTAATTCCATGTGATCAAGTGTTAAATAGTCTTCCATAAAATCGGAATATTTTTTATAAGTTTCCGGCATTTTTATTAACCTTCTTTCTAGCGAGAGAAACCTCTTTAGCGCAAGATCACGACTATTTGGAAAAATCGGTTCAATATTATCGCGAAAAGGAAGAGTTACAGTATAGCAGCCTTCATCATTACGAGATACCGTATTTTGAAATATTTTTTCACACATATCATCTTGAGGTGAAAGAATACGTTTCGTTTCAGGGATATTTTCTATTTCCCAAAATTTTATAAGCGAATCATTTAGCATTTTATTTGAAATTTGACAAAAAAATGATTGTGAAATTTGCTGCGTAGCGAGAGAATTAACTTTTCCCATTAAAATATATCCAAAAATGGTATTTAGCGCAATCGGTTCCTGATTATTTCCAAAAATTCGTCCATCTTGAATTATATAAGGAAACAAATCAGCTCCGATTAAAATGTCAATAGCTCCCGGTCTATAAAAGTTCGGGTCCGCGAGATTCAAATTTTTAACTATTTTCCAGTCATTTATTTTAATCTCACTGCTAGGAACTGAAGAGCATATTTGCGGCAAAATTATAGTATTAACCGATAAAGTTTGCGTGTCATTACAAGGCCTGATAATTAAATTTACAGAAACCAATTTTTACTGTAAATGTGTGTCACCAATCCCCTGGACTTCAGTAGTCACGTATACGCGGGGTAACCCTAATTTATTTGCACATTTCAAGGATAAAAATGAGAGCTGCGACCCAGTATCCAAAACTCCCCTAACAGTCTGAAAATTTCCCCTAACATCTTTGATTTCAAAAATCGCGGTTGATAAAAGTACAGCGGAATTATTCATATAAGACGAATAGCATGCACCACCGTTATTTTGGAAATTTTCGACCGTTGGTTGTTGCTGTATGCGCGCTTCGCTGCTGGACGTCGCGACGCCTGAAATTGTTTCAGTGGCAGTGGGTGCGTTTATATCGAGAGTATTAAAGTGACAAGAACTGTGATGTCGTTTCCGGCAAAATCGACATGAATGTGTGCTTTTGCATTGGAAAGTGCGATGCATATTAGAAGTACAATTTATGCACCATTTTTTATCCTTCAGAAAATTAAATCTTTCTTGAGGAGACTTAGAAACGTAATTTGGACATAAACTTAAAGCGTGATCGCTTGAGCAAATAGGGCATTTTAATTTTTGAGGGGTTTGATTTTGCGGCGAATTATTTGTGCCAAAAAAGGCACGTGGAGATTGTCGCGTGTTATATTGATGCGTGGATTGCGTTTTAAATTTATTATTTTGCGATTTTGCTGGTTTATTTCTAAGAGAAACTTCCATATTAAATGAGGAACTAGCGTTTACAGTAAAAAGAGCGTTGCAATGTTGATCAAAGAAATTGTAGATACTCCTATAGGAAGGAATTTCCGTAGTTTTTCCGTGAAAAACTTCAAAGCGGGTTTGAATATTATGGTCAACCGATTTAAGCAGTTTTTGCGCTAAAATAAAATCCCAAAAATCAGGTTCTAAACCAACTGTTTTAAGAGCCTCGAGATTTTTTGTAAAAATATCAAGTAGATTTCTGAGAGCTAAAGGGTCTTCAGAATTAACTTTTGGAGCGTTTTCAATGGCATTCCAATATGTTTGGGCTAAGAGGCGATCATTTTTATAGCGTTTTACTAATTGTTCAAAAGCAATAGGATAATTCGCGTCTGAGAGGGGTAATTGAGTGACCAATTCTTTTGGAGGACCTTCCAAATTTGTAACAAGCAAAGAGTATTTTTGCATATTTGGAATATTTGGATTGTCGTGAATCAAGCTTTTAAACAAATCATAAAAAGCTGGAAATTGATTCAATTCTCCATTAAATTTAATTAAATCGATCCTCGGTAAATGATAAGACATATTGTCATTTTGTTGCGAACCACCCGGAGAATGTGGATTCATGGTAAGACGGCGATTGCCACTAGAAGCCTGTGCAGAAGTTTGAAAAAGATCATTAAAAATTTCTTGAATTTGCGTGACACTTTTCTGAAAATCGTGAAGTTTTTTCCTAGCTGATTCGACTTCATTTTTATCAGCAAAAATTTCATTTAGCAAAGTAGAATGCTTTTTTGAAAACTCCGCGCGAATATCTTCAAGTTCTTCAAAGCGAATTTTAAAAGTATTGCGTTTTGTGGCGTCAGTTTTAGCTTCTAGGGCTACTGCTAAAATTTCATTAACATTGGATTCCTCCATATCTCGAAAAACTTTAATTTTCTTGATTTTCTCAGCTGCCATTTTGTATTATAATAAAAGCGTATATTAAAAGCGAATATCAAAAGCGTTTATAAAAAGCGTTTATTAAAATTAAACTGTAAATCAAAGCTATTTTAAAAGCGAAAATAATTTAAAAATATTTTTATAATTTTTTAAAAATATTTATAGAAGCGATATAAACGTAGGCATTTTTTCAGTATACCACTGAAAGAATTCCTGAAAATATATGCGTTTATCTTTATAGCGAGGTGACCTCAGATCAGTGATCCAAAACAACCGAATAAACCTTTTTTGTTAGCCTACTGTCGAGACCAAGGATTTTATAAAAAAAACTGATATGGCGTTACCTACTACACGAGCAGTAAATAAATTTATATTTTTATATTTTAAGATTTAAAAATTCTTGTAAAAAACAGTCCTCATGTTATTACCAATATTACCTGCGTTTCACTTTAGAAAGGATGATTTTTTAATTTCAAATTAATAAAAATCAAAATCCGGCTCGAAGGACCAAAAATATGTCTCACTCCGATAGCTCAAAAAATTGTGGTTTACCTAGTGGACTGTATTTATACAAGTCCTCCGCTTTCATTTGAAGGGTATATGAACGCACGCGAAATCGTACCTTTCTGAAGTGAAATTTAATTGAGACATAAAAATAATATTGGTATATGTTGACTATTTAAGAGCGAAATAATAGAAAAATATTAATGATGCGATCTTATAGGAGAGGGACTTACCGGTGATGTCTTGATCTCTTCCAACTGGTGCACCAGATTCGCCAGAAGTCTTCTATAGCGGTCCAGCACTCCCGGAGTTTAAATGTTTGGAGTTTTAGAGGAATTTAATGGTTTTTAGAGTTCACCATTTGTTATAAAAGCGTTGATCGTTCAAAATATTCCGATCGAGAGCGTGTCTGAATGTCGACCGACATTTAGGTTCTGTCTTGTTTTTTGCGGCGTGTTTCTTCGCCCTCTATAGGAAAATCGCATCACTTCTAATAAAAAGAATTTAGAATTCTAATTTTATTAAAAATAATAAAAACGCGATTTAAATTAAAATATGCAGAGGGCGGTAGTAATATGAGGATTGAATTAAAATTAGAAATATATTATTAAATGCGTTTGGAATTTAAATATTAAACTATGCCAAATTGATAGTTTATAGCTAGTTTGTAAGTTTTAAATTTAACTTAACCTATTGAGTAAAACTACAACCCAATTATACCCAATTGTAACCCAAAATATGAGTTTTAAAAATAAAAATAAAATGTTCTGAAAAAATAATAAAAATTAGATTAAAAGAAAAAAAGGTTTTTTGCGAAACCGAAACAATATATATATATATTTAGAATCTAGAATCTAAAAATCTTATTCAAAATAAGGTACGATTTTCTAAAATACATAGTATAAATAACATTGTATACATTTTTGGAACAAACATTACATGTTTAAATTGCTCTGAAGATATTCCTCGAGAGAGTAAGAAACATTTTGTATAAGGTAATTTTTGATTTTTTTCTTAAAGGATTTAATCTGGAGCGCTTTAACCTCATCTGGCAGAACATTAAATAGCTTTATGCCATAGTAATCAGTACCTCTTCTGGTTCTTTGTAGTCTGTGGTAGCTGGGAACCAAATTTTATCGATTTCTTGTAAAACATGGATGTATATCACTATCAATGTTCTGTTTTACAAAAGTTAGACACTGAAATATGAACATACAAGGTAGTGTAAGCAATCTCAGTCTTCTAAAACTATCTCGGCAACAATCACGATATTTTATACCTGCAATGATTCTGACACAGCGTCTTTGAAGTTTAAAAATTTGTGAAGAGCTAGTTGAATGACCCCATGGTAGAACCGAAATAACCATGATATGCCGTTAGGAGTGTATCTTTGGATACATTTTTTGATAAGCTTCTAATAAGGAATGTTATTTTTGATAGTTTAGAAGAAAGATTATTAATCTGGAACTTCCAAGTCAGTCCGGCATTAAGGTGTACATCCAGGAACTGATTCATCACTTTGTAATGGCGATGGAGATGCCCGCAAGGAAAAATTGATATTTTGGGTTTTAGCGCTGTTCAGACTGAGTCTATTAGCTAGGAGCCAGCTTTCTATCTGTGTTTGTTTGTCTTGGATAAGTTGTTCTATAGGATCAGATGGATGATATTGCTGTAGTGTAGTAGTGTCATCAGCGAACAAGATGATGAGCAGATCCAAGATACTACTAAAATTTGGCAGATCATTAATGTAGATAAGAAATAACAGAGGACCCAGCACAGAGCCTTGAGGGACTCCCCGCTGTATCCTCTGTTTTTTTGAATGCTGATTGTTAGCCCGCGGATAGAAAACGCTAAATGCAATGAACTGTATAAATTAATTAATGATATCGCGAGCAAACATAAATGTATTGATATGAAATTACGAAATAATCAGACGTCCATAGGTAAAATTGTTGGAACCACACAACGGTAATCAGATAAGTGCACTCACCTCCTTTGCAGCCAATTTCTCCTCGTTCCAAGGGGCCCCCGAATGGATCTAATGATGTCACCACGTAGCTGAATGGCTGAAGTTTCTAGTTCTATGCTTCAGTACACAAAAATCGAGCACTTTCAGGTGTAGATATTTGAAATTGTTGGAGAACGAAATTAACACGCCTTTTTCTCTAGGCGATTGACAAGGATCTCACTGGTTGTTGGTGCGCATGTCCAAATACGCGGAATGCGCTTTGTCCTTCATACAGTTGTGTGTTTTTAAAAATATATATAAACAACCGCGAAATTTAGCGGGAGCTAACATAACTGCCCTCCAAAACACACAAATTTAGAATCTCAACCGGACAGATATAGATATAAGAAAAAGAATCGACCGATAAATATAAATGAATGAAAACAGATAAGTATCGTAAGTTTATTTAGATATAACGAAATCCCGAAAAAAGGCAAAACAAACAAACAAAAAATTCAAAAAAAATAAAAAATAAAAAAACCTATTGTAATACCCGGTAAAAGGTAGAAAATTAAAATTACTTTTAATTTGGCAAGAGGCACAGTTTTACAACTGGCCGCTTATAAACACCGGTAACCGTTTTTACCGTCGCAACACGCACCTGACCGTCCCCGCCGGGATGCAGTTCGATGACCCGACCGACCGGCCATTTCAAAGGCGATTGAATGTGATCACTTGTTATGATAACCAAATCATTTAATTTGATATTTGGGGACAAATCAGTCCACTTGTGTCGCTGTTGTAGCGTATGCAAATACTCTATAGAATACCGTTTCCAAAAATCATTATGTAGTTTTTGGATTAGTTGCCATCTCGAGAGCCGATTTAGGGGAACCTCGGACAAATCTGACTCCGGAATTTCTGAATTAAGGGGTTCAAGTGTCAAAAAATGCCCAGGGGTAAGAGGTTGAAGATCGTGTGGGTCTGAAGAGGCAGGAGATAAAGGGCGACTATTCAGTACGGCTTCTATGCGACAGGTAAGGGTGGACATCTCCATGATAGACAACTTCTGGTCGCCGACAACTCGTACAAAGTGAGTTTTAAAACTTTTGACGCCAGCTTCTGCCAGGCCATTGAAATGTGGACTGAGAGGAGGTCCCAGATGCCAACGAATAGAAAGTCTGGTGGCAGCACTTCTTGCGTAATCCAGTAATTGGTTACGAAACCCTATAAAATTACTGCCTTGATCTGACCAGCATTGCGTCACGCTTCCGCGTCTGGAAATGAATCGATGGAATGCACCTACGAACCCTTCGGTGGACAGTTCCATGGTTAATTCCAAATGCACGCAATGTGTGGCCGTACAGACAAACACACAGACATACGATTTGAAAGCTTTACAACCACGGTAACGATGAGGAATCACAAAGAAAGGTCCACAAAAGTCGATAGCTACACTCGAAAAAGGTTTTAGTTGATTGATTCGATGAGCGGGAAGTGAACTCATTATGGGCGGTCTATAGGGTTTAGGGTTGATTCTAAAACATTGCAAGCACTTGGATATGGTTCTTTGAATTGCCCGTCTGGCAGATAATATCCAAAATTGCTGTAAAAGCAGATTATGTAATGTTTTAAACCCAGGATGAAGATATTGTCGATGAGCGGACTCGATAAGAAGAGTAGGTAAACGATGGTCACTCGAAAGTAAGACGGGGTGTTTTGCAGAATAAGACAAAAGGTCAGATTTTTGTAATCTGCCACCGACTCTAATGATATTATTCTCATCAAGAAAAGGTGAAAGTTTTCGCAAAGGTTTCGGTATTGGTTTATTCTTAGATAACGCGGAAAAAAGCTCAGAAAAACAAGAACCTTGCACGCGTTTGATAAGAAGGTGTAACGCACTTTGCATCTCACCGGTGGTAGGAAAAACAATATTCTCAAAAATAACTTTTTGGTCCGGCGGCTTAGTGGGTTTTTGATAGGAATGCTTTTGAAAAAGGTTAACTATTCGAAGGACATAACAAATGATACGTTGAATTTTTGATATAGAGGAATATTTGATAAGAAGCTGATCTAAGAAGTTGACATCAATTATCGCATTGCAACAGACTTTTGGCTTTTCCTCCAGATTAATATCTCCGAAATCAATCGGCATTTTTGGTTTATGAAAATCGGGCCATTCGTTTTCGAGACCACAAAAACGACGGTGCGTTCCACCACATGTCATGTGACATGAGCTGTGAAGGGGTGGCCCCTCGTGACGCAATATCGGCTGCATTCAAAGCAGAAGGAATGTAGCGCCACGAGTTTGAGGGAATGATTTCTTGGATTCTACTGACTCGATTTCCAACAAAGGTTTGCCAGCGATTAGGAGGGGATGAAAGCCAGTGCAATACGACTTGCGAATCGCAGAAAGTAACGATATTTGTAAAAGTTATTTTTCCTTCATAGCTAGATAAAACGAAGTCAATTAATTCGCTTAAAAGAAATGCGCCTAGGAGTTCTAGCCTAGCCAAAGTTTGTGACTTTATAGGCGCGACCCTAGATTTTGCAGATATGAGAGAAACAGATATATTGTTTTCCTCTTCTACACGAAAATATACGACGCCTGCGTAGCCTCGAATTGAAGCGTCACAGAAGCCGATGATTTGACAGGTATTGGTTTTTGACAGTTTGATTTGTCGGGGTAATTGAAAATTGGAAAGAAGCGGGAATTCAGAACGAAGTTTGTTCCAAGAGTCGATGATAGAAGAATCTGGTTCTTCGTCCCAGCCTATTTTCGATATCCACAACTGTTGCAAAATAAATTTTGCTTGTAGCAACAAGGGACAAAGAAAACCTAAGGGATCGAAGATTGTCCCTATGATAGATAAAATAGAACGTTTGGTTGGGGGTTTGTCCTTCATTCGGCATTGATAAGAAAAAATGTCGTTTTTTGGATGCCATTGAAGTCCTAAAACTTTGATAAAGTGGGGTTCCTCCTTGTCGAAAGAGAGAGGCATTTGACGATCGGACTCTGGCAATGTTGCCAATAACTCAGGACAATTGCTTTCCCATTTTTTAAGTTCAAATCCTCCCGACTTCAACAAATCATTGAGTTCTGTTTGAAGGGAGAGAGCTTCAGAAAGCGAAGGATATAGATAGATAGATAGATTGACGTTTTTAGAACAGTACTAGCCATAGGAAAACGTTCCTTTTCTCTCTCTGCCAGCTCATTTAAGGTACCCATGGCTAGAAAAGGTGAGCATGTCATGCCAAAAGTGACAGTAGAAAGTTCCCACACTGAAAGTGGGTCCTGTGGAGAAAACCTCCACAATATCCTTTGATAAGGACGGTGATAAGGATTGATAAGGACTTGACGGAACATCTGTTTGATGTCAGCAATGTAGGCAATAGGATTAAGACGAAACGTAAGGAGTAAAGAAGCAATATCTTTTTGAAGTTTCGGTCCAGATAACAATGTGTCATTGAGACTAATATTTTTTGGGGTGACTGCCGAACAATCCCAGACTACCCTTAATTTTGTACTCAAGCTTTCCGGCTTTAATACGCAATGATGGGCTAAAAAACACGATACGTCGACCTTTGGTTGACTAGATAAAACTAAACTCATATGATTAGAATCGATATAGTCTTGCATGAAACTTGAATAGGCAGTGTACAGATCAGGATTTTTGATTAATCTATTTTCTAGAAGTAAAAATCTACGATAAGCTTGCGGATAAGTATTTCCTAGGTCAGGGTTTATTTTGTCTTTAAACGGAAGATCTACCATGAATCTACCGCTCGGTTGCCGTACTACACTAGCAGTAAAAATTGATTCTGCCTGTTTTTCTTCCTTTGATAAGATTTGTTTTTTAGGCAAATGTTCGATTTCCCAAAACCTAGGGAGAATGACCTATAAAGGAGGTGAATGACTCGTTAAAAAACAACTGGTTCGTTCCGTAAGACTACCTACTTCGTCAACCTTTCCCATGACGACCCAGCCAAAGATAGTTTCAAGGGCTGAAGGCTGCCCTACCTGTCCAAGAACCCTGCCCTCCTTGAAAATCTGTGCGAATAGCTCGTAACCAATAACCAGGTCCACAGGTCTAGATTTGAAATAAGATGGGTCGGCAAGTTTAAGGTTTTGCAAGTGTTTCCACTGATTATCGTTCAAAGGGAATGTAGGCATATTGGAACATAGTTGTGGAACAACAATTGCTTCGAAATTAAGTAAAGGAGTGACTTGTCCTTGTGGCTTAATGTGACATTGAACGAGCCCTTTTGAAGTGAAAGAAGACATCTGATTTAATCCGAATATTTCAGTGGTGTAACTTCGCCTAGGAAGATTAAGACGCTGAATACACTTTTCACTGATGAATCCTGTCTGTGATCCAGAATCAAGCAGTGCCCTTACGGGTTGAAAATTTCCGCAACCGTCCATAACATCTATTATGGCGGTGCATAAAAGAAAGGTACCTGAAGGTCCTGAGGCATTTAATGACACATGAAGATTATTGACAGGTGGTGTGTGAATGACAGGACTAGTATCTTGGCTTCCAGACTCTTGATTAGTTTCTAAGATATGAGTTAAAGTGTGGTGCCTTTTACTATTGCAAGTCCTGCATGAATATTTTGATTTGCACGTATCTACATCATGCAAGGGATGAAAACACGCTAGACATAATTTTTTCTGTTTGACGAAAGATAGGCGATCGATAGGTGAGAGATCAAGAAATGTTTGACATTTCGAAAGCACGTGACCTTGATTACACCGGAAACATTTTATTCCCGTACTCGAATTAGTTGAGGTGCCAGCCAGTCCTATAAAAGGCGAATTCGATGATTTATAGGTAGGCTTTTGCCCAAACTGATTTCGCATAGAATTTGAATTTTGATAGGTAGGCTTTTGCCCAGACTGATTTTGCATAGAATTTGATTTTTGATAGATGGGCACCTTTTTGGGTGCTGTTGATTGAGGAAGTGATTCCAAAACTTTACATCTTTTTTCTAGAAATTGAAAAAGTGACTGAAAAGTGGGAATTTCGGTATTAGTATTGGCGTGACTTATTTCGAAATTTGAACGCGTTGGAATATCCAATTTTTCTAATAAAATGAAAAAAATAATAAAGTCCCAACTGTCAACGTCAAAGCTAAGTGATTTTAAAATTTCTAGGGATTCAGAAAAGGTGTCAATTAAATTACGCAATTCTTTAGCTGACTCGTTTTTTAAGGTGGAGTTCATAATTGAGCTTAAAGCATCATTTGCGAGGTCTCGCTTGTTTTGATATCTATTGACTAATTTGTCATAAGCAATTTTATAATTTTGATCAGATAAGCTAATCCCTGATATCAATTTTAAAGGCTCATCCTCGAGATATGAAAATAAATATTGAAGTTTTCGAACGTTACTTAGACTTTGATTTTGATCTATAATGTTATTAAAAAGATCGAAAAAGCTTGGCCATAATTTTTTATCACCTCGAAATATGGGAATACCTAACTCTTTGAGTTTTGGAGTTTCAGATTCGTTTTGTCGAACATATGATCCCGAAAAAGATTGGGCCTCAACCGGAAATATTTTAGAGTAAACCCCCTTACACGCATAAAAATATTCACGAGCTTCTGAAAGGATCGCATCCTGCGTTTTAAATTCCTCATCGTCCGAGTCGTCTAGCAATATAATGACGTCATTATGCGCCAGCATGCATTTATCGAAGGTTTCATCCAAATCGGCATACCTCACTTGAAACTCGTTTCTCGCTCTTTCATCTTTTTCCGCAGTCTGCGACAACACATAACACTCGGTGATCGCAGATAAAAAACCCTTGCGTTTTTGTACGGCTTTTTTGACAGACATGATTTTACCTTTGAAATGACGAAATTGTCGGTAAATATACAATTACCGCTAAATTAATGCTTCTGAAATAGAAAAATGACGAATTGTCGAAAATATGCACTAATTTATCGCAATTGATGAAAATTGTTTTAAATATCGAAATGATATGGTACACCACTGAACTTTTGTTTTGTTTGTTTTGTTTTGATCCCTTCGCTTTGTTTACTGAATCATGCACTGAGCATGCGAAAGACACGTGCAGTCGTCGGTGCAGACGACTTTCTCTGGTTGCAAATACGCTGCGATTCAAGGTCGCCTTATTTGGCTGCAAATAATTATTAATACCGTCGTATAGATTTATTATTTAAAATAATTCGGTCGAAGGAACACTTTATGTTAGCCCGCGGATAGAAAACGCTAAATGCAATGAACTGTATAAATTAATTAATGATATCGCGAGCAAACATAAATGTATTGATATGAAATTACGAAATAATCAGACGTCCATAGGTAAAATTGTTGGAACCACACAACGGTAATCAGATAAGTGCACTCACCTCCTTTGCAGCCAAATTCTCCTCGTTCCAAGGGGCCCCCGAATGGATCTAATGATGTCACCACGTAGCTGAAGGGCTGAAGTTTCTAGTTCTATGCTTCAGTACACAAAAATCGAGCACTTTCAGGTGTAGATATTTGAAATTGTTGGAGAACGAAATTAACACGCCTTTTTCTCTAGGCGATTGACAAGGATCTCACTGGTTGTTGGTGCGCATGTCCAAATACGCGGAATGCGCTTTGTCCTTCATACAGTTGTGTGTTTTTAAAAATATATATAAACAACCGCGAAATTTAGCGGGAGCTAACACTGATTATTAAAAAACACATACTGCTCCCTCCCCTCCAAATAGAACCCGAGAAGGGCAACACTACCTGAATCAAAATTATAATGAATTAGTTTTTCGTAAAGAATTTCAAAAGATATGCAGTCAAAAGCCTTTGTCAGGTCCAGAAAAGAGGCATAGGTATCCTGTTTCCCCTCAAAGCCCTCTGAAACAAATTCAGTCAGCCGATTAATGGCAAGTGTTGTTGACCTTTTATTGCGGAAACCAAATTGGCTTTGAGTGAATATACCATTATTTTCAAAGTAATCATTCATTTGATCTTTTAAAATAGACTCAAAAATTTTTGAAATTATTGGCAATAGCGATATTGGTCTGTAATTGGATTGATCCTCGGGGTCTCCCTTATTTTTAAAAATAGGTATAACCTTTGCCAATTTAAGGACTGAAGGAAAGTGATTTGCTCGGATACAGTGGTTAATTAGTATTGTTAATGGGTGACTTAATATTAGTTTTGGATGCCTAATAACTGTTGTGTTCATATCATAACAATCTCTACTATAGCTATTTTTTAAGCACGAAATTTTGTCTAAGACATCTTTTTGAGTGACCTCATGGAAACAAAATTGATTTCCTGAGTAGTCTCCTGTTAGATAGTCAGTAAAAACGCAATTTGTAGTTGGTAAGTTTGTTATAATTTCATCAGCTATAGAAACAAAGAAATCATTAAACATATGTGCATTAAGCTGGCTGGCGTCAGGTGTTACAGCAGAGTTACGCTGAGATTTAATGATATTCCACATGGCCTGAGATTTATTGGCAGACGTTTTGATAAAGTTGTCATGGGCCATTTTTTTGGTATTGGATATCTCTGCTCTGTACTGCTTTTTGTACTGTTTAACAAGATTTGTGGGGACAAGAGTTGGATTTTGTTTATTTAAGATACTAAGAGTTTGGAGCCGGCCACGCATAACTTTTAAGGTATCATTAAACCAATCTATTTTAGGGCTTTGCATTTTGTGGACCATTTTGGATTTTGTTGGTAGGCTTTTATCCATAGTTTCATTTAGGATTTTGAAAAAGTTTTCAAATTGAACATCCACAGCTTCATGGGACTCAGTGATTGTACTCCAGTCATATAGTTCCAGTTGACCATGCAAAATATAAAGTCCATCACCTGTAATTGGCCTAAACATTATTCTAGAGCTATTATTTTGATAAAATTTAAGGGGCGTGTTGAAAATTATTCCAGAATGGTCTGATATTCCTTCCAATGTATGTGGAGTTATATCAAGATTTGATCTATTAAAGTTTACATAGATATTGTCAAGGATGGAGTTGCCACGTGTTTTAAAATTAAGGAGTTGAAGAAGAAACTGAGATAGCTCACATCCCTAGAGTTTGGCACATGATAGTGCACATTGAAGTCTCCAACAATTATTGTGTGAGAGGCGAGATCAATTTTTCCCGAGACTTGTGACATAATGTCCAGGTATTTGTCCAACTTTCCGTCAGGAGATCGGTAAACTGTTAGAATTTGTGTATTTAAAGAGGCCAAGTAGATCAAAGCCATCTCACAGTGTAATTCAGATGAGAACTTACTCAAGGTAAGATCTCTGAGGACGAGATCTTGGCGCATTTCCTCTCATCATGTGAAGCAAGAAGAAAGGTATTCGAAGATGAGCCTTTGAGATGCAGGACCTTCTGAATCTGAGGGGGCCCGATATTCGCCTTTGTACAGAAGACGGGCAGATTTCTTAGCGAAGGAGGAAGCAGTAGGAAAAATGCCCAGGGGTTGGCAAAAGGGCGCTTCATGTGCCTAGTCGCCGGGCCTAGAGCCTACCCCACACTACCACTGCTACTACTAATACAACTTGTTTAATGAAGGTGCTCAGTTCGACATCGTCTAAGTCTATAAAATTAGTTCCTAAATCTATTTCTATTAAGCCTTCTTCAATCCATATTTGGACATAGTCCTTTCATAATATCTTACACTATTTTCTGTCTGTCGTCGTTTTCATCCATCTATGTAGCTCCCGCATGTTTCTTTAAATCGTCCGTTAACGGCTTCGAATTTTTGTTTATATAGCAGACCTGTGGGTAGTTGTATGATTTACCAATTTTATAGGACATAGTTATGCAGGTGCAATAGTTTAGAAGATATAAGGCATAATGTAAAAAAACATTTTGCCCCCTTGCGCCCCTAGGGGCATAATATATATATATATATATATATATATATATATATATATATATATATATATTTTTTTTTTTTTTTTTTGACAGTCAAAAAATAAGTACGTGCAGGCCGATGTGCGTACCAAGTTTCATTACTGTACCTTAAACCGTTTAGAATAGAAAACATATTTTGACACCCTAACCTTGCTTCTTAACTGAGAAAATTCTGACTTTTTTAAGAAACCAGGCAATGTTCGTGGGATCATTAGTTCACTAAAAAACCCACCAAAGGCGCTATGGCCTTGGACTAAATGGTATCAGCTAGGGTCCTCTGAGGCAAAAAAACTATCTAACTATCTATCAAATCTTGTGAAGCGTTTTTCACACACTTCCCATTATCCGATTTATATGAAATTTGGTACACACATAGTGGTCCCATGACAATAGAACATTAAGAAAAAAATATATTTCTACCTCTACCCCCACCCTCTCCTTCTCTCAATAGAAAAATGAGTTTCCAAACAACTCACGATCAGCGATTTCATTATAATCTAAAATAAACACTTCTGTTCTGTTATTGAACAAATATTTTCATTTAATAGAGTAGATAGCTGAGACTAAAAAGTAGAAAATAAATTGGTAAAAAATTTTTTTTAAGTCACAAGCTTTTATAATATGCACTAAAAATTAAAAAATAATTTTCTAAAATTCTAATATTATCATAATAATAAAAGCGATGGCCGACTGATGGAAATTTTGACGATGTTAGCACGATAAGATATCCGTATCAATTAAATATCACTATTTGCAAGAATTAATCTAGCAGAAAAATGCAGAGGTACCAAACCCACCCAACCCGACTCTAGATACCCCAACATTTCTCTGACATAGGTATGGTAGGTAAACATATCTTTGATGACCTGCTATGTTGAATATTCTTTAAGTGTTTAGATCATAAATTTAGAACTTATGCTTTGATTTGCGGCCATCGCTTTTATTATTATGATAATATTAGAATGTTAGAAAATTATTTTTTAATTTTTAGTGCATATCATAAAAGCTTGTGAATTTTTTTAGATAATGACATACATAGATAAAGATAATATTAAAAGCGCGCTAGCTCGCGTCTCGTATCTTACTAGGGCAACGAAAAAAATTACGAAGGCAAGCTAAAAATCTCCATCTGTAAATTTTATTTTATTTAGAGATAAATTAATTCCACCTATTTTTCTTGATTAGACAATATTGTTGGTTTTGACAATGCACTACCGGGTGTAATCCCAAATCAGGGGTAAAATTTAATAAATGATAAAAAAAAGTTTTCTGTGCATCAGCGGAACTCGAACCCGAAACTTTTGGCTTTGTACGCCAACGCTTTAACAATTGGGTCACTAATATAACTTTTAAAAATACTTTATCATGGCTAGTGGCCAGGGGTGGATGGGCCATATGGGAAAAAAATATCCGGTGGGCCGGTACCTTATAGGCCGGTGTTTTATGAGCCGGTACCTTATGAGCCGGTGCCCTTCTGGGCCTGTGCCTTATTAGCCGGTGTCTTATTGGTCAGTACCGCTCACGGGGCAAAAAAATATTCATGAACTTCTTAGAATTAAAATAAAGTAGCAACCAACGATAAGTGTTACGTAAATTAATTAAGTGTGCTAAGGAATCTCGCTTGCCGCAGTGGCGGGTTTGATCCTCGTCGGTTGTCGAGGTCGGGTGCGACAGACATTTATCGGATTCCTGGGGAGTGTAAAATGTTATATTGTCCTATCCCTTCATTCACGCCGGTAACCAGGCCGGATGAGGTCGGATATCTCATGAAGGCGGACTTTGTTATACACTCCTTTAGTCTGTAGGCCATTCTGAGGGACAAAAGGACCGGATAAAAAAAATACTCGGTATGGGGTTCCAAAGGTGGCTGATGACCCGTGCAATTAGGCGTTCCGAAATGGCAGCCTTAGTGTGGGCGAAAGAGTCACGGTTTTCAAATGAGAAAGAAAAAACATATAAACTTTATATGTATGTTATTACCGGTGACGAAAGACTAACTAAAATACAAACAATGTTAACGTAACCAATAACTAGAGCCAAACGATCCTTCTTAGTCTTAGCACTTAGAACTTTAAGTCCCCAGTGTTAAAAGTAGATGAGTAGCGGGCTGAGAGAGTTAGAGAGACGAAAAGGTACCCTTTATAGAAATTTTGAGAATTTTCTTGTGTTTGCAGCAGTGATTTTTGGAAGATTTATATTTTGATTTAGTAACACTGGGCAGGCACTCAAAAACAAAAATGATTTCGAACAGTAAACCTGAGTATTCTATCTTTTGCAGATCCAGTTAATTCTGGTTAAAAACAAAAAATGTATGAACCGCACATTCTTATTTTTCAAAAGTTTTTGCCTTCCAATGATGGTAAAGTTCAGATCTACTAAAAACAGTAAAAAAATTATTTTTATTTTTTTATGCGCTTTACCACGGAAATCCTGATTCCATCACTGCTCTTCGCTACATCACCAAGGCTGATTATTTATATTTATTAGAAATTTAACTCGTTTTAATAAAAAATATTTTTCGGTTAGCGTTTTTATAGTTTTGTCTTTGCGTGAAATATGGGCCAGTCAAATATTTTTTTCCGGGCCGGTTTACAGTTCTCCATCCACCCCTGCTAGTGGCACAGTATAGAAACGCTAGTTTTCAGTGTATTCACTCGATTAAAATTGCATATACAAAAAGGCGATGTCATATTTTTAGACGTTGATAGTTGATACCCAATTTTGAGTTCACATTTTAACAGTGGGAACGAAATATATAAGATCAGTTGAATGCTTGGTCGAGTGAAAAAAAAAACAGGCACACCTAAAATGGGATTTAAAAAATCCATGATCCTATCCTATGACTGGCTTCCAAGATGCAGTAACGGGTATGAGGCTCCTCCAACATACGAAAAAATTGAAATCCTTTGGAAAAACTTAAACTTTAATACAAAAAAGTGATAAAAATAATTGACTTTTATAATATTTGATAACCATGATAGATGTCACGTGACAATTTGTGTGTACAATAGGTACTTAAAAAATACAATATTTCTATTTAATTTATACTTTTATTTAAATAAATGGATTTTGTAAATATTTCAGAAATGAACGTTCCAATAAATTTTTGGTTATAACATAAATTATTGAGAAAAACGTTCTATTATATTCCGAAAACCGTATATTGATGCGATTGTGCCATTAAAATTTAGCATATTTTTAATTTTTAAACGGTTTGTTCGGTTTCCATAAAAAACCTCTTTATTTTTCTTTTATTTTTGAATTTTACTTTTATTTTTCCTATTTTTCATGGACTAAAATTTTGTCTTGAACATAAAATTATTAGTCTTAAATTTATATTAATCCTAAGTAAATGGGTCAACTATTAGTTATTATAAAATTTACCTAAAGCAAAATTGCATTAAAATGCGAGAATTAAACGCAAAAAATGTAATTTCTATTCTAAATTTAAGAATTATCATTTTATTTATTATTTCTTTATTTTTATATACTTTGGCACTACAAGCGTCCTCTATCGTGTTTTTCACTTATTCATAAAAATTAAAATATAGTGATATAGTTTCCTATAGAGGGTGAAGTGCTGTGCACATGTGCGAAAAAACTGCAAGCGCAGGATTGAGAGACAGACAAAGTGTGCTGCGCGTCGCCATGTCTAGAAAAGGACAACCTTAAAATTTAAATTTAAAAAATAGTGAAAATTCACTTTAAAATACCGCAAATAATTAAAATTATCGTGCCATCATCCTGTTGGAACTTCAAGTCACATAGCACTTTGGAACTTCAAAACAGCGGTAGGTCCCTCTCCATGAGGCTATATCACAATTTTATTTCTCTTTCAAATTTAACCTACAATTTTTAAATTAGTTACTTTCTCTAGTTAATTGAATTTTTTGCGCCAATGTTAATTATAGTCCACTGTATCTACCAAAACCCAATCTGAGCCATCGGAGTGCTACATATTTTGATCACTTCGATTTTGATTTCCATTTTGATTTTCTTTTTGAAATTTCAAAAAATTCATTTTCGCTAGAGTGAGAGCAAACGCTAGTAGTGTGACAGTAAGAAAGAGACGCCATTAATAAATTAAAATTATAATATAGGTAAATAAAATAGGTACCTATGAATTTGTATTAGGAGACCTATACCTACATCTCGCAAATTTTATAAAAAAACGCAAGGACATATATTCGAGATTGGAGTCTTGGGTCGCTATGTGTATGTAAATGCAAAAAGTTTATCTTTGTATTTTTGAAAGATATATCTGTGTGTAGGTAATTTCGGAATATAAGTTTTTTATTTCCTAATTTATAACGCGCAAATAAATACCTATATGTTTATTTGTTTTTCTTTTCGCTGTAGTTTGCATGCCTATATGTAAGAGGCTACGGTTACATATGGTTATTTTAAATCGAATTAATTTTTTTTTAATATTTAATCTATAAATTTTGATTTTGTTTACTTTGCCTAATTTATTACAAAATAATGTCAGAAAAGGTAAAGAAAATTAAAGTCTTTCGTGACATCGAAAATTCAAATTTAAATGAAATTTTAACGGTAGTTAAATTGGCTAAAACTAATGCAACCAATCATCTTAACTTTAAGATTCGTTACGAAGAGCTTGACAACGTCCAAGAGGAATACCTTAAAAAGCACACCGCTTGATTAAATGAAATTTACCAGGATCAGGATCAAGTTAAGACTTGTATCGAGCATCTTCATTCATTTCAAACAAATGTTGCTAAAGTCAAAGAAATCTATGATAAGTTGTTTCAAGCAGAAAACACTGCGCCGCCTTCGCAAAGTGGAAGTCGCCGACTTACTATTAACCCCTACTCTCCAGAAGGTTCACAAACCCCTGATTATTTTCCAAGTTTACCGAAAATTGACATTGAAAAATTCACTGGCAATGTCCATGATTTCCCTACCCTTTATGATCTTTTTAAAACAATGATTCATGATAATCCGCAAATTCCAAATATACAAAAATACTCGCTTTTAGGTACTTATTTAGATGGTCCTCTAAAGGAATTAGTTACGCAATTACCAGTTTCGGATGCAAACTATCCTATTGTTTTCAATAATCTTGTAAAAAGGTATAAAAGTGATCGCATTTTAGCCCAAAATTATTGGAATGCTATCGAAAATTGCCCTAAGGTAAACTCTGATGACTTCGTAGCTCTAAGAAACTTGCTTGATATATTCACAAAAAATTTTGAAGCTTTAAAAACTGTTGGTTTGCAACCAGATTTTTGGGACTTTGTCTTAGCCCAAAAGTTGTTGAAATCTATTGATAGTTCGATTCAAACGCGATTTAAAGTTTTTCATGGTAAGCCTACCGAAATATCTTCATATAAATCAATCTATAATTTTTTGGATCAACATTGTAGCTCGCTTTTTGTAGTTAACGCCGCCAGTACATCCAGTACGCAATTTTCTATGAAGCCCAAATTTACAAAACCGCCCCATATAATTCAAAAACCGCAAAATAACTATAATACCCGCCAAACGCCTCGTGCATTTTTTACCGCGCAGCAGAATTCTCAAAATAATTGTTCCTTATGCAATTCGAATACTCATAATTTGACTTTGTGTCCTGATTATTTAAATAAAACGCCTCAACAAAGATTTAATTTATTAAAAGCAGAACGATGATGCGTAAACTGTACCTCTAATTGCCATAAAACCTTCCAATGCAAAAGCACTTTTAATTGTCGATTTTGAAAAAAAAGGCATCATAGTTCAGTTCATTTTGACTTGCGCTATGTAAACGAATCCTCGTCTCAACGGCAAGAAAATAATAAGGTAGATTTGCCTGTAAATAGCCAACAAATTAACGCGTTTCGGCAGGAAAGAAATGAAATTAGTAACTCATCCTCTTCGCAAACTCAAAATCAAGGTGCTTGCTACTCTACACAAAGTTACAGTAACTCTAGTACTTTGCTTTCTACCGCTCTTTTTCAAATAAAAGATATAAGAGGTAATTATCAAACTTTTCGTGGAGTTTTAGATTCCGCATCGCATCTGTCTTTTGTATCTTTAAAATGTGCCAACAAACTAGGCCTACCCCGCTTTAATATTGAAACTGAAGTCTTTGGAATTGGTGAGACCAGTATGCAATCAAAATTAGGATCTATTGATATGATCATTCGCCCTTGCAATCAATCTGACCTGACCTTATCAGTACAGAGTGCAGTTATTTTACCTCAAATTTGTTCGTCGCTTCCCTCTAATGACATAAATATTAGTCAAATGGGAATTATAAAAAATATATATCTCGCGGACCCTTATTTCTATAGACCGGGAGCAATCGACGTTTTACTTGGAGCCGATATTTTCCCTTATATTCTTAGAGATGGTCGTATTGTAGGTAATATAAATGAGCCTATCGCATTAAACTCAATTTTTGGGTACATTTTAATGGGACAAATTGGTAACACAAACTCGCCCCTCGTTTCGGTATCCCTTTTATGCCAAATTCCAAATAATCAACTTAATGATTCACTATCGAAATTTTGGGAAACTTAAAATATACCGGAAATTAAACCTATTCTTTCCCCGGCTGACGAAGCATGTGAAAAAATATTTCAAAATACTACTTTTCGTAATAATACAGGGCGTTACGCCGTGACTTTACCCTTTTGCGAAAATAGTGAACCAAGTTTTCCAAATAGTCGCCAACTTGCATTAAAAAGATTTTTATCTCTCGAAAACCGCTTAATTACACCGGAAACCTATCAAAAATATTCGGACTTTATGCAAGAATACTTAGACTTAGGTCACATGGAATTAATTTCTAACCCGGAGGAACAGTTTACGGAAAAAAGTCACTATATCCCCCACCACCATATTGAAAGACCTGAAAGTTTAACCACTAAACTAAGTAGTTTTTAACGCAAGCGCAGTATCCCAAACAAATACTGGAAGAATTTCCTTAAATGACACGCTTTACGCCGCGCCGGTCCCAAATTACAAAAGGACATTTGTTCTATTTTATTAAATTTTAGATTAAATGAAGTCGCTCTTTGTTGCGATATTTCTAAAATGTTTCGCGGCATTTTAATAGCCTCGCATCATCAAAATTATCAAAAAATCTTATGGAGGTTTAGTCCTACCGAACCTATAAAAGAATATAATTTAAAAACCGTTACATATGGTACTACCCCCGCTCCTTTTTTAGCATTAAGAGTCTTACAGCAGCTAGCTGAGGACGAAAAGCTAAAGTTATTATGACAGACAATTTTGTTGACGATTTTGTCACAGGTTGTAGCTCCGTTGAAGAAGCTATATCTCTCCAAAAGGAGTTATCACTTTTATTAAAATCCGCAGGATTTAAATTACATAAATGGGCTAGCAACAATAAAACTGTTTTAGAGCACTTGCCAGAATCCGATATTAACCCTAAAGCTCTTTCTCTTGATATAGAAGAAACTACAAAAATTTTAGGACTTAGATGGCAACCCTGTTCAGACTATTTTTCATACTCAGTAGAGCCTCTAAATCGTAGTTGCACGAAACGCAATATCCTTTCAGACATTTTTAAAATTTATGATCCCCTTGGTTGGTTGTCGCCAGTTACTATTTTAATTAAATGCCTAATCCAGGAATTTTGGAAATCTGGATTGGACTGGGATGAAGATGCTCCCATAGCGATAAGTAGCCTCTGGGAACGCTATATGTTAGAATTACCACTTTTAAAAGAATTTCGCTTATCCCGCTTTTTCAATATTTTTTCTGGAAACGCTCAATACGAATTAATCGGTTTTCAGACGCTTCAAATAAAGCGTACGCAGCTATTGTTTATTTACGCGTAATTTATAAAAATAAAATTTTTATTTATTTTTTATGCTCAAAAACTAAAGTCGCCCCTATAAAATTTACAAGTATTGCACGACTCGAGTTAGCGGCTTGTAATATATTAGCTGATTTAATTCAATTTATTCTTCATAGTTGTGAAAACAGACTTAAAATTCACCAAATATTCGCATGGAGTGATTCTCAAGTAGCTTTATCGTGGATTAAAAATGGACATCCGTCTAGGTGGAAAACCTATGTACAAAATAGAGTCACGCAAATTCATGAAAAAGTATCTCCTAAAAATTGGCATTATATTTCCACTTCTCAGAATCCCGCTGATGTAGCTTCAAGAGGTCTCTATCCTAGTGAACTTATAAATCATAGTTTATTTTTTCAAGGTCCCCAATTTTTAAAATTACATTATGACTACTGGCCTATAACCTTGGAAATAAAAGACACTTCTGAAACTTTAAATGAAGAAAAATCTAATAAAAACTTAACTTTAGTAACTACTCAAACCCCAAACTTAAATTTTTTAGCTTCGCTTATTAATAAAAACTCCTCTTTTACTAAACTTTGTAGAATTTTAGCGTATATTTTACGTTTTATAAATAAAAAATTTCTAAATAAATGTATAATTTTTGAAACTTTATTAACGTTTCAAGAAATTCAATCCGCACTTTATTTATTAATAAAAAAGGAACAATCGATCTATTTTTCGGAAGAAATAAATTCTCTTAAAAATAATATAAAATTATCTAAACCGATGCAAAAATTAAATCTATTTTTAGATGACCAAAATTTATTACGCGTCGGTGGAAGATTGCACAATTCTTCTCTCTCTTATGACAAAAAATTTCCAATTTTATTACCCCGCGAAAGTAGAATTAATTATCGAACATTTTCATTTAAAATTTTTGCATGCTGGATTAAGAACAGTACATTTTTTACTAAGCCAAAATTATTGGATAATTGCGGCAAAACGCAAAATTCGTCAAGTTTTAGCAAAATTCATCCCCTGTTTTAAATTATCCTCTAAATCGGTACAACCCCCAATGGGTTCACTTCCGTTTCCACGAGTTTCTCAACTCAGAGCATTTTTGCATACTGGAGTAGATTTAGGTGGCCCCATTCCTATTTTAATGAACCGAACCCGCGGTGCCCCACGTACTTTAAAATCATATATATGCTTATTCGTTTGTATGAGTACGAAAGCGGTACATATCGAAATAGCCAGTGATTTGACAGCCGATGCTTTTATCGCAGCAATGCGTAGGTTTGTGGCTCGTAGAAATTACGTAACTGATATATATTCTAAAAATGGAACTAACCTAGTTTCGGCAAATAGACAGTTGTTACAGATTGATTCTTCTCGTCCAATTAAATGGCATTTTATTCCAAGTCACAGTCCCAATTTTGGAGGTCTTTGGGAGTCTGGGATTAAAACTGTCAAAAAACATTTATTTCGAACCATTGGTTCCCAAATTTTAACATATGAAGAGTTATATACAGTCACCTGTCA
Source organism: Aspidapion aeneum (assembly GCA_963576565.1). Classification (NCBI taxonomy): domain Eukaryota; kingdom Metazoa; phylum Arthropoda; class Insecta; order Coleoptera; family Brentidae; genus Aspidapion; species Aspidapion aeneum. The sequence continues at coordinate 180,408,227 of OY755038.1, read as the reverse complement.
GATTGAAGCTATTATGAACTCTCGACCGCTAACTGAAATTTCCTCGGATCCAAATGACATTTCTGTTTTGACACCAGGTCATTTTTTATCATTGGAACCGTTGACAGCTCTTCCTGACGTTGACTTAACAGATGTCAAAATTAATAGATTAACTCGTTGGCAGCTACTTCAAAGAATCCATCAGGATTTCTGGAGACGCTGGCAGCAAGAATATTTGCATACACTTCAACAAAGGAGCAAGTGGCTGGACCCCACTTGTACTCCAGAAGTTGGTCGTTTGGTAATAATCAAGAATGATTTTATACCCCCGCTACAATGGCAGCTCGGTAGAATAATTGATATTTTTCCGGGTAAAGACGGTGTAAATCGAGTTGCTAATGTCAAGACAAGGGACTCGGTGTTAAAGAGACCAATCTCAAAGCTATGTCCTTTGCCACTTGATACTTAAGAAAATGCATAGCATTTTCGGCCGGCAATATGTTCGGTTTCCATAAAAAACCTCTTTATTTTTCTTTTATTTTTGAATTTTACTTTTATTTTTCCTATTTTTCATGGACTAAAATTTTGCCTTGAACATAAAATTATTAGTCTTAAATTTATATTAATCCTAAGTAAATAAGTCAACTATTAGTTATTACAAAATTTACCTAAAGCAAAATTGCATTAAAATGCGAGAATTAAACGCAAATTTATTTCTTATTTCTTTATTTTTATATACTTTGGCACTACAAGCGTCCTCTATCGTGTTTTTCACATATTCATAAAATTTAAAATATAGTGATATGGTTTCCTATAGAGGGTGAAGTGCTGTGCGCATGTGCGAAAAAACTGCAAGCGCAGGATTGAGAGACAGACAAAGTGTGCTGCGCGTCGCCATGTCTAGAAAACGACAACCTTAAAATTTAAATTTAAAAAATAGTGAAAATTCACTTTAAAATACCGCAAATAAGTAAAATTATCGTGCCATCATCCTGTTGGAACTTCAAGTCACATAGCTCTTATGGAAAGGTGTACACCTTGCACTTTGGAACTTCAAAATAGCGGTAAGTCCCTCTCCATGAGGCTTTATCACAATTTTATTTCTCTTTCAAATTTAACCTACAATTTTTAAATTAGTTACTTTCTCTAGTTAAATGAATTTTTTGCGCCAATGTTAATTATAGTCCACTGTATCTACCAAAACCCATTCTGAGCCATCGGAGTGCTACACGGTTAAATAATTGTCATTAGCGTTAAAGAATTTTGACCAAAAGATAATCATGTCTTTAAAGTATTGTACACTATTTTACTTAAAATATTCATGAAAATTGGTTAAGCAGTTTAGCATACATACATACTTTCAAATAACACATTCTCGGTATGGGCTACGAAGGTAAAAAAACGGATATTCACTAGAAAAATGGACGCCAATTTAGGTCAAAGTGTATCTACTAAATTAGGAATTGATCGGCCTTCAGGGGGTTTCCATTCCGTATTCTGCAAAATCAAAGTGAGCTGAGTATTTTAGGAAAACAAACTTGCCTTAGTTTCCATGGAGATGCAGAAACCGCATAATTTAAACGTTAAAATAGTGAATACACTGGTAGTGTGCTAAAGGTCTAGGAAGGTATCAGACCCATCATGGATCCATTTATTTAATTAACAATATGCATAAAGTAGTAATATTGCGTACGTTTTGAGTATACCCCCTGTACGTCAAAATTGTCACGTGACATCTAGCGTGGTAATCAAATATAAAAGTTAATTCGCCCTTGCGAGGGAGAACGGAGATAAGTCGAAAACACACATTTTTGAGAAATTGCCAGATAAAATTTTTTGTACATTTCATAGTTCATTTCCTGACCAAAAAAAAACAAAACACAAAACAAAAAGTTAGGTTAGGATAGTGAAATCTACTAATCTTAATGTGCCCAGTAAACCCTCCTTCCCCCCTCGAAAACCCCCAAAAGCTAGTTAACTCGAAATGCAAATTTTTCTACTTGTCTCCGTTCTCCCGCGCCAAGAGGGAATTATTTTTATCACTTTTTTGTATTAAAGTTTAAGTATTACAAAAGTATTTCAATTTATTAGTATTTTGGGGGAGCCCCATACAAGTCACTGTATCTCGCAAACCAGTCATAGGGGCTCTGGAACGAAATAGCGATGTACAAAATAGCGACGTACGAAATAGCGAGTAATGAAATAGCGACTATCAAAATAGCGATGTATCAAAATAGCGTTTGTAATAAAACAGCGACATATCAAAATAGCGCTGTATCAAAATAGCGTTTGTAATAAAACAGCGACATATCAAAATAGCGATGTATCAAAATAGCGACAATCAAAATAGCGATGTATCAAAATAGCGACAATCAAAATAGCGATGTATCAAAATAGCGATGTATCAAAATAGCAATGTATCAAAATAGCAATGTAACAAAATAACGAATCAAACTAAGCCGAATCGATTCAAGCCAATCCAAACCGAACCTATCTAACAACTTTTTTCAAAAAAAAAACTTCCCTGACTTCTTTTCCAGGATCCTAGAGGGTGTGGATCCGAACCGAATCGCACCGAACCAAACCGAACCGAACCAAACTGAACCGAATTCGGTTCAGTTTTTTTCGGTTTAAAAGAAGTCTGGAGAGTTTTTTTTTTTAATATGCTGGTTCGGTTTGATTCGGTTCAGATTCACACCCTCTAGGATCCCGAGAAAGAAGTCAGGGAAGTTTTTTTTTTGAAAAAAATTGTTAGAAAGAAACCCCTTTGTCGACCTATATGCCCAAACCGAACCAAAATATCGCTATTTTGATAATCGCTATTTTGTTACATCGCTATTTTGATAGTCGCTATTTTGTTACATCGCTATTTTGATAGTCGCTATTTTGTTACATCGCTATTTTGTTACATCGCTATTTTGATACAATCGCTATTTTGTTACATCGCCATTTTGTTACATCGCTATTTTGATAGTCGCCCTTTCATTACATCGCTATTTTGATTGTCGCTATTTCGATACCGCTATTTTAATACTCGCTATTTTGTACATCGCTATTTCGTTCCAGAGCCAGTCATAGGATCGTTTTGAGCCCATAAGAACTTTCCATCAGGAGATCGAGATCTACAACATACTAAAATTTCATCAAAATCGTGGATTTTTTTTTATCCTATTTAAGGTGTGCCTGCTTCTTTGTTTTGGTGGCCCAATTGGTAGGACGTTGGTGTTCAAAGCCAAAGGTTTCGGTACGAGTCCCGACTGATGCACAGGAAAAAGTTTTCTCATAATGTTTCGTTCTTTAATTCCACCCCTGGTTTGGAATTATTGTTTACCTACTCGCGTGCAGTAAAGTAATTACTTTACCGCACGCGCACCACTTAGAAACCTTTGCAACGCATCAATAGGACAGCTTCAATATGTGTTTACATTTCAATTCTATCTAATTTGAAATGTTTATTTATAAATTACAATCAATTTAAAAAAAAAAAGGTACTCATAGGTAAAATATTGTACCGAACACATGCGGAAAGTAGCTTTACCACCCTTAACGGCTTGACCGAACAACGCTTCGCGTCGTTCGGCTAACTGTCATCGCGTGCGGTAAAGTACTACTTTTCACAATTGTTAGGTAAATAACTATTGCGGTTTTGAGTAAAACACTGCATTATCGCACTTTGGTAATAAAAAAAAACCAGCGTATTAAAGGATCAATGTTCGAGTATAATAAATTTTACACTTCCCAACGCTCGCTAAAATGTTAAATTTAATAGTTTCCTAGCATTTTGATTAAAAAATTAATATTTTTTTAATAAAAAGGTGAAATGAGTATATGCCACTCACCTTATAAATTTTACGATTTTACTAATAAAAATACCGCATTATACAAAACAACTATGCATTTTAAAATTTCACCCCGCTATGAGCTCTAAAAATATTGTATATACCTACTATAAAAGTTAACTTTTGGGTTTTCCGACGAAATCGTTAAAAAAATTGAAGATAATAGCAGTGTTCCGTCATCCCGTTCGACATTCATAAAACTGTCCGAAAAATTCCAATGCGCGCACAATGCAGTACTGTTTTAAAACGGTTTTGGTTTGATGGAACGACGAAATAACTGTCCAAAAAACGTTGTTGTAGTGATCGATTTACTTCAGTCATGTGATCATATGCAAGAGAGGTAAATTGAAAGTCACGTGACTAAAAGAAAGGGTAGGTTTCGGTAAAGATAGATCGAAGGCAACGTATGAATTCGAGAGCACGAAATTAAAGTCGCACAGAGAAAGAATTACACAATTACATAGGATTATCATAATACATTATTAATTTTAGTTCTTCAAAATGCAGATAAAATTACATTAATTTAATTGATATTAACAAACTATAAACCACTACAGACTGCCTCATGCAGGTGGACGGCTTTTTAAAGCTTGTAGAATGGACGGACTTTCTCGTGGAACGTCGCCCTGGGTGGACGGTTGGAGCTGTCTTGTGTAGTTGCTTCGGACCGGACAAGTGTACGGACAGTCGAACGGGCAGGTGGACGGCTTTTTAAAGCGTGTAGAATGGATGGACTTTCTCGTGGAAGGTCGCTCTGGTTGAAGCTCTCTTGCGTAGTGGCTTCGGACAGGACAAGTGTACGGACAGTCGTACTGGCAGGTGGACGGTTGGGCTGTAGTAGGTGTTCTTATTACGGGCGTCGGCGGCGGTTTCTTTGTGCGAAGGACCAATGTGCAAGCTGTGCTTGACAATTACGCTTGGTTAAGCAGCGGGATTAAAGTAAAGAGTTTACTGCCAGGGAGCAGCCTCACACCCTGCGATGACCAATAAGGCTTATGGTACAGTAAACTTAAGTAGTTATAGTGACAACAACTATCAAATGTTGAATCTGTTTTATTAAGATAAATCCTCTCTTTTTATATTAAAAAATTGTTATAGTTCGTAAGAAATTATAAAATATAAAATTCAATATTTCGTGCTGTTGTATAAACTAAATAATTTATATAATTTAAATAGGTAAACTTGAGAAGGTTGGTTTATGTTATTAAAACCTAATTTCTCAAGATCACTTGTGTTTAAATAATAAATTTAACTAAAAATGAAGATTTATGAAAAATGGTAAAAACAGAAAATCTGTTTAATTTCGTAACTAAACAACTAAATACACCAAAAATTAAAACAAACTTGCATTAGCACATATTTTTGGGCGAAACTTGTGAAACATTTTTTTTTTCATATCACAAGTTTCATGTGAAATTTATATATTTATTTATTTGTATTTTGTAATTGGATTTTTACAAAATATTTGTGTAATTACCTACATATTATAGAAAGCCTTAATATTCACAAAGTTTTTGTGATTTTATTCATTTTTAGGAAATAGAGATCGTGATACTTCTAAAAAGTTAGGAAATTCACATTTTGTAGCTTGTACTTTAGTAGGTATATATAGTTAATGCCCTTAATGTCGAATGCCTTAAAGTGAAGTCGTTTGTGTTTCTCCAACTCTGGTGTATTTCACATTCGGTGTTACCCCTCTTCTTTTAACTTTTAATTCACAGGTTACCGGGATTTGCTGCGATCAGGGTAAACGCTTATGTTTCTATTCCTATCCAATCACCTGCTAAACTAGTTTTTGTATTTCTAAGCAGGCTACCCTATGCCCACTAAGCACAAAATCGTAAAAAAACGTTAAATAAATGTTGAAAAAAAAATTTTTTTTTTTCTAACACAAATTTGTGTTAAAATTAAGTCAACTTTTGACATTAAAAAAACATGTAGAAAATCCTAACGAAAATTTCATGTAATGCTTTTGCATTACCAAAAATATATTTCTTAATAACGTTAAGAAACTAGCATTAAAAAAACCATAATTTCACTAATAATAAATGTTTTGTTTTTTAAACATTAAAAAAATATATACTATAGAGGGCGCTGCCATAGTCTCACTACCAGAACGGCCCATGAGGCCAGTCATTTAAGACATCCCACATCGCAAACGGGACTGTATCTACGATTTTTTTATATCTTGTTAGCACACATGAGACTAAGTTATGCCCAATTTTGCAACCATCAAAAACCTGTGCTACACCCGTGATACTCAAAAAACCTCAAAATATTAGTAGTTATTTCAGTTTTTTTGAAAAACTATGTTAAGACAGCATTTTTCGAATTTAACTATTTTATACTTTTATGAAGGCAGCTAAATTTCCTACAATTTAATCCCAACCCTGATCATGTAGGCCAATTCTTTATTGAAATACAGCCAATCAAATGTCGGCAATTTTTGTGAAAAACTAAAAATTAATGAGTACGGTCCACGGAACTGTAACATAAACTGGAATGCTAATGACGTGGAAAGAAAATGACCGCTACATGTACTTGACAGTTGGTGGATGTTAAATGGGTTGGTATTGCAAAAATATCCCCAAATCGGCACCAACCTTTAGAAATTCCCCAAAAGTTTGAGGCTAAAAATTAAAAAAAGCTATGAAGGAAACATGGGACTGTTTAAAAATTATGTAAGAAAGATAGTCAGATAGACAAAATATCAAAATTACGAAATATTGAAAATCGAAATATCGAAACTACCACAACTACCCAACCAACCTAAATAAATAACATAACCAACCAACCTCACCAGCAAATTTAATCAAATCAACCAAACGAATTTTGAATATATTTAATCAGCTTTTAATTTTGCGATATTTTATTAGATATTTTAGTTTCGAGATTTTGATTATATGAGATTTTTATTATTCAAGATTTTAATTTTCTATAAAATGTATTTTAATATTTTAAATGTTACCAAGTTTTAAGAAATGTGTACACTGAAGAGTATACTGCCGTCCTTAGTAAGACCCACCTATCTACGTTTTCACTTATTTGGAGAAAAGCGAGTTCAAAGTTTAAATGCTTGCTAAGACTACATAGTAATATATTTTTTTTGTTTTTCAAAATAAAATACTTCCGAACAAAAATTTGGGTATTTTTCTTAAGCAACAGATGAAAGTAAAAAATTTAAAGCCATTTTCGGTCATAACTCATTTTTGATTTTTTTGCAGATAGGTGGGTCTTACTAAGGACGGCAGTATAAGCCTTAGATTTTTTTACATATTTTCCACATATTTCAGGAAAAAACACAAAAAATAGCTTAAAATTCGACATCATGAGGCTGAGGATGTTTTTTGTCTTAAACAAGTAATTGAGAAAAGAAGCGCCAGAAATATAGAGACTCATGTTACCTTTGTAGATCTACAAAAAGCATATGATACCGTTCCAGTAGAAAAATTATGGACAGTGTTAGAGCAAACTAATATCAATCATACATACATAAAAGCGATAAAAGAACTATACAAAGGGTCAAAATCTAAAATTAAAATTGAAAATCGACTTTTAAAAGAATTCCTGGTAACAAACTCTTTTTAAAATATATATCGCAGTAGCTCTAAAAAACTGGAAACGTAAAGTGCACGGCATGGGAATACAACTTAACGACCGATTTACCATATACAAACTACAGTTTGCTGACGACCAGGTAATTGTGGCTAATGATAAAGAAGACATGGAGTATATGATGAGAAAGTTAACAGAAGAATACCAAAAGTGGGGATTAACAGTGAACGTGGACAAGACACAGTACCTATGCATTGGAAACGAATCCAGTGAGTTAGTACTAGAAAATGGACAAACAATATCTCCATGCAATGCAATATTACAGACTGTAAAGAATTGGAAAAAAGAATAGTAAAAGCAAAAAAAGTTATTGGATGTCTTAACAGTATTTTATGGAGCAGAGAGATAAAAAAGAATGTAAAATTTAACATATATGAAACATTGGTCAAAAGCACGCTGTTGTATGGAATAGAGACTTGTCGCGTAACAGAAAAGTACAAAACAAAAATGGAAAGTGTCGAAATGGATGCAATAAGAAGATCAATGAAAATATCTAGAATAGATCACATAAGAAATGAGATCATAAAAGAAAGAATGGGAATCGAGGGAAGCATAACGGATGACATCACTAGAAGGCAACTGATATGGTACGGCCATGTACAACGGATGAACGATGAAAGATTACCAAAGCAGGTCCTAGAATGGCAACCAATAGGGCGCAGAAAAAGAGGGCGTCCTAAACTAGAATGGCAACAGTCAATCCAAAGATCAATGAGTCAAAAAAATCTGACTGAGGATGATTGTCAGGATCGAAGGAGGTGGAGAATAGGCGTCGGACAACGTAGAAAAACGTTCTAAACCGACATGGTAGTAGTACAATTTTGACACCTTCCATTCCATTCTAATATCAGCTGTGATCTTTCAAACCGAAATAAATAGTGCCTTCTTTTATTAATTGAAAATAAACGACGAAAGTTTTAAATTCGACTTTGGTATGTCAATTTTGTAGGATCAACTGTCATTTTTTAATGTGAATGTGTCAAAATAGTGCCTGGCACAATTATAGCCTGGCTGTTTTTCAATAATTCTCTATTATTATTTCAGTCGGCCTTTGGTCGCCAGAATTGAAATTCGAGACTATTTTTTCTGGGGGTACCCCAACGGAGGGAGAATGATTTTATGAAAAAAATTGACCTGTTAACATAGGCAAGCGATACACCGATTCTAGGGTATTTGGGTCCACTGAATTCAGTTAAAAGGAGTAATTTAAAGAAACAGGTGATAGCCGGGAATTTATGGTATTACGGTAGAACTGTTTATGTGGAGACTTAGCGAACAAACTTTAATTAAGTTTTGATTTTGAAAGCTTTGCTTAACCCTATTTCAAAGCTTACCAGTAACTTCTAGCCATCAGCCACCATTTTGAAATATTCAAAATGGCGACCGTGGGCAAAAATTTAAAAAAAGGAGCACATGCATGTGATACCTTACTTATAGGGTTCTTGGGTACGCTGAATTCAAATATTATGTTGAAAAAAGATTCAGAGGTAATCTGGTTTATTGTATAAACAATAAAACTGTTTATATGGAGATTTAACGAACAAACTTTATCAAATATTTTTAGAAAGTTTGACAGCTCTGCTCAACCCTATTATAAAACGAACCAATGACTTTTGGGCATCAGCCATCATTTTAAAATATTTAAATATTCAAGATGGTGGCCGGGAAAAAAATACAAAAGAAAAGCATATGCATGCGATACATCAATTATAGGGTTTTTGAATTCGCTGAATGCAAACCGTTTGTTAAAAGTAGATTTTATATATTCCGGAGGAGTGGGGGTATTTTTCGGTTAAACCGTATGCGAAGTCTTAACGAAAATACTTTAATAATGATTTTTCTTACAGATTTTGAGAGCTCTGCTCAACCCCATTATAAAAGTAGCTAATAACTTTTGAGATTATGGCGACCGTGGGAAAAAATTTAAAAAGAAGCATATACAGATTACTCCAAAATCTTTTTTTAACAACATATTTGGATTTAGCGAACACAAAAACTCGCATGTGTATGCTTTCCTTTTGTTTTTTTTTCTCAGACATCATCTTGAATATTTCAAAATGGTGGCTGATGACCAAAAGTCTTTGGTCAAAATCTGTAAAAAACTTTTGATAGAATTTGCTCGTTGTCTCCATACAAACAGTTTTACTGTTTACCCCATAAATACCCCGCACGCCTTCAGATTACTCCAAAATCTTTTTTTAACATCAAATTTGGATTCAGCGAACCCAAAAACCCTATAACTGATGTATCGCATGTGTATGCTTTCCTTTTGTTTTTTGTCTACGGTAGCCATTTTGAATATTTCAAAATGGTGGCTGATGCACAAAAGACCTTAGTAAATTTTATAATAGGGTTAAGCAAAGCTGCCAAAATCTGCAAAAAAACTTGATTAAGGTTTGTTAGTTAAGTCTCAAAAACATAGACAGTTCTATCCTAATATAATAATTCCCCCCCCCCCCCGCTTTAAATTACCCCAAATTTTTTTTAACTGCAGATTTGGATTTAGCGGACCCTCTTCTTTATATTAAACCTGATAACTATCACTATATATGTATATGTATATCCCAGTAGCAGTCCAAGAGTGAAGGCTAGGGGGCCAGGCCCCCCTTTTTCCAAAGAATTACAAATAATATATGCACATTCTGGTGTGTTACACACCGGAAAAAAATCCTGTCTGACAGAGAGAGATTTAAAAAAATTTAATTAAAAAAACACATAACTTGTGTAAACTAATGCCTGATTTACCTTGCAACTTATTACTGATTTACCCAGCAACATAAAGCACAATGGATACATTTGGTGCTTAGTGCATCTTACCATACTAAGCAGGAGGCAAAAAGACAGTCATTATGCAAGAATAAGGTTTGTCCAATGTGCAATATGTTGGGTACTATGATAGCCCTTAATGTACTAAGCACAACAGGGATTCTGCATTAACCCAGCTTCAAAAATAACGCAACTTACCGGTGAAAGGAAAACAACGGCAAATCGTTGCGACTGTAAGAAGCAGACCACAACAAAACAGTTAATCATGTATAAAAGGCAATATTTGTTATTTGCTTTGAAAAAAATAACGCACTATTTAACAAATTAAACGAACTCGACCCGGTAGAACTTCGCAAAAATAATCTGGGAATTTTTGTGTTAATGTTATCATTTCTGTCAATCTGTGTGCGGCTAGTAAAAAACGAAGTAAGAAATTTTACTTATTTACATGCTGATTTTAAACCAATCTCAAAAGTTTAGAACTTGAATTTTTTACATAAAATAGCAAATATTCCAAAATGTTATACTATGGCAAACATGAAAGTAATAAATAATATGGAAAACGTATAATTTGCGGATTATACAGGCTATACTTAAAGTTTAAAAAAAAGTTAAGTTGATTTGATTGACGTGACTACGTTCTTTTAACATCCACCATTTAACCAATCTGTCACATACATCTAGCGGTCATATTTGTAAGATTTTCTGGGGCCAATTAGCATTCCAGTTTATGTTACAGTTCCGTGTGCTAATGACGTAGAAAGAAAATGACCGCTACATGTACTTGACAGTTGGGATGTTAAATGGGTTGGTATTACCAAAATATCCCCAAATCGGCACCAACCTTTAGAAATTCCCCAAAACTTTGAGGCTAAAAATTAAAAAAAGCTATAAAGGAATCATGGGACTGTTTAAAAATTATGTAAGAAAGATAGTCAGGTTGAGGCGGTAAATCATTCATACAAAAATGTGCCCCTAACTGAATAACAAAATGACAAACCTAGGAGGTGTTATCGTGTTGGCTGTTTCTTAGCACTTTTGAGGACAACTTTAGTAACTAGTATCCACTGTTCATTTTTCGGTTGAACTGAGTAACATACTTTTGATTGGTTCACTTTTTTTATAGGGACTGTGTACTGATTGTCAGAGTTTTTAGGAGTAACATTCACAATATTAAAATTAAATTTAAAGTTATTAAAATGTCGAATATCTAAAATATGGATAATTAAAATGTCAGAAATCAAATCTTGAACAATTAAAATATTAAAAATGTTTTTATTGAAAGTTGAAATGTCGAATAATTAAAATATTTAAAATCAAAATATCAAAATTACAAAATATTGAAAATCGAAATATTGAAACTACCACAGCTACCCAACCAACCTAAATAAATAACATAACCAACCAACCTCACCAGCCAATTTAACCTAATCAACCAAACTAATTTTGAATATATTTCATCAGCTTTTGATTTTGCGATATTTTATAGTTTCGAGATTTTGATTATATGAGAGTTTTAAGAAATGTGTACACTGAAGAGTATAAGCCTTAGATTTTTTACATATTTTCCACATATTTCAGGAAAAAACACAAAAAATAACTTCAAATTCGATCATGAGGCTTTGCCCCCCACCCCCTTCCAAGAGGCCTTGGGCCCCCCAAGACATATTCCTGGGTGCGCCACTGTCAAATGATATACTACTTTTTTTTTTAATCTTTTTTTCCGGAAACTGTGTTACGAATTGGAATAATCTGGTTGCCAAACAGCTATTTTGCCTTAAGTGAGAAATTAATGGTATAAGAATTTTTTTTACAGATTTTGTTAGTCAGGATGCTCTATATTGTTAATCCGAGTGATGCCACTCTGGCACCCTTAAACATTTTTAAAAAACCAAGATAGCGGCCATTTTAAAGTAAAAAAATTAAATAAAAAAATATCTAAATCAAGCATAGGTGTGTATGGTACGAATTATTGAAATAAAGTCAGGCTATAATAGTGCCAGGCACAATTTTGACACCTTCACATTCTAATATCAGCTGTGGTCTTTCAACACACGGCCTTTGTTTACAATAGGAACCGGAATAAATAGTGCCTTCTTTTATTAATTGAGAATAAACGACGAAAGTTTTAAATTCGACTTTGGTTGAAGGATCAACTGTCAGTTTTCAATGTGAATGTGTCAAAATAGTGCTTGGCACAATTATAGCCTGGCTGTATTTCAAGAATTCTCTATTATTTCAGTCGGCCTTTGGTCGCCAGAATTGAAATTCGACACTATTTTTTCTGGGGAGTACCCCAACGGAGGGAGAATGATTTTGTGAAAAAAATCGACCCTGGTAACATAGGCATTCTGGGGTATTTGTGTCCGCTGAATCCAGTTAAAGAAAAAAGGAGTAATTTAAAGAAACAGGGGATAGCCGGGAATTTCTGGTGTTACGGGAGAACTGTTTAGTGGTGACTTAGCGAACAAACTTTAATTAAGTTATTTTTGATTTTGACAGCTTTGCTTAACCCTATTTCCAAGCTTACCAGTGACTTTTGGGCCATCAGCCACCATTTTGAAATATTCAAGATGGCGACCATGGGCAAAAATTTAGAAAAGGAGCATATGCATGTGATACCTTACTTATAGGGTTCTTGGGTACGCTGAATTCAAATATTATGTTAAAAAAAGATTCAGGGGTAATCTGATTTATTGTGTAAACATATGGAGATTTAACGAACAAACTTTATCAAATATTTTTAGTGAGTTTGACAGCTCTGCTCAACCCCATTATAACACTAACCAATGACTTTTGGGCATCAGCCATCATTTTAAAATAATTAAATATTCAAGATGGTGGCCGTGAAAACAATACAAAAGAAAAGTATATGCATGCGATACATCAATTATAGGGTTTTTGGATTCGCTGAATGCAAACCTTTTGTTAAAAGTAGATTTTGGGGTATTCCGGAGGAGTGGGGTTATTTTTGGGTTAAACCGTATGCGAAGTCTTAACGAAAATACTTTAATAATGATTTTGCTTACAGATTTTGAGAGCTCAGCTCAACCCCATTATAAAAGTAGCTAATAACTTTTGGGATTATGGCGACCGTGGGAAAAAATTTAAAAAGAAGCATATGCAGATTACTCCAAAATCTTTTTTTAACAACATATTTGGAATAAGCGAACCCAAAAACTAGCATATGTATGCTTTCCTTCCTTCAAAAATGGTGGCTGATGACCAAAAGTCTTTGGTTAGTTTTACAATACGGTTGAGCAGAGCGGTCAAAATCTGTAAAAAATCTTTGATGACATTTGCTCGTTGTCTCCATACAAACAGTTTTACTGTTTACCCCATAAATAACCGAACCGAACCGAACCGAACCGAACCGAACCCCATAAATACCCCCCACGCCTTCAGATTACTCCAAAATCTTTTTTGACAAAAAATTTGGATTCAGCGAACCCAAAAACCCTATAACTGATGTATCGCATGTGCATGCTTTCCTTTTGTTTTTTTGTTCACGGTCGCCATTTTGAAAATTTCCAAATGGTGGCTGACAAAAGTTTTTAGAAAATTTTATAATAGGGTTAAGCAAAGCTGCCAAAATCTGCAAAAAAACTTGATTAAGTTTGTTAGTTAAGTCTCCTCATAAACATAAACAGTTCTATCCTAATATAATAATTCCCCCCCCCCCCGCTTTAAATTACCCCAAATTTTTTTTAACTGCAGATTTGGATTCAGCGGACCCTCTTCTTTATATTAAACCTGATAACTATCACAATATATATGTATATCCCAGTAGCAGTCCAAAAGTGAAGGCTAGGGGGCCAGGCCCCCCTTTTTCCAAAGATTTACAAATAATATATTCACATTCTGGTGTAATACACACCGGAAAAAAATTTGGTTTTTTCTAACCACATGTTTTAAACATCTAAACTGCCCTAATTTTTGAAAGTCTGGGACCAGTCCTGTATATCCCCTGATAAAAATCCTGACTGACAGAGAGAGAGATTTAATAAAATTTAATTAAAAAACCACAAAACTTGTGTAAACTAATGCCTGATTTACCTTGCAATTTATTACTGATTTACCCAGCAACATAAAGCACAATGGATACATTTGGTGCTTAGTGCATCTTACCATACTAAGCAGGAAGCAAAAAGACAGTCATTATGGAAGAATTAGGTTTGTCCATTGTGCAATATGTTGGGTACAATGATAGTCCTTAATGTACTAAGCACAACAGGGATTCTGCATAAAGTCAGCTTCAAAAATAACGCAACTTACCGGTGAAAGGAAAACAACGGCAAATCGTTGCGATTCTAAGTAGCAGACCACAACAACACAGTTAATCATGTATAAAAGGCACTTGTATTTGCTTTAAAAAAAATAACGCACTATTTAACAAATTAAACGAACTCGACCCGGTAGAACTTCGCAAAAATAATCTGGGAATTTTTGTGTTTGTTATCATTTCTGTCAATCTGTGTGCGGCTAGTAAAAAACCAAGTAAGAAATTTTACTTATTTACATGCTGATTTTAAACCAATCTCAAAAGTTTAGAACTTGAATTTTTTACATAAAATAGCAAATATTAAAAAATGTTATACTATGGCAAACATGAAAGTAATAAATAATATGGAAAAGATATAATTTGCGGGTTATATAGGCAATACTTAAAATTTTTAAAAAAGTTAAGTTGATTTGATTGACGTGACTACGTTCTTTTAACATTTAATCTGTCACCTACATCTAGCGGTCATATTTGTAAAATTTTCTGGGGCCAATTAGCATTCCAGTTTATGTTACAGTTCCGTGGTACGGTCACATTCCAAAGCACGTATCGGCTAAACTAATGGCTCTAGAATTTATTCAGCTTTAATTTGATGTAAGAATGAGGCCCCTAGGCGTCGTATTTTCCTCAAAAACCAAAATATAGTAAAACATCGAAGTTTGGGGAGTATCATGAAAACATATTTTATTAAACATAATTAAAAATAAACAACATAAATATAATATGTATAAAACGATAAAATATAATAATACAAAAACCCTACTTTACTTGGCCCTTTTAGAAGAACCGGAACTTATCCATTCCGGATCAGTTAGAGAGGGGGAGGAGGAGGAAGTACATTCTCTGAAGATGGAGGTGGGTCCTCATATATTAAATCGTCCAATTTTTCGTCCTCCTTATCCAGGATGATGGGAGCAACGTTGCTGCAGCTTCGCCGTTGGCAAAAGGAACAGAGGATGGAGCACTCCAGTCCTGCTTTTCTGCAGGTGCAGGATCCTATGCATCTGCAAGCAACCATCTTAAGCAGATTTTGAGGGGCGGGCTCTACGCGTATAGTAATTGGCATGAGAACCTGTTGACTGGTGGTCCATCCCCAGGCGGATGGATTTTTCT
The DNA here is from genome assembly GCA_963576565.1 of Aspidapion aeneum. Classification (NCBI taxonomy): domain Eukaryota; kingdom Metazoa; phylum Arthropoda; class Insecta; order Coleoptera; family Brentidae; genus Aspidapion; species Aspidapion aeneum. The sequence goes on along the minus strand of OY755038.1, from coordinate 180,392,633 downwards.
CGACCCCCAACCATTTTTGGACCTGGTGTTAGGTTCTCCAGAAATGATATTTGGCAGCTTCTGTAGTTGGGGGGAGGCGGGCAAGGTTTATTTTGGCCATTCCTGCTGTTCAGCGTGCCCTGATCCCCTCCATAGAGGTTCAAGAAAATCTCGCCAGCATTTCCTACTTCTTCCTGCGTCGAGTTTGAATCAAAGAAAATGGTGGCGCTGTCTATCCAGTGGGGATTTTTTTGTAGACATTCGCACCACTTCATTTTGCCTTGCCTGCATTTACACCGCTCGCTGAAAGCTCTATCCCAGGAAACAAGGCGTTCACAGTGGTCGATGGTGATTACCTCCTGCACAAGGTGGTCTGGTATCGAAATCATTCAGTCAGAGATATTGTGGCAGGATACGTCAGCTACGTTTTAAACAACTTTGTTAAAAATGTTGCAGTGGTTTTTGATGGATACCCAGAAGATGCGTCTATGAAAAACACTAAATCAGCTAAACGTCTGCGGCGATCTGCTTCTCTTTCCTGTGGTGACATTTTGTTTGATGAAGCAACACTTATCAAAGTGCGTCAAGCAAAAGTGCTCTCAAATGAATCGAACAAACGCCGACTGATCACCATGATGTGTACCGAATTTGAGAGACAGGGTATCGAGGTTCATCAATCACCAGAAGACGCCGATGCTGAGATAGTGAGAACTGCCCTCTCCAAGAGCTCATCGTACGACCAAGTTTTTATCATGGGGGAGGATGTTGAATTACTGGTCCTCCTAAATGGCTTGAGCAACAAACAAACAAACGTCTACTTCCAGAAAGGTGGTAGAGGAGGATTTGAGTGCGCTCAATATGAGGCAAAGTGATAAAATGCAGCTTCCAGGAGAGATTTTGTTTCTGCATGCAATCAGTGGGAGTGACACCACTTCTGTTCTTTTCTGGCAAGGCAAAATAAAGTGGTGCAAATGTCTACAGAAAAATCCCCACTGGATAGATATCGCCACCATTTTCTTTGATCGAAACTCGACGCAGGAAGAAGTAGAAAATGCTGGCGAGAAGATTTTCTTGAACCTCTATGGAAGGGATCAGGGCACGCTGAACAGCATGCAATATTTGGCATTCGTAAAATCGGCAGGAATGGCCAAAATAAACCTTGCCCGCCTCCCCCCAACTAAACAAGCTGCCAAATATCATTTCTGGAGAACCTACCACCAGGTCCAAAAATGATTGGGGGCGAGAAAAATCCATCCGACTACGAATGGACCACCAGTCAACAGGATCTTATGCAATAACTATGCCTCAAAATCTGCTTAAGATGGTTGCTTGCAGATGCAAGAAAGGCTGCATAGGATCCTGGGCCTGCAGAAAAGCAGAACTGTGCTCCACCCTCTGTTCCTTTTGCCAAGGGCGAAGCTGCAGCAATGTTGCTCCCATCATCCTGGATGAGCAGGAGGAGGAATTTGACGATTTAACATATGAACACCCACCTCCATCTTTAGAGAATGTCCTTCCTCCTCCTCCTCCCCCCTCTTCGACTGTTCCGGAATGAATGACGCCCGGTCTTTCTAAGAGGCCCAAGTAAAGTAGGGTTTTTGTATTATTATATTTTATAGTTTATACATATTATATTGATGTTGTTTATTTTTAATTACGTTTAATAAAATATGTTTTCATGATAGCCTTCAAACTTCGATGTTTTACTATATTTTGGTTTTTAAGGAAAATACGACGCCTAGCGGCCTCACTCTTACATTAAATTAAAGCTGAATAAATTGTCTACAACTTTATTTCTCATGATTTTTCTTTAGAGCCAATATTTAGCCGATCCGTGCTTTGGAATGTGACTGTATTCATAAATTTTTAGTTTTTTAAAAAAATTGCCGATATTTGATTAGCTGTATTTCAATAACGGGGCTTAAATTGTAGGAAATTTAGTTGACTCTATAAAAGTATAGAATAATTAATTTCGAAAAATGCTGTCTTAACTTTTTTTTCAAAAAAACTGAAATAAGTACCAAACTTTTGAGGTTTTTTGAGTATCACAGTAGCACAGGGTTTTGAGGGTTGCAAAATTGGGCATAACTTAGTCTCATGGGTCCTAACAATATATAAAAATATTCGTAGATATAGTTCCGTTTACGATGTTTGACTTTTTAAATGATGATGATTGGCCTACATCGCCATTTTTAGTAGTTGCGTTTCGCTGCGAGTTGATACGAGTCGGTAGCAGATACGCCTTGTGTAATTTTGGTTAAAATATTTGCCTTTTGTAGAACCAAACATGGCAAATTAAAAGCACAATTTTTAATATTGAGAGTGAATACATATTTGGATCGGAATATTACTTTAGTTGTGTGGGAAAGATGGTATAGTTAAAGAACAACAAATGTGAATGCAGTGATCTAAATGAAGCACCACAACATAAGGTAAGAAAGTAAACAAACAAAAATGGTTTTGTATGAAATATCGCATACCTAACGTTATAGGTAATCAGACATGAAATGCGACAATTCACCGCGGACGATTAGCCGCCGGACCTTAAGCAGCATATTCATTTGAGGCAGAATTCGCAAGCGCAGTAAATACGCGCCTTGAAATTGTTTGCCTTGTATTCACTTGAGCATAAATTGTTTGGCTTCGTAGCGAGGCACTTACTACAAAATTATTGTCTAAATAGAATTTTAAATTTTATTTTCAGAAGCTACGGATCCGAATTACCTTTACTGAGTGTCGAGTTCACGAAAACCTCAACAGACGTTATTTATGTTACCTTATCTTTAGAGATATTTGAAAAAAATATATTTTTTCATTGCTAAAAAAACATTTATTTTTCAATGTTAGAAAAACATTTCTTTTTCACTGTTAAAAATCAATATTTTTTTAACGTTCGAAAAACACTTTAAAACACTTCTTTTTCACTATGAATATGACGTTAGAACTAACATCAAACCTAACGCTATGTTTTTATATTAAACATTATTTTGACGTTATTAAAATGTTTTTGTGTTTAGTGTGTATACCTACAACATTCCGCAGTCCCGTAGTAATAAAAATTCAGAGGCTCTTGCAAAAAATCAACAGATGCTGCAGTTGCTGCACAATTTCTTTTTGGAAATTTAAAAAATATTTGTATATTTATGTGACTTTCCCGGCATTTGGTCACATGTTAAAATTGGTTGTGAAACTTAATTTTTTAGGTTATTCACTGTTTTTTAAATTTTCTGAGGCAAATGTAAATTTAGTATAATTTTATGGTAAATTTTTATCTCAGGTGCTGTAAACTAGAGGGGTGTGTGTTTTACATACAATTTTTCGAGTGCAACATTTAAAAAACACAGATAAAGAAAAGAGAGAGAGCAATCATTTCTAATGCGCCTTCAATCCTTGTATTTCAGAGGAGTCCGAAGCCGGTTTAAGTGGCCTGATGAAACGGAAAACTGACTGTCCGATAACAGTACAACGTCGACCTGGAATGTAGATAGGATTTTTCGGACGGTTTAATGACTGTACAACGGCCTGATGGAACGTAACTAATAGGAGCTTCTAATTTTTGGGTTCAAAAGGGCTATAGTTTCACCTATCGAACTGTTAAAAAAAGTATCTAAAAGGGTCACGGTCATACAGTAGATATATAGCCATTCTAGTCAAAAAAATTGTCGTGTTCTTCCACTAAAGATATGTTTTAGGGGTAGAACCAAAAACCACTTATTTTGCAACAAGACCAAAACAGGTAGAAAAAATTTGAAGCAAGCAAAGATGAAGAGGCATAACAGGCTAGACTAGGTAAGTAACAAATTATTTACTAGAATCGCAAAGTATTAAATCATGTACCTTTCTAAGTAAGACAGGCTAGTAGTATATATAAAATATTTTACTTAAAAAAGCATATTACATTACATTACTGAATTTTGTAATAATAACAATTTATTTTAAATTTTTGTGTGTCTCTTAATGTTGTTTTGTTTGTTTTAACTTTACGGTAACTTTTAATTTACTTGCGGATGTTTTTATTTGTATTTTGTTTTTATTATTGTTAGTTTGTTTAGTATGTATACCGGGTGGGCCACAAAAACCGGACAATTTTTTTTCATTATAACTTTTGAACTGCACTTGGCAGAGAATTAATCAGAGTTTTGAAGAAATCCAAGATGACGGACGAAATAAAATTATACCCTTCAAAGATGTTCGTTTATTCTTGTGTTACGAACATGTTTTAATAATTTTTTCAAATCACTAAAAAAGTAGCGTTTTGCCACGCACAACAAGGTATGAATCAGCAAAATCCATTCGGTGGTTCTAAAAATAAACATTTTTCTTTTAACCATTGTTTTGAATATTATACGATTGCCTTGCCAGTCAGGTCTGTATTTATTTCCTTATTAATTCATTACCACTGAACCGATTTTGATAAAATAAAAAACATCCTGGTGAGAATTGATTGATTTTTAAAAATCATGATCAAAATTTCTTAACAACTTAAAATTCAAGATTGTGAACAGAATCATAATTGATTCTTCAAAATGGCGTGTTTAGTCTTATTTTCTGAAAATTTTTTAGTTTTTTTTTAATTTATAGAAAAGTACTGCTTTTCCCCCGCACAACAAGGTATAAATTAGTATCGGCTAGGTGGTTCTCGAAAAATCTATTTTTATTTCAGCCATTGTTTTACAGATTATACGATTGCATTGCCAATCCTGTCTGCATTAATTTCTTTATAAACTCATTATTACTGAACCGATCTAAGTGAAATAAAAAAAATCATGGTGAGAATTGATTGTTCTTTAACAGCCTATAATCGAAATTTGCCACCATCTTAGAAGTAGGATGAAATAATCATACTTGGCCCTTCAAAGAGGCACGTTTATTCTTATTTTCAAAAAATGTTTTAAAAGCACTTAATTAATTTTTATCTCTTTATGCGGGAGAAAAGTAATGTTTTTCTATAAATTACAAAAAAAAACTAAAACATTTTCGGAAAATAAGAATAAGCACGCCAGTTTGAAGAATCAAGTATGACTCCGTCCGACATCCTAAATTCTAAGATGGTGGCAAATTCCGATTATAATCTCTTAAAGAACGATCAATTCTCAACACAATTTTTTTTATTTTACTAAAATTGATTTAGTAATAACGAATGTATAAGGAAATTAATGCAGACAGGACTGGCAATGCAATCGTATAATCTGTAAAACAATGGCTGAAAGAAAAATAGTTTTTTTGAGAACCACTACACCGATTTTACTAGTTTGCACCTCGTTGTGTAGGGGAAAAGTAGTGCTTTTCTATGAATTAAAAAAAAACGAAAATATTTGGGGAAACTAAGAATAAATACGCCATTTTTAGGAATCAAGTATGAATCTGTCCGCCATTTTAAATTTTAAGATGGCGATAAACTTTGATCATGGTCATTAAAAAGCAATTAATTCTCACCAGGATGTTTTTTATTTTATTAAAATCGGTTCAGTAGTAATGAATTTATAAGGCAATAAATGCAGACATGATTGGCAAGGCAATCGTATAATATGCAAAACAATGGTTGAAACAAAAATAGTATTTTTAGAACCACTAAACTGATTTTGCTAATTCTTACCTTATTGTGTGTGGCAAGAATGCAGCTTTTTTACTAATTAAAAAAATAATTAAGACATGTTAGCAACACGAGAATAAACGAGCATCTTTGAAGGGTACATTTTCATCCGCCATCTTGGATTTTAAGACGGTGGACAAAAAAATACATTCAGTCAAAACTCTGATTAATTTTCTACCAAGTGCAGTTTATCCCATTAAAATGGATTCTATAGTTCAAAAGTTATAATGAAAAAAAAATTTCAGGTTTTTTTAGGCCCACCCGGTATATATTTTATTTTATGTATTAAAATCAAAATTTTACCTGATATACTTTAAGTACAATATACATTTTATTCATTTTTTAAAAACCTAATAAATTTTTGTGATACCTATATATACCTTTTTTTTTTAACTATTTTTTTCTTACCTGCAGATGTTTTTAGTTGTATTTTGTTTTTACTATTATTAGTTTATTTGATATATATTTTTGCTTTCATTGTATGCACTAACTAAATACTCTGCCAATATATGGGCCCCTAAGCTCACACTAGGTACTATAGTTATAGTTTACGTGTGAGCTAATATAACTAAAAACTGAAATATATTTTATTCAACTCCAGAATAAATTACCTTTTGTTTGATACCACACAAGCCATGTTTTGACTTAAACTCAAATTTTTAAAATTTACCCCCACCCTTAAAAAAAGCAAAAACTAAAATGTTACTTGTTAAACTTTATTAGAATTTATGTTAAATTTTCACAAAAACTCTAATTTTTGAAATCTACCCCCACCCTTTTATTTGGTTTGTGTTCGGTGGATTTTGTTCATTTTTAAACGGGACCGTCTCGACCCAAGACCCAGTCTAGGTACCAAATTTCATTAAAATCGGCCAAGCAGTTTTTGAGTTATGCGCGTTGGTCCTTACAGACAGACAGACAGACAGACAGACAGACAGACAGACAGACAGACAGACAGACAGACAGACAGACAGACAGACAGACAGACAGACAGACAGACAGACAGACAGACAGACAGACAGACAGACAGACAGACAGACAGACAGACAGACAGACAGACAGACAGACAGACAGACAGACAGACAGACAGACAGACAGACAGACAGACAGACAGACAGACAGACAGACAGACAGACAGACAGACAGACAGACAGACAGCAAAACAAAAAAGTTTCAAAATCATCTGAAACGCAAAGATATATAAAAAATTTTGAAATCGGAGCAACTTTTTTTTTCTCGAAAAAATTAGGATCACCATAGCTCACACTACTTATATAGTAGTAGTGTGAGCTAAAAGCGGATCACTTTTTATTTCAAAATTATGAGACAATAAAAAAGCACAATCGTTTAACCCGTTTTTCTGAAAACGTTAAATTTCTACATGGGGCTTTTTTAGATAAATCAATTTTGGAAAATTTACAGAGACAATGTAATTTAAGCGACTAAACTTAATTAAATAAAGTTAGCTTGATGTAATATCATTTATTATCAAGAGAGTGGGTTAAAAAAACTACTTGGAGGTTTTTAGGAAAACATATGAAAAAATTTAAAAATGCAGCACAAATCTCCAAACTACGTTTTTGCAAGTACACTTTTTGCCTTGGCACTGAAGCACTGTTTCAGACCAATGAAATATATACGAAGTTATATTATATAGGGATCATTGTTATATTATATAGAGATTATTATTTCAGACCAAAATATATTTTTGAAAAATTCAAGGTTCCACAAATTATATTTTTTATTTATCTTAATCAGGTAGGTAGATCTGTGTGTGTAAAATTTACCTCTAAACATCAAAGCAAACAGTTCGTCATTAGTTTTTTTTTACCACAAAATCTAATTATGTTCCACGAAGTAATCCTGACCAATTTAAAAATTCACAATTTTCTGCAAAAGCTAGGTTATTCATAATTTGGTCTATAAAAAGCCCACAGTATCAAAAAGCTGGCTTGTTAGCCCTTTTTTAAGCCGGCTTTAAAAGATTTTTCGGGTAATTCCATGAGTTGACTATTATTTTTAGCTCACACATATACTATACTATAGTAGTGTGAGCTATAGTGATCCTAATTTTTTCGAGAAAAAAAAAGTTGCTCCGATTTCAAAAATTTTAAATATATCTTTGCGTTTCAGATGATTTTGAAACTTTTTTGTTGCGCCGTCTGTCTGTCTGTCTGTCTGTCGGTCTGTCTGTCTGTCTGTCTGTATGTCTGTATGTCTGTCTGTAACGACCAACGCGCATAACTCACAAACCGCTTGGCCGATTTTAATGAAATTTGGTACCTAGGCTGGGTCTTGGGTCGAGATGGTCCCATTTAAAAATGAACAAAATCCACCAAACACAAACGAAATAAAAGGGTGGGGGTAGATTTCAAAAATTAGAGTTTATGTGAAAATATGGCGTGTGTGATATCAAACGAAAGGTAATTGAGTCTGGAGTTAAACAAAATACATTTTAATTTATTTAAAAAAAGGGTGGGGGTATATTTCAAAAATTAGAGTTTAAGTGAAAATATGGCGTGTGTGATATCAAACGAAAGGTAATTGAGTCCGGAGTTTAACAAAATACATTATATTTTTTATTTTTTTTAAGGGTGGGGGTAGATTTCAAAAATTTGAGTTTAAGTCAAAACATGGTTGTGTGGTATCAAACAAAAGGTAATTTGTTGTCTGGAGTTGAATAAAATATATTTCAGTTTTTAGTTATATTAGCTCACACGTACACTATAACTATAGTACCTAGTGTGAGCTTAGGGGCCCATATATTGGCAGAGTATTTAAGTGGCTGTTGTTTTGTAAGAAGTATAGTTTTTTGAACTGGCTAAATGAACCACCTTTTGATTTAATGCACAGTTTTTGTGGTATTAAACTTTCTAAGCTTTTAAAACCTAATAGGGGCGCATCTGCAGCAAACAATGGAACTATAGTTACGCGGTTTCGCTAATCCATTATTTGCAACGGTACAGTTAAGTCAGCTACAGTACCGCAGTAAACAATGGAACTATAGTTACGCAATTTCCCAAATCCATTATTTACTGCAGTACAGTCTGTAAAAGAGCTAAACTTTTTTACTCAATGGTCATACCATTTACTCTGTTTCATGTTTTGAAAATACTTATTGCTATATTTATAGTCATTTTTTGTAATTAAATCTTTATGGTTACAAACTAATTTTGACACTATTTTCAAAAAACATGAAATATAGTTCTTAATCTATATTATTATTTCTTTATCGCAATTGCGTACTAAACACAGGTGAGTCAAGCACTGTGAGCAATAACGAAACTTTTACAATACATTACAATGTATAAGCTTTCCAACACTTGAATTTTCACTTTTTGTAGTCCCATTAGATGAAAATGTAATAAACAATAAAATCCTGTAAGTACAATTTTTGTACCATTGACAAACAAAAATTTTTTTAATTTAGAAAAGGTCTTATAATTTATTTAAAAAAAAAATAAAGATTGGTGAAATCAAATATTTACAACTAGATAGCCCTTGGACTACTGCGCAACCTCCTTTGGCCGCCATTTTTTCACAGAATTTAAGTACAAGCTGTATCCTTGAGGTCGTTATGGTGAACAATGATACAGGATCACTGGATCACGCAAATTGCTTCGCTAGGTTACAGGGCGCCTTGACATTACAAGGGTAGTATAAGCTAACATCCCCGGAGGTCGCCGTGGAAAACAGACAGAGACGCTCTGTCAAATATCTTTAATTGAAATCAGTGGCTCCATATCAAGGTCTTTATATTTTCACATAGGTTACCTATAGAATTTGAAAAGTCATTGAACCTGACTGGCCAACTGTAATCAGATTACAAAACCTACGTCACTGGGTTGCCTGAATCATTTGTTTTATGGAAACCCGATAACTCAGCTACAGTCGTCCAGCTAAGTTCACATGACTGGTCAAATTCTGTAGGTAACCTGTGTAAAAAGATAGAGACCTTACCAATGCCGCAGCCTTTGCCTGTAAAAATTGGCCTTGCTCAAATTGTGAAAAATTGGTGGTTATCAATTTCTTCCCATTTCCTCCAGTCTGTGCAGGTTGGACAAGCGTTCTATTTAGTTTTCTATTTCTATGGGACTTAGAGACTTTAAACAGTCGTAACAAATAAAACAAATTACTGCTCAAAACCTAAAATAGTTTCAAAATATATTTAACAATTCCGCATTTATTTGAACGTATCAAAATATAGCAGGTTTGGCAGAAATGGAAAACTTAAAATCATCGTGTTATAAAACGATGGGTTCATACAGTGTTTAATGACAACAAATATAGTTGGCGTATACACATCCGATATTTACAGCTTTGCTATAACTACTTACTATGTCCAATATTACCAATGGCAGCGGATGAAGAAGGAAACGTGTAAAACAATGGTTTATTTTGATGATTCATGTAATGTTTTACAAAGCATCTGATTCAATCAATATTATCTTTTGGTTTACCAGTTTAAGTCTGGATAAAAATTCTATGGAATTTGGACTAATTCTAACTACATAGGTCTTATCGCAAAGGAAAAAACCGGTTTAAATAAGAATATATAAGGATTTCGTGTGTAAAATGGAAAAAACGGGAAAGATAAACCATAAACACAACAAAAAAAATCATTTTTTAAAATTTTTAAATTGACGTACGATGACGTTTAAATATTTAGGACACTTGGTAATGGGATTCTTCTGCGTTGGGTTAGATAGAGCTGAACGATGGGTCAGAGAAAAGATTCCGAAGTGCGGGGGATTCTTCACGAGTTCATCTCACCAAACATGCTTAAAATAATTGGTTCCTCGGTATATCTGATATTGAACATAGTTTGAAAATTTAATTTAATTGCATTTAAATTTTATAGAGGGTCGTTCAAACACAGCAAAATTTGCATAAAAGGCCTATTTCAAACAGCGCATACGCCGAAGGGCCTAATTTTTTTTCGACAAATCACATCTAAACTTTTTTTATTTGTTACAAAAAAATATTTTTGAGACTTTTCTGATAACACAGTTATATAGTTATGCAGGTTTATATCCATATTGGATTTGACAGCCTTAGTTGAGGAATAAATACTTAAGATAGTGCTATTAAGTCGAGAAGTTTTTGCGTTGGGCTACTTTTAGTAGTTAACCCAAAAAATAACTTAGTTAGTAAGTTAAATTATAAAAGTCAAGATGTCCAAAAAATCTGGAATCACCGGTTTGTCGACAAAATTGCAAGTTTTGCATAAAAGACTTATTTCAAACAGCGCATAGACACTTACGAATATTTTACAAATCGTTTTGATTAAAAAAAAATATTTCAAATACATTTTTGAGTTCAGGGGATCAAGTACTACAAGAATAACAAAAATTAAAAAAACTCGGATATACGATATAGAAAAATAACCCTATATTGATAAAAACGAATCAATCATATTCGCAAATATCGTAATTTAATATTTTACTTAATAGCTAACGTTAATCACTTGAGCGTTAGTCGTAAGCCGTATTTAGTATTTCGCTTGCAGTAACAGTTTGAAATGAAATCGCTGTACCTACGGTTCAAATGCAACACTATGTATTTTGCTTAGAAAAAGAAAACTTAATTTAGCAGTTGTTTAGATAATAATAGAAACATAAGGGTTTACTAAAAGTTAAAAGAAGAAGGGGAACACCGGAGGAGAAATTTTCCACCAGAGTTGGCCGGAGAACCAAAATCTACGAAGAAGATAATGCAATTTATTCGACTCGGCATGCTGACGGAGCAACAATCGGGAAATGATGAAGCGAATAATTTGCTTTCATTCATACATAAACAAGCGCTAGACTAGTTTTTTTCTTTCCAAGCAGGCTTCCCCATTAGTGCCATGCGTCAAAAATTGGCCTTCGTGGGCTTTTTAATGAAGATTTTACGACACCTGCTTTAATCGATTACTAATGATGCCACTGATACACACTGACCTATTAACAGACCCAATTAGTACAATGAATAGAAGAGTTTTACCGTACAAAAGGTCCGGTAGTTCTGAATTTTGAGTATGTTATTGAGGTCGAAAGGGAAGTTAAAAATCTGAGATTTCGTCACCCCTGTGCTTCCTCCGCCATCTTGAAAAAACCATAAAAAATTGGCACTTTTTGTAGTTTTTTGCCTGTAACTTCGTTCCAGTACACTAAATCGCAAAAAGAGTTATACGAAATTTTTTAGAGGATATAATTATCTACAATGTCGTGGTACCATGGTTGTTCTGCAAGCAGTAGTAACGGGGCTAGGTAATTTCCAAAAATGACTAAAATCACGTGCTTGGGCAAATTTTTATATTTTTTCTACTTTAGACCGCAAAGGCTCCGAAATACTTTGTTCTAGTGTAAAAATTCTAAGAACATATCTTGTAGAGAATTTTATCAGCAACAAAATCCATTCTTTAAATGTATTTTTAAAATTGTAATAGAGTGGGAGTAACTTTTAACTTAAAGTAAGTAAGTTAGAAAATAATAATTTTTTAAAATTTAGTGCTATATACGGCACGTTTTTTATTTATTTTTATTTTTTTGTGTAAATTTAGTGACGTACAAAAAGGTAAGAGAGCTTAGGAGTCAAACACCTCCTTAAAGTAACCACCTCTTCAAAAACCCCCCCAGACCCCCCAAAATCTAATATATTTAGGTTTTCTCAAATTTTCTCAACAAAATGCGCTTCTAAGAGAAAAATGTGTAATGTATTTTATTGTAGACAATGAAATTTCCTTTTGAAAAAGGTACAATTCGATGGGGGTCAACTATTTATAAACTCTTCAGCGGCGTCCGTTAATTGAAGTAATTTAAAAAAGTCAAAAAATATCCATGTTTTTTCCATGATTTATTCGATTTCATTTTAAACCAAGGTTTATAGAACAAAATGTGTTATACATTATTGTAGCAAATAAAATTTTCTTTAAAATACTGTACAAGAAAGTTGGACTGGTTTTATTGTTATAAATTCAGAGGTGCCCGTAATCTTAACCAATTTTAAAAAATAACAAATTAAAATATTTTTGTTACAAGTTTTATCTAATTTTTTTAAAAACTAAGCCTAATTTAAAAAAAATGCTATAATATACTTTATTTACAGTAAAATTCTCTTTTTAACGGTGTATAACTCGATGGGGTAAATGGTGGCCATTTAATTAATTTTTTTTCAAATTATGTTTTGCACAGGTCTTATTTGATTTTCTGAAAACCATGCCCTTTATCAAAAAAATTGTTTTTTACTTCGTTGTAGATAATAAAATTTCCTTTTAAACGTTGGGTAACATGGTAAAAAATATTTTATATTTACCGCTCCAGTGGTGTGCTTAATTTAAAACAATTTTTTTTAAATCACCAAAAAAATTAATTCTGTTACATATTTTATACAATTTTCTCAAAAAGCAAGCCCTTTATCAAAAAATGTGTTATATACTTTATTATAGATAATAAAATTTACTTTTAACCGGTATATAACAAAGTCGGATTGGTTTTATGGTAATAACTTCACAGGCGCCCCTAAATCAAACCAATTTTAAAAAATTTGTGATTTAAAAAAAATTGTTTTAAATTAAGCACACCACTGGAGCGGTAAATATGTAATATTTTTACCATGTCACACAACGTTTAAAAGAAAATTTTATTATCTACAATGAAGTAAAAAACAATTTTTTTGATAAAGGGTATGGTTTTCAGAAAATCAAATAAAACCTGTTGCAAAACATAATTTAAAAAAAAATTAATTAAATGGCTCCCATATACGGACGTCGCTGGCGGGTTCGTTGTAAGACAAACCCCATCGAGTTATACACCGTTGAAAAGAGAATTTTACTGTCAATAAAGTGCATCATAGCATTTTTTTTTAAATTAGGCTTAGTTTTTGAAAAAATTAGATAAAACTTGTAACAAAAATGTTTTAATTTGTGATTTTTTAAAATTGGTTAAATTTACGGGCGCCTCTGAATTTATGACCCTCAAACCAACCCAACCTTCTTGTACAGCGTGTTAAAGGAAATTTTATTTGCTACAATAATTTATAACACATTTTGTTCTACAGACATTGGTTTAAAAAAATCGAATAAATCATGGAAAAACATGGATAATTTTTTACTTTTTAAAATTACTTCAATTAACGGACGCCGCTGAAGAGTTTATAAATAGTTGACCCCCATCGAGTTGTACCTTATTCAAAAGGAAATTTCATTGACTACAATAAAGTATATTACACATTTTTCTCTTAGAAGCGTATTTCTTGAGAAAATTTGAGAAAATCTAAATATGTTAGATTTTGGGGGTCTGGGGGGGGTTTTTGAAGAGGTGTTTAGTTTAAGGAGGTTTTTGACCCCTAAGCTCTATAACCTTTTCGTACGTCACTAAATTTACACAAAAAAATAAAAATAAATAAAAAACGTGCCGTTTAATGCACTAAATTTAAAAAAAGGATTATTACTTATTTTAAGTTAAAAGTTACTCCCACTCCATTACAATATTTAAAAATACATTTAAAGAATGGATTTTGTAGCTGATAAAGTTCTCTACAAGATATGTTCTTAGAACTTTTACCCTAGAACAAAATATTTCGGAGCTTATGCCGTCTAAAATAGAATAAATCTGAAAATTTGCCCAAGCACGTGATTTTAGTCATTTTTGGAAATTACCTAGCTCCGTTACTGCTGCTCGCAGAACAACCATAGTACCACCCAATTGTAGATAATTATATCCTCTAAAAAATTTCATATAACTATTTTTGCGATTTAGTGTACTGGAACGAAATTAAATGCAAAAAACCAAAAAAAGTGCCAATTTTTGATGGTTTTTTTAAGATGGCGGAGGGAGCACAGGGGTGGGGGTGACGAAAACTCAGATTTTTAACTACCCTCCTAAGCTTAACAACATATCCAAAATTCAGAACTACCGGACCTTTTGTAGGGTAACCCCCCTATTTTGGCCTCTATTCATTGAACTAAATTGTCTCAGTCAAAAAGTAATTCTGAACGGTTTAACCTACAGCAATGAAACTAGGACTGATTCTTTAACTGTAAAAAAATATTAAATATATGGACTCTGGGGGCGCAAGAGGATATAATTTGTTTTTAGATTATCCCTTATATCTTCTACAATATTGCACCTGCACAACTAGGTCTTACATCACTTGGATGAGTCATACATATATCATAAAATGCAACATTTTTGATCCTTCGACAAACATTTAGTTTTTGGTGATATTGTGTTCGAACGTCAAAGTGCAAATGTAAGTTTTCCTTTGACCAATTGCTTGCTAGGAAAGTTAAGTTGATTTAACAACGAAAAAGTGCGTTCATCGGTAAATTAAAAAGACCTTAACAAATATTCATCATGATTACTCATTTCCATCATTGTTCCACAAAATTCCATACGACGACGATAACCATTCCTTTTAAGGACTCTTCAGTGGTTGATGACGTATCAAACGGCTTCAGCAGTTTGATAGATTGTCATTGTCAATTGTGCTAATGTTATGTGCAACCATCTTGCTGAAACCATATTTTACCAAATCTCACACCCATAACAATTGTCTAGCTGCTGGCACAATTTCCTGGTGCAAATTACTGTCAATGAAAAATTATTCATTTAGTTGTTCTCCGACAACACCCCTCCCAAACATTTGGCCAATATCACGCCTGTGTTGGGTTATAATAAAAGAGATCTTAAAAAATTTTCGATTATTCGTTTCCATCATTGTTTCACAGAATTCCATACGACGATATTGGTCATCAGAAACCGTTCTTTATAATAACTCTTTTAACGATGGTTGACGACGTGTCAACTGCTTCGGCAAATTGATAGATGTTTAACTTAGCTTTTTCCTGCACCGAAGCGCAAATCCTAATATCCCAAGCCACCTGCTGTTCATTTAAAGCAGTAGCTTTTTTGTGACTCGGTGCCACGCAATCGGATTGCACAATTCTGTGAATTGTTGTTAAACTTGGTTCTGGGCGATTTGCATGGTACGTTGCAATGATCTTGATTGATAAAATCATATAACTATCTGAAAATTTTCGTCAACTGTTTGTTTCTCGTACAAGGCACATATAAAAAGCCTCCCTACGCTAGCCAACTCGCAACGGTGCCGGCAGAGTCGGAGGTAGAGTGACAGTAAAATACGCGACAAGGTTTTAATGTTCCTAGGTGCGTGGTCTTCTTGGTAAATCAATCAAATCATTAAATCAGTGTGGTAACTTATAATAAAAATACACAAAGCAAGCTATGTAAGAATTATTTTATTCCTTAAAGTTTGTCTCTGGCCAGTGGAGCCCACCTCCGTGGACCTTCATTATATCCTCAATAAAATTTTGTTTGGCGTTGAGGGAGAACATATAAAGATTAGGAAACGAGAACGACCCCAAAATATAAGCTACTTGATACGGGTGACAAAATTCTAAAATACTAAAATCAATGCGGTAACTTATATTAAATACCAAAGGCACGCTAGTGATGAATAATGACATATACGGAAAGTTTCGCATTTTGTTTTTTGAAATTTGTCTCTGGCCAATTGTCCGATGAGCCGGCCTCTTTTGGCATTTATCACAACCTCAATCAAATTTTGTTTGGCGTTGATGGAGCATATGGCATGAATAGGAATCGAAAACGAATATAGGTATTTGTCCAGCCTGCGGACAAGAAGAAGAGAATTTAAAGCTTATCGCGGTATAATGTAAGGCCTACTCAAAGGTGAGACAACAGAGACCAGGGACATCATACCTGAGTCAAAAAGAGCTGCTCCTGTTCAAAGGGGCTAACATACTGGTCTTTAAAAGAAAACAGAAGAAGCTACCTGGACATCAAATGGAAGTGCAGAGAGAGGGTTAATGGAAAGACCTAGGGCATGGCGAAAACAGCCTACTCTGGCCTAATTGTCGGAACTCCGGGTCATCCCCATCAACTACTACTACTATTTCTTATTGTTGATTGGCATTAACTAAGACACTTTCTGACAAATTCAATCTAAAATCTTACACCGTAACCCTCCGTATAGCTTGCCATTAGCATGCGTGATATAGCAGCAGGATAGTTATTCTTGAATTTTTGGGAAGAGAATGTGAGTGATTCTCACAGTAGAAGAGTGAATGGTCTATTCTCGAATAAAAAAATCTAGCCCAATGGGTAACCAAAAGTATGCCAAGTTTTTTTAAACGTAAAACTCTATGTCGGTACCTTTCGAAAGAACCGCAGTATCTATTGACCTGGGGGTACTATGTAAGTTGGTTCGACTTGGTTCAAAATTAGTATGCAACCGCTTTTGAAAACAAATTTTTAATCTGACTTAAAAAAAAATAATATGGATAATTTAAAATGGCCGATAACTATACAGTGTGTTCCAAGTTAAGTGTCGACTATTTCTCACTTTTTTATTATTAAAGATAGAAAAAAGTTCAAATAGGAAACCTAGTAGAATTTTTAATGCTTTTTATAATACTTAAATCAAAAAAAAAAAAAAATAGAGCACCGCCTTTTGTAGTCCAAATTTTTTCATAAAACATAACAAAAAATTTATTGAACACCCTGTGTTTTATATTTTTTTATAGGTTTTTCAATTCTTTTAATTTTTTGTCTTAAAGTAAATAAATGGATTTATGACGGATCTAATAGCTTCCTAGCCCTTTAGCACACTCCACGTTATATCAGCCTTGAAAACAGTTTTTTGTAAATATCTCTGAAACGAAAGCTCCTACAAAGTTTTTGGTTATAACACAAATATTTGAAAAAAATGTGCGCTACCACATTCCGAAAACCGCATATTGATGCGACGCTGCGTTAAAAAATTTGCATTTTTTAGGCCTTTTAACTGTCAGAAAACTGTTAAAAATTAGCATCGATGAATTTTGACCAAAATCTAATCAGCTCGTTAAAGTATTATTTTACTTGTAAATTTCATGCAAATCGCTTTAGCGGATTAGGAGCTATCGTGTTACGGACAGATATACATACACACACACACTCAGGTATCGCGACGATATTGCTAGGGTAGGTCAAACTACACCCAAATAACACTTTTTCGTCGTTATCTCAAAAAAAAACTCGTCCAAAACAAAACCTTCTCTAGCCATTGCTGTTCGGGCTAGGAAGGTAAAAATAACGAAGATATTTTAAATTCAAAATTACGTATTGAAATTTTATTTGGTAGAAAGAAGTCTAAGCGTAATTTTGAAATTGGAATATCTTCATTATTTTTAACTTTAGGAAAAAAATCAAAAAAAATTGTTTGTTTAGAATTGAAAGACCTATCAGAAAAAATTATAAAATACAGGGTGTTCAATTAAAATTGTGATTTAAGCATCGTTGGTCGTCATATATGGTCTGCGGTTATAGTGCGTTGTTGTTTGCTAATAAATAATATAAGAGTTTTCGGGTTTGATAGTTGTTAATTTTAAATAAGCTTTCAATAAAAATTAAAATTATATCTTGAATAAACATTAAGTATTAAGTGTTTGGTACTTGTTTGGCCGGATTCACTTAGCATATTATTATCTTATTTATGCTAAATTTAGAATAAAAAGAATATTATCTTTATTTTAAAACTAAAAACGTAACAAATAAAATATACTTAATAAATCTAAAAAAATACGTTTTTAAATGTGGGTACTAAAAAGTATAAAATAATTTGGGGGCACGGTAGTGCCCCGCCAAGTTCGTGTAGACTGCTGTATATTGAACCTATCTAAAACTCTACTTCGAAATGAGCTACGAAACTCGAACTTTACACAGTCGTAGATCCCTATAGAGTTATCAACCCCTCTAAGTTTCATGGACTTTGATAAAGTTGTTACTAAATTAAAAAAAAAAAACATCGAAGTTGCCACTCACTCACTCATATACAGGGTGTCTCATTATATTTTTTCCCACCCTTTTAGACCATTAATAATTGATTTGGAAATATAAAAGAAATTGTGTTCGAATTCGCGAAATTTTTACTTTTAAACTGCATCTTGACTTTATTCCTGATGCTTACCGTATTTGACAGGCGCTCCAATTCATAGTTTGTGGAAATTGGATGCTCCTTATATTATTTAATTAATAGATTAGGCTTGGAATATACTTTCCAAAAATACCCCATGTGTCGCAGTTTTGATAAATAGTTCTTGAAACATTATTGATAATTTTTTTAATTATAAAAAATAACATTATCACAATGACAATGACAAATATATTTTTTTTAATGACGCTCAAAATGACAAAACAGCCAGAGCTGTTACAAGTACATTATGAAAGTACTTCAAGCACAAGTAACAAGTTCATTAATATTTGTAAAAGTACCTGAAGTACTAAGTACATTATAAAAGTACTTTATTTTCCCCAAGTCTTTTACTTTTACAATAAAAGTACTTCAAGTACTTTAAATATGTCAAAAAATAAGAAAAATGCCAGAAATATTTAAAAAAAAATCAAAAATGTTAAACAATTTCAAAAAAGTAAAAAAATGCCCATAAACGTCAAAAACTTCAAAAAATATCTAAAATGACAAAAAATTTTAAAAAATGTCAAAAAACGTCAAAAATGTAAAACATGTGAAAAATGTTTACAAAATTTTCAACCTGAAAGGTTTTATTGTATGTAAATATGTTCTACTTATATACCTAAATTGCATTTATTAATTTTTTCTGAACATTTTACATACAAATGCCATAGAAAGGTAACGGAAAGTGATAATTTTATTACACAAAAAGCTGCGAAATTGACCCAGTGGCATTAAAATGTTTTTAACGTTTTATAGTTTTGTAATAGTTACCCCGAACTCCGGGGTAAATAAGACCCAAAAACAAAAATTTTAAAAGATATTAAGTTTATATGTCTCAAATTGCATACGGTTGTTCCAAATAGATTACATTTGTGTAAATCCAAGTATATTTGACTTTGTAATGAGACCTACAAAAAACTCTTGTAAAACCAGGATGCACGTACCCTACCTTGCCTTATTTCTTTTTTGGTGAAGCACTTGGGGCACTGTTTTTACCTCAATAATTTGTGTATCTAGTCAGACTAAATAAATTTTCGGGTTCTTTAAATCAACATCCATCAAACGTAGAAATTACATCTGCTGCAAGGCGAGTAGGTGGATATCCAAAAATAAAGCTGCAAGTGCAATATACCTGCACTACCATACTACCGACACCCCTCAATAGATGGCATGAGTGCTGGAGTAGTTCCTCACACTGAACTTGAATTTCACGTTCCACGAAATGAAGGTGCGTGCAAATAATTTTATTTTATTATTCTTTGGATAAATGTGAACCTAATATTACGATTTTTTGGGCGATTAATAAAGACTTACCTATCAAGGTTCCTAAGATATAGAAACCGGACAGGTGGCAACCCTAAGTTTACCACTTGTCTTTGGCGCATTAAAGTAATATCTCACCTATATCTAAATTGTACTAAATTGTAATATTTTATTGTACTTGAAGTACTTTTAATGTACTTGAAGTACTTTGAATGTACTTGAAGTACTTTACTTGACAAAATCAAGTACATTGTTAAAAGTATTTCAAGTACCAAGTTCAATTACCGGATTGTAGATTTACTTCAAGTACAGTACTTGAAGTACTTGTTAGTACTTGAACTACAATTTCAAATACTGTACTTGAAGTACCTGACAGCTCTGACGACAACAAAGTTTATATGTCGTGTCACATCATGTCATTGTCACTGTTGATACATGGAGACTAACATAATTTGGAATAAGGATACTAAAATTAACACAAGAGCGGTACTGTTATCTTTTTATCATTTTAAAAAATATTTGCTAATATCTCAAAAACTTTGGCTCTAAACTACGGCATATGAGGTATTTTTGGAAAATATGTGCCAAGCCCAATCTATTAATTAAATAATATGAGAAGCATCCAATTTACAAAAACTATAAATTTGAGCGCCTGTCAAATATGGCAAGCATCATGAATAAAGGTAAGATGCAATTTAAAAGTAAAAATTTCGTGAATTCGAACTTAATTTCTTTTATATTTCTATATCAATTATTAATGGTCTAAAAGGCAGGGAAGAATATAATGAGATACCCTGTATAGATCATTAAAATTGTACTATACTTCCAGACATGCTACAAAGCTGAAATTTGGCAGGCTGATAGAAATTATGACCAATCCCTTGGAAAAAATCAAAAAACTCTAAAATTCTAATTAAGTCCCTTTCGCTATACATATAAAGTTACGTAAAAGTAACACTTCCAGAAGCGCTGGAGAGCTGAGGTTTGGCAGACTAATACAAAATATGATAAAACTACAGTAAAAAATATAAAAACCCAAAATTTTAATTTGTGTCCTTTCCCTATAAATGTAAAGTTATGTAAAATTAATATTGACTACTTTCAGAACCTCTAGAGAGCTGAGCTTTGGAAGAACGATAGAAACTATCATAAATCTAATAAAAAATATTTTAAAAACCCAACATTTTAATTAACTTTCCTACCCTATAAATGTAAGTCCACTTCCAGAAACGCTAGAGAGTTGAGCTTTGGAAGACTGATAGCAATTATGATAAAACTAAAGAAAAAAAATTAAAAACACATACATTTATTACTTCCCTCCCCTATAAATGTAAAGTAAAGTAAAGTTATGTAAAATTTACATTTTCCACTTCCAGGAACGCTAGAGCTGAGCTTTAGAAGGCTGATAGGAAATATGATAAAAATTTTCGTATTTGACTAGGAAATATGATAAAACCATAGGAAACAAATTCAAAAACCTCACAATTTTTATTAAGGCATTGCAAAAGTCTAAAATGTTGCCTTCTTTTTAGTGATCTATGTCAAACGACGCGACACATTGAGGAAATATGAACGCGATAGCAGTAGGGTTTTCGCTAGACTAGTGGCCGCCTGGAGCAAGACGTCGCCCTCTGTCTGCTTTTTTCCTCCTCACTGACAGTTTTTGTAGTATTTTCCTACATAAATGTTGCCGGCGTTTGACCCCAAAAAAATGATTCACACCAAAACTAATAAATCATTGAAAAAAGAATGTATAAAAAAGTCAACAATTTCTTTTAAATCGAGTTAATATGATACCTTGCCCACTACCTTTTTTTTGCGGAAGTCATAGTGTCCCATCATAATTAAAAGCGAAAACCAAATTTAAATTGGCTTAGTGGTTTTATAGATATTTGCGTTTGACCCAAAAACTTGAATTTCTGTTTTCGATTACTTTACAGAGTCGGTCGGCTCAAACACATTTCTTTAAAAAAAAGCAAATTGTCGTCCCCATCTCACCCAAATACTAAAAGTCGAGCAAATCGACCTAGTCTTTTAAAGTGGCATTTTTTCAATGTTCAGTTTTTGCTCAATCTATAAGTCACACCTAACTATTTTGGTAAACCTTATCAAGCTAACAAATACAAAAGAAAAATGTTATTTTCATTATTTTTTGAGTTTTTAGGAATAAACCTCGGTTCAGTTTAAAATTTGGCAAAAAGTAGTGCTAATTTAAAAAATTTTATTTTAGGAAGTCATTATGGTATTGAACTACTTCACATTCGAACAGATGGTCTTACAAATCATGTCAAATCTTTTTAGGTCACTTAAATTGCGCCTTTAAATTGTCAAAAAACTATGACAAGAGCGCATTTTAATTTATTTTGGCAATTTTATGACCGCGCAGCAATGGCTAAAGAAGGTATTTTTTTCGAGGATATTTTTTGAGATAACGCCGAAAATGTATTATTTGGTTGTACATTGATCGATCTTAGCAATATCATCGTGAAATCTGTCTGTGTGTGTGTGTATCTCTGTCCGGAACACAATAGTTCCAAACCGCTTAACCGATTTTCATGAAATTTTCAGTTAAAATATTGTTCGATGCAGTAATAAGCTGATTAGATTTTGGCCAAAATCCATTAATGCTAATGACAGTTTTTTGACAGTTGAAAGTTAAAAAATGCTTTTTAATGGAGCATCTAATCAATATGCGGTATTCGAAATATGCTAGACCACAATTTCCTAAAAAAATTTGTGTTATAACCAAAAACTTCATAGACGCTATCGTTTTTGAGACATTTACAAAAAAACTGTTTTCAAAGTTGATGTAGCATGGAGTTTACTTAGAGTGTGCTAATCGGCTAGGAAGGTATCAGATCGATCGATAAACTAAGTATTTTTTGTGTACTTATTTTTTTTTTAATCCGTCGACCACTTTTCATTTATTTTTTTTTCTATTTCGTTGCAAATAAGTTTTCGAGATATTACGTCTCAAAATAAGGTGACTACTAGCAGAGTAAATTTGTAAAATAAAGCTGCAAAAAGGGTATATTTTTTATATTTGGCATAGTAGTACCTAACACCAAAACCTAAATTTTCATTTGAGGATCCCCGATTTTCCGGCCTCAGAATCCAAGATGGCGGCTGCCAAAGTTAAGAAGTTAAATTTTTTTAAATTTAATTTGGTCTACAGGTTATAAAGGTCTCTTTTATTTTTGACATATTAAACGCCATCTTTGTGTCGGCTGAGAAACTAATTACTGTTTTTAATTAGGTTTAAAGAGCTGGTCAGTGGCTTTAATATGAGGTATCAAAAATAAATATCGCGCAAAAAATAAAGAAAATATCGAAGAAAAACGATTTTTTTAAAATATAGCCTCCATTTTCATTTAAAGTGACAGGTGTAATTTTTTTTACATTTTTGAATTAAGTAGGTCCCACTTAAAGTAAGTTTATCAAAATTAATTTAATTTGTCTTAAAACAGGGAATCCATTTTTTTTTCTTAACTTTGGTAGCCGCCATCTTGGATTGCGATGCCGGAAATCAGGGGATCCTCGATTGAAAATTTAGCTTTTGATGTTAGCTACTACCATGCCAAATATAAAAAAATATACCCTTTTTGCAGCTTTTTATTGAAATACCCTACTATTTTACTCTACTATACGTGAACTTAAAATACATCTTATATCTTTGGATCGAAAGTAAGTGTGGCGGCCGCTTGAAAATTATATTAATTGAAAAACAGAAGTCGGCTCTCGGCCGCCTTGATAGTAATTAAAAAAGAGCAATAAATCCCTGTCACTTCTGAACCAAAACAAAATGGCTCTACTATAAAATTAACGTTTTGTGAATTTACACCGTTTTGATTTGAAATTCAGGTATGTTACAAATATAGTATGGTGGGGGTGGGTTAAATCCTGGCCAGCAAAGTTTTGATTATGTTTGTGGATCAGTCCGAAATCTATAGCAGTCTTCCATCAGGCCGTTCGACAGTCATAAAACCGTCCGAAAAATCCCAAAGCGCGCGCAATTCAGTACAAGGACTGTTTTATAACTGTCCAAATAACGAATACTGTTGACGTAGTGATCGATTTACTTCAGGCATGTGATCATATGCGAGAGAGTTAAATGAAAAGTCAGGTGACTAAAAGAAAGGGTAGGTTTCGGTGTCTCGCGTAAAGGCAGATCGGAGGCAATGTATGAATTCAAAAGCTCTAGATTAAAGCACACAGAGAAAAGCAGATTTTTGAATTACTTTGCAAAATTGCTTATTGTATGTAAATTGTATTTAAAAAAATTACGGCCACACTACATTTATCTAGGATTATCAAAATACATTTTTAATTTTAGTTCTTTTTTTAGCAGATAAAATTACATTAATTTAATTAATATTCACAATCTATAAACCACTTACAGATTGCCTAATAAACTCAATATACAAAAAAATTAAACGAACTTGCTTTAGCACATATGTTTGAGCGAAACTTGTGAAAAAATATTTATTTTTTGTAATGTCACAAGTTTTACCTACATATAATATTCACAAAGTTTTTGTGATTTTATTCAGTTTTAGGAAATTGAGATCGTGATACTTCTAAGAAGTTAGGAAAATCACATTTCATAGCTTGTACTTTGGTAGGTATATATACAGTGAGGAAACGGTGCCAGGAAAGAACTTTTCTGAGTTTTTTTTAGTTGGACTAGCAAAAATTTTTGTTGGTATTTCAAAGCCACTTTCTTGTATTAGGAAAGTCTACTTTTCAGAATTTAATTCCAAATTTTTTAGGTAGCTCAGCTATGTTCCTTTTGTGTCACAGCAGAGTGACTTTATGCTGTCTTTTTAGTATAAATAGCTTTGCTAGCCCAGCTAAAAATTTCGCTAGAATTGCAAAGATGTCTTGGCAAAAGCTACTTTGCCATTCCAGCGAAAAAACTTTCCTGCTACAGCAGAAAATTCTTCAAAGTTTAAGAAAAAAGAGCTTCGGGAAAGATCGGATGTTGTCGATCTTGAATTTTGAGAAATTTGCCCTATTCGGGAAAGCCGAACCTTGCATTCAATTAAAGTCGTCCGTGGAGGTAAGTGCCGCGCAGTGCGTTTCGGTAATAAATACGCGTGTTGCGAGTGGGGGTCGTATACAGTGCCTTTATACGGGTTTTAAACATTCAGTTTTTTATGGATGCACACCTTTCTAGTGCTCAAAAGAATTTAGAAATTTACCGACACAGACAATTTTTTTTCTAATCTAATCTAATCTAACCTAAAATGTTTTTGGTCCCTAGAAAACGTATGTGAAAGAATTTTTCAAAAATCTAATAGCAAAAACCGCTAAAACGAACAATTACCAGGAATATTTTCTTGAGCCAAAGAAATTTTTTCTGAAGAAAATTCGTCTGCCTCGGTATATTTTATATTCCTCTGGACCCCTACATAGTGTCTACCTTTTTTTTTTAACTTAGTGAGTTTAATCCTAATTACACGAGTTGTTGAGGTAGGTAATGCTTGATTTTTCTAATTTGTTTAAGATTTTACTTAGTATTTTGAAAAAATATAAGAAACTATTTTCTACCTTTTGTGTTTTAATATATATCTCAAAAACTACAGCTTTCTAAAAAAGCTAAAAACAAAATACATACACACTAATACACAGACTCTGAGCGTATGATGCTGTGTGATCGGTTATAAACTTTCACTCCTTAAAATTTTTTTGCTGATAGGTTTATTAACTTCAAATAAGTCTACCATTTTGGTCAAATGTGACATTTGTAGCCTCCAAGTAATGTGAAAATTATGTTAATTTTTAACTGGAACACCATGTATGTAGTGCAAAATTTGAATAAGGGTTGATATCCCGAACGTCCAACGTCTTCGAAATGTCGCGTATAAAAACCTATTATTATACCTTTATCTTTAGTGGTTTTGACAAAATATCAAAAAAACTTTGCCATAAGACTAATGTGACTAACGTGCTATACAAGTTATGGATTTTTTTTTAAACCACTAAAGATAAAGGTATTTCTGAAATCAGGATGGAAAGCTGTATTCAAGTTTTGCAAAATATACATAACCTAAAGGCTATAAACGTCATATTTGACAAAAGTAGCTAGAAATGGTCTTTTTTTAACCAATTTTTATAATGAACATAAGACGCAAACAAATTTGATGGTAAAATCATCACGCTGTACATAATTAGGATTTTTTTAATAGAATAACCTGTGTATTTATTAAAAATTCTTTTAAAAAAATTTTTCTGATTCCAAAAATACCAAATCTAATAGCCTTTTCTCTTACCTTTTTAATGAAAGTTGAAAGGTACAACTATAAAAGAGGCGCTCTATCCTTTTTCTACACCTAACGCAGTCCCTATAATAGGTATGCTTTTTATTTAACAACTGTTGGAAATGAAGATAACAAAGTTGGTTGCCACAGAATTTTTTTTACACTACAAATTATATCCTTGTCTATATATATCATTGTTTTTAACACACATTAGTTCTGTGAGAAGAGTATTTTTGCTAGACCTGAATAGTGTTTTTCCTACTTGCGTGCGTAAATATAGTTTTTTCAGAAATAGAAAGTACGGAAATTGATGATGGGTCGTGACGGCAGCTGCACAAGCAAGCCGTCAAGGGCAGTAAGTGCCACTATTGGATAAATATCTATTTCTGTGTGTAAATGCTACTTTTCGCCCGCAAGTAGGAAAAACACTTTACAAGTCTAGCAAAAAGACGCCTCTGTGACAGAAGTATTGTGTGTCTAAAACAGGCAAGTATTTTTTTTAAATAGTAGAGTATCTTTCCTGGAATAGCCAAAATATAATTTGTGACTTTATAAAATACTCTGCCAATATATCGGCCCCTAAGCTCACACTAGGTACTATAGTTATAGTGTACGTGTGAGGTAATATAACTAAAAACTGAAATATATTTTATTCAACTCCAGACTAAATTACCTTTTGTTTGATACCACACAAGCCATGTTTTGACTTAAACTCAAATTTTTGAAATCTACCCCCACCTTTAAAAAAAAACAAGAACTATAATGTATTTTGTTAAACTCCGGACTCAATTACCTTTCGTTTGATATCACACACGCCATATTTTCACTTAAACTGTAATTTTTGATATATATACCCCCACCCTTTTTTTAAAATAAATTAAAATATATTTTATTTAACTCCAGACTCACTTACCTTTCGTCTAATTTTTGAAATCTACCCCCACCCTTTTATTTGGTTTGTGTTCGGTGGATTTTGTTCCTTTTAAATGGGACCATCTCGACCCAAGACTCAGCCTAGGTGCCAAATTTCATTAAAATCGGCCAGGCGGTTTTTGAGTTATGCGCGTTGGTCGTTACAGACATACAGACAGACAGACAGACAGACAGACAGGCAGACAGACAGACAGACAGACAGACATACAGACAGACAGACAGACAGACGGCGCAACAAAAAAGTTTCAAAATCATCTGAAACGCAAAGATATATAAAAATTTTTGAAATCGGAGCAATTTTTTTTTTTGAAAAAATTAGGATCACCAAAGCTCACACTACTATAGTATAGTATATGTGTGAGCTAAAATTTCTCCTGCCACAGGAGACACTTTCTTGGGACAGCAAAGTCTCTTTTCTATAACTGCAGTGGCCCCATGCTGGAACAGCCAGGTATTTTTGTAAATTTTAAAACATTTTTCCTGCGGCAGTGAAGACACTTTCATGGAACAGCAAAGTCTCTTTTCTACAACAGCAATGTTAACATAAGTAGGTTTTTTTAATAAAAATTATCAGTAAAGTTAACTTTACTATCACAGCAGAGAGCTTAGCTGGCGCTATAGGTAGAAAGTAACTTAGCTGGGACAGCGAAAATTTTAGCTGGAATGACAAAAAAAAATTCTCATTGTAGTTAATGACCTTAAAGCGAAGTCGTTTGTTCTTCTGCTAAATCTGGTGTAAAATTTTACATCCGGTGTTACCCGTCAACCGTCAAAAAAACTAAAATGAACAGATCACCGGGATTTGCTGCGATCAGTGTAAACCCTTATATTTCTATTCCTATCCAATCACCTGCTACTAGTTTTTCTTTTTCTAAGCAGGCAACCCTATGGTCAGTATAGCTTTTTTCCATATGGTATACCTGCAACATGCTGCAGTCCCGTAGAAATAAAAATTAAAGGCTCGTGCAAAATGTTTCACAATTTGTATATTTACGTGGGTTATTCACTGTTTTTGAATTTTTTCAGACAAATGTAAATTTAATGTATTTTTTCCAGTGCAACATATGATAAACATAGACAAAGAAAAGAGGGAGAGCAAACATTTCTAATGCCGAAACCAGTTTAAGTGGCTTGATGCAACGGAAAACTGACTGTCCGATTACGTCGACCTAGAACGCAAATAGGATTTTTCGGACGGTTTTATGACTGTCGAACGGCCTGATGGAACGAAGCTTATATCAATGTTTACAAGGAGTTTTATAATCAAAGCTTATATGGAATGTCCCTTTTATTTGAAACGCTACATTTTCGCCCATGATGCCACTCAGGCAGCTGATTAAAAGTAATCTGCTTTTTCCGACAAAAATGAATAGTTCAAACGAATGCAGGCTTTGGTGCGGAATTTTATAATAATAAATCTGTCATTTTTCAAAAGGCCTCTTTGTGGGTTACGTTTGATTTCAAAATTCTTATATATTATAATAATATAGAAAATAAACGGAAATCATATTCTAGAATATTTTTTGTACCCATGTTCCAGGTACGTATATTTTAGGTCCCAAGCGGGACCAAAACTACACCTGAAATGGGTTTGCACTTTCAAAGAATGCCTAGACTTTTTAGAATATACTTTTAAAAAAATCAAGAAAGTAAAAATAGGTATATCCTACAATATTTGTTTTATAATATATGTATATAGAATATTCTTTTAAAAATATGCTGTTAAGTATAGTATTATATTATAGTAAGTATAAAGTATGTCGTCGAACTTCAGAAAATTATTTTTTGTGTGATTAAAAAAAAAATTATAAACATAGATTCGCAAACGCTTAGTTTTCGAGATACACATTGCTAAAATTTTTATTTTTTGTTTGCTATTTCTTTATAACTCGTGCAGTTTTTGAGGTTTTTAGCTTAAATCTAAAACGTGTATTTAACTACAAGGCATATATCATCAAGCATGCCAATTATTAGGAAAAACCTACAGAATGTTAGTTTTTCCGGGGTCATGCTCCCTTTCTTTCCCAGAACTTTTTTGCAGTAGGTCACTAGCAGATTAAAATATATAAAATTAATTCCTTGTTTTATTCAGAAACGTTTTGGTCTCTTCCAATTTTTGTCTGTTTAACCGTTTTTGTTATTATTAATATTTGTAAAAAAAAAAACAAAACAAGAACTTGACATGAATAAACTTACACAAAATACAGCTATATACAAAGAAATGCCAAAGGAAAAGCTAACCCAAAACTTAAGATGCGAAAATAAAAATATAGATGAAATAAATGATAGGCTGACAAGAGCTATGACCCAAGCAGAAAAAGATGTCGCACAGAAAAGTTAAAAGAGAGAAATTTCTATATCAGAAGAGATAAAGAAACTGATAAAAAAAAGGCGGAACCTGCAATAAGAAAGAACAAGAACATGGATAATAAATAAGACTATAAGAAAACTAATAAAAGAATTTTAAAAAAGCCAAGAAATAAAAGTTGAGACAGTTATAGAAAATAACAGAAATATGAAATGTCTAAACTAAGACCGATGCTAGGTAGATATAAAATAATTAAAACTAACGTGAAAGAGGATATTATAAATATTGCACAGTTATCCTATACAGAATTATAGCAAGCCAAAAGGTAACCATCGCAAGAAGTCAAAAGAAACTCCAAACAAAAATAAGTAACATAAATTCAGAGCTACAACCTAAAATAAGCAAAGCGGAAACAAAGAGAGCACTAAAGAAAATAAAAAATAACAAATCACCTATAAAAGAAGAAGTAACAGCAGAAATGCTAAAGTACAATGGTAAAGCTGTATTTAATTCCCTCCATATTCTCCTGAATAAAATACTAAAAGAAAAAATAATTCCATACAACTAAAAAGAATCAGTAACCATTATTCTACACAAGAAGGGCGACAGATCAGACCTAAAAACTTTCAATCTATAATACTCTTCAATATAATTTATAAGCTTTTCACGAAAAAGCTAAAAAAAAGAACAAGCAGGCTTCAAAAAAGGTTTCAGTACAGTTGACCACCTATTAACCATGAAAATCCTAATAAAACGAGCCAACGAATACAACACTTCACTACATATTGCGTTTATATACTTTAAAAAAGCTTTCGACTTATTAGCCAATATATATAGCGAAAATCCACGCAAGAACCCAGACAATCCTCATAAGAAGAGCTAGAGGGTACACAATATCCCCTAAACTTTTTAACCAGGCCCTAGAAGATGTTTTTAAACACTTACTTGAAAACAAAACAATACTTGAACCACCTATGCTGACGATATCGCCTTTATAACAGATAAGAAAGAAGAATATTTTTTGGAATATTTTTAATTTCCTGCTCATTGCATAGCATAGGTGAATTAAAATGTAAAATGTTGATATATATTAGTCAAATCATAATTACAAATTCGTAATATAATAACATTTTTCTTATTGATTTCACCATATTCCTGACTACAAATAAACTCTAAAATATTCATTACAATTCTCAAAAAACATATTAAGAAAAAAAACTTCCCGAATTCGCACCATTTTTTATATTTAATTTTCGAAACTTTACGTTTTGGATGATTTTTAAAATTTTTTAAGGGTTTCGGACAATGTTTTTACTTTATATTTATTAAAATGCCTATTTTATTCTCGAAAAATTCAATAAAAAAATTCCAAAAACTAACTAATTTGGTTAAAAACTATTTTTTATTTTTTTAACGAGATATTCCAGGAGATTAATGTGATTTTTAATTTTAGTGATTGAAATGACTGTGAATTTTACTGACTAAGTAAAAGTAAATTAATAATTTACTTTCTGTTTATGAAAAAAATATTTTCTAATTACAAAAAAGTTGTTTTTATTTAATTTTTCTATATTTTTGATTTTAATATTATTCAAACTATTAAAACAACCTCAAAAATGTTAATGTTTTTGACATTTTGTCCAAATTTGTATTTTTTTAAAACAGCAAATTTTCAAAAAGTAGCAAACAAATTTCTTTAAAAATTTAGATATTAACCCATTTCATTATTTCTTTTTTAAGGAATGTTGTATGTTAGTAACACCGCTTTCTAAAAAAATTAATTTTTCCTATCAAGAGATACGATTACTTAAATTAGAAGAACGTAGAAATATTTAATTTTGATCACGCTGTATCACAAGTTTTTATTATTTAAATATGTAATAGAAATATTGAGACTTGTAAGTATCGTGTTTTAAAACGATTTAAGAACCTACAAATAATTTTTAAATATCGTTTTTATCATTAGGGAGAGTTACTACACCCTGTACATAATTATTATGATACAAAAATTGAAAAATGAGTCACAGTTTCCCATAACACGATATTTTAAACGTGTAATAACCTATAACCTAATTACGGCCAGCTTTTCTAGAAATTCGACCAGGGTGTAATAAATCTACCAACCTAACCAACCAATCTAAACAACGAAGCTAACGAAATTAATTAACCAACGTATTACCTATGGGTACATTTATCTGTGTGCGCACTTTTTTCAAGTGTGCAATTTTCCTGTGCTCTCTTTTCCTGTGTGCATTTTTTCGGTCACGTGCTGGAATTCAAATAGTGAGTGAAACAATGCTTACAGGATTGCTTGAAAATTATTTTTTTGTTTCTTCTTATCTCTTTGTATTCAAGATACTCTTTAGGTATTGCTTTAATCTCTATTTGAATTTCAGCACGTCTTCTTATACTTTTAATTAATTTGACTTATTGCAATTTTATTGAGTGTCAATGGGGTAGCGATGTGACATGCCGTATTGCCAAAATTGACCCGCGTAAATCCCCCTTCACACCCAACTTTTAAGGATTTTGATCTAGTCACCTACGGTGCAGGCAATTTCTTGTATACACGGTCGTTTGCATGCTCGTTTTTTCGGTAATTTTGGATACGTTATTACAATGGAACACGTTAATTAATTTTTGAATGGTTAAACAAACTAATGAGATAGCGTATCAATTTTGAGAATCAAAAATGTTTTGAAGATGCCGCTGATGAGCTTGCATAAACATTTTAATTTGTTTTTACCTACAATGCATAGATACTTTATGATACGGGTTTACCTCAGGTTAGATATTTTAAGTAAATGTCCTTAAAAAATTGTTAGCTACAGGCTTCTGAGACACCCTGTATAACTACCACAATGTCAACTATCTTGTTTTAAATTAAATTAAATCTTATGTTTAGAGGAGAAGGTACAAATATAGGCTACCATTTAGTTTATTTGACATATCGGATATCTTTTTGATGTATATTACGTTTTTTATTTTTTTGCCGAACAAGCAGAACCTAACAAACGTTATACTGAGAGTTATTTGAATTTTCACGGATTTTTTTTTTTATTTGAATAAAAATGAATCATAGCAATCAATGAGAAAGTGTTACAAATATGGGCTACTACAAAAAATACCTACAAATATTAAATCAGGCATTTTATTCAAGTGCAACATTTTTAAAAAACACAACACTTAAACAAAATAACACAATATTATTCAGTGCGACAAAACTCACAGACATAGTCATCTCTATTAGCGCCTGAGCCGTCGACATGACACCACCAATTGAACATTGAGCCCAGAGTTCACCTTTGCGGTCTTCAGAAAACCTTCTTTTGTCCAGGCATATCATCAATATCGAAGTCTTCATCGGCTTGCATAAACTGCGTTTCGTCATCTAGACCATAGTGTATACAGTATACCCTGTGTCTTCGCTTTCTATTGTTATTCGGTGTTTTGTACAACGAGATCTTTTCTTATAAACGTAAATAATATTAGTACCCGTGATTTTAAAATCAAACAAGTGTTCGTGGATAATCGGGTAAATAGAAGTGTTTGTTCGTCTCATGTTTTTTCGTGGGTAGCTCGAAAGCTTAACCTCACGGAGGTCCAAGATCTCATGGACACCTAATTATTGTTAACAGTTAACTGTTTATTCCTTATGGGACCTCAGGACACTGCTTGGTCAATGTGATACCCTTGCGAAGTTAATCAGACGGTTTTGTCTCTCATCCTACGCCTATAGAAAGAAAAACCTCGCAAGAAGTGTTATCTACCGAGATGCGAGAGAAACTAGAACAAGAGCAGGCTAGTATAAACTGCCATATAAATATCGATTTAAAAAAAAAAGCATCCGTGACCTACCATAGCACTTCTGCCTTTCAGGCCAGATCAATGCTGATTAGCGTTTTTACTCACCTATAGACATGAGCGTCAATCAGCGCAATTTTTAAGCCAAATATACTAACAAACGTAAATTTTAGTACCCGTAAATTTAAAATCAAGTAAGTAAGTTACTTTGAGAAAAAAACCTTTTTTTTTAATTGGTTTAATATTTTGGTCTTTCGTTTCTTGGTACTCACATTGGAAGTTACCATAAGTCTTTTCCGCGGTAACAAACATGTGAAAACATAATAATGGCCATATTACAAATAAACTATGAAAACTTTATAACTTTATAAATATTTTATAACTTATCCCTGCAAATTTAAAAACAAAATCTGAAAGTACGAACCTCTTGCTGTATTTTGATCGTTAAAAATCAAATTTACTCGCAAAAGCCACTTAGTTTCAACAGCAAATCTACAACACTGCAAAATCTATAAACATCGCAGATACTGAATCACACTGAAAGAAAACTATGCTTATGAAAAAGAGAATCCGGTCACCTATAGGCGGTTACGAATACTTAAGCACATGTAACTGACACGTTTACCAATAATAGATGTCTACAGGTGTCGGAAATAACATTGTAGCCCTTATTCCAAGCCTAGTCCATAATTATACCCTCTCCTCTAAGCATAAAAATCAAGTTCAAGTTCAAGTTCAAGAGCTTTATTGTTCCTTAAAAACTTAATTCTATAACAATGAGTTATTATCTTAAGTTAATAAATAAATGGAAAAAGTAACTTATATTTATGCCTAACAACTACCAGATTTTTCTTCGTTGGTTTAACAGCAAAAAGTAAGTAACTAGTTTAAAAAAATTAAAATAAAAAAAAAAATATATATATATATATATATATATATATATATATATATATATATATATATATATATTTATATATTTATTAAGAGAAAACAAAGAAAAGGCCTTTTGCAATCCAAAGATTACTAAAACTGTATACGCGCAAAAGTATAGGATATATGTAAAATATAAATTAATAATAGAAATTACACATTTTTTGTCAATCTCAAGTTTCATTTGATATTAAATTGGAAAAAAAAATTTTTAAGTCACAAGCTTTTACAAAATGCACTAAAAATTAAAAAATAATTTTCGAACATTCTAATATTATCATAATAATAAAAGCGATGGCCGACTGATGGAAATTTTGATGATGTTAGCACGATAAGATATCCGTATCAATTAAATATCACTATTTGCAAGAATTAATCTAGCAGAAAAATGCAGAGGTACCAAACCCACCCAACCCGACCCAAGATACCCCAGCATTTCTCTGACATAGGTATGGCAATGGCATAATATTGCGGCACATCAAACATATCTTTGATGACCTGCTATGTTGAATATTCTTTAAGTGTTTAAATCACAAATTTAGATTAACTTATGCCTTGATTTGCGACCATCGTTTTTATTATTATGATAATATTAGAATGTTAGAAAATTATTTTTTAATTTTTAGTGCATCTTATAAAAGCTTGTGACTTAAAGAAAAATTTTTACCAATTTATTTTCTACTTTTTAGTCCCAGCTATCTACTCTATTAAATGAAAACACTTGTTCAATAACAGAACAGAAGAGTTTATTCTAGTATATAATGAAATCGCTGATCGTGAGCTGTTTGGAAACTCATTTTTCTATTGGGGGAAGGAGAGGGTGGGGGTAGAGGTAGAAAAATATTTTTTGTTTGGGCTGTATTGCCATCGGACCTTTATGCATATACCAAATTTTATAAAAGTCATTTGAAGCGAAGTGTGTCAAAAACGCATTTTTTGTGGAAGGGGGTGGGGGGGGACCACTATATGTATACCAAATTTTATCCAAATCGGATAATGGGAAGTGTGTCAAAAACGCATTTTTCTATAGATGGGGTTGGGGGTATGAGTGGTAAGATTTTTTTTTTCAGTGTTGTATTGTCATCGGACCACTATATGTATACCAAATTTCATCCAAATCGGATAACGGGAAGTATGTCAAAAACAAATTTTTCTATGGAAGGGGGTGTGGGTAGGGGTGGGAGGACATTTTTTTCTTATTGTTGTATTATCGTCGGACCACTATGTGTATACCAAATTTTATCCAAATCGGATGACCGGAAGTGTGTCAAAAACACATTTTTCTATAGAAGGGGTGGTAGGATATTTTTTTCTTAATGTTGTATTGTCATGGGACCACTATGTGTGTAGCAAATTTCATCCAAATCGGATAATGGGAAGTGTGTCAAAAACGCTTCACAAGATTTAATAGATAGTTAGATAGTTAGACAGAACATCTGAAGCTAAATAAATACAGTGTGAGCGAGTTCTCTCGATGATTTAATATCGGGATTGGTTAACGCATTGATAAACAGGTTTATATCTAGAAAACTCTCAGTTCGTAGTGCATTGTATAATTTTCACTCAAAAAAGATATGAAAGAATGTTTCCTGCGCCAGCCTGTTGCATACTGTGCAGCTTTCACCAGAATTTATGTGGATGGTGTTACCGTTATATGTAAACTTAAGAAACAGATGGTGACTAGTTCTTATTTGTATTAATATTCTGACAATGTAAATAGGGATAATCATAGTTATATAATTTGCTGGACTTGAGGAACAAGTAAAAGTTGAATAGAAGAGTGTATAGCGGGAGTTACATGCAAACTTTCTATCAGACTCAAAACATTTGTTTCTAAAGGCTAGTAGGATACGATTTTTGTTATCGCACAGTGTCTTGGCATTTAGAGTTTCCCAAAGGTGTTGGAATCCCAGTCTCTCAAGGGTAAGTCCATATCAAATCAACCAATGGTTTGGACCTTGTCAACTTAGATTTTCATAATTTTTGGTCAAATTCTTTACTAAGTAGAAAGAAGTAAAAAATGCAAATTTTTAGTTTTTTAGCAGTCTAGTTTTTGAGTTATTAATTTTTTTGAATGCTTAATATCGTCTTTTTTAGCACTGACTTGATTTCTTTAAACACTTGTTATTCATAAAGTCTTGGGCATATCGAGGTAAAAGTTGCTGTGTAATCTTATAGCTCTACAAGCTTAATTATGGTATGCCTAGTGGCATTCTTCTTGTAAAAAAAATGTAGGGGTCTCACCACAAATTTTATTTTTGATGCAGTTTAAAAACAGATTTTTTATTTTGTTTAATTTTTTTATATTGGATTTCTAGACTATTTATTTACATGTAGGACAAGTTTTATCATGGGATGACAGTGGGTTCCTATTTAAAAATTTATTTTTCTAAATTGATGTTGTTAAAAAGTCTTTTATTTTACCGTAAATATAACTATTTGATAATTCACTTACTTTAATATTTTACCTATAAATTAGCCGTGACTGGAATTATACAATTTCAAAAGTTTTTAATCATTTTCACTTACTTATTTCGACGCCTAAGTTAAGATTACACATCCACTCTGTCATATTGCTGGAATTTCTCACTATCGTGGGATGATTTTGGTCATCATAGGGGTTGCAGCATTTAGTGGAAAATACCAACAATTTTTTTTTCAATTTTCAACCCACCATTTCGATTTGTTACCTACGTAAAATCAAATTAATTTCCAGAACGGATACGTCGCAAAGCCAAACAGACTGTGAAAACACGCTACAAAACTTCATGTTTACGCAACTTTTGTTTTTACAAAAAGTCATCAGTGAAAATAATACACCACCTCTAATCTTTAATTACCTTATAGCCAATTTTGCCACTATTTTAAGAGCAATGGCGGTCCCGCCATGGGTGCACATGTGCACGTACGCTCCTGAGTATTCTTTAATTAATAGTTTCATCATAAAGTATCAATAGACCCCGAAGGAAATTCACCAAAGACTTGAATACTAACTAAAAATTAATACCCAGTATGTATGTGTTTGAATTTGAGTTGAAACGAGGATGCCCAGGTCAGCTACCGCCAGCGCTCCGCTTAACTGGATCCAAATTCTGTGCACCGTGGATGTTATGTCGCATTTTAATGACGAAATATACAATATTACAGTACACAGAATCTGGGCCTTACTTCGGTTCATGATCTTGTGGATCAATTGCGGCGATCGATAATGCCCGCACCCCCGTGATGCCACCCGCGTCCCGTTTGCCGTTGGCTGTGAAAGGTGCAGCTTAAATTAGTGCACTAAGACAACTTGGCGTTATCTGTGGGGTGTGGCTGCAATAATTTTTTGGTGTGCACCCCTAAAGTTTTACTCCACGCGCCACCACTGTTTAAGAGATAAATAATGGAACATTTTTCATCAATATCAAACATTGCAGCCCGAAAGGGCGAAAAGAGGGCATTTATGTACAGGTTCTCAATTATTCTTGTGAGCCCGCTATTATGTAACTACGTTTTTTAATTAATTGTTTCTTTATTTAAATGTCAACGTAGCGAAATCAGATGCCCATTGTGTCTACATTTTTATAATATACATGCTACATAAATAAGATGCCTCATAACAATATGTCCACTTTAGATAATAATTTTTAGAGTAATAAAAATATCAAACAATATATGCATCAAGATATAAATAATTTTTTTAAAGTATGATCCCATCATCATCCCAAGGTAAAATTTAGCACACATGTAAACAAATAGTCTAAGAAAAAAAATTATAAAAATTAAGAAAAACAAAAAATCCGTTTTTGAGATTTCATCAAAAATATAATTTTGGCATAGACCCTTTATCCTTTTTTATAGGAATTTAGGCTATCAACACATCAAAGTTTGGCTTGTGAATCGTTCTCTACAGATAGCGAGTTTCAGCTAATTATCTTGAACGGTTTAAAAATTAAAGAAGTTTAAAGAAACCGATGCTGGCTTAAAATGAGCCAATATTTTTATTTTTAGAAACGCATAACTCAAAAAATATGCAACCAAAAAATTCAAAAATTTGTATTTTTACTTTTTATTAGCGGAGAATAACTACACAAAAACTTACCATCATCAAAAAACTCAAGGTTCAAAAATATTTTTAAATTGGTTGAATTGATGTGGACTTACCCTTAAGCCAATCCTTTACTTGAACTACCCAGGAATATCTTTTGTTGGAAATGTCCGCAAGCTGCTTTTGGCGCAGAAAACATTGTTTGGGCAAGCGATTTATTGGCATTTTTAAAAGTTTTATAAGAATGGTTAACATGGATTTCAGGACTAGATATGAGATGTGAGTGCAACCTGCCTCAAGTCTCAGAATAGCACCCGCAGTACTAGCTGGAAGTAAAAATATTCTCTTAAAAAAATTGGTTTGGATCACCTCAAGTATGTGTATGTATCTCAGACTCCAGAGTGAAAGACATCCTGAGAAAGAGTTTAGGACAATGGATTCAAAAAGTTTCATTTTAGCGGCCCAGGAAGTTGACTTACTCCCTGAAAGGATTGACATAAGCATAAAAATCAGCTCTGTATTCCTTGGATTTAGTGACAATCGCCAAAAAATATTTTACTTCCTGTTACAAGTTTTAAAATATGTACCATTCTTGTCCATATACTAAGACGGAGGAAGACACTCGGTCAGACTAACTCTGATCGAGTGTCTCCCGGTATTCTAGTGTGCTTTCGTTTGTAGATAAGCATGGTACAAAATTTTAACTGTTAATCGGAAATAAAATGTTTTTACATTAAATCAACGCGCTACTGTAACGAAATAAGGCGTTTCAAAATAATCAACAAATTTGAATCAGGCACACCTCTGATGGGATTTCTGTAATTCGTTAAACTTCATGAAATTTCGGCATGTTTCAGACTAAACCTTTCTTATCAGAAGTTCTCATGGGCCCAACTCCAATTAATGACCAGTTTTTGAAATACATACACGCAATGTTAGTATTGCATATATTTACGATTGATTTATTATTTTCAATGTGTACCTTTAAAACATTATCTACAGGGTGTTTAAGTAAATATTAATCGAATGTTTTAATGAGAAACAAGCTTTAATGTTGTAGATTAAAGCTTGCTTATCAAAAGTTCTCATGGGCCCAACTTAAATGAATGTCAGTTTTTGAAGTAAAGGATGTTTATAATAATAAGGTCCAAGAAGCATAATAGCTCTTTTGTCGGGTTTTCCAAAAATATACGCAATGTTACTATTACATTTATTTACGATTTATTTATTATTTTTAATTTGTACCTTTAAAACATTATCTGCAAGGTGGTTAAGTAAATATTAGTCGAAAGTGTCAATGAGAAACAAGCGTTAGTGTGTTCTTGAATGAACCTTTCTTATCAAAAATTCTTATAGGCCTAACTTAAAATAATGACCAGTTTTTAAAATACAGAATGTTGAAAGTGATCATCTCCAAAAATAATTATAGCTTTTAAGGCGGGTTTTCCGAAAACTTACGCAATGTTACTATTATATATATTTACGATTTATTTATTATTTTTAATCTGTACCTTTAAAACATTATCTACAGTAAAAAAGTCTCATAGTAATTTTTTTTTCAGTTAGTCTCTTTTCACTTTTTTTGCAGCACAAAAAACACAACAAACTTAATAATATATACGATACATAGATTTCTTAAAAGTATTTAAAAAATTATATTTGCCAAAACACCCTGTATTAAATACTTAATAAGCGAAGAATTATTAAAAAACTAATAAATAATCTATATGTAATAGCAACATTGCGTATATGTTTGAAAAACCTGTCTAAAGAGCTATTATGCTTGTTGAACATTATCACTTTCAACGCTCAAAATACTGAAGCTTCTTTCTCATTAAAACATTCGACTAATATTTACTTAAACACCCTGTAGATAATGTTTTAAAAGTACATATTAAAAATACTAGATAAATTGTAAATATATGTCCCCCGTCCAAAGAGCCATTATGCTTCTTGGACATTATTACTTTCAACACGTTGTATGTCAAAAACTGGTTATTAGTTTGAGTTGGACCCCTGGGAGCATTTGATAAGAAAGGTTCAGTCTACAACAAACCAAAATTTCATGAAGTTTGACGGATTACAGATATCGCATAAGAGGTGTGCCTGATCCTTTGCAAAGAGCGTTTCTAGAATTTACTTTTTGTCCTTGACATTCTGGTGGATCTTGAAAACTGCATTGGTCAAAATGCTACTAAAACAATTAAGTATTAGTTATTGTTGAGCAATAAAAATAATTAATAAAATAAATAAAAAAAATATTGGTGGGTATTGAAATGTTTAACCGCATACAAAAGAACAACTACCCCATTAAAAACTAATAGCCCAGTTAATGGAGGGGGGAACAATCTACGGGAATATGTTTAGGGTAGTTAAAACGTTAACAAAAGTCCCCACCCGCAGCCCTCCCGCTTTAGTGGCGTAGGGGGTGAAAAAGTGCAAATTTTTTATCAAACTTCTTCATCTGAGTAATTCCACGCCAAATCACCAACGGGGGTAGCTGCTATGTCACGAAAAAAATCTAAATTTTGATAACATGTATTAGTGTCCTTAGGAACACCAAATTAAGAAATGATAATTTTTAATGTCGCCTCCCGTATTTTACAGGCCATTTTAAAAGTAAAGAAAAGAAGAAAATCAGATTTGACGGAAGAAATGTTTAATATTGTTGGATAATCCTATACAGAAAAAAAAATAACCTCACTTTTTTGACATGGCAAAATAGTTTTAAAAAAATAGTAAATTTTATGATTTTCTCGATTTTTAATTATTTACACCGGTGCGGAATATGGTCCATCAAAAAAAAGTCTATAAGCACATTAAAGCTCAGTGGCTTGACTATCATACAAGGCAAAAGAAAAATTTCTAGGTCTATTCGTTTCAGCAAACTAAATTTTTCAAAATTGGAAAAACCGCAAAAACCTCAGAATTGGTAACTTTTGACATAAAAAAATTGTCATGTCTATCTGTGTATTAAAACTTCGATTATGCCTTGTTTTCCTTGACAATGTATCGTCTAAATGAAAGTAAAATAAAAAATCTGGGGCTGTCATTTTAACATCAACTTTTAAGCTATTTGGTTAAAGCATGTAAAAAATCACATTTTTTTATTCAGTCGCAAAAGGAAAAAAAAATATGTATAAAAATCATCGTCAGGGGATCTTATTTATAGCCACATACTATTTTGCATGACATTCAAGTTTTTGGGTTCAAGTCCCATCTCCGTACACTGTCGGAATTTTTTTTTTAGTTTTAAGAATAACTTTTTGGGAGACACGGACATTAATTAGTTTGTTTTTTTGGTAAATGAAATGGTTCAAGCTTAACAGTGGCGTACGCGGGAGGGAGGGGGGTTGGGGGCCCAACCTTTCCAAAGCCATTAAATAACTTCTCCTAAAGATTAAATTTTTCTGAAAGAAGAAATAAATGGTTTTCCAGGACTTTGCTATTACTCAAGCCCCCTCTCAACCCCCTTGGAAAATTTCTGCATACGCCACTGGGCATTGAAAAAACTAACTACTAAACTAACGCATGGTAAAAGTCCATGTGATGGGTGTGGAAGTACTGTGAAACGATTTGTTTTACATTAAAATCTCAAACAAACAACAACTGGACACCATTTTTTCACTCCTCTGGATGATTTAACTATAGATGCTAAATTTACATCAAGCTCAGAAAAAAAGTTTGTTCGGTTTCTGAAATTGTAGAACTCAACTTCTTTTCCGATTTTTTAAATATGGTACAGTAGGTAACTACTAAATACGTAAAAAATTTGTGTAGTGACCTTATGAAGAAAGCTTAAACAATAATTTAGAGAACACTGCTTATATGAATAAACTTTACCTTCTGATAAACCTTAGTTTGCAGGGGCGGATCGGGAAACTTTATTTGGGGGGGAAATATCATAATAAATATTTCACAAAATTATTTTGCGTAGTGACCAGGAGTGTGTGTCAAAACTAAGTAAAGTTTCAGATTGGGGGGGGGGGCATCCCCCCCGTAGATCCACGCCTGTAATTTGTCATGCAATTAACATCCCTAAAAATATTAAAATAACAAAAAAATGTGTAGTGCTCTTAAGGATTAGAGACCCAGATTTTTTATTATTGTTTTTAAAAGTATATGATACAGTGAAAAATTTAGCCTACTTGATTATCACCAGCACCCCGATAGACAGGGTTATTTTTGATGCTGAAATTGAGGGATTTCCCAGACATTCTTAACTTCCTCGTGGAACTCCAATATAATGTCTACTTTTTAAATATATTTTATACAAGGAAGATATAGTCTACAAACAACAAGTGAAATTAAAGAAAGAAAAATAGGAAAAAAGTTTTTGCTTCGGCCGGGGATCGAACCCGAGTTTGCTATCTAGGCAAACATTCTTACCACTGAACTACCGAAGCCACACATACATTTTTCGGAAAACCTCCATATATGCAGGCTCCGGTGTCTCAATACAAGAACGAGAAACTCTCAGGGTATTAACTCGACCAAGTCATCCAACTAATCTCTTTAATTCTTCTTTCCCACCGTCAAAGGTATGATAACTCAAATTAGACGTAAAGAATCAACGTCTGAAAGCATGAGATCACCTTTTCGTGTGTTAAAATCTCTGATCGCAAAATGGGCGATTGCCAATATAATTATCAAATACCAACTTGCAAATAATGCAAGGACCCTAGACTACAAACAACAAGTGAAATTAAAGAAAGAAAAATAAGAAAAAAAACTGAAAAACTTTTTTCTTATTTTTCTTTCTTTAATTTGACTTGTTGTTTGTAGTCTTGGGTCCTTGCATAATTTGCAATTTGGTATTTGATGAAGATATAGTCCTTGAGTATAGCTTTCCAACACTATATCAAAAATTTAAGAAAACATTACATTTGTACCCTAAAAAAATATGAAAACTTCCGGAATTTCTGCGTTTTTTTGATGTTCTCTAAACTGCTCTAATCAAGCCAGTGTAAAAGAATTTGCTAAACGTTACATTTTTTTGAAAACTTTTTATGCATGTTTTCAAAATTTAAGGTTGATTTCTTTTAGGTGATGTTTACTATGAGCATATATTTTTTTATTTTTTCCCATTTTGCCTGTTTTTAGACTTTTCAAATGCGTGTACAACAGACTAATTGGATTTAAAAATCTAAAATTGTGCAAAAGTGGTCAAGCATAAGCTGTTTCATTTAGTAAGCGTGATTAAAGAAAAAAATTAAATGTCAGAGCAACACTTTTTTTGTAA
Organism: Aspidapion aeneum; assembly: GCA_963576565.1. Lineage (NCBI taxonomy): Eukaryota > Metazoa > Arthropoda > Insecta > Coleoptera > Brentidae > Aspidapion > Aspidapion aeneum. The sequence continues at coordinate 180,349,310 of OY755038.1, read as the reverse complement.
ATTGGATGACTTGGCGTGGAATTGCTCATCTAATACTTTTGTTTTTAACTTTAGAAGAAACTTTTCAACGTAAAAGCTGTAGACCAATCAATTTACTTTAAAAATATGTAGCACTTGCTTATTTATCAACTACATCTCAAAACATACAGCAAATTGAAATTTTTCAGCAGATTTCTCAATTTCAACAAATAATAAAAAAATCTTATTATTTTTTTGTTTTATTTAAGAGTGGTACCTTTGATAAAATAAACTAAATAAATATATTTTATTATACAAAAAATATAAGAACAGGCAGTGGCGGATCCAAAATTAAAGCACTATTTGTAAATATTTTATTGGGAAACAATCATCAAACCATGATGTGGTTATTGATGAGGTTTTTTACTGCATAAAGTTTTGTAGCAAAAAAGATCATCAATTACTATACCAACTTTACCAACCAACCTAGTCAAACGACCTAACCAACCAACCTTTGTAACTAATAAGTCAAATTCATCAAGACCCATTATTCAGGCAAGTTTTCTTAGAGCATTCAATTAATTCAATTCAATTCTCGAAAGTTATTTTTGATAGATAAAACCTCAGACTAATAAATAAAACATTACAAAACTGAGTACATAACTAAAGCTGCAAAACAAGAAAGAGGCTATTGCACGGAAAAATCAGTTTATTTTACTTTTGATAATCTAACTAGTGTAAGTCACGAATTTCCCTCCAATCCTAAAAACAGAGATTTTCTTATAAAATTACTAAGAAAAACTTTAATAAAGTAGAATCACAACGCGGCATGCATTATAGGATATTGCGAGCACTGCAATTCCAAACTCCATGCAGCCGTCATTGTAGAAGATAGATTTTCCGATAATCCTAATGGATTCAAATACTCCACCCGACCACAATATTTTGTTTATAAATCCTGTCAGAGAAAAAGTAGAAACCCATGTATTACATCTACGAAATACAGCAGCTAGGACTAAAAGAAAAAATATTGCGATTAAATATCAGAGGCATTTTGAAGGGGTCACCTAGGATTTATAAAGCTTTACCCAAAAATACCCAAAAATCCAAAAAACCAGCTAAAGTGTTTTACAATCCCCGCTCTTTGCATGCTAAAGTAGAACTCGCTTAAAAGTTATACCTGATAAAATGGTAAAACTCCCTGGTAAATGAAAAGTAAATGTCTACAGATTTTCTTTTTTTATAAAATCAGAGCTATCTCCAGAACTATGGGTTTGGGAATCTAAAGCAAACTCTATAGTTTCAGCATTCACAAAATATTTAGTGGTATGAAAAAAATTTCACACAAGGTTTTTTGTAGATGCGTAACTGACTACAGCAACATCAAATGTAGTTGCAAAAAGATGTCCATTAAATTTTCCCACAATTGTTGAGAAAATTTTTAAAGAGTGTGTTAGCTCGAAATTAAAAAAAGCAAGAGAAATAAAATAATATTAATTATAAACATTTTTACATCACCTTTATTTAAATTTTACTACGTGCATTACCACGTACAGTATTGCATCAGTATTTGTATCTACAAATGTATAGGATTCCTTTTTTCCATAATGTGCAAAATGAATTTAAAATTTGTAGGCATATTAAATACAATTTGTTAACAATGCTTTATAGTAGGCTAATTGATATAAATCAATCTAAAAATTGTTCGTATTATACATGACTTAATAATTAATATAAAAACTTGACTATCAATAACTAGGTATCCAATTTTTTTGCTGGCTCAATAAGGTGATAACCCTTAATAAAAATAATAATATTTCTATTGGAATTACAACTGATGTGAGAACGGTTTTCCTTAAGTTTCTTTTAAATAATACTTATTTTCTTTAATTTACCCCCAGTCCTAGTGCCCCTAAAGTCGATGGCTTGACTGAAGACTCATAATGATGATGAAGAAGGTGACAGATTAAAACCAAAACGCCTTTTAATTTATGATCACATACTCAAAAAAAAAATAATTGGATGCACTAGTTTGTCGTTTTTCACGATTTTTCTTAAGAAACAAAAGTGTTAGATCAACAAGTCTGAGTAAAAATATGGGGAGAAAATGTATTTTTGAAAAATTAACGGTTTTTGATTGCCACTATCTCAAAATCTGTTACACTTAAAGGCCAGGTTAATATACCAATGGTCAAAGAGAAAAAACGCACATACTTGAAATGGCTCAGTACTAAGGAGCAAAGAGACCTAGAAATCTACAGGGAAACCAGAAGACAGCTAAGAAATTTGATACGCACAGAAAAAAAATAAAATGTTCGAGTGCAAGTGCCACGACATAAACACACACGTAGGAGGTAGGCAGAGTTCTGAAGTATCGAAATTCATTTCTGCAGTAAAAAACCCCACAAAAGAAAAAGTAAACAACCAGATAATCAAACCAGAACAATGGACAGAACACTACAAGGGACTACTGCAGGAGACGAGACCCTAATATCTGGCAGCCTCTCCGAGAAGAGACATAGAAGTACATGGAGAGGAAGTTATCATCGAAAAAGAAATGATAAAGAATAATATTAAAAACCTTAAATCCGGAAAAGCTAGCGGACCTGGGGGAATATATGCTGAAATGCTCAAATATGGATCAGAGAAACTACTCGAAAATCTCACATATATTATTAATCAATGCATAAACGGACATCCAGTACCTAATGATTGGAAAATTGCATTCATATCCTCAATACATAAAAAAGGAAACAAGCTGGATTGCAACAATTACAGAGGAATTTCAGTAACCAATACTCTAAGTAGATTGTACAGTAGGATTCTTAGAGATCTAATAGAGAATGATTTTCATGAACAAGAAGAAGAAGAGCATAGTGGCTTTCGCGCAGGCAGATCTTGTAGTGATAATGTTTTCTGTCTTAAACAAGTAATTGAGAAAAGGAGTGCCAGAAATATAGAGACTCATGTTACCTTTGTGGACCTACAAAAAGCATATGATACCGTTCCAGTAGAAAAATTATGGACAGTTTTAGAGCAAACTAAAATCAATCATACATACATAAAAGCGATAAAAGAACTATACAAAGGGTCAAAATCTAAAATTAAAATTGGAAATCGACTTTCAAAAGAATTCCTGGTAACAAAAGGCTTAAGACAGGGATGTTGTATCTCTCCAACTCTTTTTAAAATATATATCGCAGTAGCTCTAAAAAACTGGAAACGTAAAGTGCACGGCATGGGAATACAACTTAACGACCGATTTACCATATACACACTACAGTTTGCTGACGACCAAATAATTGTAGCTAATGATAAAGAAGACATGGAGTATATGATGAGAAAGTTAACAGAAGAATACCAAAAGTGGGGATTAACAGTGAACGTGGACAAGACACAGTACTTATGTATTGGAAACGAATCCAGTGAGTTAGTACTAGAAAATGGACAAACAATATCTCCATGCAATGAGTATGTATACTTGGGTGTAACATTTGATAAGACAGGAACAGACTGTAAAGAATTGGAAAAAAGAATAGTAAAAGCAAAAAAAGTTTTGGATGTCTTAACAGTATTTTATGGAGCAGAGAGATAAAAAATAATGTAAAATTTAACATATGAAACAATGGTCAAAAGCACGCTGTTGTATGGAATAGAGACTTGTCGCGTAACAGAAAAATACAAAACAAAAATGGAAAGTGTCGAAATGGATGCAATAAGAAGATCAATGAGAATATCTAGAAAAGATCACATAAGAAATGAGATCATAAAAGAAAGAAGGGGAATCGAGGGAAGCATAACGGATGACATCACTAAAAGGCAACTGATATGGTACGGCCACGTACAACGGATGAACGACGAAAGATTACCAAAGCAGGTCCTAGAATGGCAACCAATAGGGCGCAGAAAAAGAGGGTGTCCTAAACTAGAATGGCAACAGTCAATCCAAAGATCAATGAGTCAAAAGAATCTGACAGAGGATGATTGTCAGGATCGAAGGAGGTGGAGAATAGGCGTCGGACAACGTAGAAAAACGTTCTAGACCGACATAGTAGTAGTAATATACCCATTTTGTTGGGAATTTAATGCTCTTTAATTTTTAGTAAAATGTTTTTTTTTGAACAACACGCCGTAATCGAGTTATCGGTAAAAAACGAAATTACAATTTTTAACCCCCTCTGCCACTGAAGCGAGAGGGCTAGGGGTAGGGACTTTTGATATGATGATGATGTCCTAACTACCCTTAAACTATTCCCAGAGAGAAAAATTCTCCCCCCCCCCATCCACTCTACAAAGCGCATGTGTAAAACTTTTATACAATTTTAGTTACACAATTGTAAAATTCTTGGGTGGGCCAAAAAAAACCGGACAATTTTTTTTTTATTATAACTTTTGAACTATACCATCGATTTTCTGCACTTGGCGGAGAATTTGAAGAAAGAAGAGTTTTGACTAAATAATTTTTTTGTCCTCCGTCTTAAAATCCGGATGGCGGACGAAATTAAATTGTACCTTTAAAGATGCTCGTTTATTCTTGTGTTGCGAACATGTTTTTTTTAAACAATAAAAAAGCTGCGCTCTTGTCATGCACAACGAGATACGAATCAGCAAAATCGGTTTGGTGGTTCTAAAAAAAATATTTTTGTTTCAACCATTGTTTTGAATACTATACTAATTATACTAAACCGATTTTGATTAAATAAAAAACAATCTGGTGAAAATTAATTGCTTTTTAAAGATCATGATCAAAATGTATCGCCATCTTAAAATTGAAGATGGCGGACAGAATCATACTTAACTCTTCAAAATGACGTGTTTATTCTTATTTTCTGAAAATGTTTTAGCCTTTTTTAATTTTTAAAAAAGCACTACTTTTCCTCCGCATAAAGGAGTACAAATTAATAAAATTGGTGTAGCGGTTCTCAGAAAATTTCAGTTTGATTTAACCATTGTTTTACAAATTATACGATTGCATTGCCAATCCTGTTTGCATTCATTTCTTTATAAATTCATTATTACTGAACCGATTTTAGTGAAATAAAAAATTTTGCACTGATCTTTCCACCATGATGTGTTTTGTTTCACCAAAATTGGTTCAGTAATAATGACTATAAAGAAATGAATGCAGGCAGGATTAGCAATACAATCGTATAATTTGTAAAACAATGGTTAAAACAAAATCCTATTTTGCATGTGTTTGTACCTTGTTAAGTGGGAGAAAAGTAGTGCTTTTCTATAAATTAAAAAAAAAACTAAAACATTATCGGAAAATAAGAATAAACACGCCATTTTAAGGAATCAAGTATGATTCTGTCCAACATTTTAAATTCTGTGGTCGCAAATTACTTTAATCGTAATCTTTAAAAAGCAATCAATTTTCACCATGATTTTTTATTTCACTAAAATCGGTTTAGTAATAACGAATTTAAAATAAAATTAATGCAGACAGGATTGGCAATGCAATCGTATAATCTGTAAAATAATGGTTGAAACAAAAATTTGCCTCACTTTTGAATCACCCTTACATATAAATGCGCGTCTTCAGAATAAGACGATTTGCCGCGGTCAATTTACCGCCAACCAAACTCGCCGCCACGTCAACTCGCCGTCTGGATAATTTCCTACCCCGTCGGTCGGCCGCCGTGATTTTAGCTTGCAATTTTGTATAATAAACATGTTTTCGAAAGAATTTTTTTGTAAAATCATATTTTAAAATAAATTTATTTATTTAGTTTTTTCAGAAATACTGGTTTCTGGACGTACATGTTAAGATCATAGATATAGAAAAATTATTAGATAACGATTTGACCACTGGGCAGCCTCCAATGGAGCGACGGAACGTTAGCCGAGAAATCTTTATGGTGAACAAGCATATAGGGTCACTGGATCACGAAAACTGCGTCGCCAGGCTTCAAAACGCAGTGACCTTACAAGCTTAGAATAAGCCACCACCCCTAGAGGTCGCCGTGGAGAATGAGCAGTGACGCTCTGCCAAGTATCTTTAATTGAGATCAGTGGCTCCATATGATGTCTGACCAAGAGTTTAGTTCAATGCCGCCGCTCTTCAAAGAGTGCCTGTCAAAGTTGGGCTGGCTCAACCTGTGAAAAAATGGCGAATTTTCTACAATCCCGCAGATTTGACAAGCGTTCGGTTTGCGATCAATTGACCTAGGTTAGGTTAACACCGATTTTAAACTCCTAAAAAAGGACAAAATAGCACTAACTAAAAAAAATTTAAGCGAGTTGGGTGGGGCGGGTGGAGACAGCGACGAATCGGCCGCGAAAGATCGACCGCGGCGGATTGGCGGCAGTGAAGTGTCCTCAGTATCGAAACCTTTTTTGTTTATTTTTGGTCGTCAAATTTTTTTAGGGCAATTTTTTTTGGGATTTTTTATAAAACACCAAATTCTGGGTACCATAAAAATTTGATTTATAAAACAACTTTTTTTAAAGTCTAACATAAAAAGAGATAAAAAACTAAAAGGTTTAAGAAAAGGAGTTATTTTATTAACATAACTTTTAACACAAAACATAACTTTTACCTGCCCTCTGTATACAGTAAATGTCAAAATAAATTTTATACTACAAAGAGGAAAAAATTTGCAGAATCAAACGCTTTTGAAATTTTTACCTAAAAACAAAAATTATTGGTTTAAAAGGGTGAGAAGGAATATAATGAAATACCCTGTACAAAAATTAATAAAATTTTCGCTTGTCGCATAGTTTTTTTGTTTTTACTCAAACTTTCTTTCATGGCTCCATTTTTACCACAAAAGGCCTAATTTTTAACAAAATTTCTTCCATAATTTTTTTTTTCCGAAGCGCGATTTTATCGAAAAGTACCTTTTTTTTCTAGTCATTTTTATTTTGCAAACATTTTCTTTAGTGTCACCATTTTTTCCGAAAAGCACAAAATGTTACAAAAATGGGTATTTTTAAGCCTGGGGCGCAAAATTTCGGTTTTGCCCTGTTTTATCTGGTCCAATATAGTTAAACGGTTAGGTGGTCACCCACGCTCCTGGCCAAGGGAGGGTTTAACATACAACATATTTTTCTAATTAAATAATTATGTTGGGAGTCGGAAATGAAAACCCTCTTATGTATAATCATTAAACATAACAAATTATTAGATTTCATTATTTTGTAATTAACGCGGAAATTGGAACAGTAATCTAAGTCTACTGATAGTGGCAGCACACAATTAAAATAAACTAAAAATGAGAAAGTTAGTGAAAATTTCTATCGGGATTGTTGTGGCACTGGCAGTAATTGCAGGTGTTATAACTGGAGTATATCTGTATACCTCTAAAAAGGTAAAGTAGTGGAATAATTCTTTTGTGTCATTGTAGGGCAGAGTGGGGCAAATCGATGTATACATTTTTTACTTTTTGAACTAAAGTTATTTTTATTGAATATAGAACAACTAAAATTATTTGCTTAATAATCTAACTTAAGAAAGTGAAAAATTATTCACTGATAGGTAAACTATGTGACTTAAAAAAATTGTCAAATGACTTACTTGCACCACCCGTACCGTACGACGCATGTTAGTCCATATAATCTGAAGGAAAATAAAAAAAGTGGAAATGAATGGTTTAAGAATTTATTTTTCTAGTTTTGTTAGCCAGCAACATATTAAGAATCCGAGTGATGCCATTTTGGCACTCTTGTGGATTTTGAAAAATCTAAAATGACGGCCATTTTTAAATAACTGAATAAAATGTATTTGTATGGAATCGAAATTCGGTAATCTTTTGGCAAGAGATACAGCGATTCTGGGGTTTTTAGGTCACTTAAATCCAAATCTACAATAAACAAAATTGGAGGTAATCTAAGGAAGCGGTGAGGCGGAGGACTTTATGATATTAGGATAAAACTGTTTATGTGGAGATTTAACAAACCAACTTTAGTTAAGTTTTTTTGTAAATTTTGACAACTTTTCTTAACCTCATTATAAAATTTACCAATAACTTTTGGGCCTTATCCACCATTTTGAAATTTTCAAGATGGCGACCGTGTAATAATGGGGTTCCTGGGTACGCTACGCGAGTCCAAATCTGTTCGTAAACAAAAAGATTTGGAGGAGTGGGGTATATTTATATGGTACTTACTAAATGGAAACTCGGCAAATAAACATTATTACTTAATTAGGCCTAGAGTAAGATCTTTTTTCTTACCCTAAGGTCTTAGGTAATATTTACACCGGCACATAAAATAAAAAAGTGATTTGTATATTTGATCAAACTCACTTATACGGGGTCCTTATATTATAAAATTTTCCACACACAAAAAAATGCGAAAACCGCTGAAAAAATATGGAATTTTTTTTGGATTATGTCAACGTTGGTTTGCAAAGAAGCTCTCTAAAGTAAATTAATTTAAGGCTTTGAAAACGTACCATTTTTGCAACGTTACCGTGTAATATTGCAATACTTTGATCACGTTTTTTGCTAATAATAATGCTATGTAAAAAAAAATTGGATTTTGGGCGTAATTTGACATCTCTTCATTTGTGTACCTGGGATTTTTATATTTTCTGGATGCTTTTGATCCTCCACTGGATTTAGTTATACTAAGAAACAAGCTTTAAAAAACTGTACAATTTTAGAAAAATCGTACTGTAGATTTTATGCCAAACATGCTTAAAACTAGCACTTTTTAAAAAAATGTTGAAATTCTCAAAAACCCAATATTTACCTTAAAATCGTTTTAAAAAATAAAAATTTTATAATGTTTAAATCTATAGAGCTATACCAAATTTAAAGAGAACCTTAATTTTTGAAAACGGAACCAAAATTTGTATACTTAGTAGGGGTGCCGACTACAAAATCTGCTGTCAAAATATAAATAGGTTTTATGTCTCAAAATGCTTTGAATTTATAAAGAACCTTAGAACCTACGGTATATTTAAGAAACTGAAGCTCGTAGGACCAACCCTAGATATTTAGGCGCCCTGGACGGAACTCTAAATTGGCGTGCCTATACTTATACTTCTTAATACATCTTTAATCCGGCGCCCCTAAAAGTAAAAAATTAAAACTCCAAATAAACAAAGAAACCGTAAATTGTGTTTCTAGTTATGTTCTGTGGTTTTTGGAGTTTCTTTCCTTATAAATGCATTATTACTGAAATGATTTTGATGAACAAAAACATCATAGTTAGAATCGATTTGTATAAATGTTATAATTCCTTGCAACTAAAAAAAAGCGACCGTTCATAAATAGACGAATATAATTTAGTTGGCCATCTTGGATTTAGAAATTGCCAAATATTGCTAAAGTGATGCTCATAGAGCAATCGATTCTTACTATGATATTAGCTCACACTACTACTATACTGTAGTAGTGTGAGCTATGGTGATCCTAATTTTTTCGAGAAAAAAAAAGTGGCTCCGATTTAAAAAAATTTTTATATATCTTTGCGTTTCAGATGATTCTGAAACTTTTTTGTTGCGCCGTCTGTCTGTCTGTCTGTCTGTCTGTCTGTCTGTCTGTCTGTCTGTCTGTCTGTCTGTCTGTCTGTCTGTCTGTCTGTATGTCTGTATGTCTGTCTGTAACGACCAAGGCGCATAACTCAAAAACCGCTTGCCCGATTTTAATGAAATTTGGTACCCAGGCTGGGTTTTAGGTCGAGATGGTCCCATTTAAAAATGAACAAAATCCACCAAACACAAGCCAAATAAAAGGGTGGGGGTAGATTCCAAAAATTAGAGTTTATGTAAAAATATGGCGTGTGTGATATCAAACGAAAGGTAATTGAGTCTGCAGTTCAACAAAATACATTTTAGTTAATTTAAAAAAAGGGTGGGGGTAAATTAAAAAAATTAGTGTTTAAGTGGAAATATGGCGTGTGTGATATCAAATGAAAGGTAATTGAGTCTGGCGTTAAACAAAATACATTTTAGTTTAAAAAAAAGGGTGGGGGTATATTTGAAAAATTAAAGTTTAAGTCAAAACATGGCTTGTGTGGTATCAAACGAAAGGTAATTGAGTCTGGAGTTCATTAAAATATACTTCAGTTTTTAGTTATATTAGCTTTCACGTACACTATCACTATAGTACCCAGTGTGAGCTTAGGTGCCCATAGATTGGCAGAGTATTTTTTATTTAATTGAAATCGGTTTAGTTTTAATGAATTTATGAGGAAATTAATGCAGACAAAATTAGGCGAGCCTATAGTTTGTAAAATATCTTTGTTGCTATGACAATGATTAAAACAAAAATTAATATTTACAAAAATGCTAAACCAATTTTAATAATTTAAACCTTTTTGTTTGCGGAGGAGAAAGACATATTTAATAATTAAAAAAACAACAAATAGTCACCATCGAAATTTCGATTGTCCCTCTCGGTATTTTAATAAACTGAATGAGATTACGTGTTTAGAACTCCACTAATTAAAAAAAAATGTCGTACAAAAGTTTTCTATACTTTAGTTCAAGTCATAGATATATAGCAATTTAATAACGGTAATTTTTAAAGTATCATTCCATTCATGTATTTTGATTAAATTCCCTGACTATTTTTTTTTTGAAGTGCTACATATTTTTTTAAAATTTTCTATAAATTCTAAAACATAATAATAAAAAACTAAAAAAAAAACAGTTCAAAATAAAGTTTAGTAAAAAAATGTGTTTGTTATGAGCGAAATTCAGAAATTCTTTGCATCATTTTGTGTAGGTACGTAAAAAATCTCAGTTATAAAACATTCTTATAGACAGACTTAAAGAGAACCTTAGTTTAAATCCGAACAAAATCACAAAATCACCCTTAAAACTACTTAACTGCACCAAATAAACCAAAATTTAAAAAAAATAAAAAACAATTTTGATAAAAACTAAATTTAACAATTTTTATTTCAAGGAATTTAATTAAGCTTTTAAATTTTGATACCGTGTTGGCAAATAATGTAGGGGCCTTAGTGGTATATCTTTGAACCAAAGTGTTAAGCCTAAATTATATTGTTGTAATCTGCAGAGTTTTTATATGTGCTGAGGTGGAAATAAAAAATATGCCACTTTAGTCAAACTCAGATGTAGGTCCAGTAGGGCCTGCCACCACTTTCAAATACATACATACATACATACCGTGTTAGAAAGGGATACTCATTGCCATTGGCGTAGCTAGCCTTGCTTTTCAGGGGGGGCCGTGGCCCCGGTCTATCTTGAACAAAAAGCAAACATAGGTTTTAAAGAGTCGTGCAAAGTGTGCAATGATTAAAAAAAATACGCGCATTAAATGTTCTAATATTTTAATATAACAAATTTAATAATACATTTACCAACTTATTTATATGTATACACAGGAAGTATGTAATTCAGCAATTCTACAAAGAAAGTTTTCTACGTCGCTGACTGAAAGCGTCTACCACACTGTCTAAGTCGACCTCAACATCTTTTTCTATGAATAACAATGACAAACCTGAGTGTCTCTCTTGAGTCATAGTTGTTCTAAGCCAATTAAAAACTCTCCTCATGGAAAAGAAAGACCTCTCGCAAGTTGCACTTGAAATTGGAAGAATACTCGCAACTTTAAAAAGTTGGTAGAGGTTTGCTGTTTCTGCTATATGTTGTTTGATAGAATCATGACCAACAGTTTGATTTAACCGAAGAATACAATTCTTTAAAACGGTCATTTTTGCTCTTAGAGTAGAAGTATTAATATTAAAAATTTCCCGGTATTGCTCGACGAATTTATTCCATTTAACGACGTGGGAAAACTTAATATGAAAATGGTTATGAAATTGTCACCAAAATCGGAAAATTTTCTACACTTGTTAGAGATTTGAATTAGAATTGAATCTTTCCTTCGAAAAAATATAACGCGGACTGTAAAACGTTATGGTTCTGAAATTTCCAAAAAATAATTAACATGCCATACAAAACCAAAAAATATGCACTTACCAGTTTTGTCGCAGATACACCATCCCGGGAGCTCCCTTCACTGTAGAATGTCGTTGGAGTTGCTTAACACTAATTAGATTATAATTAAAATCGAATAATAAGGTTTTGGATTGAATTTTTGATGGATTTTTCGATCACTTGAGTTTTTGACATGCCGTTCGTTACTTTTTCGTGATAACGAACTGTGTTTGCGCACTCTGTTGCGCATGTAGACGCAGAATCGTGCGTTGCCGAATCTTCTCGTGCACATTTTAATCCTGTATGGCGGGATTTATTGAATTTGAATTTTTAAAAGAATATAGACGCAAAAGTTTCTCTAACATTTCCGCCCACTTAAAACGAAGTTTTAAATTAAAATTAAGAAATTTAGAAAAAAAATAAAATCAAGAATTAAGAAAAATTGAAAAATAATAAAAGGAGAATTTACCCAAACATTTTCCAATTTTTTTTGGAATTTTCCCAAAAACAAAAAAAATAAGAATTCTAAGAATTAGATAAGACATTACACAAAAAAAACATTGAATAGGAGATTTAGCGTGGATCCAACGGTAATGGACACAATTTTACGACCGGACGTTTGAAAAGGCCTTGCTTTGTCTTAACCGTGGCCACTCTTACATTGTTATCAGGACCGGGGTGTACCGACACTATCCTACCCAACAACCAATGCAAGGGAGGTTTTGCTTCGTCTTTGATTAAAACAAGTGTATTGATTTTAATCTCGACCGATGGATCGCACCATTTAGCGCGCTGCTGCAAAGTATTTAAATATTCACACTTCCAGCGTTTCCAGAAGTCTGCATTCAAACGTTGAATTAATTGCCAACGGCTAAGTGCGTTTAGTTTTAGGTGAGTTAAATCGGGATCTGGGCAAGAGTTCAAGGGTTCGAGATTTATGAAATGCCCTGGAGTAAGGGGGGAGAGATCATTAGGGTCTGTACTTTGTTCGCAAATTGGACGTGAATTTAGCAAAGCTTCAATTTGAGTTAAGAGCGTGTATAACTCCTCAAAAGTAAATATTTGACTACCGATTGACTTGTAGAGATGAGTTTTGATAGATTTTACGCCTGCCTCAGCGAGGCCGTTTAAATGAGGCGCTCCGGGACTATTCAAGCACCAACGGATTTGTAGGCTTTCCGCCGCTGATTTAGATAACTCCTGAAGTTGCTTGATAGCTCCTACAAAGTTAGATCCGCAGTCGCTTGTGATTTGAGTGCAAGCACCTCTTCTCGCAATAAATCGCCGCAAAGCTGCGATAAAAGCTTCTGTCGTAAGGTCACTGACCAATTCGATGTGGATAGCTTTTACGCAATTGTCTACAAAAACAGCGATATATGCCTTAAGAATTTTCGCTTTGCGCATGCGTGAAGAGATAATGTTTATGGGACCAGCATAATCCAAGCAGACATGCGAAAATACCTTCAACTGTGAAGTTCTGAATGAAGGTAAATCAGCCATGAATTGAGTGTAGGGTTTTGGTTTCATACGAAAACACTGAATACATTGAGATAAAACATGATTTATAGCTCTACGAGCTGATAAAATCCAAAATTTTTGGCGTATTAAATACAAGACAGTATTGGGTCCTGGATGAAAATTATTTTTATGAATTTGGATAATAATTAAATCAGTTAGTCGGTGAGATCGAGGCAGTAGAATTGGATGTTTTGAGTCGTATGGAATTCCAGATGAATGACGCAAGCGTCCGCCCACTCTGACAAAGCCCTTGTCGTCAAGGAACGGCGCAAGTTTTCGGTATTGTTTAGGAAGCAATTGTTGATTTTTGAGTTTTTGAATAAGTTCGAAGAAGCAGTTTTCTTGGACGTGCTTGACTAAAACTAATAAAGCTTCATGTAACTGATTGGAAGAAAAAACTTGAGGAAGGGACTCCTGCGGGTTTTTTCGATTATGAATAACTCTTAAAAAATGACATATAATCTTTTGAATAAGGTCAAGGTTAGAATAATTTTGAATAAGTTTTTCGAAATAATTAGGTGAAGTTTGAAACGTAACGAGTACAGAAGATTTTTGCTCTTGGAAAACTTCTTCTGGGACATTGTTTGACATCTGGTCTAGAAAATTTTGAATTTTCCATTCGGACCTTGGTAAGGTGAGCCAAGAGGGACCTTGAAACCAAAGTGGATGGTTGACGAGATTACTAGCCAATAGACCTCTACTTGCACAATCTGCGGGATTTTCAGCCGAGGGTATGTGGTACCAGGATACATCTGGAATGGTTTCTTGAATCTTGCAAACTCGGTTGGCTACAAAAGTTTGCCATTTGTGAGGAGAACCAGTAATCCAGTGTAAAGCTACTTGTGAGTCTGAAAATGCAAGTATTTCGTCTATAGAAATAAGTGAAGAATAGTTTCGGATAACGATTTCTAAGATATCAGCTAAGAGCGTGGCTCCCAGAAGTTCTAAACGTGGTATTGATTTTGTATTGATAGGGGCCACTCTAGATTTGCCTAAAGCCAAGGCTGACCTGATTTCACCATTTTGCAACTCAGTACGAGCATATATACAACTGGCGTAACCAAGCTCAGACGCATCACAGAAGGCTAAAAGTTTACAGCTTTTTACTTGAGTAGAAAAAATATAGCGAGGTAAGGAAATATTTGAAATGCAGTTTAGTTCATTACTGAATTGGTTCCAAAGATTTACAATAGAGTCTGGAGGCTTTTCGTCCCATGAACAATTAGACAACCAGAGTTTCTGCATAATGGTTTTTGCTAAGAATGATAGAGGTGATAAAAAACCAAGCGGATCCCATATTTTTGCTATTGCTGAAAGGATATTCCGTTTGGTACAGGATTTTTCAGATTGGGTGTAAGAATATGTAAATTGATCGGAAGAAGGCTGCCACTGCAGTCCTAAGACCTTGATTGAACTTGAATCGTCCTTGTCAAAAGTGACAGGAATTTGACAATCCGAGGGTGAAAAATGTGATATAAGTTTCGGTTCATTGGAAGCCCATTTACGGAGTTGAAAGCCACCTAAGTTTAACAAAGCAATAAGGTCATTTTGAAGGGCTAAGGCGTCGTCAAGGGACTTTGCGCCTGCGCAAATATCATCCATAAAAATATTATTAAGAAGAACCTTGGAAGCTTCGGGGTAGTTTTCACTCTCGATTTTCGCTAACTCCCTTAATGTACGAATAGCTAAATAAGGGCTAGAACACATACCAAAAGTAACTGTATTTAGTCGAAATTCTTGTAAGGGTTCGCTAGGATGAAAACGCCAGAGAAGTCTTTGAAAATCTCTGTGTTCAGGATTTATTTTGATTTGAAGGAAGTGCTGTTTTATGTCTGTTAAAAATACATAGGGATAGAATCGGAATTTGAGTAAGATTTCGGAAATATCATTTTGAAGTTTTGGACCTATTAAAAGGGTTTCATTTAGGCTTAGGCCTGTGGATGAGGGTTTTATCGAAGGGTTAAAAACAACCCGGAGTTTTGAAGTACTTTTATCAGGTCTAAGAACACCATGGTGAGGCAAATAACAGGATAAAGCTGGTTTGGGTTCATGACTTGGTATAGGAGACATGTGACCATTGATTAAATAGTCTCTCATGAATTCGGAGTATAGATGATAAAGATCTGGATTTTTTAAAAGCCTAGATTCGAGCGACATAAAGGAACGGTACGCAATAGAAAAGGTATCGCCAAGCTGCGGCTCTGCGCTTCGAAACGGTAAGTTGACAATAAAGCGTCCTGATGGTTCTCTTGTCGTAGTTTTTTGGTAGATCTCCTCGCATTTCTTCTCCTCTGGAGAAAGAAAAACTCTAGGTTTTATAGTTTCTAATTCCCAGAATTTTTTGAGACTAGAATCGAGAGACTGTTCGGATAGAAAAAAACAAGAATTATCGAGCGTGGTTTGAAAATTGACGTCGCGTGTATCCCCCAGTAAGACCCATCCAAAGACGGTTTCAAAGGCGGTTGGTTGCCCTGGTAGGCCATCAATGCGTCCTGACAAAAGGATATCTTTGTAGAGCTCTGCTCCGATTAGCATGTCTATTGGTCCAGGTGTATAGAATTTTTCATCTGCTAGTTTAAGATTTTGAATATGGCTCCAATTTATAGGATTGACTCTCATAGAAGGCATGTTTGCACATAGGTTAGGCAAAATATGAACTTGAAAATTGAAGGTTGGGTATGGTTGTCCTACTGGACGAATTGTACACGTTGAGATTCCCTTGGTCGAGGATGAAGAACGGTTTAATCCTAGGACTGGGATCGATTCTTTGTTTCTAGAAAGTCCTAAACGATTTAAACAGTTTTCGCTTATCAAGCTAAGTTGACTACCATTATCAAGGATGGCTCGAACCTTTTGATAATTGCCCCTAGCATCTAGAACCTCCACTTGACAAGTAGATAATAAACAAGTTTTTGTTGCTGTGGTAGCCCAAGAAGTCCACAAGTTTGTTGGGGCAACAAAATTTTGACTTTGAGGTTGAATAATCGAATAATTTTGAGTTGTTGGATTTTGAGTTGTTGGATTTTGAGTGATATTTTGAGTTGAGTGATTTTGAGTTATTGGCATAGAATTGACATAGTTTGGGTTAATTGTGGGGTTAGGAATTAAGTTTGAAGTTGATTGAGTTGACTGAATAAAATTGGATTGGTTAGAGTTATTATTTGAGTTAAATTGCCTAACTCCGGAGTTTTGATTAGAGTTTTGTCTACAAATCATTGTATGATGTCTAAAACGACAAATTTTGCAATTGTACGTGCTTACGCAATCCTTTTGTACGTGATTAAAACGAAGACAATTTACGCATGCGTTTTGTTGAGTTATGAAAGCGTACCTATCATTAGGAGACTTTGAAATAAAAACCGGACATTGGGTTATTAAATGTATCGAATTATTGCATAACCTGCACTTAGCTTGAGAATAATTTTGATGAGTTGAGTTATTAGGTGAAGTTTTTTGTTTGTTAATTGTGGTTGGTGGGGCGTTTACAAAAAAATTAGATTGGGCGTTTGATTTGTTTTGATATTGAGAATATGAATTCGATTTAAAATTGTTGGGTTTTGAATTATACGGTTTATTATTTGTTAAGTTGGTTTGAGTCACTTGGGAAGGGATAATTTGCAATGACTCAAGAGCTTTGCATTGATTTGACAAAAATTCGATTAAATTTTTGTATGTTGGTATTTCAGTAGTGCTGTATTTTAGCTCAAACGCAGTTCTGGTCGAATTATCAATTTTTGAAAGTAAAATTGAAAACAGACAAAAACACCACTGATTTACTGGAAAATTAAGGTTACCTAGGGCTAGCACATTTTCCGAAAAAATATCGATTAATTTTCTAAGCTCTTTTGCCGAGTTATTTTTTAAAGGAATCGCTGTGTAAATAGCATTCCAATAGGTGGATGCTAACAACCGTTTATTTTGATAGCGATTGACTAGGATATTCCACGCTATTTCGTAATTATCTCCCGTTAATTTAATTGAATTTAAAAGATTTGCAGGTTCACCCTCTAAGTACATTAATAAATGCTGAAATTTTTTAATGTTTGAGTAATTTTGATTATCATTTACGAGGGACGAAAAAATATCAAAAAAGGTAGGCCATTTTCGAGGTGATCCATCAAAGCAGGGTATTTTTAGAGGTCCTAGTTCGTCCCTTATTGGGGCTTGAATTATAGCAGGGCTGTTTCCCGAAAACCTAGGGCCCAAATCTGGAAAGAGTTCTGCATATATTTGCTTGGTAGCGTAATAGAATTTGTCGGTATCCTTCCTAAATACGTCCTGTTCCGTGAATTCCTCGTCCTCAATGAGGCCTATGATGTCGTTATGTAACCGTTTAAATTCCTCGTAATGATCGTCGAAAGATTCGTAAGATACTTTAAAAAGTACGCTTAGAGACGCATCCTGCTTGCATTTAGTTGCCAAGTTATATACCTCAGTAATGCGTGAAATAGATATCTTTCTTTGGTTTATCAAACTATTTTTTGAAGGCATATTGAATTAAGTTTATTTTTATAGCACAAAGTATTTTAAAAGAATAAAATAGTTTTTTGTTTTGTTTTGGTAAATATCGATTTTTATTTTATGCTAAAAATAGAATTTCTTACTTGTTGAGTGGGTCAGTATATGCTACCGAGATCCTTATTTTATCGTAAAATGCACTTTTTACCACTTATTTTTCACAAATAATTTAGGTAATTAAAAGGATTTATTCGCACCTAGTAAAACGCCGTTCGTAGAATTGTTTTGTCCACTGCTAAACCACACATAAACAATAATCGAATTTCGAATAAAATAAGAATTTTTTTTTTGAATTTTTGAATTGAATTCTTTTATTTTGAAATGTAAACAAACCGTGAAGTATCACCGCTGTGAAACTGAGCTCCGTCCACGGAACTGTAACATAAACTGGAATGCTAATTGGCCCCAAAAAATCTAACAATTATGACCGCTAGATGTAGGTGACAGATTGGTTAAATGGTGGATGTTAAAAGAACGTAGTCACGTCAATCAAATAAACTTAACTTTTTTTTTAATTTTAAGTATTGCCTGTATAACCCACAAATTATATGTTTTCCATATTATTTATTACTTTCATGTTTGCCATGTAGTATAGCATTTTGTAATATTTGATATTTTATGTAAAAAATTCAAGTTCTAAACTTTTGAGATTGGTTTAAAATCATCATGTAAATAAGTCAAATTTTTCACTTGGTTTTTTACTTGCCGCACACAGATTGACAGAAATGATAACAAACACAAAAATTCCCAGATTATTTTTGCGAAGTTCTACAGGGTCGAGTTCGTTTAATTTGTTAAATAGTGCGTTATTTTTTTCAAAGCAAATAGCAAATATTGCCTTTTATACATGATTAACTGTTTTGTTGTGGTCTGCTTCTTACAGTCGCATCGATTTGCCGTTGTTTTCCTTTCACCGGTAAGTTGCGTTATTTTTGAAGCTGGGTTAATGCAGAATCCCTGTTGTGCTTAGTACATTAAGGGCTATCATTGTACCCAACATATTGCACAATGGACAAACCTTATTCTTGCATAATGACTGTCTTTTTGCTTCCTGCTTAGTATGGTAAGATGCACTAAGCACCAAATGTATCCATTGTGCTTTATGTTGCTGGGTAAATCAGTAATAAGTTGCAAGGTAAATCAGGCATTAGTTTACACAAGTTTTGTGTTTTTTTAATTA
The DNA here is from genome assembly GCA_963576565.1 of Aspidapion aeneum. NCBI lineage: Eukaryota > Metazoa > Arthropoda > Insecta > Coleoptera > Brentidae > Aspidapion > Aspidapion aeneum. The sequence continues at coordinate 180,330,276 of OY755038.1, read as the reverse complement.
AATTTTATTAAATATCTCTCTGTCAGTCAGGATTTTTATCAGGGGATATACAGGACTGGTCCCAGACTTTCAAAAATTAGGGCAGTTTAGATGTTTAAAACATGTGATTAAAAAAAATCAAATTTTTTTTCCGGTGTGTAATACACCAGAATAATTCTTGGAAAATTCTTTGGAAAAAGGGGGGCCTGGCCCCCTAGCCTTCACTCTTGGACTGCTACTGGGATATACATATACATATATAGTGATAGTTATCAGGTTTAATATAAAGAAGAGGGTCCGCTGAATCCAAATCTGCAGTTAAAAAAAATTTCGGGTAATTTAAAGCGGATGGGGGGGGGGGGATTATTATATTAGGATAGAACTGTCTATGTTTATGAGACTTAACTAACAAACCTTTATCAAGTTTTTTTTGCCGATTTTGGCAGCTTTGCTTAACTCTATTATAAAATTTACTAAGGACTTTTGGGCATCAGCCACCATTTTGAAATATTCAAAGCCTCATGATGTCGAATTTTAAGCTATTTTTTGTGTTTTTTCCTGAAATATGTGGAAAATATGTATAAAAATCTAAGGCTTATACTGCCGTCCTTAGTAAGACCCACCTGTTTGCAAAAAAATCAAAAATGAGTTATGACCGAAAATGGCTTTAAAAAGGTTATTTTCATCTGTTGTTTAAGAAAAATACCCAAATTTTTGTTCGGAAGTATTTTATTTTGAAAAACAAAAAAAATATATTACTATGTACCCTTAGCAAGCATTTAAACTTTAAACTCGCTTTTCTCGAAATAAGTGCAAACGTAGATAGGTGGGTCTTACTAAGGACGGCAGTATACTCTTCAGTGTACACATTTCTTAAAACTGGGTAATATTTAAAATATTAAAATACATTTTATCGAAAATTAAAATCTTGAATAATAAAAATCTCATATAATCAAAATCTCGAAACTAAAATATCTAATAAAATATCGCAAAATTAAAAGCTGATTAAATATATTCAAAATTCGTTTGGTTGATTTGATTAAATTGGCTGGTGAGGTTGGTTGGTTATGTTATTTATTTAGGTTGGTTGGGTAGTTGTGGTAGTTTCATTATTTCGATTTTAAATATTTTGTAATTTTGCTATTTTGATTTTAAATACTTTAATTTTCCATATTTTAGATATTCGACATTTTAATAACTTTAAATTTTAATTTTCATTATAAAGAGTTCGAGATTTTGATATTCGATAAAATATAATTCGATAAAATATGAACAGTGGATATTAGTTACTAAAGTTGTCTTCAAAAGTGCTAAGAAACAGCCAACACGATAACACCTCCCAGGTTTGCCATTTTGTTATTCAGTTAGGGGCACATTTTTGTATGAATGATTTACCGCCTCAATCTGACTATCTTTCTTACATAATTTTTAAACAGTCCCATGTTTCCTTTTGGGGAATTTCTAAAGGTTGGTGCCGATTTGGGGATATTTTGGCAATACCAACCCATTTAACCTCCACCAACTGTCAAGTACATGTAGCGGTCATTTTCTTTCCACGTCATTAGCATTCCAGTTTATGTTACAGTTCCGTGGCTCCGTCCTTATAGTATATGGAGGGGAGAGCCCTGCTTCGAACGCTGTTCGCTGGACGACCGATTGCAGGTTCCCGGTGGGGTATAATGGCGATTTTTAATACGAATATTTTTCGTGACTTGCAAAAATTTTAGTTTTTAAAAATTTCCTTAATTTATCTGGGTCGTAGGACCAAAAATGTTAGAGATTTGAATTAGAATTGAATCTTTCCTTCGAAAAAATATAACGCGGACTGTAAAACGTTATGGTTCTGAAATTTCCAAAAAATAATTAACATGCCATACAAAACCAAAAAATATGCACTTACCAGTTTTGTCGCAGATACACCATCCCGGGAGCTCCCTTCACTGTAGAATGTCGTTGGAGTTGCTTAACACTAATTAGATTATAATTAAAATCGAATAATAAGGTTTTGGATTGAATTTTTGATGGATTTTTCGATCACTTGAGTTTTTGACATGCCGTTCGTTACTTTTTCGTGATAACGAACTGTGTTTGCGCACTCTGTCGCGCATGTAGACGCAGAATCGTGCGTTGCCGAATCTTCTCGTGCACATTTTAGTCCTGTATGGCGGGATTTATTGAATTTGAATTTTTAAAAGAATATAGACGCAAAAGTTTCTCTAACAACACTACACTAGACACTAAACGCTAACCTCAATAATAACTAAAAAGATTACTATATTTATTTTAGAAAAACAGTTTGAAAAGGTCTTTTATAACCTTACGACATCTACAACCCGATTTCGGAAACAGAGGGGCAAAGGTCGCTGTCTTTATTAAATGCGAAATTTAACTTACACTTATTTTACAAGATGTCGCCAATGTGTATGAAATATTCAATATGCATAATTATGTTTAAATTTAAAAAATATTTTCGGGAAATTGCATAAGTGCAGAAAAGTTACCGATAATTTAAAGAGAAAAAGCCTAATTCCGCAAGACAAGGGCTTTTCCTGAAATGTAAACATTATCTGAATGATTTTAAATTTTAATGCACCTATTTTATTTGAATATTTCCCGAATAATAATAGAAAAGTATGTATTTTCAGCGTCATGTTCTTTTACTAGTAGTCGGTAGGGGAGGCCTAAAATATCTTAGGGAGGGCCTGAGGGACTTCAGGGGGGGGGCAGGCCCCCCTGGCCCCCCTAGCTACGCCAATGCTCATTGCCTGCCAAAAAGTGAAATTAGAACTGTCCTAGCTAGAGTCCCTGTATGTTGACATATTTGGAAATATATCAACATACAGGGACTCTAGTCCTAGCTAATGTAGTTGTTTAATTATTTCAAAAAATCTGGATCAATGTCACGTCACATTTTACAGCGTCGCGATGCCGCATATAATACGTCGGCGTCGCCGGAAAAAGAAATTAGATTTTTTTAAATCTCTTCATAGGTTTATTAATCGTACCAATTTATATCAAAATCACCACAACTTTTGAAATTCTACCCAACCATATTATTAGATTCCTGGCAGAAGACAACCAAACCGCCAAACCATATTAAATACAGTGACCACATCATTATGGCCAGCAAATAGCCCAGATTTGTCTACCCTTGATTTGTGGGGCTACCTAAAGAATAAGGTATATTACAACTGGCTGGAAACAATTTAAATTCTATAAGAGAAAATAGAAAAGATAATCGTCAATCTTAATAAAAACCTTTGATTATATATCGTGTAAACATTGTAAAAACTCTATCTATCAAGCTATTTACAGATAATTTATAAGAAATAGTCAAAATTGTATTGTATATATATATTGTATTTGATTTTACACAAATTACTGTGCAAAATCACTGCGGATGGTAAATATTAATAAATTATATACCTTACAAAAACACCAGCATCTTTTTTTCTGTCAATGCGATTGCCTTTTCCATGGCTGTCTTGATGTACGTACGTCTTAATGCATCGTCTTAGCACGGATCACCTAACAAAGGTGATCCGTGGTCTTAGCCTCACAACAAAGAATAGATAGCGCAGTGCACTTTTTTTATAAGGTTGCAAAGTTTAGATTTTATGACTTATACGTACAAAAGGTAATAGTCAAACATTAGATAACAGGTTCGAATATTTAGTAATTATAATTTAAAATAGTTTCATGAAAAAATAAAAATTATATTGCAAATCCTACTTAGGTGCACCATCTCCACCCAGTCTTCCCTCTTTTGTATACCATGAGATATAAGTGGCATTTTTTATACCTATATCAAAAGTTTGTACCGCGACTAGAGATAGCGCTAAGTTCTTATAATTACGTAAAGCAAAAATTTAGGATTTTTGATCTCCCCTCCCCCCTCATAACGCATTAAAAAAAACACATAAAAAATATTGAGTGTAACGCAAGGTCAAACCCCCTCTCCCCCCTTTGAGCGTTACGTAATTGAAGGATGGACCCTAAATTCGTCGACGCGACGAATAAAACGACACTCTTATCACAAGGTGTATTATTAGCTAATCCAGTATGTTATTGCATTGTGCGCACGCCCAGTATTTGACAGACGTACGTTGCGTATGACGTGCAACTTAACATTGCCCCACTTAACGTACGTAAGCAAGTCAAGATTAGAAAGTTAGACATTGGGGGTCCGACCAATTTCGGAATTTTCGTGTGTTGTTACTCCACTTTTTTTTTGTTTTTATCTATGATATTGTAAATTTTATTTTCCCTTCTTTTATTGTTTTGTGGTCGCATTAGGCCTATAGCTTGGCTCAATTCAATTCAATTAATTTATTAGTAATCGATTTACAGTTGTAAATATGAACATTGTCAAAATTATTAAAACTAATTAGAATTAATTGAAATAATTTTAATAAAAATACTTCACCAATAGATTCCTTTTTAGAGTATACATTTTAAAGACCGTATCCACGTGGTTTTAATTTAATACCTTTTTATGGAATTAGTTATAACGTTTTTCGAAAAAAGGTTTCCTTAAAATAAAATTAAATAAGAAAAAATTAATTGTGCTAAAATAGCTAGTAGTATTAAAATATTAGATTTGGCTCTAAAAAAATAAATATAGATTTAAAATATAATATTGTTTGGAAACACAATAATTCATCCTAATTTATTACACTATTCTAAAATCTCAAAGACATACATTAATTATTATTATTAAAATAATCACTGTGTAACCTAAAATGTTATGTTTGGGTCCTGGCTAAGCTTATCATGTGACTGATGTTGTTGTCGGGGTTCTACTCATGATGTTAGTTGTGATGTTAACTTTTATAATTAAAAGTAGTTTTTAGTTTACCTTGAGGGCGCCACTCAGGTTTAGTTTAAAACTAGCTACATAAGCTAAGAAAAGTAGTTAGGAGAATTCAAAATAAAATAGGCACATATGTTAAGGCAGTTAAGGGTTTACTTCCAATTTTAATAAAATAAAAAGAATCTCTCAGAAGACATTGATCAATATGAATCTAAATATTGAAATTTCTCTTCCTTATATAAAATCAAATAACCTACTTAAATAAACACAGTTTACACATTTTTAGAACAAATACCTTAGCAACTTATATTTTAATTGTGACAAAAACTTGTCATCACTTCTTTATCAAAGTAAACTTGATTTACCATTAACTCATGAGTTACTGATTTTAATTATTTAAGAAAAATTTAATGAACCTTTTGTTTAAAATACACATGCTAATTTTTATGCGCAAAAATAAAGAATGATCTGACCTTAAGTACTGCGGTTCCCATACCAAACCATCACAGCTTCTACGGTTTGGTGTTGCGGGCTTCGCCTAAAGTTGACCCCACTTGGCCTTCTTGATTACCACAAAGATCCCAGGAAGAATAACCTGCCTCGTACTTTTGTATTTAGTCTAACATGACTAATCCTACATATCCACGGTTAAAACCCTATAAAAGATAAAGGTGTTGTACGAAACCGAGAAAAATAAACCTTGTTATTAAAATGGTACCTAAGAACTGGCCTTTTTATAGCAAGTTAAAGCAAAACAAGTGATACAGGCTTAAAAGAATATATAGGTAGTACGCTGAGTGAAATCTAACTACCACCATGTGTATCACATAGTGTAAACTAATTTAAATAAAATTATTTCTACTTATGACTAAAAAAATATATCATAACAAAAACATTTCATGTAAAAAAAAGCCAAGTACGCGAAAATGGCATTCCGTAAAAAGAATTGAGATAAAAGTAAAGCCAAGTTCTCCAATACAAATTTCAAAATGAAAGGTTCTTACTAGTTTGGAAATATTTTTCAAACTTTGTTATTACAGCCAAACTTCTTTATGTTCAATTTAGCACTGTGCCTAAGAGTCATTTACAGCCGTAATAGCCAAGTTTAGAAAAATATTTCCAAACTAGTAAGAACCTTTCATTTTGAAAATTGTATGGAAAAAGTTGGCTTTACTTTTATCTCAATTCTTTTTACGGAATGCCATTTTCGCGTACTTGGCTTTTTTTACATGAAATATTTTTGTTATGATTTCACTTCTTTTTTAAAGGAATTGGATAATACTTAATTTTTAAAGTAGTAAAATATGCGGAATATTGTTCAAAACTTTTGCAATGCCTTAATTAAATTTTTGAGGTTTTTTAACTTTTTTCCATGGTTTTATCGTGGTTCCTATCAGCCTTCCAAAGCTCAGCTCTCTAGCGTTTCTGAAAGTGCACAATGTTACTTTTACATAACTTTACATGTATAGGGGAGGGATTTAATTAAAATTGTCGTGTTTTTAAATTTTGTCCTAGAGTTTGATCATAGTTCCTATCAGTCTTCCAATGCTCAGCTCTCTAGCGTTTCTGGAAGTGGGTAATGTGACTTTTACATAATTTTACATTTATAAGGAAGGAGAGTAAATGAAAATATTGGACTTTTTAAATTTTTTCCCATGGTTTTATCATAATTTCTATCAGCATTCCAATGCTCAGCTCTCTAGCGTTTCTGGAAGTGGGCAATGTTAGTTTTATATAAATTTACATTTATAGGAGAGGGAAGTAAATTAAAATATTGGTGTTTAGTTTTATCATATTGTTTTTCAGTCTTAAAAAGTTCAGCTCTCTAGCATTTCTGGAAGTGGGCAGTGTTTCTTTTACATAACTTTACATTTATAGGGGAGGGAAGTAAATTAGAATTTTGGGGTGTTTTAACTTTTTTCTATAACTTTATCATAGTTACTATCGGTCTTCCAAAGCTCAGCTCTCTAGCATGTCTGGAAGTGGGCAATGTTACTTTTACTTAACTTTACATTTATAGGGGAGGGAAGTAAATCAGAATTTTGGGGTGTTTTAATTTTTTCCTATAGTTTTATCATAGTTCCTGTCAGTCTGCCAAAGCTCAACTCTCTAGCATTTCTGGAAGTGGGCAATGCTACTTTTACATAACTTTAAATGTATAAGGGAGGGGAGTAAATTAAAATTTTGGAGTTTTTTGATTTTTTTCTATAGTTTTATCATAGTTCCTATCAGTCTGCCAAAGCTCAACTCTGTAGCATTTCTGGAAGTGGGCAATGCTACTTTTATATAAATTTAAATGTATAGGGGAGGGGAGTTAATTAAAATTTTGGGGTTTTTTGATTTTTTCCAAGGGTTTAGTCACAATTTCTATCACACTGCCAAATTTCAGCTTTGTAGCATGTCTGGAAGTTCAGTAGAATATTGATGATCTATACGTGAGACAGTGGCGCACCCAGGAACAAAGGTCAGCATGTCTTTTCGCAACTACGCCACTGCTTGGGGTTGGCGGGGGGCCCGAAGCCTCCTGATGTCAAATTTTAAGGTATTTTTCATGTTTTATCATCAAATATGTAGAAAATATATTAAAAAATCTAAGGCTTGGGGGGGGCCCCCCCTGGGTGCGCCCATGCATGAGAAGTGAGTGAGTGGCAATTTCGACGTTTTTTGAAATTTCGTAACTACTTTACTACTATATGGAATTTCATGAAGGGGTGTTAACTCCATGGAGATCTACGAACGCCCAAAGTTTAAGATTCGTAGCTCATTCCGAAGTAGAGTTTTAGATAGGTCAAATCTCGGCTGAAATGTTTCAAGAAAAGATGGTTACGGCGCGCGAACTTGGCGAGGCACTGCAGTGCCCTCAGATTAAATAATTCATACCTTCATTTGCCAAAAGGTAATTCAATTCAATTCAAAACTGCTTTATTGCCAGAAATATGTTTAACATTTTGTGGACAAAGCATAATGTTTACGCCAAAAGATATTAAAAATCAATATCACTTCGCGGTACAACGTACACCTATGTCGCTAATAATTATATTAAAAATAACACATTTATTTATTTATAAGCATATACCTTTCCATTTATAGGATGCGTCAAATATATATGTTACTTATAACAAAAAAACACATACAGTCGAACCTCTCTAACTCGAACCTCTATAACTCGAACCCCTCTATAACTCGAACCTTTTAAGTGGTCCCTGCACTTTTTACATGTATTTTAACCTATGTAACTCGAGTTTCTATAACTCGAACTCTCCATAACTCGAACTGTTTTGGTTGTCCCTTCAGGCTCGAGTTATAGAGGTTCGACTGTATTATGTATACACTATATCTGTACCACAAACACAAACTAAAAATACGTAAAATTAAACACACAAGAAGTGCTCATCATCCCCAAAACGCAACCAATACTGTCCCAAATGAATTTCCAATGTTGCGAACATGTGCAATTTAGATTGAGACCAGAGCAATGAAAGAAATGAAAAAAAACTCTTTTAGCTTCACGCTAATTCTTAACTATAGTTTCTCCCGTATCTGGGTATATAGCGCTTCTTGCGAGAGTTTTCTCATTATTTACATAGGATTAGAGACAAAAACCGTCTAATTAACTTTGCAAGGGTGTTACATTGACCAGGCAATGTTCTGAGGAGTCCCATAAGAACGAAACACTTAACTGTCAACACTTATTAGGTGTCCATTAGATCTTGGAACCCCGTGAGGTTAAGCTTTCAAGCTACCCACGGAGAAATTTGAGAGAAATAAAAACTCCTTGTTACCCGATTGGCCGCGAAACTTATTTGATTATCCTTTTTATGCATATGGTTTCCCAGATCATTAATAAAAAACAGGAAAAGCAGAAGGGAAATGACGCTTCCCTGTGGAACCCCATATTTTACATTTAACTGAGAGGATATAGTGTTTCCCACTCTAACACAAATACTTTTCTCTGATAAAAAGATCTAGTCCAACGGTTTAAGCTTCGAATCCCCATTGTCTACATTCTACACAATCACATGCTCTCGTTAAGTCAAAGAAGAGGGCGACTGTATATCAATTATCATTTAATGAGCTATAAATTGACTAAATAAAATCATAGGCCGTAGAGGTTGTTGAGCGGCCATTTCGAAAGCCACGCTGATTTGGGGAAAGCAAAGAATATTTTTGTATGAAAGAATTAAGCTTATCAACAACTTTCTAAAATAGTTTAATATAGATGATTGATCTGTAGATACTAACAGTTTCTATATCTCCCCTTTTGTACAGCGGGATAACATAACCTAATTGTAGTTTTCTGGGAAAGCAACCTAAAGTAATAGACATAGTAAAAATGTGACATAATAATAATATAATCCCAGGTCTTTTCAAGAACCAACATGGGAACATCATAACTACTGCAGCTTGCTTTTTTGTTCTTTAATTGCTTTAATGCCTCAAGCATTTCGTGTTTGGTTATAATATCTATAAAAATGCTGTGTGAATTGTTTGGAATTGGCAGAGTGCATCCATTGAATGCAAAGTTATTGTTTTGCGTTGTTTCACTAATTGTGACAAGTTAGTTGCAAAAGTAGTTGGCGATTCCATTTGCATCCTCTATAACAACTTTAACAGTGTTAAGTGAAATTTCAGAAGTTATTTAGATCAAACGACCTAAATAACTATTAAGTACCTTCTAGACTGCTTTATTTGTTTTTACAGTTTTCCAAATTTGTTATTTTTTTGCTGTATATTTTTTTGCAATTCTAATGCGCTCAGCAAATTCTTCTTTTTTCTTGTACTAATGGTGGACTTCCTGCGTGTTAATGTTTTCTGTTAGCAAGAATAGGTTCTTTAAATTTTCACTTTTTACTAATATTTACGAGTGAACCAAGTTTATGTTTTAGTTTTTTTATTTGATAACATATCTATATCCAAATAAAAGGCAAGATGTGAAAAAAATTAACTGTAAGCATTATTTACATGTAAGATCACTACTGTCAAAATTATTCTGAGAAAGTACATACACTAAATTTGAGAGATTTTTTTGTCTACAATGGCGGCGCCCTTAAATAGTGGGGGGCACGTTTAACTTTTGAAGTAAAGAAAATTTTACATTTTACAAACAAACATATTATGGATTTTGAATGAATTTTTTGTGGTTTGAAAAAAGTCGAGGGGCCAGGCCCTGTTTATCTGGAATGGTTTCTTAATTGGATTTAGTACGATTATTGGAGAACGGTGATCAGCCACTTGTGATTTAGAATCTACCGCAAGCAATATCTCAGTAGTTGTGATGGTATAATCTAATGCGCTAGGTTTGTTGTTGTATATGTCTAGTTGGTTCTTTTGGGAGAATATTTCAAAGATTGAAACTAGAAAGCAGTTTTTTGACCTAAATAGTATTTTTTAAATTATTTATATTTAATTCACCAATAATTAAAAATTTTTCATGACTTTTAAAGACAGATAGTAAAATATTGTATAATTGTTAAAAAAATATTTTTGTGTTCCTATATAAGATATTATTGGATCTGAAAATATCTATTAAAGCAGTTTCCCATTTAGCTATTTTAGTTGATATTCCAATGCATTCAAACGAGAACTCAGTTGCAAGCTTTGTTAAATTCAAAATTTTAATATTGTCAGTTATGTTATTATTAGCAAATATAGGAACGCCCTATCCAGCATGAGTTGAGGGACAGTAAGTCGTTGAGATAAACCAGGAATCGTTGTAACTTTAAGTTGATCTTCTTTCATGTGATGATCTGTGATAATAAAAAACATTGGTTTTTCAGTTCTAGCTATAATTTCTAGATGTGGAATTTTTTTTCAGATTGCTAGAATATTTAGGTGTATTGCCTTCCAATATAAGATCCGTGGTGACTCAACGATCTATTTATGTTTCTCCTAGTTTTGTCTACAATATGATTGGGTTAACAAACATAAGAACTTAATTTTTCGTTAGGGCTGAGTTGATACTTGCAGGAGACTCACTAAAAAAAAAATCATAATTTCATTTCTAACCTGCGTTGTTAAAATATTTGAGATTCAAAATTACCGCTGCCGGAGACCGTTTTGTTTTCTTGAGTAGAGGTATGATCCGAGCTTAAATTTATTAAATTTGGTACGCTAGTTTCAGAACCAATAAGAATATCCTCCAATATAACAACACGATTTTGTTTATTGACCATGCTGCTACCTTGTCCTGAATCACCACTATAATTAAGATTTAAGTTTATATGTACCAGATTTATGTAATTCTGTATTTGTACTATTATTTCCAAAATTTAGAATTGTAGTGTTTTTTCATTCAGACAGCCTGCATAAACCAACTTTATTTAAAAAGTACGATTTTATTCCGAAATACTTGTCCACCGTACCTAAAAAATGGCTAGAAGTTAAATAGAGTAGCTTTTTATTGAGATTTAATTAAAAGAGGCTCAGCCTTTGCTTATGCTAAAGGTAAAAAAAAGTGAATCCACTTTGCATCAAGCGACTACCTCCGCTTGCTAATAAATACTAATAATTTTACTCCGAACCAAACCAGTAACCAAACAGAGTAAAACGATATTCATTTTGTAATAGGCCATAGAATTTTCCTTCAAATGGTGTTTAATTTATCTCGGTAACGTTTAAATTCACAATAATAGGGACATTTTGGGTCAGGTAAAATAACAGAAAATTTGACAGCTGTTACCGTTATTGTTACTAAGAATAACGGCAACATTCAGGGCAAAAAAGATAGATTTTGGAACACTTAAGATAACACAACACAAACGTTAATTTAGTAGTTTCACACACCTTTAACTTTTTGTTTATTTATATTTGTTAATTTATTTTTATTAGATTTATGGCTTTTTACAAACCAAACTACAGAATTATAGTAAAAAATTCGACTGCATTAAACAAAACAATACAAAACTAACCTTAAAAAATAGCGGTAACATTAAAGGCCGGCCACCGTAAGTACCGAGCGCCGTTACCGTACATAACAAAAAAGGAGCGAGAAGCTGCTAATGCGCAGACTCAGTAATAACAATAACGGTAACAAAGTGTAAAATACGCAACCCAAAATGTCCCTAATGACATCCCAGAGGTTACGTTATGCAGTGGCTTTAAGCCTGTTTTCACCGCGTTGTTTCTACGCAGTGTATTTTATTTGCGTACCGTACGTTACATCTTCGCACCGCCATGGCATATAACATCTAATTTGCAAAGCAAAGAAGGTGCAAGATCCTAAATGGATCTATTTATTTACAGGACAACAGCAGCTCAGATGACTATATTGTAACAACAAATAATGGGAAACTTCAAGGGAAAGTTTTACCAACGCCAACCAGCCAAATGTATGCTTTTCAAGGAATACCATACGCTGTCCCACCATTGGGTGAATTTAAGTTTCAGGTTAGTCTTTAGGAGTGTTTTTTATTAAAATATTTTCACCATGAACCATCACCTCAGAAACTAGAAATTGATCACGTTAAAAATATATTTTTTTCTAAATTTAATGTATATAAAAGAGCGGTAAACTGTCCCCTGCCCCGCCCCCCCCCCCTAAAGGTGATTTTTTGAATACACTACGATACGTATGGTTAGAATTATTTTCTCTTTTTTAATAAAAAACCATTTTGTGCGATCAGAAGAGCTTTGAGCAATAGAAAGCTCTGAATCATCTCTGAATCATTACGTATTATGTGGCAGGCAGGCTTTTCGTGCGAAACACCCGAGGAATGCTCTATTGCTTTAGGGTACGAGAACAAATTACTGGCAGAGGTCATCCAAAGGTGTAATTCCACCAGAGGCCGTATTCTTGACGGCCCGTTAGTCGAGTGCAGGGTGAGCGCAGCTATCCTCTCTCACAATCACCTAGGTTAAAGTAAATGAGAAGCTACTCACTCACGGGCACGGGATTCAAGAAAACAGCACCAGGAGATTTTAGGTGAAAACATATTTTGCTGTAAATTTGTGCATAAACTGATTGCTTAAGGGGGCTATGACCCCTAGTCCCTCCATTTGAGCACCAGTGATTTTATTTTCTACAGAAGAGTGTTTCTAGTTAGTTATATAGGGGGGCAGAAATTTATATTGCATGGAAAAGGAGATAAAAAAACTTACTTAAGCAATTTTAGTTTAGCATTTTACAAATAAGCAGCTACTTGGTGTAGTTTTTAGTTTATTTGTTTATAGATAAAGCCTATTCGCCCTTCTTTTGCATGTGCAAAGTGCTCGGATTAGTACCAGTTTCAGCTAATGATGGCCCTGTAGAATCCCACAGAATTTTAAACAGTCTATTAACCTACTAAGTATATGTCTATTTTTTGCCACATTTGTGTTTATATTTACTTACTTTGTGTCTTTAACTTTTCACTAAAGTGCTTGATATCACACATTCCCTTTGCTACCCACGCAGGATCACTTCGTGGATTATTCATAATAAGACAAATAAAGCAAAAAAAAGCATTTCGTTTTTCACAACCGCACAACCAGGTTTCAGCATCCTATAATTTTTAATTACTTGCACTAAAATTTTGGTTCATTTTTAGGATTTTTAGGTCCGGTCTATGTGGCCCTAAAGATTTTATTTGTAATCGAAGTTCATATGTTAACGTATTTAAATTTGCATAGTTAATTATATAATCGACGATATTTATTTCCATTTTGAAAACAAACAAAAACCAGCAATGGACACGCGATCGACAAGGTTTTTAACTACTGACCCTGACGTACCGCAAATCAAAACAAACTCATACATCTTCACTAACTAAAGATAGAACCGGCAACACGTAGCAAGGGCATCGAACGGTTTGGCACGATGAATATGACCGACGTCCACTAAAACAAACATTCCTCCCGCCCTTGCGCGAGAACAGCCACCCGTACACCTGTAGCAGAACCACAGGGGTTGCGGGAGTGGGAGAAAGTGTAACAAAACGGGATTTGAGCATAAATGGTATTTTTGCCATTTATAAGTTTTTAAAGATTTTTAATTAAATATTGTTTTGACATCAACAAGCATTAATTATATGCAAGACTAGGTTAAGATTAAGTAAAATTTATGGCAACTCATCGACTTGTTTTTAGGCAAATTTTCAGGTTCGCTGTATTTTAATAAAAGTTGTATTCGGCTAATATGTCCTTTGAGCCACTAACATCAAAATAATTCATATTTTGTAACTGGAAACAAATTAGCTAAACTATTTTCAATTAAAAAAAAAACACACTGTGTAATTTTACTTTCTAACGGGTTTTTAAGTCTGGCTTGCATTGCTATTTTGTCTCTTAGTGGAGCGCTTAAAGCGCAGTTTATCTCTTTCTCGCCAAGGCGAAAGGGAGTAGAATTCTAGCCAATCAACGCCAAGATATTTGTCCCTTCAAGCGCAGGGTCGCTTTATCTGAGACGGGAAACTTTCGAAAGTCGTCAGGGAGTTTACTCTTTAGTTTGCCTTTGCCTGGTACGTTACGCTTTCATTCTCACTTCTTAAGGGGGGTTTTATTTCAACTGGGGAAATTTATCAATTATTTTAACATTGTATAAAACTATTAACTTTAATATTCATAATTATTTTGGTCTTTTTTTTAGAGTTTATTAATTTTAAAGCTTTTATTACTGTTTCCAGTGTTTTGAAATAATGTTTTTATCTGTTTTATGGTTTATTTTAACAACAAAATACAAACCATTCGTTGCCCTAAAATCGACATATCCCAAACCTAAATAGTAATATTAAGTAAATTAAACAGTTGATTGAATAGTTTCACTCATTCAATCAACGTTTAAGATGTTGATAAATATATACATTTACAACAAATATATAAAAGGTTTATAAAACCTAAAAGTTTAAGAAGTGTAAATATTTAAATACAAAAGTTTAATAGTAGTAAAAAGTCGATATTCAACTAATAAATATAAGAAGTGAAAGTGTGAAGCTGCAAGAAGAAAATTGAAAAGGTATGTATAATTATCCTACATTAGTTATACATTTGAGAAAACGTTTATAGCATACTTTTCCTCCAAGAACCGTCAAATTCCCTTTTGAGATTGTGTAAATTTAATAACATATAGTAACATTTAATCTTTTCATAATTTGTATAAGTTGTAGCCTAAGTTGTTAGCTTACAACATTTAAGCCTTGGCCACTTGAGGTGACAGTACCACTGTCACACACAGGCCCCAGTTACAAAGTGGTGCCAGTAGTTCACGGTAATTTAGTTTTTGGAAAATTTGTAAAAAAAAAATTGGAAAATTTGTGAAAATCTTATGTGGAAAGTTTAAGAAAAACTCAGTAGTACTTTAGTTAACCCATTGGTAGTATTTTGTTGGAAAAACTAAAGGAAATTTTTGTAAAATTGTTCGTTTTAAAAGAAATAGTCTTGTCTAGTTTTTGAAAACCAAAACTGATTTGTTGGAAGATGTGCCATAACTGTTTTTCGTTGTTTAATTTACTAACGTTATAATCTGTGTTACAATTATTTTATGTATTTTCAATATTTTTGAATATTTTTTTTGTCCTTGAAACAGTAAATACAAGGAAAATGTCAATGTCATGACAATTTTTCTATTGACATATGATCACTTTAAATTTTGAAAAGATAAATTGCTAGAATATTTTTTATTAAAAGTTAAGTTTAAATACTATCCAAATATGCCAGCAAATAAAATGCTCTCCATTTCTATCTGGAGGACGGATTCTCCAGCATGCGAAAGGATCAACCTTTTGCCTTAATAAAGCTTTACTGAACTCTAGATTTGAGTTATAACTCCAAAACTCGTTGGTAAACTTAAAATTGTTCAATCAAAATATTATTTAAATAAAATGGATAAAAGAGTTTATTATTTTGTCTTAATTGCAGCACAGTGTTGTTAAAATAAAGTCTCATTAAACTTATCATTCTCTTGCCATTAAAAGCCTATTTTGTCGAAATTCGAAAAGCTCCTTAAGTTTTTGTTTTTCTAGCTGAATTTTTTAAGAATCTTTTATTAAAAACACAAAAAAGAGTCCATTGCAACTCTTTATTTTTGATTAGTTGGCTGAAACAATAATTGCCAACCCTTCCTCTGACAAACCACTGATTTTTTTTGAAGACATCCGTCAAATATAACTAAGGGAGGATATTTTTTATTTATTTTATTGCATTAATAACAGTTTTTTTTTGTTTTTTAAACCATTAAACCTTTTTTTATTAATATTTAATAACATTTTTTGTTTAAATAATACAAAAATTTATGTTAAGTCATTATAACATTATTTTTATAAGTATTTTTCTTCGTAGATATCGATATTTCTACTTTATTTTGGTTTTATTGTTTGTTTAATAGCTAAAATTTTATTTGGCAAAAAGTACCTAAGCCAAATTATTTGACCATCTAAGTATCCACAATGGTGTAATTAATTAATCTCAAGTAATTTTCCATTGATATTGCATCATAACTTTAAAAATTATAATTTCTAACTACTTTTTCCATGGCAACGTTCATCTCTCATAAATTTGTGCTACAGGACTGTTGTAAAGTGTCTGGTCAGGATAAACTCAAAAAACAGACCTAGCTACTAGCAATATATTGTATAGAATATGTGATAGATGTATTTTTTTGTCATTTTTGTACTCTCTATATCATACATATATGATGGAGATTTGCCACAAGTTCAAACTAACAGTAAGCAACCACGCAGTATTTTCATATTTTATATTTTTATATTTCCAGATTTTGAAAATGTATTTTTTTTTTCAAATTACACACAAGTTTCTTTTTGGAAAATAAACGTGACTGACTGATTTATTTGTATCTCAGTAACAACTTTGTCGATTATGAGAAATTTCTTTATTATAAGGTCTACAAGTAAATCTTTCAAAATTTTAAAGCACTAGTTTGTTAAAACCATGGACTAAATAAATGTAGCCACAGCAAATATCGATTCTATACAATTATTATCAAATTAAAAATAAAAATTTACGTTTTATCTTACAAAACGTAGCATTCAATCATAGCATTCTTTAAAACGACGTACCTGTCGAACTATTTTTGCTTTATAATTTTCTTATTAAAGTACGTATTATTCTTTTCATAAAAGAAAATTTGATTTTTTTTCTTAAGTTGGATATTTTCAGCACTATCTGCAAATTCACAGCTTTTAAGTAAAGTAAGGTAAATGTAAAAACCTCCTGTATATTTTTTGGTTTTTTTGAGAGACTTTATTTTATTTATTTTCTTTCACTAACATGTAGGTAATCAAGTGAGTTTCGTTTCATAATATTTTTAATTAAATTAAAAGTATACTGTCGTTTATTATCGTTAGTTATTGTCAAGTCATTTTTGCAAAATGGTATACCTAATTAAATATAATGAAATGGAAAAACCTAGTGTAGAACCCTTCATTCAATTTTCTATGATTCAGGTAGAGCCTACTAAATTGTCCGGACCAAAAACTTTTGAGTTTTGGCCGTAAAGTCGTAAACTAATTTTGTCTCAGGTATTATGTAGCATAATAAAAATATTTTGGGAAAAATCACAATAAAAATTATCTTTGCCCTTAAAGGAATTAATCCGCTACATGCGAAGTAATTAGGTAATTAACTATTTATGTTAATAAATGAACTCATCACACTTAAATATCTTATTAAATATTAACACCTTTGAAATTAAAACCTAAAACGACTTATTACCAAATAGATCATCTGAGTTAAAACCATGATGTAGAAAGAGAAAAATGATTAAGGAGTTTGATAAAAAGCTCATATTATGAAAAAAAGTACTGATCTTTATCAACATTAAAATTTGGTCCATGTCTAACTTTGAAGACCTATTTTTTCGAAGCAAAATCTAAAGTTATATCCTATTTTAAATCAAAGCCATAAAATAACCACCTTTAGCGAAAAATGTATGTTATTTTTCATATTTTCAAAACTCAAAACGTTAACCTAACAGAAAACTAAACCTTTTTGTAGAAAAAATAAAAATGGCATCCATATCGGTTTACTAGTTACAGATGGTAACACAACTTCAGTCTATTTAGAGACTGTCATCCTATTTTTTATTCGTCTGTCATTGTACTGAATAATAACTTTACTGGAAAAATAAATAAATTATCCACCAATTAACTTAAAAGTCAAAACACGTTAACTAAACTTAAGAAAGTACTATATTACCTATTGAGAACTGCCCATAAGCTTTTATCTCAGTACATATTTTAGATCGAGTCAAAATTTTTATTTATAAAGTCCTTGTAGGAATATTTTATTTTATCATATTTTACACTAAAATGCCACCTAGAGCAGTGACTGACATTGCACAAGTTGTAATTAAATATTATTTGTTATAAACTAGCACTAGTTTTATTGTCTAAGTAACAAGAGTGAAGATCTCATTTTTCTGTGCATAATGTGTGTGACATTCACAAGTTACCATAGAACACAGTAGACAGAAAACATAATTTTTTTGACAGTAATTTTTGAGTTAGGTATTTATTCGCACGGTAATTAAGCAACTTTTGCATTGGTAATTTTAACAGTACATTCATTACCTTTTTTTAAAAAAATGGTGCTATCTATCTATTTATTTAGCCTTCTTCGATCCATCTTTGGATATAGGCCTACTTCAGTATCTTCCACTCTTTCCTGTATGACGCCGTGTTCATCCATCTAGTTCCCGCATGTTTCTTCAAATCGTGCGCTCATCTCATTTGTGGTCTTCCACTACCTCTTTTATTTTCCCAAGGTCTCCAGTTTACAATACATTTGTTTGACAGAAAGACGATCGATTTAACAAATGTATTGGTGCTACCGACCATGTCTTAAATGAAATAATATTTTGTAAAGCCATACAGTAATTTTTGAAAAAAAAACATAATATCATAGCATTTTTATTGCATAAGGCTAAAGAAAGCCACAAATCAATGTCCTAACACAGTAAAGGCTTTTCTTAACCCTTTTTACTTGTTTTAAAGCGATAATTTGTTATAACAGTGAAATCGTTTTGATTTGTTTGAAGCTAGAAGATATTTTCTTGTAATTTTTATTAAAAAAACCAAGTTTACAGGTCATGTCCATGTCTTTATGACTATATAGGTACATTAGTGATTTTTATTAAAAAGATATACAAAATTAAGTAGCATGTTTTAAATAACTAAAAATATAAACAATTTAAATAAATAAATTCGACAAGATCAAAGTACCATGTTTGATGTAATATGTAGGTTTACACCAAAACACCAGATAACCTAAAAAGATTGCTTAGTAGTTCCTTTTCCATACTATATAGGAGAAGTACTAATAATTGTTTCTAAAATTTAACCAAAGATAATGATAAATCAATCTATTTTTCTAAATTTGACTTGACCTTTGAAATTGGATAAAGGTATTTGATATTTTTCCTAAAATAAAAACTCGCGTATTTTGAGTTAGAATAATTTTATACATAATCTTAAAAATAATATTATTTAACATAAATAATAATTATTAAAATAAATATATTATAATTCCCATTTAATAACTAAAGACTGGTTAAAGAGAAAACGCAATATGGTTATATGGAAATTTAGGTTATACATAACCAATAAGCTAACTTAATTATAAAATTAATTAAAATCAAACAACAAAAGTAAAACCCTTTGGTTAATAATCATTAGATAGGATTAGTAGAACGGAAACGAGACATAAATTATTTTAACGACTTAATTAGTGATAAAGTCTATTGCTTCCAGCAAATAAACTATTTTGAAAAACTAAATCAACTTTTGAAAATTATTGCAAATACCGTTGCAAAAAGGATACCCTGTATATTTGCTTGAATCAATTTAAGTTTAAAAAAGATTTTTTCTTAACAAATATGGCCTGCATTGAAATTTTAGATTTTTGTTTTTTTGTGACCAATTTCAAACGTCTGGGCCGTTAAAATGGCTATAAATAGACCACTTGAGTCTTTAAGAAACAAAGATGTACTTCAACTTTGGTATTTTATATCTACTTTCTAAAAAGGGCCTTTCTTATATTCATAGGAAGTCCAGAAAAACATTCTTAGACACCTACCTACTCCGTGCCTTTTTTCAATTGGAATAAAAAGTTTTCTAACAGTGGCGTATCTATTTTATTTGGGGAAGGAAATATTATAATAAATATTGCATAGAACTGTTTTGCATATTGTCCAGACCAGTGTATTATGTGTGTGGGGGGGGGGAATTTCACTTTTTTTACCCTCCCGTAGTTTCGCGTCTGATGCGTCTATTCACATTTAACTTTACGGTATCTATTAACTGAACTATGCTATTGTATTTATAGATCAAACAAGCTTTCGTAAAAAAAAAAGTTTTGTTTCTCTCATACTTTTCCGTGGGTAACATGAAACCGGGGTTTGTTTCTTCATTCACGGGTACTAAAATTTATTTTTATATTTTTCGAACAAGATCTAGTTAGAAAAATGCAGTTCCTTGATTTAAATTTCATTAAGGTCGGTCGGTAATCTTTGATTTGCCAGCTAAATCTAGAAAATAATGGCTTATGTACATTATTCCTAATATTCTCGTAACCACATCACATGTGACTGTTTTTGTGCGTTAAATTAAAAAAAATATATAAGATTTTTATTTACAAACTAAAAAAAAATAATTGGTATTTCGATATCTATATGATATAAAGTTTTTCATAAAAACTTTTTACAGTTGACCAGTACATTTTCGTAAGATCTAGATCATTCTTCTTCTTAAAATTTTGCTACTAAGTTAATATATAAGTATATTGGCAAAACAATGAGTTTCTACAACGTCGTGTAAAACGTTAAAAAATGAGTAATTTACAGTGTTACACAATAGACCCGCGTGTACAGTGAGGTACTGAAAACAGCTTACATAAATTTCTATCTATCATTTTTTTTTTAACTATATTTCATTTTTATAAATTATACCATGAAGTAATTAAGACCATTTGTTTCTATTTTTGTCAACCTTAAACGTGTAATTTGAGCTTTTAAACCTTCATTTTTGTTTAAGACAACTATTAAAACATAAACCTGTTGGTTAGTATTTTTTTTGTCCATGTTAAGATTTAAAAGAAAATTGAGAATATTTCTCAAATTTTGAGTTATTGACAGTTAAGTCAAACTTTTGTTTATTTTCATAGCTTTCTGCACCCTTCATTATTTTCATAGCTTTCTGCACCGTTCGTTATTTTAAAATTGGCTAATGTAATTTTTCGATAAATTTACCTATAAGATGTTTCATGGTAGTAATCTTTATCAACTGCTAATAAAAAAATAGCCCAAAAGAAAGGTCTATTTACCAGGCCTACTCCGTACTTCGTGCTGTATGTTTTTTTTTTTTGAAAAGTGCTAATAACATAATGTTTTCTCACGTTTACTAGTTATTATATGCATAAAGTTAATAAATTATTTTTCAGTTAATTTTTCTTTGCATAGTTAATCAAACTATTTCACAGTTTTGACCGCACCTTGTGTTAGTGTCCAACGAATTTAAGTTTTCTTTTTTTTTAGTATTCTTTCGTTTTTTTCTTTGTGTTCCAAGAAAATGTTGGATAGATACATACATCCAGGATATTCTTAGCATATGTAAATAGTACTGAGTCTCAAAAGTTTTAAGTTATTTACACACAGAGATTCAATACTGTAGTTGTCGTAGCAATATAATAACTTGCGTACGTAAATATCTTGGTAACCAAAAGATTTAGTACATTCGTTTCTTTGCTAACTGTAACCTTCTTATCCTGTTTAAATAAAAAATAATTTTTATGCAATTATCATCAGGGCTTACTTTCTTTTTTTCAAAAGACTGTTTTTTAATGTGTTATTACCATTTTGCTGTAGTTGGACTTACTCTACGCAGTAGTTGTTTACTACTACTATGTCGGCTTAGAACGTTTTTTTTACGTTGTCCGACGCCTATTCTCCACCTCCTTCGATCATGACAGTCATCTTCCGTCAGGTTTTTTTTTGACTCATTGATCTTTGGATTGACTGCTGCCATTCCAGTTTAGGACGCCCTCTTTTTCTGCGCCCTATTGGCTGCCATTCTAGGACCTGTTTTGGTAATCTTTCGTCGTTCATCCGTTGTACATGGGCATACCATATCAGTTGCCTTTTTGTGATATCATCGGTTATGCTTCCCTCGATTCCCATTCTTTCTTTTATGATCTCATTTCTTGTATGATCAGTTCTGGATATTCTCATTGATCTTCTTATTGCATCTATTTCGACACTTTCCATTGGAATGGAATGGAAAGTGTAGTTGTTTAAATAAACGATTAATTTTTCTGAATTAGAGGTAGTTGACATTTCATCCCCTACCCATTCTTTGCCAAAAAGTTTAATTTTTTTTTTCGTAATAGCTCAAGCTACACACGTATTGAAAAACCTATAAAAAATATTAATCTAGATCCTGGATCAATCTGAAAGTCAAAAGGGACAATCTCTCTTTTGAGTTTTTAGATTAGATCGTCGATGTCAAAAAGGACAATCTTTGTTTTAAGTTTTTAAGTTTTTTTTTTGTTTCAATATTTGCAATTTTGACACTAAAGATATTTTTTCTATTGCATTGCAAAAGCAAGCCTGTCTATCATTACATAGACATATATAACATAAATTAATTAAGCAATGCCTTAGCATATTTTATTGTTTTATTCGCCTAAAAAGTTTTTAATTATCATCTAATCCTCGTAATTTATGAGCACTCATTAAAATTTTTTATAATTTTGTTAAAATTTTTAATAACTACGAGACCGATTTTAATGAAAAGAAAAATAATAGTGTCTAAACACTATGTCAAAAGCATAATAAATTCATTAAATGATGTTTCAAAGAAAAAGTTTTATTATATTTGTTTAAACCATGTACAAAATTAGTGTTATAACTTCGTTTTCTTTTATAGGTGAAGAACATGACATCCGACAACTGTAGAGGTCTACGATTCTCTGGAGACCCTCAAAAATTTTACTTAATTGATATTTTTATTTTTATTTTCAGGAATTGTATTGTTTTGTATTGGGTTGTAAATGACCAAAACATCAAGTTGAGAGTTTTTAAAAACTATTTGTTCTAAAATTGTTGATATTTTTATAAATGATAAAAGTCTATTACTATCTGTTGAGTAAATATGTGAGAGGGAAGTATTTTTGAATTAAAGCGTCCTAGAATTTTCTTTTAACGTAACTTTGATATGGCTATATGGTATGGCAAAATGGATCTGTGTTTGTTATATGTATCTTTTGATGTATAAGGAATGTTATAAAACAATAGACCAATAATAATTCGCCAAGTGGAATCGTCGCGTATTCTTTTTCTTTTGTTGTTTTTTTGTAAGACGAGGGCGAATTAATTTTTTCGCTGTTTGTATCATTATATTATAGATTATTTTATAAAATGTTTTTTTTTATGGAATGAGTGTTTTTAGCTGGATTTTAAACTCCCCAGTCATTGAGAAGAAGGCTGAGGAGTAAATTGGGAAAATTTTTCTTCTCCACTCGAGAGGGTGTTTCAATGGTATACCTTTAATTAAAATTTTCTATTGGTCTATATTTGTTTTGTTTGTTGCCGTATCTCCTAATATCGTAACTCAATTTTGAAAGATAGGGTTACGGTATAGTCAGTTAAATGTTTTAACCAATCTTTATCAAGAAAACTACTGAATTAATAATCGTCATGTTATAGCTTACATGGTCTACAGGTGAACTGGTCTAAAACAGCGGAAAAATATATGGGTTGGATTTTTGGGTTTCTTTCAAGTCAAGTCATTTTGTAAAAATGGGAATTTAAATTTGGGAAAAGCTATTTAAGGTAGAGGTAAAACTTTACCTATGAAACGAATAAAAAGTTATATCAGGGTAGGTTAATGAAGACAGTGACGTCACACCTAGTAGATTCCAGTAAGAGATCTACGTAATTTTCTATTTCATCATGTCAAGAACTCATTTTTGACTTATACTGGATAAACAATAGACCGGAAAATTTATTTAACAAGAAGATTTGGACTAGTTTCTTTCTTCGTTATACACCTGTGTTTTCTAACTCCAGTGAAGATGGCCACTTTCTGTTAGTGTTGAATCCACAGCGTCTTAGGTTTTCTAATTAGGGAGACAAAAGCGTTGTCGTTGAATAAATTTTATATTTTACAATACAATGTTCAATTTAAAATGGTACCTACCTATTTTTTTTTATTATGACGAAACATGATTTAGATTTGGTATACAAGAGTCACTATACGTTTTTGGAACCTGTGTTGAAGTGATGATGGGATATTATTTTAAAACAGGTTTTATGGTAGACATTTAGACAATTTTTCTGACTTGGTTATAAAATAGGTTAATTAGATAATATTTGAGATAATAACTAAAAGTTAGAATTTTTAGAAATTTAGTGTTTAATGGTATAGGAATAGAAAAAACCTAGAAGATACAACCATAAAGAGTAGACGACTCTTGAGTCATGCCATATCAAATGAAAACCGTTATATTTTTATCAGTGATATTAAAAAAAAAAGATATTAACATCAAGAAATAATCAGAGATTGGAAAAACAGACAAGAACAGCAGAATAAAGAAGTATTTTCTTTCATTATAAAATTTTATGATCAAATTTTTACTCTTTTTACTTTATAGGGTTGATAAGCCATTTAAGCTAATCTTTATGTCATTTGGTAATATTTACATTATGAAATTTATATATTTTCTTTTGTCTTGAAATTTTATAAATAAAACCACTGTCTTTGGCTTTAGCAGTGATAACACCTATAGACTAACGAAAAAGTCTCATTTGAATTAGAAAGTTTTAAATCAAAAACATCTTAATGGAAGAGTATATTTAAAATTAAGTAAATAAAATCTTTGTATAAAAAAATTTTTAGTGTACAGCAAACAACTGTTTTTTTTTTCTGTAAAATGTTACCCGTCAAACTAATTACCATAAAAACTAAGTGCATAAGCACAAATGTTATAAAAAAATAGCTAATTAGCTGTGGAGATTGGTAGTTGGCATAACAATCGCTGGACCAAGAGCCAGTGTCTCTATCGCGTTATGCCACAGTTCTATCTTGAGGTATACAGAGCTTTTGTAACCTATTATTATACATGAAAACCAATTCTTTAATCTCTTTTGTACTTTGCTTTAGTAGAAGTAAATTGTATCTTTTCAGGTCTGTATCAATCATCAGTCAGATATGTAATTTTAATCTTGTTTTTTGTGTTACACGGAAAAAGTGTAATATTTAACTTTTTATTATTTTGGTAAAGTCATTTTTTTTTTTCTAGTGACCAGAACATTTTAGATATTTTGTAAACTTTTAATTGTTTTTTTTTTATTATTGTTATATTTTAAAAAAACAAAATATCATTTTATTTTTTGTTAAAATCCACACATGCCTTTTGGTTTTGTTCTTTTATGATGGATATGTGTGTTAAAGTAAATCAACGTAACGTAATGGTTAAAGTATTAACGTAAAATCGATTATATATAGTATATTTTAGAGTCCATTATTTCAAAAACCTTTGTTTTTTTTAAATGGGGATCATTTGCTCTTAATCAGTGCTTTTCTAAGATCCCATAAACCGAATGAAAACTACGTCATCAACGGTTAAAATTTTTTGATTTATGTACATATATATATTTTTTTTCCATTTTGAAGTCATTTTTGAATCCAATTGGATATTATCATAGCAATCTTAACATTGCTAAGATACATTTTTCTATTTTTTTTTCTCTTCTCATTATATTATAACTTGATAAAATCAATATTATCTAAATTAATAACATTTGATTCTTTAAAACTATTTTAGAATTTTTGTATTGTTTATCAATAAAACAATATTTTATTTTTTATGTTTTTCTCCTATATGGAAAATATTCGACTATATGAACTTTAAGTACAGTCTGTACCATTTAAGCCAAGCAAATTCCATTTTAAGGATAAATTTTGATAATTTTTTTTTAAATTTTGATATATTTTTTTAAAATCTACACTATTTTAAACAACTTTAAAAAAATCTCCACTTTTCTTTTATTCTATGAGTACAATTGTTTTTGTAGAACTTTTCTTTTGGTAACTATGACAAATCACAAAAATGTATTGTCTTTTTCTAAAAATGTTTTTTTTTGTTAGTTTGTTCCTTTCTGTTTGCTGTCCTAGTTAATCGATAAAATAAAAATATTCTCTATAACGTCATTATTAAAATGATATGCTAGGGCACAGGCATAGCACTAATCAAGAACACCTAAATTATTATTTTTGTATTATTTTTATTTCTATTATCATCTTTAAGTAATTTTGTTGTTACTAAGGCCTATACATGATTGGCTCCATTAATGATAAACAAAGAGTAATTTATGTATACTTTTTGTGTAAATAATAAAATCCTTTTAATCACCAGTTGAGCGTTTATGGAAAAACTTATCGTAAAAGTTAGTCTTTCTAAGATCAGTGTTTATTTTTCGTATATTAGCAAGCATTATTTCATTTATTATTGTTTTTATTATTATTTTTTTAAATATCTGCTCATTTTAAGACTTGCATTATCTAAAGAACCTTATCGTTTAAGATACCTTTTGTTTTTTTTTGTCAACTTATTAAATTGGAAAAACAGTATGTTATACCTAAAATATTTTAAAGTATTTTTTTTAATTATTTTTTTCATATTTTCGAAGTAAGCCCTTGCCTGCTTGGACTCTAAATAGTTCTTATTTAGTAGTTTTGGAAAAATAAGAAATGACTTCATCACCCAAGAGAGTTTTTTCTTTTCATAA
This sequence comes from Aspidapion aeneum, assembly GCA_963576565.1. Classification (NCBI taxonomy): domain Eukaryota; kingdom Metazoa; phylum Arthropoda; class Insecta; order Coleoptera; family Brentidae; genus Aspidapion; species Aspidapion aeneum. The sequence continues at coordinate 180,303,772 of OY755038.1, read as the reverse complement.
CACCAAAAAGAGTCGATTGAAGCAACCATCAACTGTCATTTTTGTTTCATTTTTTTTATTGTCATTCGCTTCAATTGGAATATAATAAGACATAATTTTATTTAAAATTTTATTATCAACTAAGATTATTATATTTTGTTTGTTTTGATTCATGCACTTTAAAATCATCTGTCGCCACCTATGTGCACATTAAATTCGATAAAAACCTAAATTGGTTAAGTTTAAAAACATCAGCTTACATTAAGTCAAGTATTTTAAAGCAAAGATGTCTAATTTTCAAACAATGACATCAATATTAACCTACTTTGTTTTGCTGCTGTTCTTAGTTTTTCAAAATTGTGTAAAACCAGCTTACAATTATTGGAAAGTAAAATAAAATTAAATGGAAATTAATTAGAAAATGAAAAACCAAACATATCATTTTGAAACATATTAAAATCACACCGAAAATCAATTTGAAAGGAAAAATATTTTTTCATGTTTAAAGAAAAAATATGTAGCAAGATCTATGGAAAAGAAAGTTTAAATTGAAACAGGTAATGTTTCAGGGAAAAACAATTTTTAAAAGGAAAATTCGGAAAATCTGTAAAAATTCTAGGAGGAGCTTTATTCTAAGTAATTTTGTTCTATTTATATTTGTTCTTTAATTTTTTTAAATTGATTTCTTCTCTATTGAAATATTATACTTTGATTTGTCCTATATTTATATATCAATTACTTTTGATTTTTTTTAGTAAAAAAATATTATATTTGAATTTATTCTATTTACAAAAAATCTATGTAGATTTGTTTCATTTGAGATTATTCTATCTGTTCTATTTGATTTTCTTTATAAAATTTAAAATTTTTGTATCATTAAAATCATCATCATTTTGTGTTTGTTTTTGCTAACTTGTAATTTTTTCAGTTATTCTTTCGATCACATGAGTTATTTTTATATGATTTGTTTTTGCTTCGATAGAGTATTCCATGTTTGTTTTAAAGTTTATTGTGTTAACCTGGTAGGGTTGTTTTTTTTATTACATTGAAAAACAATAAACCAACTTAATTTTTTTTTAAATATTGTTAACTAAACGTTTTCTTTTTCTCGTTATTGTAAATTAATTTTGTCCTAAGGTATTGTTTTTATAAATTATTGTCAAATAAACCTATTTCATTTAGTGTTTGTAATTTTTTATCTTTGTTTTAAAATTATTTTTTTTTATGCAAACACGTTTTTTTGGGTTAGACAACCTTTTGTAGATTATTTGCCGTCTAACTAGTTTTAGTTCACCTAAAACTTATTTATGAGATATAATCATAAAATCAAAAATTTTCAATTTTTTTAAATTTAAATAGAATATTTTTTTTAAACAATTAATTTTGTTTTACATAAGGTTGGTTTATTGTTAATAAAAACATTGTTTTCCTGTATTAAAATTATTTTATTTTTAGGTCAGCTATTGCAAAGTGTTGTCAACCAACCAACAAATTTCTTCCACAAACAGTTTAATCAACCAAGCAGCCATTCCACCATTAAAGTCATTAGATCTGCCAAGCAGCCATCATCACTACAATCGACGTCTTCTTACCGTCGCTGTGCAAACCTGCAACTGGATACTTCTTTCCAAATTCAATACAGAGTCTGCTGTTCACCCTTAGTTTCAAAGATGGCCAATGTGGAAACTCAGCTCTTGCTGCGTACCTAGTGTTTGTTTAACACTATGGAGGAAACGGTTTGGTTTGGAGACTCCCTTAATTTATATACGTCAACTTAAATCATTTTTTTTTGTCTCCACATATTTCTGCATAAGCGTGTATATAATATATACCTTAATGTAGTAGTTTTCAAGCAATGTGTGTTAAAATTATATATTTCTAGATATATTTTTCGGTTTATTTGTCAATTTTATTTTGCCCTCATTTAGTTTAAGTTATCGTTGTTATTAAGCTGCACTGATATTCTGATTCTTTCAGTACGGTTTGGAGTCTACTGATCGTTCACCATGTTTATTGCTGACTAGCTGATCTAAGATGTTGTACCTGATCCAGTGTTGCTGTTTTGTTCCAGAATGGATCTTCAAGTTTTTTCCAGCCAGAATGTTTGTTGACCATCATCCACAGAAGAAAAATGGAAACGAAGAGCGTTATAGTTTTAGTTTAGATTTGTGTTGTCTGCACTACTTAATGTTTGTCGTTATAAACCATTTGATTTCGACTTGCGTTTAAAAAAAATTGTTTATACTTAATCAGGGGGGAGTAATGTAACAAAACGGGATTTGAGCATAAATGGCATTTTTGCCATTTATAAGTTTTTAAAGATTTTTAAATAAATATTGTTTTGACATCAACAAGCATTAATTATATGCAAGACTAGGTTAAGATTAAGTAAAATTTATGGCAACTCGGCGACTTGTTTTTAGGCATATTTTCAGGTTCGCTGTATTTTAATAAAAGTTGTATTCGGCTAATAAGTCCTTTGAGCCACTAGCATCAAAATAATTCATATTTTGTAACTGGAAACAAATTAGCTAAACTATTTTCAATTACAAAAAAAACACACCGTGTAATTTTACTTTCTAACTGGTTTTTAAGTCTGGCTTGCATTGCTATTTTGTCTCTTAGTGGAGCGCTTTAAGCGCAGTTTATCTCTTTCTCGCCAAGGCGAAAGGGAGTAGAATTCTAGCCAATCAACGCCAAGATATTTGTCCCTTCAAGCGCAGAGTCGCTTTAACTGAGACGGGAAACTTTCGAAAGTCGTCAGGGAATTTACTCTTTAGTTTGCCTTTGCCTGGTACGTTACGCTTTCATTCACACTCCTTAAGGGGGGTTTTATTTCAACTGGGGAAAGTTATCAATTATTTTAACATTGTATAAAACTGTTAACTTTAATATTCATAATTATTTTGGTCTTTTCTTTTAGAGTTTATTAATTTTAAAGCTTTTATCTATTAGTGTTTCCAGTGTTTTAAAATAATGTTTTAATCTTTTTTATGGTTTATTTTAACAACGAAATACAAACCATTCGTTGCCCTAAAATCGGCATTTTTAATCAATAACATATCCCAAACCTAAATAGTAATATTAAGTAAATTAAACAGTTGATTGAATAGTTTCACTCATTCAATCAACGTTTAAGATGTTGATAAATATATATATTTACAACAAATATATAAAAGGTTTATAAAACCTAAAAGTTTAAGAAGTGTAAATATTTGAATACAAAAGTTTAATAGTAGTAAAAAGTCGATATTCAATTAATAAATATAAGAAGTGAAAGTGTGAAGCTGCAAGAAGAAAATTGAAAAGGTATGTATGATTATCCTACATTAGTTATACATTTGAGAAAAACGTTTATAGCATACTTTTCCTCCAAGAACCGTCAAATTCCCTTTCGAGATTGTGTAAATTTAGTAACATTAATATAGTAACATTTAATCTTTTCATAATTTATATAAGTTGTAGCCTAAGTTGGTAGCTTACAACATTTAAGCCTTGGCCACTTGAGGTGACAGTGCCACTGTCACACACAGGCCCCTGTTACAAAAGCAAAAGGTGGTATTCCGGGCAGATGGCTTGTATTTAATTCTTATAAGGAACCACAGAGTGCTGTAACAAGTAAAACAGGCTTAAGTTACAAGAAAGTTGAAAATATTTGAGGTAAAACATAGAGATGTGCGGCACTAAATATGTTAGGTTAGAAAATATAGTGTGTGGTATTAAAAACTATAACTTACTTTAAATTATCACAGTCAGCACCAGTCACTATGGAGCAATATAATGATCACAAATATCACTATCCACCCTGCGACAAAAGGGTTGCAGAAAGGTAAATTTATACACTTCGTGGTTTAGAGGCGAGCTACATGCTGATTACACACCGGTAAAATGGCCGAAGTTGATTTACCACCACAAAACACTCGCAGGCTTGCGCGCAGGACGGAAAGGCTAAAGAATACAGGGGAGTCTAAAAAGTACCGCTTCATCTTCCCCCCTCGAAGCTAAGAGTTCGGGTCTGAATCTCTTCAGCTTGGTTTCGTATATATGGTTTAAGATGGGACACGTGAAAAATACCACGTTCCTGGCCAGTTTGAGGATTTATGAGAACGTAACTGGCGAAACTTATAGGTTTTTTTAATTTGAAAAGGTCCCTCGTATAAAAGGAGGAATTTTTTAGTTTCGCGATTAATGGCGGAGGAAAGAGGATTTGCGCGCAAGAGAACCCAATCACCCACGGCTAGTGTGGGACATGGTCTAGTAGCGACGCTGTTTTCTGCGCGTCGGGCCGCCTTACCCAATAAGGTGGCCTTTGCTAATGTCAGGCGCTGATCGTGGTCCACGAAAAGATTTGTCGGCGGCAAATACCTTTCGGGGATTAATTTTTCACGGTCGGTGCCAAACTGCAATTCGTTAGGCGTAAACCCGGTGGATTCGTGTACCACGTTGTTTAAGAAATTGCTGAATTTAGTTAACTCAAAAGCCCACCGAGTATGTTTATCGTGGCAGTAGGTTCGAAACAAACGATCCAATTCTTTCATAACTCTTTCGACGGGGTTTGCTTCAGGATGTCGGACTGAAGTATATAAAACTTTGACGCCATAAGTTTCTAACGCGCTCTTCCATTTAGGGGATGAAAATTGAGTCCCTCGGTCAGCTAGTATTCGACACGGTACTCCCAAGGTAGGAAAATAATCGACGGTTAAGCGATTTAGGACAGACCTGGTAGTGGCAGTCCGCAGGGGATATAGGGTCACGTGCTTAGTAAACACGTTTAAGATTACCAGTAAGTAGGTAGCGCGTCCACGACTTTTTGGCAGGGGCCCGAATAAGTCAAGAGAAATCAAATCGTCCTTTGATTCGGGGATTATTGGATGCTGATTTGCGCTAGGCATAGTTGAGCTCTTAGTTTTTTGGCAGAGGTCGCATGACTTTATTACGCGTTTAATATCGCGCGCCATATTGGTCCACCATACCTCGGTACGTAAAGCGCACCAACAATTGTAGGAGCCATAATGACCCAAAACAGAGTGGTACTCTAAGATAAATTGTGCTTGTAGTGCTCGCGGAACGCACAATAACAGTGTATCGGCGTCGCGTTGATGGTAATATATATCGTTTAAAATAACGAATTTTTCCGACAACTTTTTATCAGTATTTAACCGTAGCTTTATCTGTGATAACTTTTCGTCGTCTTGTTGGTAGCGGTTAATAGACTTTAGGAATCCGAAGATAACTTTAAAGACAAAATCTCAAAAATTTTATCGCTTGGCGTGGGAGGTCTTGTCGCGGCAAAACGTGAGATCGCGTCAGCAGTTACGTTTTCGGAACCTTTAATATGCACGACCGAGAAATCGTACTCGTGAAGGGCTAAAGCCCATCGCGTGACTCGTGGAGAGAGGAGCCTGCAAGTATTTAAATATGTAACTGCCTTATTATCCGTATAGACCGTAAAGTGCCTGCCTAATAAAAAGGTTCTCCAACGATTTAGCGCAAAAATCAAACCAAGGATTTCGCGCTCAAAAATGCCATATCGTCGCTCACGGTCTAATAGTGATCGACTTCCCCACGCAACGACTTTGCGTTGCCCGTTTATAATTTGAAAAAGTTGCGGCCAACGCCGATATCGCTTGAGTCGACCTCAAGATAGTACGGCAAGGACGGGTTCGGATAATATAATAGCATCGCTCCGCAGAGAGCATGTTTGATTTTCGCGAATGCCTGCTGCTGTGCAGGTCCCCACTCCCAGCGTACATTTTTACGAAGTAAAACAGTCAAAGGGGACGTCCACGCCGAAAATCGGGTACCTAAAAACCCGCGATCATACTGGCACATTCCTAAAAACCTTTGTAACTGTTTGACATTTTGGGGAGTTTGATAGTCCACTAGGGCTTGTATACGACCTTTATCAGGACGGAAGCCCTCGGATTCTAAAGAATAACCGACAAAATTCACCGTTTCACACAACCATCTACATTTATTTACTTTAAGTGTTAAACCTGCTGTTGACAGGCGGGAGAGCACAAGGTGAAGATGACGCATATGGAGGTCAAAGGTCGAACTGATAATTATAAGATCATCGAGGTAGGGGGTTAAAAACTCCTAACCAGCCCAAAAGGCATACGATCAAAAACATAGCTGGTAGAGTCGTAAATAAAACCCGTGTATTTTCGTGATTCGGCTTTAAGCGGGATTTGCCAATAAGAGTTACTTAAATCTAATACGGTTTTAAATTTACAACCCTTACGAATTGTTCGTAAAATTTCTTCAATTTTCCTTGGCATTTCAAAATCTTGCTGAGTTCGGGAGTTAAGGACCCTTGCGTCCAAACACACCCTTACCCAATTATCCCGTTTTAGGGTTGTTAACAAGGGTGAACAATATTGAGAAGGTTCCCCAGAAATAACACCCCATCTTTCCATGTCGTCTATCACTTTTTGAATGGCTTCGCGATGTGCGAACGGTACTGGGTAGGGCTTAACAAAAAACCCTTCCTCATTATTTAATTTTATTTCGTGTTCGTAACAAGTGGTAAATCCTAACTTATCCGTAACACATTTTTGTATTTGTTCAGTACCCCTTTGAGAGAAACTACTTGCGAGTCACTTATCGAACCGACCTGTAAGTTTGCAAAAAACTCCGGAGTTTCTGCGCATGAATCCGTGATTTTAGAAATTTTTGGGGGGATTCCACGCCGTCTTTGGACTACCCTAAGGTTAGGTCTAAAAGGGGGGTCGCCCTCATGAAGAAAGTTGACCTCAGGTACTGAGATTTCCTTGCCACTATGCATAAAAAATACTCGCTGTTGACTTAAGTCGATTTTAGCGGCAACAAATCTTAAAAAGTCTACCCCTAAAATAACAGGGTAGGAGAGATTATCAGTTTTTAAAAATTCGTACGTAAAATTTAACTTACACAACTGAAAAGTAAGATTAACTTGTAAATCTACTTTTTTCTTTTTAGTTTTAAAAGCTCCCGAAACAAAAACACCAGTCACGGGTAAACTGGGGATTTCCAAATGAAAATCGGATAACTGTGACCACACGGTATCAGAGAAACAACAAATTTGGCTCCCGGTATCAACCGAGGCGTGAAAATTAATGTTACATATTTGTATTAAAATAGTTGGGGTTTCATCGTCTAATAACTCGTGGTTAAAGTCACAATCCTCCTGAAAAAGACCTTCACGGGGGTTGTTTTCGGTAGTTGGGCCTATAAGCGTTTCACCAGCTACTCTTGACCCTCCGGAGAACTGGCATCCTCGTTTCCCGATTCTGGTTTTTCCGACAATTGTAAAGCAGAAGTACGGCTTTCGCGATAATTTTTGTTTTCGTTCGTTTCCCGAAAAGTGTTAGGCTTTTTGCCCTGAGAATTTTGGTATCGTGCAGGGCCTGCCGAATTTAGATTTTTCGAAAAATATGTATTTTCCGAAGTGGTCGTTTTCTTACGATAATAATTTATAAGAAACGAGATTTTCTGTGGTTGCCGGTCACGATAATAGTAACCGTCAGCCCGGCGCAGTACATCCAGGGCATCAAACAAACATTTACATGGTAGTAATTGAGAAGAAACGTACGGGGGGAAAGAACAGGCCACATGATCAATGAGTTGCCTGTCGGAAAATGCCGGGTTTAAATGTTTAGACAAACATACACACACACTAAAAAAGTCAGTAAATAGCTCGCCCTCTTTATACCTTATAGTATGCAATAAAACTTTGGCATCATGCTGATGTTGCTGATTCCAAAATTGTTTTAAGAATTGAATTTTAAATTCCTGATAGGATAAAAATCTATCGAGATAGTTGTCAGCCCAAGTTTTAGGTGGTGTGTATTAGGGACAAAACAATTTTCAAGAGAGTTTTTAAATTGTAAAAAATCGATGTTATTTGCTTGAAAATTTCCTTCCAGCTTAGTCAAAAAGTCCACGGGGTGAATATTTTGACCATCAAAAATAGGCAAGTTTTTAGTTGACGCGGGGTGGGGAGGATTAACAATAAATTCCCTAAAGTTATTTAAGTGTAAATTATTAAAATTTTCACAAACGCCACTAAATATTTGCGTCATAATTTGTGGAGTTACCAGAAGTGGTTGTGCAACTGCTGGTTGTTGCACCGATGGCAGCTGATCTACCAATGGATTTGCCCCATGGCTGTAAGGGGTCTGAAACTCTAGGTGTAAATTTCTTCTAGCTGGTTCAAACTGGGCATTTTGATGCTGCGAAGGTAGCCCTAATGTACTAGGGCGGTATTCAGATGAACTGGCAACAGGATGACCATTTGTTGCAGAAAAAATAGTTGGAATGGACCTACCTTGATTGTCTGGCAAGTCATTTTGTATTACCCCTTCAGGTATTGTTCGTGGAATGTCTGCAACCCTTGAAGGGACATTGTTTTGCCTTGTGACCCTTTTTCGAAGGTCATACGAGTGCCTCGTCCAACCAACATGTTCGTCGTTGCTGTTTTCCATCGCTCAGATCCTTTGCTCCAAAGTTGAGCGCCAAAGATGTAGCAGAACCACAGGGGTTGCGGGAGTGGGAGAAAGCAAAAGGCGGTATTCCGGGCAGATGGCTTGTATTTAATTCTTATAAGGAAACCACAGAGTGCTGTAACAAGTAAAACAGGCTTAAGTTACAAGAAAGTTGAAAATATTTGAGGTAAAACATAGAGGTGTGCGGCACTGAGTAAGTTAGGTTAGAAAATATAGTGTGTGGTATTAAAAACTATAACTTACTTTAAATTATCACAGTCAGCACCAGTCACTATGGAGCAATATAATGATCACAAATATCACTATCCACCCTGCGACAAAAGGGTTGCGGAAAGGTAAATTTATACACTTCGTGGTTTAGAGGCGAGCTACATGCTGATTACACACCGGAAAAATGGCCGAAGTTGATTTACCACCACAAAACACTCGCAGGCTTGCGCGCAGGACGGAAAGGCTAAAGAATACAGGGGAGTCTAAAAAGTACCGCTTCACACCGCTGAAAAACGGGTAAAATTGATATCTTGTCCCGCGCGGTGCTGCCGGCTTGTAATTATTTACGCTGAAAAATTTTACCTAGTTAACCACAGAATAAAAAGAACTAGACATGTCATAAGAAAAGATTTAACTTTTTTTAAATAAATCAATTAAAAATACTGGTTGTTGTGTAGTTTTGGCAGGGCACTGCCCCGTTTCTCTCCCTGTTGCAGCCACCATTGTTTAAAAGTACATAGGAAATCGGAACTTTGCTCAACTTTGGCTAGAGTTGAGCAGTGGGACTTTCTGAACACTATACTGTCAAAAAAACAGCCTCACTACATGTTAAGGCAGGCTTTTACTACAGCAAAGTTAAGATGAGATAACAACGATCTATTGTTAAATCTATTTTATTGAGAAATATATTGTCCTTTTCAAAACTAGACAATTGTTATTATTTAGGTAGGTAAACTTAAGAAGACTAAATTATGTTATTAAAACCTAATTTCTCAAGACTATCTGCGTTTAATAATAATTATCTCTAAAAATTGTATACCTATACAAAATTCTGAAAAAAGTAAATCTGTTCTTCCTTCCTTCTTCTTTTAATTGTTGGAAATCAAACGCTCGAGTCTGTGGACAACCTCGGTCGGTGATTCTGCGAACCGAACCGAACCGAACCGAACTACCCATGGACATAAAAGTTGTCTCACTTTATAGGTAATTTTTATCAATCTTTAACTTTCTTTTTACACATTTTTTTGAAATAAAAAATTTGAAACCAAAGTTATTTGTCATCAGCTTCAGGGACAATTAAAATATTTGTTTTCTGTTAAATCGAGAGTCTCATATGCAAGATGGTAGACGGACGGTTATGAGACATAGATGTAGGGGGCCCCCATAGTTTATCAGAAATGACAAATAAAAATTCGTCCAGGATCATAAAGAAAAATGGTATAACGGTCCAATGTCACACATAATTATTATTATTTTTTATACTGGGACTTTCCATCCAATACGGATTAATCGCCCAATTTCGCAAAGTTATAGTAAGGTGAAAGCAATTTAAACAATCCCAAACATTCAAGTACCTAGCCAGGAATCGAACCTAAACCGCCGCCGGTGTGTGAAGCAATTATTGCTAATACTACACTACTGACGAAGACATTATTAATTGTTGCCGAAATATACAATACACTACGGACGAAGACATTATTAATTGTTGCCGAATTATTAATAACTGGACATTATTAAAAACATAATTCATCAAAACAAAACAAGAATAAAATCGAATTTTTGTTTAACGACTTTTATCAATACCTACTAAATCAAAAAGAGAAAATGATAAAAAGAGGTCTAGCTTGTGCGTTCACTTAAAAAAGAATGGTTTTCGAGTACCACGATTCAAATCCAAGATTGTGGAAAAAAAGTTTAGTTTGTCCCTACATGATCGCTTCTTCGTATATTGCGAAGATCTATATTGTATGATTTTTACTCGTGGTGTGTGTTGGACCTCGATCTTTAAAATAAATTCAAAAAGAGGGCGAAATTTGTTTTTTGCCCACCCGATATATTCGATAAGTTCATTTTTATAAACTATTTTGTTTCTGACGAATTTGATACTTTAAAAAACCGAGCAATATCATAATTAGTATTACAATAAAAATAAATAATGTATGTTATGTTTGTTTAGTTTTTTTCTTTGTTCCTAATATCAGGGTGTAATTTTATTGATGCAGCACACTTTAATGGGTGGTGAAAAAGGTATTTTTTTTTATATTACATTTTGCATTAAACCTCCTTGCTTTTAAGATAAGCCAAACTTAACAATTTTTATTTTAATTTTTGATATAACTTTCTTACAAAAAATCGAAAATATAAATTTTATAAAATTATGCATTGCACCAATGTTAATAATTAAATGATAAAATTATTTAAAAGTAAATAAAAATATTAACAAAAATCTGTTTTTTTTTTAACTTTCAAAAAATTTGAATACTAGATATTTACAAAAACCTATTTCATTTTTTTTGTGTAAATTTAATAGGTTATAAAAAAATAATTTAAAAAAAATTGACAAATTTATACCCATTGCAAAGATTATTTGATGTTGTTAAATTTATAATTTTAAAAATTGATAGTTTCTTCACACTACAAACTTGGCAAATGCCATGCTATAGTTCTTGCCAGAAGCAGTTACACTTTTGGGACTTAGGCATGAAATAAACATATTTCCTGACCAGAAATATATTTAAAAAAAGCATATCGTTGGTATAAAATTTTAAGATTAAACGAACTTACAGGAAGTTCAATTATATTCAGCGCTGCATCCTTCTAGTTTACTTTGGTTTTAGTACTTGTAGTATTGCTTTTTGGTGCTAAATGCGTGCGAACCATACTGTACTGTTTCACTGACAACTTCAACGAAATGTCATCCAGTTTAGAGATCTAATGCTAGAGCACGATTTTGGATGGCTCTAGTTGGTACAAAACATGTGGGAAAATTTGAATTCAACATTAGGGCGGGAGGATGTCAACTATTCGGATAAAGCGCTGAATATAATCAAGATTGAACTTCTTGTAAGTTCGTTTAATCTTAAAATTATATTTAGCCATTGACTTCTATACCCTACGTGTAGACCCGGCATGGGCCTAAATTGCCATTATATCAAGCTTTTATCGCAATTGACCAAAGACAAGTAAGAATTTAATAAGCAAGATAGGGATGAAAATAGAATTTCGGTTTGGTGAGTCCGGACACATGCAACATCGCAAAAATATTCTATTTGCTTGTCTTGGATAAAAAAGGGCAGTGGCGGCGCAAAATAAAAATTTTGAATTCCACTAGAATTTTTTTATCAACAATTTTCTGTTTGTTTTAATAAATAATTCATGAATACTTACTTGTGTATACTGTGTTTACAAAATTCTCTTCAGTAAAAAAAAAGAGTAAAAAGAATTTCTAAGCATGCTAAGTGCAGTGGATGTATTAAAATTATTGTTTTACAAATGTTGTACCTTCCAGGTAAAATATTTTCTTTTTTTGAACAAGGGTCTTCTTCAACTCTTCCCTTCTTGGGTGGACTACAAGTTATGCTCGAGTCAGATGAAATTTCGGAACTAAAAATTTCAATTCGGAATGGGACAACTGGGCGCTGGGCCAACTCGGCGCCGCCAACAGGGCGCCACGCTGGGCCTAATGGGCGCCGGGCCAACTCAGCGCCGGACTATTGTTTTTTCAATAAAATGTGCAGATAAAAAACAAAATAAATATGTTATTTATACAAAAATTTCAACATCCATTAAGTCGAGTGTTGAAATTTGGTAGGTGTAGTGTTCTGCGACTTGAAACATCGCCAAAATCCATATTCGATACATATCGATGCATAAATAAGAAAGTCCGCCACTTTGGATCCGCCAATTTAATTTTTTTAAGTTTGTTTTTCATCTGTACATTTTATCAAGAAAAAATATTTTAGTCCGGCGCCCAGTTGGCTCGGCGTCCAGTTGGCCCGGCGCCCAGTTGGCCTGCCGCCAAGTTGGTGGCGCCGAGTTGGCGGCGCCCAGTTGTCCTAGACTGCAACACATTTCAGGGGTCTGGTAGGTTTTACCACCTTTCATAAAACTACGAAGTTTTTTGAAAAATGATAATTTTAGACCATTTTATCGTGATTTCTAAAAAAAAATTGCGGAAAATCGTCGATTTTGTTAAAAAAATTGAAATTGAGAAATTCTTAAAACCCCATTAAAACCCATACAAATTGCTACAAAAGAAGCATTTTCTCATTTTAAACTGAAACAAAACGGTCCCTGACGTCTATCAGCTGTTAACAAAAACTTGAAATAACTAAGGTCACTGATCGAAATCGGGTCAGTTTTTTTGGTCCTTTTATGAAAATGCACAATTTTTAAAAAAGCATGAAATTCAAAACAAAATCAAGAAAATTATGATTCCTACATTTTTACAATTAAAAATTAGTTTAATTGAACATTATATCAATTTTTATTCCTTAAAACACTAAAAATTAATAATTATTTACTTTTTTTTAATTTATCGAACGTCTAACCGAACAAAACCAAACTGAACCGATCCGTATCGAAATGAACCAAATCAAACCGAATCTAACGGTTCGGTTTGGTTCGGTTCGATTTGGTTAAACTAAACCGTACCTAACTGAATGTAGCTAAACCTAACCGAAACAAACTGAACCTAGCGGAACCTAACCAAACATAATCAAACTACACCAAACCTAGCCGAAGAAAACTGAACCTAACCGAACCAATTCGAAACGAACCGAACCAAACCAGACCGAAACTGACTGAACCTATCCAAAACAAATTAAACCTAGCCGAACCTAACCAAACCTAATCAAACTGAACCAAACCTACCCGAACCAAACCGAACCGAACCGAGTCGAACCAACCAAACCAAACCAAACCGAACCGTTAGATTCGGTTCGATTGGGTTAAACTAAACCGAACCTAACCGAATATAGCTAAACCTAACCTAAACAATCCTAGCGGAACCAAACCGAACATAATCAAACTGAACCAACCTAACCCACCTAACCCAACCTAACCCAACCTAACCCAACCTAACCCAACCTAACCCAACCTAACCCAACCTAACCCAACCTAACCCAACCTAACCCAACCTAACCCAACCTAACCCAACCTAACCCAACCTAACCCAACCTAACCCAACCTAACCCAACCTAACCCAACCTAACCCAACCTAACCCAACCTAACCCAACCTAACCCAACCTAACCCAACCTAACCCAACCTAACCCAACCTAACCCAACCTAACCCAACCTAACCCAACCTAACCCAACCTAACCCAACCTAACCCAACCTAACCCAACCTAACCCAACCTAACCCAACCTAACCCAACCTAACCCAACCTAACCCAACCTAACCCAACCTAACCCAACCTAACCCAACCTAACCCAACCTAACCCAACCTAACCCAACCTAACCCAACCTAACCCAACCTAACCCAACCTAACCCAACCTAACCCAACCTAACCCAACCTAACCCAACCTAACCCAACCTAACACAACCTAACCCAACCTAACCCAACCTAACCCAATCTAACCCAACCTAACCCAACCTAACTTAACCTAACCCAACCTAACCCAACCTAACCCAACCTAACCCAACCTAACCCAACCTAACCCAACCTAATCCAACCTAATCCAACCTAACCCAACCTAACCCAACCTAACCCAACCTAACCCAACCTAACCCAACCTAACCCAACCTAACCCAACCTAACCCAACCTAACCCAACCTAACCCAACCTAACCCAACCTAACCCAACCTAACCCAACCTAACCCAACCTAACCCAACCTAACCCAACCTAACTTAACCTAACCCAACCTAACCCAACCTAACCCAACCTAACCCAACCTAAACCAACCTAACCCAACCTAACCCAACCTAACCCAACCTAACCCAACCTAACCCAACCTAACCCAACCTAACCCAACCTAACCCAACCTAACCCAACCTAACCCAACCTAACCCAACCTAACCCAACCTAACCCAACCTAACCCAACCTAACCCAACCTAACCCAACCTAACCCAACCTAACCCAACCTAACCCAACCTAACCCAACCTAACCCAACCTAACCCAACCTAACCCAACCTAACCCAACCTAACCCAACCTAACCCAACCTAACCCAACCTAACCCAACCCAACCCAACCTAACCCAACCTAACCCAACCTAACCCAACCTAACCCAACCTAACCCAACCTAACCCAACCTAACCCAACCTAACCCAACCTAACCCAACCTAACCCAACCTAACCCAACCTAACCCAACCTAACCCAACCTAACCCAACCTAACCCAACCTAACCCAACCTAACCCAACCTAACCCAACCTAACCCAACCTAACCCAACCTAACCCAACCTAACCCAACCTAACCCAACCTAACCCAACCTAACGCAACCTAACCCAACCTAACCCAACCTAACTCAACCTAACCCAACCTAACCCAACCTAACCCAACCTAACCCAACCTAACCCAACCTAATCCAACCTAACCCAACCTAACCCAACCTAACCCAACCTAACCCAACCTAACCCAACCCAACCTAACCCAACCTAACCCAACCTAACCCAACCTAACCCAACCCAACCTAACCCAACCTAACCCAACCTAACCCAACCTAACCCAACCTAACCCAACCTAACCCAACCTAACCCAACCTAACCCAACCTAACCCAACCTAACCCAACCTAACCCAACCTTACCCAACCTAACCCAACCTAACCCAACCTAACCCAACCTAACCCAACCTAACCCAACCTAACCCAACCTAACCCAACCTAACCCAACCTAACCCAACCTAACCCAACCTAACCCAACCTAACCCAACCTAACCCAACCTAACCCAACCTAACCCAACCTAACCCAACCTAACCCAACTAACCCAACCTAACCCAACCTAACCCAACCTAACCCAACCTAACCCAACCTAACCCAACCTAACCCAACCTAACCCAACCTAACCCAACCTAACCAACCTAACCCAACCTAACCCAACCTAACCCAACCTAACCCAACCTAACCCAACCTAACCCAACCTAACCCAACCTAACCCAACCTAACCCAACCTAACCCAACCTAACCCAACCTAACCCAACCTAACCCAACCTAACCCAACCTAACCCAACCTAACCCAACCTAACCCAACCTAACCCAACCTAACCCAACCTAACCCAACCTAACCCAACCTAACCCAACCTAACCCAACCTAACCCAACCTAACCCAACCTAACCCAACCTAACCCAACCTAACCCAACCTAACCCAACCTAACCCAACTAACCCAACCTAACCCAACCTAACCCAACCTAACCCAACCTAACCCAACCTAACCCAACCTAACCCAACCTAACCCAACCTAACCCAACCTAACCCAACCTAACCCAACCTAACCCAACCTAACCCAACCTAACCCAACCTAACCCAACCTAACCCAACCTAACCCAACCTAACCCAACCTAACCCAACCTAACCCAACCTAACCCAACCAAACCCAACCTAACCCAACCTAACCCAACCTAACCCAACCTAACCCAACCTAACCCAACCTAACCCAACCTAACCCAACCTAACCCAACCTAACCCAACCTAACCCAACCTAACCCAACCTAACCCAACCTAACCCAACCTAACCCAACCTAACCCAACCTAACCCAACCTAACCCAACCTAACCCAACCTAACCCAACCTAACCCAACCTAACCCAACCTAACCCAACCTAACCCAACCTAACCCAACCTAACCCAACCTAACCCAACCTAACCCAACCTAACCCAACCTAACCCAACCTAACCCAACCTAACCCAACCTAACCCAACCTAACCCAACCTAACCCAACCTAACCCAACCTAACCCAACCTAACCCAACCTAACCCAACCTAACCCAACCTAACCCAACCTAACCCAACCTAACCCAACCTAACCCAACCTAACCCAACCTAACCCAACCTAACCCAACCTAACCCAACCTAACCCAACCTAACCCAACCTAACCCAACCTAACCCAACCTAACCCAACCTAACCCAACCTAACCCAACCTAACCCAACCTAACCCAACCTAACCCAACCTAACCCAACCTAAACCAACCTAACCCAACCTAACCCAACCTAACCCAACCTAACCCAACCTAACCCAACCTAACCCAACCTAACCCAACCTAACCCAACCTAACCCAACCTAACCCAACCTAACCCAACCTAACCAAACCTAACCCAACCTAACCCAACCTAACCCAACCTAACCCAACCTAACCCAACCTAACCCAACCTAACCCAACCTAACCCAACCTAACCCAACCTAACCCAACCTAACCCAACCTAACCCAACCTAACCCAACCTAACCCAACCTAACCCAACCTAACCCAACCTAACCCAACCTAACCCAACCTAACCCAACCTAACCAAACCTAACCCAACCTAACCCAACCTAACCCAACCTAACCCAACCTAACCCAACCTAACCCAACCTAACCCAACCTAACCCAACCTAACCCAACCTAACCCAACCTAACCCAACCTAACCCAACCTAACCCAACCTAACCAAACCTAACCCAACCTAACCCAATGTGGCCTATTAATTGCGTTGGATACCATTTGTGGCAGCTTAAAGACGTTGCCGCCATTTTGTGACCCTGTAATTAGAATAATGACGATTTGCCAGCTTGTGACACAACAAAACCACTAAATAATTAAACAAATATCTGGAAGCAGAACTGTATTTTCCAGCTAGGTAAAACATTGATATGCCCGGTAACTTTTATACAGTGGAGAAGGGGGGTTCAGAAATAAGAAAAAAGTGCGCCACATTATTTAATACCAATGTTTTACAAAGAAGTTCTTAAATAAAATACAGTTCAACCCAAACGTTGTAGCCAAACAATGAAATTCTACCTACTTCCGAGGCTTCCAGAGTATTTGTGTAATTAAAAAAAAACAAAAAAAAAATTGACTAATAGACAAAATAAAATTCTAAAAGATTGAATTAATTGATTAAGGCACATTACAGGTAGATGGACTCCTTTAACAGGTCATAGTGTACCTACATCTGAGTCAGTAGTGTGAGACTCAGTTATATAAATGATTGTTAAAAAAAAAATATACTTCCAAAATCGTTCCATCATAGGGGAGATCTGGACCAAATATCTGCTGTCATCATTCTACGTTGGGTAGAATGAGACAGACAGCAACCCAGTCCGAGATCTACCCCATGAGGTAAAACAATGTAAGGAAACCGCAAAAAAAAATATAACCTCATCTCTCTTTTTGTCTCTGCAAAGTCAGTCATTGGGTTGTACAAATAACGCAAAGATTTAGTTCATCTTGTTTATTATAAAGGTTGAAGTTGAAGTTAATATTGGAAACATGCTTAAAATAATTGAGTGTAACAAGGAAACCAAGTCAGAGCCAGAATGGCACGTAATAGCAATTTAAACTTAGCTTAATTATGCCGCAAAACTGGGGTTATGACGTCATACCTTATCTTGCGTTTACAAAAAATGTTGAAATTATATGGTGAAAATTATATATATATATATAAAAACAAATATTATATCTAAGGGTGTACTTGCTCCTACCTTGGTCCTGGTTTATGGAATGAGTAAATAAAAAAAAAGACTTATTTTATTTTGTAAACCTGGAGTCCTGTTGTCCAGACATCTCCTCACCACTGCATTGGGTCCTGTCCTGTTTCCGCCCACCCTGAAGATCTCCTAGCACATGATGCTAGGGCAGCACATGGTGGTCAAACGGTTGTTGATTCTTACCCGAGCATAAAACCCTTTCCCAGGGTTACAACTGGCTACACCTGGCTTCACACCAGCGTCCAGCCCAACTGTCCCGTCGATGGAATTGACAGGGCACTGCTCTTTCCCGTACAAATGGCGTAGGCTGACTTAAATCCCCTTCAAAAGGGTATGAGCGTCACTTCAGGATTCGCCTAAACACGACGGACTCACTTCTACAGTTTCTGGGATATCTCCTGCAATCGCTGCAGTGCCAAAAACCAAAAACAAAGGCGATCCCAGAAACTGTTGTCGACCCAGCCAAAATTCGTTAGCAAGAGACAAAGCACTCCGTCGAGAACACCCTCCATACATAGACCGAACATTTGCCTACCGGACCCCCGCCAACATATCAAGTAGGAGACGAATAACGAGACGGACTGTAAGAAGCTCAGCATTGACACCATCAATTGTAAAATCAATTACTGGAGATCAGAGCTTGCATCAAACCCAGGAATATTCGAACACTCAACCAATTCCCATATGAGTAAAGCTGTACTAAGTGTAGAATTTCGTTGTATTTTAGTTACAGTTTTAGTCAAAAGTTTCCTTTGCTCTTTATATATGTTTTCTCTAAGATTCGTATGGTTTGACGCCATTCTTGTAAAACATTTCTACATTAATAAAGTTGTTTCTGAACCTGAACCTAAAAATACACACTGAACTACTGCTTAAACTCGGCACAAGAGTGTTCAGATGTTAACTCACACGATTTCGTTTATTTTTTTAGTCTTGGTTTTTATCCCTCGTTTATCTCCCATTTACAAAAGTGCATAACTCGTATTTATTTTATCCTTTCCCTATCAAATTAATAAAGATATCAAAGTGGGCGGAGCCTCGGTTGTTACTGGTCAAACCGTTGACCTAAATATGTTTTCGTGCTATCACAATTAGCTATGAGGTTCGGATTGTCCCAATATCCTCGAGAATAAACGTAAGGGAATGAAATGTTCATCTAAATGTTTCCTTCCTGTTACCGAAACCATTTGTGATGCGGCAACGCCGCCATTCCCCAGCTGTTTAATTTCATAAACGTCAAAGAGAATTACGAAGTGAAGATAAACAAAACAATCGAATGTTTTTATGTGATTTTTAAAGAACTGTGATCTTAAATTCCAATTACGATGTCCAGATAATGCGATGTGCGTAATGTCCACAGTAATTCGATGAAATGCCTCCTTTTAAGGTCCCTTCCTAGACACTATATAACCTCCAAACCTAGCTCCATAAAATACCCATAATTTGTGTACAGAAAGACGAGTCAAAGAGCCTTGATTATTTACCTAAATAAATAAATATGTAACGTTGCCTTAAACGTAAAAATGACACGTTACATAATCCCCCCCCCAACTTCAAGACAATTAACCTAAAAAGGTTAATCGGAGAGGTCCGCTGCCGACTTAAGGTCTTTGGCATGCCAACTCCCTGGTAGTACTTTACCCGATGGTTCCTGAAGCTCAAATATCCATGGAGAAATTTTATTCCTAATCACATAAGGACCAACGAATTTCGGTGCTAACTTCTTCGAGAAAAACTTCGCAGCATCTGACAAAACATAATTTTTCTTCTAAACACGCTGGCCCACAACAAAGTTGGGTACCCTTGTACGCAAATTATACTGAACTACGTTTTTCTCTCCAGCCACCTCTAACTTTCGTTCTTACTTTCAGCTGCGGATTGTACACCATTCTCTTCAGATAACAAAACTGGGTTGGAGTAATCTTTTCCTGACAAACACATATTCCTACCAAAATTAACAAAGAAAGGAGACATCCTGGTCGTCTCATGGGTTGCAGTACGAATCGCGCAGGCAAGTTTATGTATTAGTTTGTCCCACTTCCTGTGGTTGTCTTTCACATAACAACATAACATGGTTTTTAACGTACGATTCGTCCTCTCTGTTGGATTTGCTCTGGGGTGACAATACGGATATACTGAATTTTAACCTGATAACTCTCAGCAAAATACTTAAACTCATTACTTTTGTACTGAGGGCCATTATCACAAAGTATCAAACGGGGTACTCCGAAGACCATAAATACTTGCTCCTCAAGATGCTTGAGAACGGCTTGAGTAGGGGCTGTTTGCATTGAAAAAACTATGGAAAACTTACTCAAATAGTCCGTAACGACGAGAATCCAGCAATTACCCTTTGTCGAACGAGGTAAAGATCCACATAAATCAGTCGAAATAATTTCCCAAGGACGAGTTGGTTTTGGGTAAGATATCATCTGATCAGATACACCTTATGTATCACCTTTATGAGCTGCACAGACAAAGCATTTCTTTACAAAAGTTGCCACGTCCTGGTGCATTTTTGGCCAATAATATTTTTCTGCCAGTCTGTGGAAGGTTTTATACACACCCGTATGTCCTGCGGTAGGAGGATCGTGAGCTTCTCCAATAATTCTACGCCTATGATCTTTGGGAACTACCTCTTTCCAATATTCGTTAGATGGTGAAAGTTGCGGGTATTCTTGTTTGACATATTTATACAACTTATTATCAGTGTATCTCCAATTCATAAATTTTAACGGTGATTCTACGACCCTCTTTACCATCTTTTGGTACCATCGATCTTTAATTGCTGTTGAAACGTCTCTGGGCTGCGAAATTGTATCAATCATAGGTACTGCGCGAGACAGCATGTCCGGGACAACTAAATCTTTCCCTTTCCGATGGATTACTTCAAAATCATATTGCTGCAGTTTTACAGACCAACGAGCAAGTCTTCCACTGGGCTCTTTTAAACTATGAAGCCATTTTAATCTAAAATGATCTGTTATGACCTTAAATGAGATCCCCTCAATATAAGACCGGAGCTTCTCTATCGCCCAAACCAATGCCAAACATTCTCGCTCGGTGGTCGTGTAAACACGTTCTTGCTTAGTCAAAGATCGACTCAAATAGCATATGACTTTGTCTCCCTCAGGATAAGGTTGCGTTAAACATGCTCCTATTCCATATCCTGATGCGTCTGTTTGAATGACAAATTCTTTGGTATAATTTGGACATGTAAGAATCGGTGCAGTCACTAAAAGTTCCTTAATCTTAATAAATGCCTTTTCGCAGTCTGGAGTCCAATCGAACTTTTGATTTTTCTTAGTTAGAGCTGTAATTGGAGCTATTATTGCTGAAAAATTCTCTATGAAACGTCTATACCAGGAAATTGTTTCTACAACTCTACGAACTTCTCTGACAGTTCTAACATGGCTTTAATTTTATTAGGGTCAACTCGGATGCCTCGACGGTCCACTACGAAACCTAAATAAGTCATTTCTGGCCTACACAGTTGGCATTTTTTCCAACTTACCGTTATCTTTGCATTCTGCAATCTTCGTAGGACTTCCTCAAGAATTCTAAGATGTTCAGAAAAGCTCTGTGTGACAATTACGAGGTCATCGAGATATACGTACACGTAGGGGTCTAAATCGTTTCCTATGATGCTATCTATGAGTCTCTGCCAAGTTGCAGGTGCATTATAAAGACCAAATGGTAAACGCTTAAATTGGAAGAGACCTTGTCGATAGATGAATGCTGTTAGTGGCTTCGATGATTCTTCCATTGGTACTTGCCAATAAGCGCTTTTGATATCTAAAGTTGACAAGTACTTAGCATCTTTCAACTTGTCAAGAGTCTCGGATACGAGTGGTAAAGGATAACTATCACGCGCCGTCACTGAGTTTAATTTGCGGTAGTCTACGCAGAACCGATATTTCTTTGTGTTTTTCTTTTGTACCATTACCACTGGTGAAGCCCATGAACTACTACTACGTTCTATCACATCCATTTTCAGCATTTCGTCGATTTCGTCATCAATAAGTTTTTGAATGACCGGTGAGACCTTATATAAACGTTGTCTTATCGGTGCTGCATCTGTTGTAATCTTATGCTCTACCCTGTCTGTACATCCTAGTGAGTCACCCATAATAGTCTTATATTTAACGACCAATTCCTCTAGTCGTTCTGATTCATAAGGCGTAAGAGTTGTTTGTTGGTCTGATGTTTCTAAAGAACAAATCACATCTTTATTATCGGCAAAGTGCCACTCATTAGTACTTAGGTTCGGTACTATACCCATCGAAATCCAAAAATCTAATCCCAAAATCAAAGTGTGCGGCAACTCAGGAACGACGACGACCTCTATTAACCTAAATTTATCTTGAACTCGCATAGGAAGCTGCACTGTCCCAATACTACTCGTGCTTTGACCATTTGCCACAATACAACTCGTCTTCTTTGTCGTATCAAGTGAAAAACCAAACCTCTCGATGATTGACCAACCATGATTCCCTAAAAAGGTACGTGAAGCCCCGGAATCCAACAAACCTAATAACTTATTTCCGAGCACATCCACTTCTAAATAAGGCCTCTCATCTTTACGAGCATGACTTATCACATAATCTAAAACGTACGTTAGCCTATCGGTCGATGCTTGTTCAGGCTGACTCGAAGGTCGACCACCTACCAGCGCCTGGGTCCGTTTCCCTGACGATTACAATTACGACATTCTCTTACTGTAACCCCTGCCTGACCACACGAATAACATTGCTTACCTCTAGATAATGCGCACCCGATTGCCATGTGCCCTGTTTGGTTGCATCTATAACAAACAACGTCCCTATTCGCCCTACCAGGTCTAGCACCTTGTGGTGGTTGTCTATCCCTATCATTTTCACTAGACTGACCACTAGCTGGTTGTTGCCCATCTCTATCAGCTCTAGCAGCGGAACTGCTTGCTGGCTGCTGCCTATCTCTGTTAAATCTATTATCAGGAATATTTAAATTCTGTTGATTTGATGTCCCGGCACCAGATATCTGAATTGCATCAACCCCTGTTGAAAAATCGTCACTGTCGCTCTCTACGTCAACGTAGGCCAAGTCAGGTTCAATAGATTGGTTTTTCCTAGGTGTAAAATTCTCCTCTTCTAAACCATATCTCTGGTCTATTCTACGACACAGATCCTTTAAATGTGATAGGCTATTGACCTCAGTAGCAATTAACCCATTTTTATAGATGTCCGCGATATTTCTGAAGACGATAGCTAATTTTGCCTCTTCAGAAACAGGACAGCCAAGTCTTTGGAAGTATGTGTTCATGACAGCAATGTAGGTCCCTATAGACTCTCCAGGGCCTTGTTTACGTTTTTGGATCTCCTTCAATAGCTTCTCGCCATATGAAGAAGGAATATACGCTGCCATGAACCTTTGTTCTAGCTGTTCCCATGTATGGACTTCTCTACGTACATCTTTGTAAAAAGTATAAGCTGACTTTTCAAAAAGATCAATGCCCGAATTCAGTAAAACCTTTTTGCTGACTCCTCTAGCCTGACTCAACTCGTCCACTCTCTCGAAAAATGCGGTGACGGAGATTGTACCCCTCTCACCTGTAAACTTTAAGTTCCACTTATGCGGAGGTACAGGTGCAACGTGATATTAAGTACCAGGATCACTTGACATTGGTACTGGCGAAATGGTCGTGACTGAGCAATTGGTGCTATGCTACTTTGGAGGGCAGCTAAACTCAAAGTTGTTGATACTGAAAAGCTGTTGTACCGTAATTCTCAATCGGCATAGGGAGTGGTGCTTGTACTGATGTTTGAGTTGGGTTCGTTAGCACTTGCATTTGCAATGGAGCAATGACCGACGGTTGGTTTGTGGGCTGTTGAGCTGTTCTTTGTGTGCTCGAGAGCTGTGGTTGCGGGAAATGAGACTGGTTAGGTGTGTTGCCAGCATATGTCGAGTGGTCTGAGCTTCGACTCGTTGATTGGGTTTCAGATGCTTCATGATCATCTGAGGTAACGCCAACTCTTAGTAAATCTGTTGCTTGGCTCTGCAACCTCCCAATCAAACTCAAAGTTTCCGCAACCAGTATGCCTTTCGTTTGGCTTTCTTCAAAGTTAGACGGATTCATGTTATTTATCCTGGCCAACACGTGTTCCATCCTTACAGCGATTTTTCTAAACTCTCCCCCCTTGCTCGTACCAGAGAACTTCTCTACCAGCGGTACCAGACTATCAAGCTTCTTCATGCAGCTAAAAGCATCCTGGCCAAATTTAAAGGGATACGGAGGGTATTTCATACTTCTATCAGTCTTTTCTCTTTGCTTAATCAGCATAAGCTGTTGTTTCATTTCTTCCACCGATCCAATGGCTATGCCTCTCCATGTTAACTCATAGATTAATTCGTCCTTGACTAAGTACCTTATGTCAGACAACCGACTCAGCCATGGTGCCTTTTATATTTAAACGTTAAACTTATATAACTTATACTTCCCAATTATAAAACTAAACCACGCAATAACAAACACAAAGTTCACTTTAAATTCACCAGTGAAAATCACTATAAATTTTCTCACAAATGTAGAAAATATAAAACCTAAATACGGGCAGACGCGAACAAAATCGAAGAACACCGGAGCAGTAAGAAAATAAAATTTATTTGCATTTAAAAATGTAATCATAGTTTATAATAATTATTTGCACAACCAACCATGACGTCCAACCCTGCAGAGAGAAATAACTACTTAAATCCTAAATTAGAATTAACAAGTAGCTATAAAAAAGTTAAAAAAAATAAAAGAGAGACAAGAGTTTTGGCAGTGTTTAGGTCTTATGTTCCACTCCTGCGTGAGTAAAACCAAAAAAAAAATAATTGCCCTTATCCTAGTTGAACTGGATTAAAATTAAAGTTAAGTGATGTTTGTTTACCTCAGCAACCGAATAGGTAAATTTATCCCTAAATGGAACGTACAACAGACTACCTATAACAAAAAATCCAAAAGCTGTTGTACACAGTTAAAGCTAGGGTATACTCCTGCTATTGCAGAACGGCTCCACTAATAAACTCCTCAAAAAAAAAAACCCAAATCGCCGTATACAATGATTTTTCTAAAAAGAAAAAATCAAAACCCACTTTAACCTGCTTACCTACTCTGAGTTTACACGAAACATGCATTGCTTAAGGTCACATCATCCCTTAATATATAAGTGAACGCAATAAACATCGGAATAGATGTTCATGTTATAGAAATCGTAAAATATGCTCAATTAAAAAAAAAATCCGCTCGCTGAAATTGCGTCGAATTAGACTAGTAAGGATGTCGTGTGTAATAAAAAAAATTAACGATGGTATTAAAAAATTTATACAAATAACGTCCTGGTAGGACTGCAACTCTCTAAGCTTCATTAAAATGAAATTCCCAAATCTTAAACTAAATTGATGCAAACCATGGTCAAGAAGACCCTAGGATCGTACCGAAAGGTGCCCAAAAAAAAAATTAAAAAAAAATTTTTTGGTGTCGACTACAGTAGCCCAATAATGAAAAAAATTAATTAGTGGCTCGTTAAAATTTTCAAAATTTTACTCTACCCTGGTTTGGAGTAGGGAGAAAGAAAAATTAAAACAAATGATGATAGGTTGTTAAAACGCGAGTGTTTGAACTGAAATTATATTTTAATTCAGAAAAAAAAATATTTAAATAAACTGGTAAAACCATTGTAGGGCGAGGTACTACTATGCACCAAAAAGAAAATTTTCCAACAAGAAAATCAAGTTTCCTTCCTTAAAAAAAAATATTAGAAAAAAATATTTAAAAAATATTTTCAAAAAAAAATGCAAAATGTTTAAGTGGGGTTGCAGCTCCTATTAGTGAACCTTAAAAAAAAATTAATAAAATCAACACAAGAAAAATCTTATTCGAGTTGTCATGCAACAGTTTATGTTCTTTTCCTTTAAAAAACAGTTGTCAATTCCCTTTCCTCTCCCAAAACTGTGGCAATGTGAAAAGTAAATGAGCTAGAAGAATTAATTTACTATACAAAAAAAAATGTTGAAAAATAATTTACTTAAGGATCATAAGGTATAAAAATCGTAATTGCAAAAAACCCAATCAGTTTAGGAAAAGTAAAAAAATATTTATGTTCCAAAAAAACAACCGATGTTAGTGTATTTGTTTAAAATTATTACTTAAGGAAATAAGCAACGCTAGTACTTATTTACTGTACCACTATAATGTGAAGAACCTTTGCACTCAACTCCGTCAAGAATTATCTTGTGTGCACTTTCAAAAAAAAAACAAATATGAAAACAATTTCAAGGTTCACCTATAAGAACGTTGTAAAACTAAATCTGCCTACTCAAGTGTCTTTACACACAACCTCTAATCAAAAAATATCTTACTGCTTAATGCATTCTCAGATCCTTATTCCTGGTGTTCACGAGATATAAAATTAAGTTGTGCCCTATCCACAACTATTAGTCAAAGCAAAATTACCAAATGTACAAGGGCTAATGAGACCCTATCACTTACAAATGACATTTTGAAATGAAACAGTTGGGAATAATCCTGCGTAAAACCCAGAAAACAAAAATCAAGAAGCCAAACTTATTACATTAATTTTAAAAGAGCATAATAAAACTCCCGGCCCCAATTAAATTTTTGTTATCTCAACAAAACTCGGCCTAAAACCAAAAACTTTTTATTAGACATTTCCCCTATTCCCTAAGTATAATGTCAATAAACCCAAAAACTTGTGATTTCCATTCCAATCCCATCTGGACCCTATATATTTTTCCAACGGTTAAACGCCCACAGGCGAAACAATATCGTATTTCAAAGAAAGGGTGAAGATATTTTGAAGCACCCTGTAAAAATAGGACACTATTATGGAAAATTGTTCAGGTCAGTGTTAACTCACTAATTTTTAACCTAAATATATCTAGTTCCCTCATGTGCATGTTACTATTTTAATTCCTATCATAACTAAACAGATCACAAAAATTGTCTTTCTCCGCAAATCTGCAAGGTCCTGGAAGATGTGAGATTCAGCCTGTAGGCCAAATTTGGATTTATTTTAATTTAGCGAAAACCGAAGTTGCGAAATCCTAAAAAGATTAGCAGGAAGTCCTCGTTCCTCGATTTCTACACTCCGAACCAAACATTTCTTCCATTTCCACCCAGCTCGCGAAAGAAAAACTAATTATTGCAATATAAAAGGTAGCCAGCTCCTTTACACCCTGTACAACTATCAGATTAAAAAAATAGATGCCCTCATCAATGTTTTAAAATTTATTCTTAGGTTGAAATCTTTTTTAAAAATCAATGATCTTAAATTTATTGTTCAACCTGAACACTTTCCCATTTATTCCAGAAAAGTGTATTGTAATTTAAAAATTTGCTTCATTATGTGAGGTCACCAATATGAAATTATTTTAAAATTAAAAAAAAATGAAATAAAAAAAGAATTATTTCCCAATTGTCCACAACAAGTTTTCATCCCTAAACACCTAGGTACTTTTTCAGTCTAACACCATCCATCGTTATCCAACATAACGCTTTAATTTCAGAAGCAACAAAACGAAGATTAAGTGAAAAAGCTAAGCAAGTAAGTTGGAAGTTGCTTTACAATGGGCGCAGATGACAGGCCCCCTTAAGTACACGCCACTGTCCTGAAATGCAAACTAACGAAAAAACTGAAGACTAGCATATCTGCCGTCAAACAACATTTGGCATGAAATTAAAATAATTTCATATCATACCAGTATCCTCCAAAAACAAAACGTTTTTTACTATAAGACCCAAACACTTAACCAAAACCAATAAATCTTGTTATTTAAAATTATGATTTGGAAGTAAAAGATTTATTTATTCCTGCCTGATCAACTAAGACAAAAAAAAAGTTCCCCTTTTGCAA
The DNA here is from genome assembly GCA_963576565.1 of Aspidapion aeneum. Lineage (NCBI taxonomy): Eukaryota > Metazoa > Arthropoda > Insecta > Coleoptera > Brentidae > Aspidapion > Aspidapion aeneum. Next base: position 180,275,791 of record OY755038.1, on the reverse strand, counting down.
CTCAAGAAGTTCCCGTTTGGTCCCCTAAAAAAATATTACCTGTCTGGTCACCCTTTAAAACTACGACCACTATACAAACCGTTTTGACCGAAACAAGAATTCTAGAAGTTATGTTTACAGAAAAAAATAATCTTTTTAAGAAAAATTAAATTATTTAAAAAAGAAGTAAAATTTTGAAATATTTTTACCAATTACCACCGCCTAGCATTTATATTTAGTTGAAAGTCTCTCTTAAATTCACTGACCAATTTTACGGCCTCAAAATGACATTACTTAAAAAATTACTGAACTTTACAAATAAACTCTACAAATAAACTAAAAAAAATCAAAAAACTTATATCTATATCTGTCTCAGTTAAACATTTCTTTTGTGGTATTATATCTAGTTGGGCTTCAAATTCATTTTCTCTGTATTCAATCCGGAGCAGGCAAAACTTCTCAAGGCTCAAACATAAATGTTTGTTCTCCATTGGCCATGACCAAGCTATGACCAGAACGCAGAAAAAAAATACAGAAAAAAATAATTGTGAACCAGAAAACTTTAATTGATAGAAATACCCGTAGGTCATTTTTTAAAAAAATGCACTCCAAAGCCCAACGCTGTATTTTCTACCAAAAAAAAATTTGACCAGTCACAAAAACACAACTAGACAACTAAACTGGCCACCAAAGACCTAAAAAAACTGTCTTTCAAAAAAAATACCCCAAAAAAAATGTTAACTGGACCTCTGGCGTTGATCTTCAGCCAATATGTTGCTCTAGGAATTTTAGCCTTGTGTTCCCTAAACTTCCGAGCTAACTATAAGTAGTACCCTCCTCTGACCCGATGTAACTGAGTGACGTAAGTCCTTAATTGTCATCAACAGTTACCACCAAAAAACACGAAAAGAAAATGACAAAGGAAAATAAACTCATTTTCCTTTTCTTTCATTACTAATTAATACTTTCAACTAAACAAAGCTACCAGCTGTTAAGCTATATTTACTTTAAAACAACCTAGCCAAGAAAAATTTGTGTGAAACCCTGTAAAAATATTCCAAATACCAAGTGGTTATATCTCACAAAAAATTAAAATCACCAAAAAAATAACTTGTTGACCTAAATAAATTGACTGCACTAAAAAATAATCTGTGAAACAATTTCTATCTTATCACAAGCAGGAAATAATAAAATATAAATAAATGAACCTGTAGAAAAAAATTGTTAGAAAAAAAACACAGTACCTATGTCATATATTTAAAACATAAAAAGACCATGTCTGGAGGTCCATCCACCTATAAATCAACAAAAAAATTGAAGTAAATTTACATTGCTGTATCCTTCTTACTTTTCCTTACAAAAAACTTTAGAAGAAGAATTAAGACATGAGTTGGACTCCGTTCAATAAAAACTCCCATGTTTTTTATCTACTTATTCTTCCTTAATAAATAAAAAGAATCTTTTATTTTCCAAGAAAAAACCTGTGAAGATAAGCTAACAAAAACCTATGAGAATTACTAAAACAACAAACTCCAAATCAACGCTCAAATATTACCAAAAAATATTTAAAAAGTGTTATTTCCGAAAACCAATGATCTTGTTTTTTATTTAAAAAAATGATTGGGTGTCAAAAACACCGACAGCCACTGAAAGACTAAAACCTGGCTATGGCTGTAACACCAAAAAAAAATTCCCCTAAAAAAAATTCAAAAAAAAGTTTTTTCTTTTTTTTTCCAAAATAAAAAACAAAAAAAATTACATCAGATGTTAAAAAACTAGCCAAAACACACGCAGGGCGCCAATTTGTGGCCTATTAATTGCGTTGGATGCCATTTGGGGCAGCCTAAAGACGTTGCCGCCATTTTGTGACCCTGTAATTAGAATAATGACGATTTGCCAGCTTGTGACACAATAAAACCACTAAATAATTAAACAAATATCTGGAAGCAGAACTGTATTTTCCAGCTAGGTAAAACATTGATATGCCCGGTAACTTTTATACAGTGGAGAAGGGGGGGTTCAGAAATAAGAAAATTTTAAGTGCGCCACATTATTTAATACCAATGTTTTACAAAGAAGTTCTTAAATAAAATACAGTTCAACCCAAACGTTGTAGCCAAACAATGAAATTCTACCTACTTCCGAGGCTTCCAGAGTATTTGTGTAATTAAAAAAAAAACCAAAAAAAAATTGACTAATAGACAAAATAAAATTCTAAAAGATTGAATTAATTGATTAAGGCACATTACAGGTAGATGGACTCCTTTAACAAGTCATAGTGTACCTACATCTGAGTCAGTAGTGTGAGACTCAGTTATATAAATGATTGTTAAAAAAAAATATACTTCCAAAATCGATCCATCATAGGGGAGATCTGGACCAAATATCTGCTGTCATCATTCTACGTTGGGTAGAATGAGACAGACAGCAACCCAGTCCGAGATCTACCCCATGAGGTAAAACAATGTAAGGAAACCGCAAAAAAAAATATAACCTCATCTCTCTTTTTGTCTCTGCAAAGTCAGTCATTGGGTTGTACAAATAACGCAAAGATTTAGTTCATCTTGTTTATTATAAAGGTTGAAGTTGAAGTTAATATTGGAAACATGCTTAAAATAAATAAGTGTAACAAGGAAACCAAGTCAGAGCCAGAATGGCACGCAATAGCAATTTAAACTTAGCTTAATTATGCCGCAAAACTGGGGTTATGACGTCATACCTTATCTTGCATTTACAAAAAATGTTGAAATTATATGGTGAAAATTATATATATATATATATATATATATATATATATATATATATAAAAACAAATATTATATCTAAGGGTGTACTTGCTCCTACCTTGGTCCTGGTTTATGGAACGAGTAAATAAAAAAAAAGACTTATTTTATTTTGTAAACCTGGAGTCCTGTTGTCCAGACATCTCCTCACCACTGCACCGGGTCCTGTCCTGTTCACGCCCACCCTGAGGATCTCCTAGCACATGATGCTAGGGCAGCACATGGTGGTCAAACGGTTGTTGATTCTTGCCCGAGCATAAAACCCTTTCCCAGGGTTACAACTGGCTACACCTGGCTTCACACCAGCGTCCAGCCCAACTGTCCCGTCGATGGAATTGACAGGGCACTGCTCTTTCCCGTACAAATGGCGTAGGCCGACTTAAATCCCCTTCAAAAGGGTATGAGCGTCACTTCAGGATTCGCCTAAACACGACGGACTCATTTCTACAGTTTCTGGGATAACTCCTGCAATCGCTGCAGTGCCAAAAACCAAAAACAAAGGCGATCCCAGAAACTGTTGTCGACCCAGCCAAAATTCGTTAGCAAGAGACAAAGCACTCCGTCGAGAACACCCTCCATACATAGACCGAACATTTGCCTACCGGACCCCCGCCAACAACATGTAAGAAGCTCAGCATTGAAACCATCAACTGTAAAATCAATTACTGGAGATCAGAGCTTGCATCAAACCCAAGAATATTCGAACACTCAACCAATTCCCATATGAGTAAAGCTGTACTAAGTGTAGAATTTCATTGTATTTTAGTTACAGTTTTAGTCAAAAGTTTCCTTTGCTCTTTATATATGTTTTCTCTAAGATTCATATGGTTTGACGCCATTCTTGTAAAACATTTCTACATTAATAAAGTTGTTTCTGAACCTGAACCTAAAAATACACACTGAACTACTGCTTAAACTCGGCACAAGAGTGTTCACATGTTAACTCACACGATTTCGTTTATTCTTTTAGTCTTGGTTTTTATCCCTCGTTTATCTCCCATTTACAAAGTGCATAACTCGTATTTATTTTATCCTTTCCCTATCAAATTAATAAAGATATCAAAGTGGGCGGAGCCTCGGTTGTTACTGGTCAAACCGTGGACCTAAATATGTTTTCGTGCTATCACAATTAGCTATGAGGTTCGGATTGTCCCAATATCCTCGAGAATAAACGTAAGGGAATGAAATGTTCATCTAAATGTTTCCTTCCTGTTACCGAAACCATTTGTGATGCGGCAACGCCGCCATTCCCCAGCTGTTTAATTTCATAAACGTCAAAGAGAATTACGAAGTGCAGATAAACAAAACAATCGAAAGTTTTTATGTGATTTTTTAAGAACTGTGATCTTAAATTCCAATTACGATGTCCAGATAATGCGATGTGCGTAATGTCCACAGTAATTCGATGGAATGCCTCCTTTTAAGGTAACTTCCTAGACACTATATAACCTCCAAACCTAGCTCTATAAAATACCCTTAATTTGTGTACAGAAAGACGAGTCAAAGAGCCTTGATTATTTACCTAAATAAACAAATATGTAACGTTGCCTTAAACGTAAAAATGACACGTTACACCAACCTAACCCAACCTAACCCAACCTAACCCAACCTAACCCAACCTAACCCAACCTAACCCAACCTAACCCAACCTAGCCCAACCTAACCCAACCTAACCATACCTAACCCAACTTAACTCGAACCTAACGCAACCTAACCCAACCTAACCTAACCCAACCTAACCTAACCCAACCTAACGCAACCTAACTTAACCTAACCCAACCTAACCCAACCTAACCCAACCTAACCCAACCTAACCCAACCTAACCCAACCTAACCCAACCTAACCCAACCTAACCCAACCTAACCCAACCTAACCCAACCTAACCCAACCTAACCTAACCTAACCCAACCTAACCCAACCTAACCCAACCTAACCCAACCTAACCCAACCTAGCCCAACCTAGCCCAACCTAACGCAACCTAACCCAACCTAACCCAACCTAACCCAACCTAACCCAACCTAACCCAACCTAACCCAACCTAACCCAACCCAACCCAACCTAACCCAACCTAACCCAACCTAACCCAACCCAACCTAACCCAACCTAACCCAACCTAACCCAACCTAACCCAACCTAACCCAACCTAACCCAACCTAACCCAACCTAACCCAACCTAACCCAACCTAACCCAACCTAACCCAACCTAACCCAACCTAACCCAACCTGACCCAACCTAACCCAACCTAACCCAACCTAACCCAACCTAACCCAACCTAACCCAACCTAACCCAACCTAACCCAACCTAACCCAACCTAACCCAACCTAACCCAACCTAACCCAACCTAACCCAACCTAACCCAACCTAATCCAACCTAACCCAACCTAACCCAACCTAACCCAACCTAACCCAACCTAACCCAACCCAACCTAACCCAACCTAACCCAACCTAACCCAACCTAACCCAACCTAACCCAACCTAACCCAACCTAACCCAACCTAACCCAACCTAACCCAACCTAACCCAACCTAACCCAACCTAACCCAACCTAACCCAACCTAACCCAACCTAACCCAACCTAACCCAACCTAACCCAACCTAACCCAACCTAACCCAACCTAACCCAACCTAACCCAACCTAACCCAACCTAACCCAACCTAACCCAACCTAACCCAACCTAACCCAACCTAACCCAACCTAACCCAACCTAACCCAACCTAACCCAACCTAACCCAACCTAACCCAACCTAACCCAACCTAACCCAACCTAACCCAACCTAACCCAACCTAACCCAACCTAACCCAACCTAACCCAACCTTACCCAACCTAACCCAACCTAACCCAACCTAACCCAACCTAACCCAACCTAACCCAACCTAACCCAACCTAACCCAACCTAACCCAACCCAACCCAACCTAACCCAACCTAACCCAACCTACCCCAACCTAACCCAACCTAACCCAACCTAACCCAACCTAACCCAACCTAACCCAACCTAACCCAACCTAACCCAACCTAACCCAACCTAACCCAACCTAACCCAACCTAACCCAACCTAACCCAACTTAACCCAACCTAACCCAACCTAACGCAACCTAACCCAATCTAACCTAACCCAACCTAACCCATATTTATAAATATAGTAAAAGTTGTTAGGTTTATGTCCAGGGGGTAACCATTGTCCATAATCGTCGGAAATCGAGTTAGGATTAGTGTATGCGACCATAAACATTGAGTGGCGCGTGAGTGTTTGGTCTTCAAATTTTTTTAGGGATATTTTTCAAAATCTTTTTTTTCGCATTCTGGGCACCCTAATAAACCGTAATCTGGTCACCCTAATCCATCGCAATCAAAGAAAATCGGTAATCGAAGTGTCACAAATTTTTTGTTGGTTTCTATTCTTCTTTTATATCATACACATATGATACCGGCCTGTAGACCGGTCGATGTGGTCATATATTAATAAATATATACTTTCGCGATGAAATACCAAAATTTAACTTAAAATTACTGTAAAGTCCGCAAAAAACATTAAATTTATCGAAATTTATAAGAACATAGATCAGTGTGTGTAACAATTCATCAAGATGTATGAAACTCGACCGTGACATGTCAAAAGTTTGGTTCGAAAAAACAAAAACAACTGGATAAAAATCGGTATGTAAGCATTTAAAAAAAAATCATTTTTAAGAAAATCAAATACTTTTTGTTAATTTTCATGCAATGCAAAAAAAAAGTGCGGGGAAGTGACACTTTCTGAATCAAAATGTGTGAGAGTAAAATCGCACGGTCGCAGGTGACGCTACTGAACTTTCTCGTGTTTTAGCAAAAACTATCTGTCAAGACGACTTACCCATGAAATGTTGTTTTTTATGGATTTTTTTTCTTCTTTTGCACAAAAAACAATTTTGGACCATGTTTGAACTCAAATAGTTACTTCTAAACTTGTTTTTAAACGTTTTAAGATTTCTTTTTGTAATATTCCCGCACAAAATTCAAAAAAATTCATTTCCGTACTTAGACAACATTGTCTATCAGTTTTCCCTGTATAAACCGACTAGGATTTAGAATCACTCAAAATACGGCAGGTGGATTAAAGGTAGCCAGCTGCTTTTCTGTCGCACTTATGCCGTCAGTGTGAAAGAGATAAAAGTACCCATATATTATCTAGGGTATTATTAGCATGCAAAATCACCCTATCTTTGTCCGTTTCACATGTTCAATAATGTCTATCTCTGTTTTTCTTGTAAAAGAAATACCCGCCCATAGGAACCAAATTGGATAGGGTCAATAAAAAATGCCTTGTCTTTCCATCTCTAACGCCCTTTCAGGGCGTTATAGAACTCAATGTATTTAGAGCTTCATCCTTCTAGTTTACTTTGGGTTTATTACTTGTAGATGTTTAAAGATGGTATCAACATTTTTTGTACCATGCTTTAATAAAAATGATATCAAAAACAAAATATCTAAGATATTTATCACAACATAAATTTGTACTTCTCAACTGTCTTAAAGCACAAACTTCTAAAGTATACGTAAGATATGTTAAACAAAAACCATTAAGGTTACTAGAAACAAACTTAGGTCAAAAAAGATTTTAACAAATGTTTTTCCCCGAAAATTTTCCGATTTTTTACTCCATCCTGCCATGTTTTTATTCTGTGTTATGGATATTCCAATCTTAACTGCTTTGGATGTACCTACAGGTTTCACAGAATATATATTTGTGTCTATCCCTGCTTTAGCCATTGTTTGTCATTGTTTGTTTTACACATCTGGAGAGCGTTTGACTCGACCTTCTTATATGAGGAGATTTAAAATGTGCTCCTCTCCATTCCGAATATCTTGTAACCTGTTAATATATTCACCCAGTATATTTACCAAGCAAAGTTCAGGTTGTTCCGGAAACATTGAAAACTGTAAGTAGGGTTGCTTTGCATTACTCTTTGAGGTTTTAATTGTATCACTCACATATATTAAAATTTCTCCATCATTTTTAAAAATTATGTTTTGAAGCTTGATTAGTGAGATGGTCTGAAATCTGCTAGCAGTTATAAGTGTTATTAATGTAATCAATTTTTTAGTTTGAGGTCTCAATTTAGAAATGCCCTTTGTAAATCTTCGAATGTTTAAGTAATTGCCTAACTCTCCTAGTAGTATTAAAGCTAATGCAGAACGTAAGCTGTTAAATGTTCCATACTTAAACCCATGTTTGTTGTACTGATCTTGTAAAATATTAATCACCTGGTTTGGTGTGGCTGTATACATCGGGATTCCATGTTCCTGGCAGTAGTCCTACCATTTTTAAAAAGTAGTATTGTATTACTTCAAGATCGAAGTTGATATAGAGTTAAGGAAAACATCCCAAATATCTGGCAGTACTTTTTTTTTCTCTAACGATTGCTGGATAATAATACTGCCACCAGGATAGCATTTGGTAGTGGTGTTTCCCTAAAAGGAGAAAGTAAAATTTTTGAACATCTTCCCAGAACCAATGGCTTCCCAATTTGTAACTTAGAAAGGACTGGTCATCATGGCTGTGTTTGCCATTGTGGTACTACAATTACCCCTTTTGCCTTTTCAGCTTATACTTTATTTAAAGTTTTTAGGATCATCGAAAAAGGGGGCAAAGCGTAAAAGTAGAGTTTTGACCAACATACAGTAAATGCATCAATTGCAAATGAATCAGGATCTCTATGCCATGAAATATATCTTTCGCATTTGGCATTAGCTTGGGCAGCTAAAAGATCAGTTTCAAAATCTCCAAATTTATTTATTTATTTATTTATTTATTTAATCGACTTTTATTACAAAATAAGGCGAGGTTTAGTTACAGACTATTCTTACACCTAACCTTAGAAAGTAGAGCTAAACTACCTGTATAAGTCAGCTTATAATAGAAGAATTTAGATACTTACTAATACTAAAAATCTGAAAAATAATAACAAAAAAAATAATTTCTAAAAACTAATAATACGTAAGAATTAGAAAAATAGTAAACTATAATGACCAAATAATAAACCAAGATAAAATAAATATTTTAGCCATATTATTTTTTATAGTGTATCTTAAATGTATTATAATTTTTCATGTTTTTTAAATCATTGCTAAGTTTGTTAAATGTATGACAGGCTTGATAAGAAAATCCCTTTTGTGTTTCGGTACATTTAATAGATTTACCGATCTTGTATTTCTACTGTTTATTGCAGATCTGACTATAAGCTTAGAAGACAAGTAGCCAGGAGTGGGGGTTTTCATAATTTTATGTACAAATGTGGCAAACTGCAATTGAACGCGATTAGGTATTTTTAATGTTTCATTTCCCTATAACTAAAGTCAAATGATCATATTTTCTTAAGGAACAGGTAAATCTCACACAAGAATTTTGAATTTTTTGTAATATTGATTTATTGGATTCTGTTAAAAAGGGATAATATACAAAATTGCAATAATTAAACTGATAATACAAGGGACTCCGTTAATATGCGCTGAAGATTTTTAGAAAATATATCTTTGCTTCCATAAAGCATTTTTAAATTGAAGAAGGCTTTCTTGGAGATGGATTTGACATGATGAGTAAACCGTAGTTTTTTGTCAATATGGAGGCCTAAGCATTTGACCGATGATTTAGATTTTAGAGGTACCTCATTAATTTTTAATTGCATGGTCGCTTGAATTTGTTCTGCGTTTCTTCCAAAAAATATAAGTTGACTCTCTTTAGGGTTAAGTTTTAAATTATGTTTATCGGCGTTTGTGTAGAGGTTTTGTAGATAATTATTCACGAGATATTCTGCAGTTTGGTACTCTTGTGGAAAAAAAACTAAATTTAAGATTTGTATCATCTGCGTAGGCCCGTGTTGTGCAGTTTTCAACAGATTCTAATATATCGCTAAAATATAAAATAAATAACCAAGGTCCCGAAATTGATCCTTGCGGTACGCCTGACGAGACTGGTAGCGGTTTAGAAGTTTTTCCATAAAATACAATTTTTTGAGTACGCCCTGTCAAATAGGTTCTTGACATATTTAAGGTTGTTGTTGTGAATCCAAAGTACTTAAGTTTGGCATCCAGCAAATCATGACAAATTGTGTCAAATGCCTTGGAGAAGTCCAGCAACACAAGCAGGGATGTTTTCTCTTGATCACAATCCTGAACGATGCCGTCCAAGATATCACACAGGACCGTACTTGTTGAGTAGCCTTTCCGAAAACCCGACTGTTTTTCAGAGATTAAAATATAAGCAATAGAAAAGTCATAAAGTTGCGTATATAAAATTATCTCTAGTATCTTGGACGTCACCGGAAGTAGACTTATTGGCCTAAGGTCGCTAAACTCCTCCAGGTCATTTTTCTTTGGTTAAGGTTGAACCAAAGAGTTTTCCAACAGCTTGGAACTTAAAACTAAAACTTCCCTTTGGTTGCAAAGAATTGTAATGCGCTATCATATCATTACATGAGCTTTTGCTAAATACTGAACAAAAATATTGATTTATTTTATCCACATCAGATAGCTTTTGAGGTAAAGGTTTATACTGCTTTTAAGAGAATTAAGATTGTTTATGGCTTTCCATGTGTTCCTCATGTTGCCATCCCTAACGATTTCATATATATGCTTAGATTTTTCTATCCGTATTTCATTAAGTTTTAGGTTCCTTAACTGTTTATACACATTGCAATCATTTTGAGACTTTGTTAGTCTGTATTTTTTTAGAGCTTTGTCCCTGTCAGACATTAGTTTTTTATTTTAATTGTGAGCCAAGGCTCTTTTGGGTTTGTGACCCTCACCGGTCTTATACACTTTTTCATATACAATTTTGTCAAATTTAAAACTGGAAAGCTCCCATTCAGTATCAATCGAAACAATTCTGGACTCGGGATCAGCGATATTCTGATTTGATATAAGATAGAAATAAATAAATATCTTGAGACTCGCACCACTGCTATATGTTTCTGGCTAACTTGTTTAATTTACAATGTTGTATACTGGCCATTTTATTGATACAAGCGACAGCAGTAGAATTATCAACCCTGACGAAGACATTACCTTACTTGAAATTGTTAAGAAAACATTTCAAACCATTTAAAATAGCTTTTAATTCCAGAAAATTAATATGCTCTTGCTGGTCTTGTTGGTTCCACAAGCCAAACGTTTTTTCTTTACCAGAATGGGCCCCCAGCCTGTTAGAGAGCTGTCAGTATATAATTCTCCATTAAAGCGTTAATCCTGTTTTATGGTATTTTTAGAGTTCATGATTTTATCAGACTACCATGTAAAATCACAGTCAATTTTCTAATGATTTATGACGATAATACAGTTGTAATCTTGATTTGAATTTCTAAGTGCCAAGAATTTTTCCCTCTCAAAGCTTTTTGTATAAAGTCGAGAGAACTTTACAGCTGGAGTAGCAGCAACCAACACACCAATAAATTGAGCAAATTCTTTTATTGTGCAACATTCCAAGCCTTGTGGCCTATTAAAATGCGTTGTGTGACATTTGTGGCAGCTTAAAGACGTTTCTGCCATTTTGTGACACTGTAATTAGAATAATACCAATTTGCCAGCTTGTGACACAACAAAACCACTGAATAATTAAACAAATATCTGGAAGCAGAACTGTATTTTCCAGCTAGGTAAAACATTGATATGCCCGGTAACTTTTATACAGTGGAGAAGGGGGGGTTCAGAAATAAGAAAATTTTAAGTGCGCCACATTATTTAATACCAATGTTTTACAAAGAAGTTCTTAAATAAAATACAGTTCAACCCAAACGTTGTAGCCAAACAATGAAATTCTACCTACTTCCGAGGCTTCCAGAATATTTGTGTAATTAAAAAAACCAAAAAAAAATTGACTAATAGACAAAATAAAAATTCTAAAAGATTGAATTAAGATGACAAAAATAGAAGCACTTTACAGGTAGATGGACTCCTTTAACAGGTGTACCTACATCTGAGTCAGTAGTGTGAGACTCAGTTGTATAAATGATGGTTAAAAAAAATATATATACTTCCAAAATTATTCCGTCATAGGGGAGATCTGGACCAAATATCCGCTGTCGTCATTCTACGCTAGGTAGAATGAGACAGACAGCAACCCAGTCCGAGATCTATCCCCTGAGGTAAAGCAGTGTAAAGAAACCGCTAAAAAAATAGAACCTCATCTCCCTTTTTGTCTCTGCAAAGTTGGTCATTGGGTTGTACAAATAACACAAAAATTTAGTTCATCTTGTATATTTTAAATTGAAATCTAGGGGTAAAATAGAAATTATCATAGGTAAAGACAAAATAAGGATGAATCCAAGTTGAAACAAACTAGCAGGGCTTTTTCAATTGTACAATATTTAGGAAGGATTAGTTATTATTTATCATTTTTTTCTAAAAAATGTGTTTACAATACAACAATATTACCACATGTTTCCTACTGCTCAACTATATTATACACAGCGAATGAAAATATTTTAGATAAACTTCAAATATTACAGAATAGAGCAATGAGAATAATTCTTAAAGCAGATAAATACACAAAAATTACACTAATGTTAAAAAAATTAAATTGGCTTAATGTAAAAAATTTCATTTTCTATAATGTTTGTATATTTATTTACAAAATTCAAAACCATTTACTACCAGAACAACTTAAAGATTTTGTCCTCCAAAATTCAAATTTCCATTCACATTATACAAGATACAAAGACGATTTTCATTTAAATAATTCCCAAAAATTAATTGTCCAAAAATCAATTTTTTGTAAAGGTTTGTCAGAATTCAATAAATTAAAAAACTCAATAAAAAATGAAAAGAAATTAACCACATTTAAAAAAAGTTTAAAAAAATATTTATTTTCAATGCAGTTTGTTTAATTATAGTATTATTCATTTGGATGCAGGTAGAATAAATTATTGTGTTACAGTTGAAAATATTACTTAGTCTATTAATATTTATATAGCTAACAATTAGATTTTAATGTAATTAACTTTACTATTGTTAAAATTGTAGCATATTCTTGCTAAATAAAGTTTTAAAGTTATGTTAAAAAGTAAAAGTTAATAAAAATAGTTATGCCGCAAAATGGTGGTCATGACGGCATACCTTTATCTTGCGTTCACAAGAAGTGGTAAAATTATATTGAAAATTTATATGGAAAGATTATGTCTAAATTATATTGAAAATTTATATGAAGAGATTATAACTAAATGTCTACTTGCTCCTACCTTGGTCCTTTGATTATCTTGTGATTAAATAAAAATGGGTTTTATTGTGTAAACCTGGAAGTGGTGTAGTCCGACATTCCTCTAAAACATGGTGTTGTTCTCCTGCTACTCCGGTCCTGGTTTGTACGCGCCTCCCCTACTGCCGCTTAGCACATCACGCTAGGGCAGCACATGGTCTCAAGTGTTGATGGATACTTGCCCGAGCGTAGAACCCTGTAGAAAATGAAATGTTTCAGTTTCCTGGAATTCGTCTATTTTGCACGAAGTTCCCCTACACCGAGTAATTTAAATCGAGAACCCCATGTCGACTCAATAAAATAAAGCAGATTTAAACAGATGAACTAAAATAACCCTAACGTACCTTTCCCAGGGTTACAACTGGCTCGTCCGGCTTCCCACCAGCGTCCAGCACAGCTGTCGGTGAAATGGACAGGGCTGTAGACAAAGGAGAAAAACAATATATAGTTTTTATCCAACACGTGGTTAAAAGAAAAATATAAAAACGCCAAAAATTCCCCACGTCTTTTGTCACAAAAAAGTACATTTCACACGAAAAATAATTACAATTTGGGAGGCAAATATTATCTTGAAGAGTCCTCGAATAATAAAAAAATGAAAAAAATAAAATCGAACTTACCACTGCTCTTATTTCCGTAGAAACGGCGTAGGCCTGCTTAAATCCCCTTCAAAAAGGTATGAGCGTCACTTTAGATTACGTCTAAGACACGACGGCTCACAATTATACCGTCTTTGGTATAATTTGCAACTACTGCAATGCCAATAACCAAAAAACAATGGCGACACCACAAGACGGCCACCAGCCCAGCCAAAATTCTTTAGGAAGAGAGCAGGCACTCCGTCGAGAACAAAAAAATGAAGCCACCGGAAACCGTTCGTAGATTTGGTGGGGAGTGGGGACGGTAAAACGCATAGTACCAACCTAATTTTCCCGGTTAGATTCAAATAAGGATGCAAACCTATTTATAAAAAAAACTTTTTCGCCAAAAAATCTCTACTTCGGTTGCAGGACTGGAAGAAAAACCCGCGGTTTTCAAACTAACCAATGAGGAAATACACCAATAGTTCTATACCGGTATATAGGGGCCAGCACCGACCAAGGGAATAGAAAGTACGTAAAACGCGCATTGAGGTGTTGTCGGATCTATTTCCACGGTTGGAATTTTTATAACAAGGACGTCGAGACACCCTCCATACATAGACCGAACATTTGCCTACCGGACCCCTGCCAATATATCAAGTAGGAGGAAAATAACCAGACGGACTATAAGAAGCTCAGCATTGAAACCATCAACTGTAAAATCAATTACTGGAGATCAGAGCTTGCATCAAACCCAGAAATATTCGAACACTCAATCAATTCCCATATGAGTAAAGCTATACTAAGTGTAGAATTTAGTTGTATTTTAGTTACAGTTTTAGTCAAAAGTTTCCTTTGCTCTTTATAAATGTTTTCTCTAATATTCATCTGGTTTAACGCCATTTTTGTAAAACATTTCTACAGTAATAAAGTTGTTTCTGAACCTGAACCTAAAAATACACACTGAACTACTGCTTAAACTCGGCACAAGAGTGTTCAGATGTTAACTCACACGATTTCGTTTATTCTTTTAGTCTTGGTTTTTATCCCTAGTTTATCTCCCATTTACAAAAGTGCGTAACTCGTATTTATTTTATCCTTTCCCTATCAAATTAATAAAGATATCAAAGTGGGCGGAGCCTCGGTTGTTACTGGTCAAACCGTGAACCTAATATGTTTTCGTGCTATCAAAACTAGCTAATCCGTGAAGGATATGAGGTTCGGATTATCCTAATATCCTCGAAAATAAACGTAAGGGAATGAAATGTTCATCTAAATGTTTCCTTCCTGTTACTGAAACCATTTGTGATGCGGCAACGCCGCCATTCCCCAGCAGATTTGCTGTCTATCTTCGTAAACGTCAAAGGAAATTATGAAATTTTACGGATAAACAAAACAATCAAGAGTTGTAATGTGATTTTTCCGAAACCTGTGATCTTAAATTCCAATTACGATGTCCAGATGATGCGATGTGCGTAGTGTCCACAGTAATTCGATGGAATGCCTCCTTTTAAGGTAATTTCCCAGACACTATATAACCTCCAAACCTAGCTCTATAAAATACCCTTAATTTGTGTACAGAAAGACGAGTCGAAGAGCCTTGATTATTTACCTAAATAAACAAATATGTAACGTTGCCTTAAACGTAAAAATGACACGTTACATAATCCCCCCCCCCAACTTCAAGACGATTAACCTAAAAAGGTTAATCGGAGAGGTCCGCTGCCGACTTAAGGTCTTTGGCATGTCAACTCCCTGGCAGTACTTTACCCGATGGTTCCTGAAGCTCAAATATCCATGGAGAAATTTTATTCCTAATCACATAAGGACCAACGAATTTCGGTGCTAACTTCTTCGAGAAAAACTTCGCAGCATCTGACAAAACATAATTTTTCTTCCAAACACGCTGACCCACAACAAAGTTGGGTACCCTTGTACGCAAATTATACTGAACTACGTTTTTCTCTCCTGCCACCTCTAACCTTCTCTTAACATCCGCATAGAGCTTCCGGAAACCTTCGTTCTTACTTTCAGCTGCAGATTGTACACCATTCTCTTCAGATAACAATACTGGGTTGGAGTAGTCTTTTCCTGACAGACACATATTTCTACCAAAATTAACAAAGAAGGGAGACATCCTGGTTGTCTCATGGGTTGCAGTACGAATCGCGCAGGCAAGTTTATGTATTTGTTTGTCCCACTTCCTGTGGTTGTCTTTCATATAGCAACATAACATGGTTTTTAACGTACGATTTGTCCTTTCTGTTGGATTTGCTCTGGGGTGATAATACGGATTGTACTGAATTTTAACCTGATAACTCTCAGCAAAACGCTTAAACTCGTTACTTTTGTACTGAGGGCCATTATCACAAAGTATCAAACGGGGTACTCCGAAGACCATAAATACTTGCTCCTCAAGATGCTTGACAACAGCTTGAGTAGGGGCTGTTCGCATTGGAAAAACTAAGGAAAACTTACTCAAATAGTCCGTAACGACGAGAATCCAGCAATTACCCTTTGTCGAACGAGGTAAAGGTCCACATAAATCAGTCGAAATAATTTCCCAAGGACGAGTTGGTTTTGGGTGAGATATCATCTGATCAGATACACCTTGTGTATCACCTTTATGAGCTGCACAGACAAAGCATTTCTTTAAAAAAGTTGCCACGTCCTGGCGCATTTTTGGCCAGTAATATTTTTCTGCCAGTCTGTGGAAGGTTTTATACACACCCATATTTCCTGCGGTAGGAGGATCGTGAGCTTCTCCAATAATTCTACGCCTATGATCTTTGGGGACTACCTCTTTCCAATATTCGTTAGATGGTGAAAGTTGAGGGTATTCTTGTTTGACATATTTATACAACTTATTATCAGTGTATCTCCAGTTCATAAATTTTAACGGTGATTCTACGACCCTCTTTACCATCTTTTGGTACCATCGATCTTTAATTGCTGTTGAAATATCTCTGGGCTGCGAAATTGTATCAATCATAGGTACTGCACGAGACAACATGTCCGGGACAACTAAATCTTTCCCTTTCCGATGGATTACTTCAAAGTCATATTGCTGCAGTTTTACAGACCAACGAGCAAGTCTCCCACTGGGCTCTTTTAAGCTATGAAGCCATTTTAAGCTAAAATGATCTGTTATGACCTTAAATGAGATCCCCTCAATATAAGGCCGGAGCTTCTCTATCGCCCAAACCAATGCCAAACATTCTCGCTCGGTGGTCGTGTAAACACGTTCTTGCTTAGTCAAAGATCGACTCAAATAGCATATGACTTTGTCTCCTTCAGGATAAGGCTGCGTTAAACATGCTCCTATTCCATATCCTGATGCGTCTGTTTGAATGACAAATTCTTTGGTATAATCTGGACATGTAAGAATCGGTGCAGTCACTAAAAGTTCCTTAATCTTAATAAATGCTTTTTCGCAGTCTGGAGTCCAATCGAACTTTTGATTTTTCTTAGTTAGAGCTGTAATTGGAGCTATTATCGCTGAAAAATTGTCTATGAAACGTCTATACCCGGATATTGTACCTACAACTCTACGAACTTCTCTGACAGTTCTTGGCCGCTGGAGCTCTAACATGGCTCTAATTTTATTAGGGTCAACTCGGATGCCTCGACGGTCCACTACGCAACTTAATTAAGTCATTTCTGGCCTACACAGTTGGCACTTTTCCCAACTTACCGTTATCTTTGCATTCTGCAATCTTCGTAGGACTTCCTCAAGAATTCTAAGATGTTCAGAAAAGCTCTGTGTGACAATTACGAGGTCATCGAGATATACGTACACGTAGGGGTCTAAATCGTTTCCTATGATGCTATCTGTGAGTCTCTGCCAAGATACAGGTGCATTATGAAGACCAAATGGTAACCGCTTAAATTGGAAGAGACCTCGTCGACAGATGAATGCTGTTAGTGGCTTCGATGATTCTTCCATTGGTACTTGCCAATAAGCACTCTTAATATCTAAAGTTGACAAGTACTTAGCATCTTTCAATTTGTCAAGAGTCTCGGATACGAGTGGTAAAGGATAACTATCACGCGCCGTCACTGAGTTCAATTTGCGGTAGTCTACACAGAAACGATATTTCTTTGTGTTTTTCTTTTGAACCATTACCACTGGTGAAGCCCATGAACTACTACTACGTTCTATCACATCCATTTTCAGCATTTCGTCGATTTCGTCATCAATAAGTTTTTGAATGACCGGTGAGACCTTATAAGAACGTTGTCTTATCGGTGCTGCATCTGTTGTAATCTTATGCTCTACCCTGTCTGTACATCCCAGTGAGTCACCCATCATATTCTTATATTTAACGACCAATTCCTCTAGTCGTTCTGATTCATAAGGTGTAAGAGTTGTTTGTTGGTCTGATGTTTCTAAAGAACAAATCACATCTTTATTATCGGCAAAATGCCACTCATTAGTACTTAAGTTCGGTACTATACCCATCGAAATCCAAAAATCTAATCCTAAAATCAAAGTGTGCGGCAACTTAGGAACGACGACGACCTCTATTAACCTAAATTTATCCTGAACTCGCATAGGAAGCTGCACTGTCCCAATACTACTCGTGCTTTGACCATTTGCCACAATACAACTCGTCTTCTTTGTCGTATCAAGTGAAAAACCAAACCTCTCGATGATTGACCAACCATGATTCCCTAAAAAGGTACGTGAAGCCCCGGAATCCAACAAACCTAATAACTTATTTCCGAGCACATCCACTTCTAAATAAGGCCTCTCATCTTTACGAGCATGACTTATCACATAATCTAAAACGTACGTTAGCCTATCGGTCGATGCTTGTTCAGGCTGACTCGAAGGTCGACCACCTACGAGCGCCTGGGTTTGTTTCCCTGACGATTACAATTACGGCATTCTCTTACTGTTACCCCTGCCTGACCACACGAATAACACAGCTTACCTCTAGGTAGTGCACACCCGATTGCCATGTGCCCTGTTTGGTTGCATCTATAACAAACAACATCCCTATTCGCCATACCAGGTCTAGCACCTTGTGGTGGTTGTCCATCTCTGTCATTTACACTAGACTGACCACTAGCGGGTTGTTGTCTCTCTCTATCAGCTCTAGCAGAGGAACTGCTTGTTGGCTGTCGCCTATTTCTGTTAAATCTATTATCAGGAATATTCAAATTTTGTTGATTTGATGTCCCGGCACCTGATATCTGAACTGTATCGATCCCTGTTGGAAAATCGTCATTATCGCTCTCTACGTCAACGTAGGCTAAGTCAGGTTCAATAGATTGGTTTCTTCTAGGAGTAAAATTCTCCTCCTCTAACCCATATCTCTGGTCTATTCTACGACACAAATCTTTTAAATGTGATGGGCTATTGACCTCAGTAGCAATCAACCCTTTCTTATAGATGTCCGCGATATTTCTGAAGACGATAGCTAATTTTGCCTCTTCAGAAACAGGACAGCCAAGTCTTTGGAAGTATGTGTTCATGACAGCAATATAGGTCCCTGTAGACTCTCCAGGGCCTTGTTTACGTTTTTGTATTTCCTTCAATAGCTTCTCGCCATATGAAGAAGGAAGATACTCTGCCATGAACCTCTGTTCCAGCTGTTCCCATGTATGGACTTCTCTTCGAACATCTTTATAAAAAGTATAGGCTGACTTTTCAAAAAGATCAATGCCTGAGTTCAGTAACACCTTTTTGCTAACTCCTCTCGCCTGACTTAACTCGTCCACCCTCTCAAAAAATGCGGTGACGGAAATCGTACCCCTCTCGCCTGTAAACTTTATGTTCCACTTATGCGGAGGTACAGGTGCAACATGATATGAAGTACCAGGATCACTTGACATTGGTTCTGGCGACGAACATGAAAATGGTCGTGACTGAGCAATTGGTGCTATGCTACTTTGGAGGGCAGCTAAAGTAAAAGGAACGGTAGACGGTTGTTGATAATGAAAAGCTGATGCACGGTCATTCTGAATTAGCATTGGGGGTGGTGCCTGTATTGGTGCTTGAGTTGGGTTCGCTAGCACTTGCATTTGCACTGGAGCAATGACCGACGGTTGGTTCGTAGGCTGTTGAGCTGTTCTTTGTGTGCTCGAGTGCTGTGGTTGCGGGAAATGAGACTGGTTAGGTGTGTTGCCAGCATTTGTCGAGTGGTCTGAGCTTCGACTCGTTGATTGGGTTTCAGATGCTTCATCATCCTCTGAGGTAACGCCAATTCTTAGTAAATCTGTTGCTTGGCTCTGCAATCTCCCAATCAAACTCAAGGTTTCCGCAACCAGTATGCCTTTGGTTTGACTTTCTTCAAAGTTAGACGGATTCATGTTATTTATCCTGGCCAACACGTGTTCCAACCTTACAGCGATTTTTCTAAACTCTCCCCCTTTGCTCGTACCAGAGAACTTCTCTACCAGCGGTACCAGACTATCAAGCTTCTTCATGCAGCTAAAAGCATCCTGGCCAAACGTAAAGGGATACGGAGGGTATCTCATACTTGCATCAGTCTTTTCTCTTTGCTTAATCAGCATGAGCTGTTGCTTCATTTCTTCCACCGATCCAATGGCTATGCCTCTCCATGTTAACTCGTAGATTAACTCGTCCTTGACTAAGTACCTTATGTCCGACAACCGACTCAAAGAAATAGCCATGGTGCCTTTTATATTCAAATTTTAAACTTTAATTAAAACTGTTAATTATACCTCCCAATTATAAAACTAAACCACGCAATAACAAACACAAAGTTCACTTTAAATTCACTAGTGAAAATCACTATAAATTTTCTCACAAATGTAGAAAATATAAAACTTAAATACGGGCAGACGCGACCAAAATCGAAGAACACCGGAGCAGTAAGAAAATAAAATTTATTTGCATTTAAAAATGTAATCATAGTTTATATTAAGTATTTGTACAACCAACTATGACATCCAACCTTGCAGAGAGAAATAACTACTTAAATCCTAAATTAGAATTGACAAGTAGCCATAAAAAAGTTTAAAAAAATAAAAGAGAGACAAGAGTTTTGCCAGTGTTTAGGTCTTATGTTCCACTCCTGCGTGAGTACAACCGCTTATCCTAGCTGAACTGGATTAAAATTAAAGTTAAGTGATGTTTGTTTACCTCAGCAACCGAATAGGCAAATTTATCCCTAAATGGAACGTACAATAGACTACCTATAACAAAAATCCCAAAGCTGTTGTACACAGTTAACGCTAGGGTATATTCCTGCTATTGCAGAACGGCTCCACTAATAAACTCCTCAAAAAAAACCCAAATCGCCGTATACAATGATTTTTCTACAAAGAATAAATCAAAACCCACTTTAACCTGCTTACCTACTCTGAGTTTACACGAAACATGCATTGCTTAAGGTCACATCATCCCTTAATATGTAAGTGAACGCAATAAACATCGGAACAGATGTTCATGTTATAGAAATCGTAAAATATGCTCAATTTAAAAAAAATCCGCTCGCTGAAATTGCGTTGAATTGGACTAGTAAGGATGTTGTGTGTAATTAAAAAAAAATTGTTTAAAATTTACCGATGGTATTAAAAATTTTTATACATATAACGTCTTGGTAGGACTGCAACTCTCTAATAATCGTTAAAATGAAATTTTCAAAATTTTAAACTAAATTGATGCAAACCATGGTCAAGAAGACCCTAGGATCGTACCGAAAGGTGCCCAAAAAAAAATTATTTTTTTTTTCTGTCGACTACAGTAGCCCAATAATAAAAAAAATTAATTAGTGGCTCGTTAAGATTTCCAAAATATTACTCTACCCTGATAGGTGGTTTGGAGTAGGGAGAAAAAAAAATTAAACAAATGATGATAGGTTGTTAAAACGCGAGGGTTCGAAATGAAATTATATTTTAATTCAGGAAAAAAAATATTTAAATAAACTGGTAAAATCATTGTAGGGCAAGGTACTACTATGCACCAAAAAAAATTTTTGCAACAAGAAAATCAAGTTTCCTTCCTTAAAAAAAAAATATTAAAAAATATTTATAAAATATTTTCAAAAAAAAATTAAAAATGTTTAAGTGGGGTTGCAGCTCCTATTAGTGAACTTTAAAAAAAAATTAAATAAAATCAACACCAGAAAAATCTTATTCGAGTTGTCATGCAACAGTTTTTGTTCTTTTCCTTTAAAAAAAACAGTTGTCAATTCCCTTCCCTCTCCCAAAACTGTGGCAATGTGAAAAGTAAATGAGCTAGAAAAATTAATTTACTATACAAAAAAATATGTTGAAAATTAAATTTACTTAAGAATCATAAGGTATAAAAATCGTTATTGCAAAAAAACAATCAGTTTACGAAAAGTTAAAAAAAATATTTATGTTACAAAAAAACAACCGATGTTAGTATATTTGTTTAAAATTATTACTAAAGGAAACAAACAACGTGAGTACTCATTTACTGTACCCCTATATTAATGTGAACCTAAGTCTTACACTTTGCACTCAACCCCGTAAAGAATTATCCCGTGTGCCCTTTCAAAAAAACAAATATGGAAACAATTTCAAGGTTCACCTATAAGAACGTTGTAAAACTAAATCTGCCTACTCAAGTGTTTTTACACACAACATCTAATCAAAAAAATTTTTACTGCTTAATGCATTCTTAGATCTCTATTCCTGGTGTTTACGAGATATAAAATTAAGTAAGGCCCTTTCCACAACTATCAGTCAAAGCAAAACTACCAAATGTCCAAGGGCTAATGAGACCCCATCACCTACAAATAATATTTTGAAATGAAACAGTTGGGAATAATCCTGCGTAACAACCAGACAACAAAAATCAAGAAGCCAAAACTATTACATTAATTTTAAAAGAGCATAATAACCTCCTGGCCCCAAATAAACTTTTGTTACCTCAACAAAACTCGGCCTAAACCCAAAAAAACTTTTTATTAGACATTTCCCCTATTCCCTAAGTATAATGTCAATAAAACCCAAAACTTGTGATTTCCATTCCAATCCCATCTGGACCCTATATATTTTTTAAACGGTCAAACGCCCACAGGCGAAACAATATCTTATTTCAAAGAAAGGGTGAAGATATTTTGAAGCACCCTGTAAAAATAGGACACTATTATGGAAAATTGTTCAGGTCAGTGTTAACTCACTAATTTTTAACCTAAATATATCTAGTTCCCTCATGTGCATGTTACTATTTTAATTCCTATCATAACTAAACAGATCACAAAAATTGTCTTTCTCCGCAAATCTGCAAGGTCCTGGAAGATGTGAGATTCAGCCTGTAGGCCAAATTTGGATGTATTTTAATTTAGCGAAAACCGAAGTTGCGAAATCCTAAAAAGATTAGCAGGAAGTCCTCGTTCCTCGATTTCTACACTCCGAACCAAACATTCCTTCCATTTCCACCCAGTTCGTGGGAGGAAAACCCCTAATTATTGCAATACAAAAGGTACTACTATCATATTATGTAAACCTATTGTTTTTAAATTTATTCTTAGGTTGAAATCTTTTTTAAAAATCAATCATCTTAAATTTATTGTTTAACCTGAACACTTTCCCCTTTATTCCACAAAAGTGTATTGTAATTTAAAAATTTGCTTCATTATTTGAGGTCACCAGAATGAAATTATTTAAAAATTAAAAAAAAATGAAATAAAAAAAAATTATTTCCCAATTGTCCACAACTTCCAAGTTTTCATCCCTAAATACCTAGGTACTTTCTCAGTCTAACACCATCCATCGTTATCCACCATAACGCTTTAATTTCAGAAGCAACAAAACGAAGATTAAGTGAAAAAGCTAAGCAAGTAAGTTGGAAGTTGCTTTACAATGGGCGCAGATGACACGCCCCTTTAAGTACACGCCACTGTCCTGAAATGCAAACTACTAAAAACTGAAGACTAGCATATCTGCCGTCAAACAACATTTGGCATGAAATTAAAATAATTTCATATCATACCAGTATTCTCCAAAACAAAACGTTTTTTACTATAAGACCAAAACACCTAACCAATAAATCTTGTTATTTAAAATTATGATTTGGAAGTAAAAGATTTATTTATTCCTGCCTGATCAACTAAGACAAAAAAAAGTTCACCTTTTGTAACTCAAGAAATTCCCGTTTGGTCCCCTAAAAAAAATATAACCTGTCTGGTCACCCTTTAAAACTACGACCACTATACAAACCGTTTTGATCAAAACAAGAATTCGAGAAGTTATGTTTACAGAAAAAAAAATAATCTTTTTAAGAAAAATCAAATTATTTAAAAAAAAGAAGCTATATTTTGAAATATTTTTACCAATTACCACCGCCTAGCCTTTATATTTAGTTGAAAGTCTCTCTTAAATTCACTGACCAATTTCTCGGCCTCAAAATGACATTACCAAAAAAAATTACTGAACTTTACAAATGAACTCTACAAATGAACTAAAAAAAATCAAAAAAAACTTATATCTATATCTGTCTCAGTTAAACATTTCTTTTGTGGTATTATATCTAGTTGGGCTTCAAATTCATTTTCTCTGTATTCAATCCGGAGCAGGCAAAACTTTTCAAGGCTCAAACATAAATGTTTGCTCTCCATTGGCCATGACCAAGCTATGACCTGAACGCAGAAAAAAATACAGAAAAAAGTAATTGTGAACCAGAAAACTTTAATTGATAGAAATACCCGTAGGTCATTTTTAAAAAAAATGCACTCCAAAACCCAACGCTGTATTTTCTACCAAAAAAATTTTGACCAGTCACGAAAACACAACTAGACAACTAAACTGGCAACCAAAGACCTAAAAAACTGCCCCAACAAAAATACCCAAAAAAAAATGTTAACTGGACCTCTGGCGTTGATCTTCAGCCAATATGTCGCTCTAGGGATTTTAGCCATGTGTTTTCTAACCTCCCGAGCCGACACTAGTAGTAGTAGTACCCTCCTCTGACCCGATGTAACTGAGTGACGTAAGGTCTTAAATGCCATCAACAGTTACCACCAAAAAAACAAGAAAAGAAAATGGCAAAGCAAAATAAACTCATTTTCCTTTCCTTTCATTACTAATTAATACTTTCAACTAAACAAAGCTACCAGCTGTTAAGCTATATTTACTTTAAAACAACTCAGCCAAGAAAAATTTGTGTGAAACCCTGTAAAAATATTCCAAATACCAAGTGGTGATATCCCACAAAAAATTAAAATCACCGAAAAAAAATAACTTGTTGACCTAAATAAATTGACTGCACTAAAAAATAATCGGTGAAACAATTTCTATCTTATCACAAGCAGGAAATAATAACATATTAGTAGTAGGCAACCTGCAAAAAAAAATTGTTAGAAAAAAACACACTACTGGCATATATTTAAACCTAAAAAGACTATGTCTGGAGGTCCATCCACCTATAAATCAACAAAAAAAAATTGAAGTATATTTACATTGTTGTATTTATTTTTCTTTAAAAAAATTAAAACATGTTTTTCCTACAAAAAAACTTTAAAGAATTAAGAACATGATTTGGACGCTGCTGAATAAAAACTCCCATGCTCTCTATCCACTTATTCTCTCAACTCAACCCCGTAAAGAATTATCCCGTGTGCCCTTTCAAAAAAACAAATATGGAAACAATTTCAAGGTTCACCTATAAGAACGTTGTAAAACTAAATCTGCCTACTCAAGTGTTTTTACACACAACATCTAATCAAAAAAATTTTTACTGCTTAATGCATTCTTAGATCTCTATTCCTGGTGTTTACGAGATATAAAATTAAGTAAGGCCCTTTCCACAACTATCAGTCAAAGCAAAACTACCAAATGTCCAAGGGCTAATGAGACCCCATCACCTACAAATAATATTTTGAAATGAAACAGTTGGGAATAATCCTGCGTAACAACCAGACAACAAAAATCAAGAAGCCAAAACTATTACATTAATTTTAAAAGAGCATAATAACCTCCTGGCCCCAAATAAACTTTTGTTACCTCAACAAAACTCGGCCTAAACCCAAAAAAACTTTTTATTAGACATTTCCCCTATTCCCTAAGTATAATGTCAATAAAACCCAAAACTTGTGATTTCCATTCCAATCCCATCTGGACCCTATATATTTTTTAAACGGTCAAACGCCCACAGGCGAAACAATATCTTATTTCAAAGAAAGGGTGAAGATATTTTGAAGCACCCTGTAAAAATAGGACACTATTATGGAAAATTGTTCAGGTCAGTGTTAACTCACTAATTTTTAACCTAAATATATCTAGTTCCCTCATGTGCATGTTACTATTTTAATTCCTATCATAACTAAACAGATCACAAAAATTGTCTTTCTCCGCAAATCTGCAAGGTCCTGGAAGATGTGAGATTCAGCCTGTAGGCCAAATTTGGATGTATTTTAATTTAGCGAAAACCGAAGTTGCGAAATCCTAAAAAGATTAGCAGGAAGTCCTCGTTCCTCGATTTCTACACTCCGAACCAAACATTCCTTCCATTTCCACCCAGTTCGTGGGAGGAAAACCCCTAATTATTGCAATACAAAAGGTACTACTATCATATTATGTAAACCTATTGTTTTTAAATTTATTCTTAGGTTGAAATCTTTTTTAAAAATCAATCATCTTAAATTTATTGTTTAACCTGAACACTTTCCCCTTTATTCCACAAAAGTGTATTGTAATTTAAAAATTTGCTTCATTATTTGAGGTCACCAGAATGAAATTATTTAAAAATTAAAAAAAAATGAAATAAAAAAAAATTATTTCCCAATTGTCCACAACTTCCAAGTTTTCATCCCTAAATACCTAGGTACTTTCTCAGTCTAACACCATCCATCGTTATCCACCATAACGCTTTAATTTCAGAAGCAACAAAACGAAGATTAAGTGAAAAAGCTAAGCAAGTAAGTTGGAAGTTGCTTTACAATGGGCGCAGATGACACGCCCCTTTAAGTACACGCCACTGTCCTGAAATGCAAACTACTAAAAACTGAAGACTAGCATATCTGCCGTCAAACAACATTTGGCATGAAATTAAAATAATTTCATATCATACCAGTATTCTCCAAAACAAAACGTTTTTTACTATAAGACCAAAACACCTAACCAATAAATCTTGTTATTTAAAATTATGATTTGGAAGTAAAAGATTTATTTATTCCTGCCTGATCAACTAAGACAAAAAAAGTTCACCTTTTGTAACTCAAGAAATTCCCGTTTGGTCCCCTAAAAAAAATATAACCTGTCTGGTCACCCTTTAAAACTACGACCACTATACAAACCGTTTTGATCAAAACAAGAATTCGAGAAGTTATGTTTACAGAAAAAAAAATAATCTTTTTAAGAAAAATCAAATTATTTAAAAAAAAGAAGCTATATTTTGAAATATTTTTACCAATTACCACCGCCTAGCCTTTATATTTAGTTGAAAGTCTCTCTTAAATTCACTGACCAATTTCTCGGCCTCAAAATGACATTACCAAAAAAAATTACTGAACTTTACAAATGAACTCTACAAATGAACTAAAAAAAATCAAAAAAAACTTATATCTATATCTGTCTCAGTTAAACATTTCTTTTGTGGTATTATATCTAGTTGGGCTTCAAATTCATTTTCTCTGTATTCAATCCGGAGCAGGCAAAACTTTTCAAGGCTCAAACATAAATGTTTGCTCTCCATTGGCCATGACCAAGCTATGACCTGAACGCAGAAAAAAATACAGAAAAAAGTAATTGTGAACCAGAAAACTTTAATTGATAGAAATACCCGTAGGTCATTTTTAAAAAAAATGCACTCCAAAACCCAACGCTGTATTTTCTACCAAAAAAATTTTGACCAGTCACGAAAACACAACTAGACAACTAAACTGGCAACCAAAGACCTAAAAAACTGCCCCAACAAAAATACCCAAAAAAAAATGTTAACTGGACCTCTGGCGTTGATCTTCAGCCAATATGTCGCTCTAGGGATTTTAGCCATGTGTTTTCTAACCTCCCGAGCCGACACTAGTAGTAGTAGTACCCTCCTCTGACCCGATGTAACTGAGTGACGTAAGGTCTTAAATGCCATCAACAGTTACCACCAAAAAAACAAGAAAAGAAAATGGCAAAGCAAAATAAACTCATTTTCCTTTCCTTTCATTACTAATTAATACTTTCAACTAAACAAAGCTACCAGCTGTTAAGCTATATTTACTTTAAAACAACTCAGCCAAGAAAAATTTGTGTGAAACCCTGTAAAAATATTCCAAATACCAAGTGGTGATATCCCACAAAAAATTAAAATCACCGAAAAAAAATAACTTGTTGACCTAAATAAATTGACTGCACTAAAAAATAATCGGTGAAACAATTTCTATCTTATCACAAGCAGGAAATAATAACATATTAGTAGTAGGCAACCTGCAAAAAAAAATTGTTAGAAAAAAACACACTACTGGCATATATTTAAACCTAAAAAGACTATGTCTGGAGGTCCATCCACCTATAAATCAACAAAAAAAAATTGAAGTATATTTACATTGTTGTATTTATTTTTCTTTAAAAAAATTAAAACATGTTTTTCCTACAAAAAAACTTTAAAGAATTAAGAACATGATTTGGACGCTGCTGAGTAAAAACTCCCATGCTCTCTATCCACTTATTCTTCCTTAATAAATAAAAATGAATATTTTATTTTCCAAAAAAAAACTTGTGAAGATAAGCCAACAAAAAACTATGAGATTTACTAAAACAACAAAACGAGTTCCAAATCAACGCTCAAATATTACCAAAAAATATTTAAAAAGTGTTATTTCCGAAAACCAATGATCTTGTTTTTCATTAAAAAAAATGATTGAGTGTCAAGACCACCCACAGCCACTGAAAGCCTTTAACCTGGCTTTGGCTGTACCACAAAAAAATTTTCTCAAAAAAAAATTTAAAAAAACCAAAAAAAATTACATCAGATGTTAAAAAACTAGCCAAAACACACGTAGGGCGCCAATTTGTGGCCTATTAAAATGCGTTGTGTGACATTTGTGGCAGCTTAAAGACGTTGTTGCCATTTTGTGACACTGTAATTAGAATAATACCAATTTGCCAGCTTGTGACACAACAAAACCACTGAATAATTAAACAAATATTTGGAAGCAGAACTGTATTTTCCAGCTAGGTAAAACATTGATATGCCCGGTAACTTTTATACAGTGGAGAAGGGGGGGTTCAGAAATAAGAAAATTTTAAGTGCGCCACATTATTTAATACCAATGTTTTACAAAGAAGCTCTTAAATAAAATACAGTTCAACCCAAACGTTGTAGTCAAACAATGAAATTCTACCTACTTCCGAGGCTTCCAGAATATTTGTGTAATTAAAAAAAACCAAAAAAAAATTGACTAGTAGACAAAATAAAAATTCTAAAAGATTGAATTAAGATGACAAAAATAGAAGCACTTTACAGGTAGATGGACTCCTTTAACAGGTGTACCTACATCTGAGTCAGTAGTGTGAGACTCAGTTGTATAAATGATGGTTAAAAAAAAATATATATACTTCCAAAATTATTCCGTCATAGGGGAGATCTGGACCAAATATCCGCTGTCGTCATTCTACGCTAGGTAGAATGAGACAGACAGCAACCCAGTCCGAGATCTACCCCCTGAGGTAAAACAGTGTAAAGAAACCGCTAAAAAAATATAACCTAATCTCCCTTTTTGTCTCTGCAAAGTTGGTCATTGGGTTGTACAAATAACACAAAAATTTAGTTCATCTTGTATATTTTAAATTGAAATCTAGGGGTAAAATAGAAATTATCATAGGTAAAGACAAAATAAGGATGAATCCAAGTTGGAACAAACTAGCAGGGCTTTTTCAATTGTACAATAAAAATAGTTATGCCGCAAAATGGTGGTCATGACGTCATACCTTTATCTTGCGTTCACAAGAAGTGTTAAAATTGTATTGAAAATTTATATGGAAAGATTATGTCTAAATTATATTGAAAATTTATATGAAGAGATTATAACTAAATGTCTACTTGCTCCTACCTTGGTCCTTTGATTATCTTGTGATTAAATAAAAATGTGTTTTATTGTGTAAACCTGGAAGTGGTGTACTCCGACATTCCTCTAAAACATGGTGTTGTTCTCCTGCTACTCCGGTCCTGGTTTGTTCGTGCCTCCCCTACTGCCGCTTAGCACATCACGCTAGGGCAGCACATGGTCTCAAGTGTTGATGGATACTTGCCCGAGCGTAGAACCCTGTAGAAAATGAAATGTTTCAGTTTCCTGGAATTCGTCTATTTTGCACGAAGTTCCCCTACACCGAGTAATTTAAATCGAGAACCCCATGTCGACTCAATAAAATAAAGCAGATTTAAACAGATGAACTAAAATAACCCTAACGTACCTTTCCCAGGGTTACAACTGGCTCGTCCGGCTTCCCACCAGCGTCCAGCACAGCTGTCGGTGGAATGGACAGGGCTGTAGACAAAGGAGAAAAACAATATATAGTTTTTATCCAACACGTGGTTAAAAGAAAAATATAAAAATGCCAAAAATTCCCCACGTCTTTTGTCACAAAAAAGTACATTTCACACGAAAAATAATTACAATTTGGGAGGCAAATATTATCTTGAAGAGTCCTCGAATAATAAAAAAATGAAAAAAATAAAATCGAACTTACCACTGCTCTTATTTCCGTAGAAACGGCATAGGCCGACTTAAATCCCCTTCAAAAAGGTATGAGCGTCACTTTAGATTACGCCTAAAACACGACGGCTCACAATTATACCGTCTTTGGTATAATTTGCAACTACTGCAATGCCAATAACCACAAAACAATGGCGACACCACAAGACGGCCACCAGCCCAGAAAAAATTCTTTAGGAAGAGAGCAGGCACTCCGTCGAGAACAAAAAAATGAAGCCACCGGAAACCGTTCGTAGATTTGGTGGGGAGTGGGGACGGTAAAACGCATAGTACCAACCTAATTTTCCCGGTTAGATTCAAATAAGGATGCAAACCTATTTATAAAAAAAACTTTTTCGCCAAAAAATCTCTACTTCGGTTGCAAGACTGGAAGAAAAACCCGCGGTTTTCAAACTAACCAATGAGGAAATACACCAATAGTTCTATACCGGTATATAGGGGGCAGCACCGACCAAGGGAATAGAAAGTACGTAAAACGCGCATTGAGGTGTTGTCGGATCTATTTCCACGGTTGGAATTTTTATAACAAGGACGTCGAGACACCCTTCATACATAGACCGAACATTTGCCTACCGGACCCCTGCCAATATATCAAGTAGGAGGAAAATAACCAGACGGACTATAAGAAGCTCAGCATTGAAACCATCAACTGTAAAATCAATTACTGGAGATCAGAGCTTGCATCAAACCCAGAAATATTCGAACACTCAATCAATTCCCATATGAGTAAAGCTATACTAAGTGTAGAATTTAGTTGTATTTTAGTTACAGTTTTAGTCAAAAGTTTCCTTTGCCCTTTATAAATGTTTTCTCTAATATTCATCTGGTTTAACGCCATTTTTGTAAAATATTTCTACAGTAATAAAGTTGTTTCTGAACCTGAACCTAAAAATACACACTGAACTACTGCTTAAACTCGGCACAAGAGTGTTCAGATGTTAACTCACACGATTTCGTTTATTCTTTTAGTCTTGGTTTTTATCCCTCGTTTATCTCCCATTTACAAAAGTGCGTAACTCGTATTTATTTTATCCTTTCCCTATCAAATTAATAAAGATATCAAAGTGGGCGGAGCCTCGGTTGTTACTGGTCAAACCGTGAACCTAAATATGTTTTCGTGCTATCAAAACTAGCTAATCCGTGAAGGATATGAGGTTCGGATTGTCCCAATATCCTCGAAAATAAACGTAAGGGAATGAAATGTTCATCTAAATGTTTTCTTCCTGTTACTGAAACCATTTGTGATGCGGCAACGCCGCCATTCCCCAGCAGATTTGCTGTCTATCTTCGTAAACGTCAAAGGAAATTATGAAATTTTACGGATAAACAAAACAATCAAGAGTTTTAATGTGATTTTTCCGAAACCTGTGATCTTAAATTCCAATTACGATGTCCAGATGATGCGATGTGCGTAGTGTCCACAGTAATTCGATGGAATGCCTCCTTTTAAGGTAATTTCCCAGACACTATATAACCTCCAAACCTAGCTCTATAAAATACCCTTAATTTGTGTACAGAAAGACGAGTCGAAGAGCCTTGATTATTTACCTAAATAAACAAATATGTAACGTTGCCTTAAACGTAAAAATGACACGTTACAGCCTTTACATTTATTTGCTAAAACAAGGATTTTTAGTTTACGTTCTTCTGTTAATTCTACCAAAAATTGCTCGCTGTCAAAAATAATTCCAAAGTATTTACTTCACTTACTTGGCACTAAAGAGCTTTTATCAAAGTTTATCAAAAAACCTAGTTTTTGAAGGGTACCCAGAACAAAATGAACAAAAGTTACACGTGCCTTTTGATCTTTGCTAAGAATAATGAAGTCATCAATGTATATCACACATAATACATTTTTCGATCTGAAATACCTGACAACTGGACGCAACCTCTTTGCAAATACATATAACATGGTGGATAAGCCAAACGGGGCACTACAGAACTCATACAATGTTTCCTGAAACTGAAACTTTAAATATTTTCGCTGATCATAATCTATTTTTATTAAGAAATATGCATCTTTTAGATCCAAGGTTGTCATATAATGATCTTTTTGTATTAATTTTAACAGTTCTGTAGTCCTCCATTTTAAAACAGAAAGTCTCAATATATTTATTAACTTGTTTTAAATTACAAATAAATCTAAATTTTCCATTTGCTTTTTCTCTAAGGGAAAAAGGACAGATAATTTGTCCCTCAACAGGTCTACAAATTTTTACTGCCCCATTTAAGAGCATTGACTTTATTAAATTATCAGTCTCTGCTATTAACGGTTTTTTAGGAGGAAATGTATGACTTGACTGGTTAGGCTTTTCAATAAATGTGATTTTATATCCTTCAATCCTCTCCAAGATAGGGGAATTTTTTAGTAGCAGCCTTTCTCATTCAAAATAAAAGTAGGCTAATCTACCAGCATACTTTACCTCTAATTGTTGTAGCGGAACTTCCTGGTCTGACTGTAGGGCCTCTGTCTTATTTCCCTCTGTTGGTTCTGGAAACGAGAGGCCCTCAACAAGTTTTTTTGTGGCTGCTTATAAACTCTCTTAGAAGCCCCAGATTTTTGTTCTGATTTTGCTAAGGAAGGACCAGGTTTTGATAAACCTTTCCCAACTTTCTTAACTTCTTTGGCAGTTTTAACCCCTTGAGCAAAATCATTAAACAAAAACTCCCATATGTCTGTTTCCCTTGCTACATTTGGGCCAAATTCTGGGATAGTTGGGGAATAATAGCATTTCTGATTTGGCGTGAGGCGTTATTAAAGAGATCAGTTAATAACTTCCCCGCCCTGCCACATGCTGGGATAAGATGTTGCGCAAAATCTGACTCATGCTTCAATACCTTATCTAAGATTATGCCCACAGATGTTGTTGCGGTACCTAATTGGTTTTGCGCATAAAATTGATATTTATCCGCTCTATGCGGCGGGGGGTAAAACCCCTGCAACCAGTTTAACCCTGTTGAGATAGGAACCCCTCCAGCCGATCCAGTCTTTTTTCTAAAGAATACCGACTATTTCTAGAGCTATGTAATCTGCCAGACCTGCTGGATCTACAACTCGAGTAAGTCCGACTGTCTCTATTTTCCCTAGAAAATCTTCGGGAAGATTGAGACCTCGAGCGTGAATGTGACATTCGAGGTAAACGTCTTCGGGATCTCCGCCAACGATTTTCACTAAAATCGCTCATTTTTTTGTCTTCTCACTAAAATAAAACTGATTAAATTGTTCCAAAACTAAGAAAAAAATGAATTTACCTGAAAATTGAGACGTTTCGCCATTAAGCGCAAAAAACAAGATGACTTTCGTTGAAGTTGTTAGTGAAACAGTACAGTATGGTTCGCACGAGAATTTTTTTTTTAATATTCTCAAAATTTTGCGTCATTTGGCACCAAAAGGCACTACTACAAGTAATAAAACCAAAGTAAACTAGTACGATGAAACGCTGAAAATAACTAAAGGTAAAACTGTCACTGTCTTTGGATAAAAAAATGCTGACTGCAGCTTGACAAAGAAAACGCATAGATAAAAACAACTGAAAGACATGCCATTTTTCAGTTTTTTTTTGTTGATGTCGGTATGCATATGATAAACAAAGAGGCTGAAAATGACACAAAATTTTAACTGCTTATGGCAAGGACTATATTAGTTCGCCGAAAATTATCCCCGCCGGCGCCGGGGCCTGGGGTAGCTGGCGGTAGAGCCAGGGGCGTCTTTGGTCAAAGAATGTTATTATTTGGTAACCGGGGCCCTTTGATAAAAATTAAGAAGATAATATTACTAAATTAGTTACTATGACTATCTTAATTTATATTTAAACTATCTGTGGTTGTTGCATAGTCTATAGTGGCTTTATGAAAACTGCCTAAATGGGCCATCCAGTGACGTTCTTTTGAAATAACCTATTCTGTTGTTTTTGTTCTTATCAAGTGATCACGTGGCGTTTCTGAAGACGGCCCTTGAAAAAAGATTATAGAACATCCAGAGATTGGATTTCACAACCAACAAAATAAAAATAGTGGGTACCCCATGCGTTTGACATTACCATTGAAAAAGCTGAAAATTTGACTGAAGTAGAAGTGCACTCGTAGGCAACCCGTTATGTAGCCGAACCAACTTATTATACAATAATGTAGCGCAGCCTTAGTGAAATGGCGGAGACTGTAACTTGCAGTTATTTTTGTTATGTTTTTGTTGAAAAAGAAAGAAATTATTGGACTTTCCCTACTACAGTTAGATACAAATATCGGAAAACACTCTTGACAAGACTTGATATTTCTAAAGCAGATAACGAAATGTCGTACTAAAATGTCTGTCGGCGACTTTTTTGGATTTACCACTTTAACTTTGATCAAATCCTATCAGTTTAAATTCAATAATCTGTGTACTCGAGCGTCTAGGTTATCTAACCCAATCAGTGACGGATCCAGGGAGGGCCTGAAGAGCCCGAGCCCCCCCTTCTTAAGATAAACCTTATAATCTTACATTCTAGTAAAAAATAACTAGTACATAAATTGCAATTTTTGGCAAAATCGCAAAAAAAAAATGTTTTTGTTGCCTCATTGCCCCCGCCCCCCCCCCCCCCCCGTCTTAGACATCCTCGTTCTGCCACTGAGCCCAATCAATTTAAATGAAATTGATATAATAAATTTAGAATAACTTGAGAAAACATATCTTATTTTTTCTGGTTAGGAGGCCCTTGGCCCTGCTCTCCCGCAGAGGCACTTACGTACCCAGTCCGACCCTGCTTTATAGGGTAGTTAGTTAAAACACCCTATCTGCTATAGTTATATCTATACGGCGTTTTCATTAAACAGGGTAGTAAGAGGTTGCAGTGAAGGACGTTTCAATTGCGTAGCAATATCAAAACAGCTCTTCTTTAAGTGAATACACAAGCTAGACACGACCCCTTTTTATGATTTTCGATTGATTGAAATTCGATTTTCTTCTTGTCTTGTTTTGATGAATGACGTTTTTAATAATCTCCAGTTATTAATAATTCTGTGTTTAACATTGGTCTGTTTTACCATTTTTGTTTGTAATCATGGCGAATTTTTATTTGTCTTTTATGATAAACTTTGGGGGCCCCCTAATATGAATATGTCTCAAAACAGAAAGTCTATACCATCTTGGATATGAAACTCAATTTAAAAAAAAATCTAAAAAATTTATTTTGGACATTTTGTCCCTTAAGTTGATAACAAATAATTTTGTTTCCAAATTTTTATTTTAAGAAAATTTGTAAAAATAAACTTAGTTAGTTTTGGTAGTACCATATGAAGGTAGCTAGCAGAAGCACCGATCGAGATTGTTCACTGGCAGGTTAGGTTTGATTTGACGCCCCGAAGCGCTCGGCCGCCCTTCCCCTTTTTTTTTAATGGGTTACATTGAAGACCATGCAAAACCATAAAAAAAGGAAGAGCTGCCGAGCGCTTCGAAGCCTCGAATCAAATGCTAAAATTATCTAATCATAAAACTAAACAGATTTTCTCTTTTTTAGAATTTTATATAAATATGTATTTTTTCTGATAATTATGATTAAACGCAGATGATCTTGAGAAACTAAGTTTTAATAACATAATTTAGCCTTCTTAAGGTTACCTATTTAAATTAAAACAATAATCTAGTTTTTAAAACAACACGATATATTTAATTTTAGGTTTATGTATTTGTCACGAATGATAACATTTGGTTTAATATAAAAGGAAAGATTTATCTTAATAAAACAGATTCAACCACTGATCGTTGTTATCTCATTTTAGCTTTGCTGTGGCAAAAGCCTATTAGCCATAACAGGAAGTGAGGCTGCTTTCCGGAGAGTATAGAGTTCAGAAAGTCCCGCTGCTCAACTCTAGCCGAAGTTGAGGAAAGTATTAGACGAACCAACTCGTACAAAGATAATCACTCTCAAATATTAGGGCCGTTCCGATTTCCCATGTACTTTTAAATTATGTTTAAGTCAAACTGGAATTAATGAATTTTCTCCAATGTCATGGTTAACAATCTATTAGCGTGTCTTATTTTTTAAGATTACAAAATTAATGTTTATATAGTTTTAGTCAGTTTTGAAAAACTATATAACTAACGAAAATATATCAAAAACACTCTTCTGTAGAAATTACAATCTACAAAATCACTGGTGCTCATAGGGGGGCGGCGTGGGGGACATAGCAATTAGCTTGTGTAGAAAGTGACAGCAAAACAAATTTTCATCTGAAATCTCCTGGTGGACTTTGTGTAACCCATGTACCCTCTTCCGTCCCTTGGTCATATACGTTAAAAAAAATTGTCTTAGATCAAAGCAAATTGCTTTGAAGTAAAATAATTTGTGCTTTTCTATTCACCAAAAGAATATTTAAGCGCAGGGCAAAAGGAAATAAATTTAATTTTGTTTTTTAAAAAATTATTTTCATCCGTATTTTGTACAGAAAAAGAACAATAACAATAAAAAATATGGTGGGTGTGCTTTCGGGCTGTTCGGCCGTCGTCGTTGGAAATTCGTTCTCGACGTTTCGTCATCTCGAGTGGATGGCATCTTCAGGAGATGTTGACTGTTTGTCGGCTTCTCGAAGACTGGTGGTTAGTCTGTCGCGGGCGTAGGTTATATACACTATGGTGGGCGGGGCATATATCAGAGCTGATCGGTGGTTGGTCACTTTCTTCAGATCTGTTGAAGTTCTGCTGGTGTTTATATTTTCGATTGCTTCTCTATAGACTGTTGGATAGTATGAAGAGAAGGCGCAGAGAAATTGTGTGTCTTCGAATTTTATTCGGTGGTCTTCATTGTTTAGTGTGTGGTCTGCAACTGCGGATTTTTCCGTATGTCCGAGTCGACAGTTGGCTTTGTGTTCTTTGATTCTTGTGTTTACGGACCATTTGGTTATTCCAATGTAGACACTTCCACAGGTACAGGGAATGCGGTATACACCCGAAGGACTTAGTGGGTTCTTTAATCCTTCACAGATCTGAGGTGGTTCTCGATCTTCTTAGATGGCTTGAAGATCGTTGAGTGTATCCATTTGCTACGAGGGCGTTTTTAAGATGGTTTAATTTTTTGTCTAGATGTTCTGGTTCGCAGATTCTTTTCGCCCTCTCTACCAATGTTCTTATTACCCCTTTTCGTTGGCACGGGTGGTGGTTAGATGTGTTGTTTAGGTAGCGGTCTGTGTGAGTAGGTTTTCTGTATACGGTATGTCCTAGTCGTCCCTCTTTCCTCGTTACTAGTACGTCAAGGAATGCTAATTCTCTATTGTTCTCTGTTTCCATTTTAAATTGTATACTGGGGTACACCCAGTGATTGCCAACTTTTTTATGGAGAAACTAGAAGAGAAGGCGTTGAATAATGCCCCTCATAAACTCAAAGTCTGGTTTCGATATGTAGATGACACTTTTGTCGTTTGGCCTTATGGTAGAGACAGCCTTAATGAATTTCTCAACCATAATAACAGCATACATGCATTATTCAACGCCTTCTCTTCCAGTTTCTTCATAAAAAAGTTGGCAATCACTGGCGATAAAGGGCTACCCATTGCTACTCTATCGATCTGTTCATAAATTTGTTCATTGAAGGTGAAATATGATTTCGTTAGGCAGATTTTAAACAGGTCAGTGATGTCCTTCGGAAATATGTGTTCCACTTCCCTCCACCAAAACGCAACATTACAAGGATGGAAGAAAAAGCCATTAAGGATCTCAACAAGGACGAAAACATTCTGATACTGCCTGCCGACAAAGGAAACGCCACTGTAGTATTGAACAGGGATACTACAATAGAAAGATGGTCGATCTTTTAGAACCCTCAACATACAAGAAGCTATAAAGAGATCCTACACAACCATATACGTAATATTCCAATACCCACGGTAATTTCCAGTTCTTGATGAAAACATTAAGAAATGGCAATATCAAATGTACATAAGAGTGTCCTTCTTGTAGAATGTAGTATAAAATGTCCTGATTGGTTATTTTTAAACACATGCTTTAATTTACTCATGCATATTATTTTATTGGTGTATATCGTCCCCACACATTTGACCCGTGTCGTCACATTGATTTATCGGCGCACAGTGGCCAAAAACCCTATCTATGTAAATGTACAACTACATCTTTAAATAACGATATAGAGATTTTTTTAAAAGAGTTTAATCGCAAGCAAGTTTTTTTCAAATAAGGCAATTTCATTTGTGGCGCCTTTTTGGAAGGCTTCACATCGTCTCCTGGATCAATAAATAATGTGACAGCTTTGACCAACGTCAAAAATGATGGAAAGGTTAATAGGCTAAAAAGGGCACTAAACTGAGAGATTCTCGTAAGACCTATTAACGGCAATAATCTCTATATGCAAAGTGAGGCAAAAATATTGATATTTTTTGTAGAGAGAGCACGCTGCGCAGGAGGTGCTACTGACAACATTGACAAACACTTTAATGACAAATCACAAATGACAATCTCCTTGAAGTATTAAGTTCACAGAATACCACAGGTGATTAGAACTAGAGAGAGAAAGATTGCAATGCTTAGCATTTATTGTATGTTGTCACTCTAAAAAAACTGTTAAATTTTTGTCTTAGTGTCTCATATAGCCGTGGTCGTTCCAGTTACTTCGTATATAATTCATTAAGTTGCGGGTAGTATAATTTTTACATATAGATAATATTCAAAAAGTACTTACTATAGAGGGTGTCCCAGATAAAAGTAACTACATGGGGTCTTATGAGAATTTTGGAAATGATAAGACATATTATAATTCTGGTTAAATGGAAAAAACTGACTATATTCTGAGCCCAATCAGGTGCTGTATTAAAATTTAAAATAACCACAAGGGTTTTTCCAAATATCAAGCAAAAACTAAAAACTGCTTTTAATAAAAATAATTTATTTATTGCTTGATTTTTTAAAAGTCTTTATAGATATTTTTATTTTTGAAATAGACTGGGCTCGGAATAGCGCCAATGTTTACCCAATAATCCAAATTTGTGTGTAATTGTTTTCAAAATTCTCATAAGAAACCGTGTAATAACTTTTATCTGGGATACATGGTATACCACAACTATTTTTTAAAGTTTCTAAACAAGTAACGATAACTTTCAATGTGTTATGCAAAGTTTATATAGAAAAGAAATATCGAGTGTGCACAAATCTATCTTTCACATGGACTGCCTAGGCTTATCGGGGCAAATAATGTGTTTGCGCAGGCCTTAAGTTAAAAACGGGGTGATTGGAAAGTGACAAAGACAGAGTAATAAATAAACTTGTCACAAAAAATTATATTAAAAAATAAATATATACCACGTGACTGTCCCAAACCTATTTTGGTTTCACTTCTTATATCATACTAATAAATATAATTTTGGCTTTCTTATTTATTCTGCACTTAAATCTTATTTACACTCTGTATACAGTGGCGGATCCAGAATTTCCCGGGGGCAGGGGTCAAAGTGGCAGCAAACATCAAAAACATTTTTTTTAGTGGTTTTTATTAGAAATTGAGATGTGAAATTTAGTAGCTAAATAAGAATAATAGCGCCGCAGGCGAAATTAAAAAAAAAAGTAGAATTTTTGACAAATTTTAAATAAATGATGCTGCTAAACTAAAAAATAAATTATATGTTCGGGTGGTTCGGTTCTGTTTGTATATATTGTTTATTTTAAATACACTCTGTTTTGACTACATACACACATTGAAAACACTGTATTAGATTACACAGAAAGAACAACTAATTCAACGTTCTTGTCATAACAAGTCAAAAAATTTACCATGACTCTACACGGTCATCGCAACGCAAAAGCATTGTTTATTAAGGGAAACAATGGCAAAAGCGAGATAATCAACGAAAAGCGATCTTACGTGTGTCTCGACTAATAGAGTCGCGTTTCGCCTGTCCCGCCATGCATTTGTAAAATATGTGACCCTTCATCACTCTTTGCTACTTAAAAAAAAACTATGCGTCCGATTGACATTTTTCTAAAACCGTTGTGATCCCTGATCTTTGATACACAAAGTTTATAGAAGGTGTTTTTTTGATTAAGCAAAGGGTTCTCGAGTTATAACAAGTTATAAATTATTGTAAATACGCGTTTTCAGGGCGAGCACTTGTTTAATAGGGAACTCCATATAAAAGCATTGGGAACGATATTTTCAACATTGAAAAATAAATATTTCTGATAGAAATATTACTATATGCTTTTGGTGGAATCATGAGCACAGTTTATATATTTAAACAATGCAAAAAATTTTTTCTAAATTTTTGGAAAAATTACCCCCACCACGTCCTGCACACGACGATTTTTGGACGACCAATCGATTTTGCATTCTTAGGGTGTAAGAAATGATTTAAATTGTATCTTACATTTTAGCAATGAAGTGCACACGAAAATCGGTTCTAGAAGCCTTTAACTCGCTTGAAAACTCTAATAGTCATATACGTAAATTACGTATATGCTAATAGTAGGTAACGCATTTCTGGCATAGACCACTGTGCCTTGCGCTTTCACTTCGCCTCCAGAGCCGGTTACGCTCTCGTCACGCCCGAGGAAAACTATAAAAATAGTGTTTTGAGGAAAGAAACCTATTCCGCACTAGTGCGAAAAAAACACCATGACAAAAAATTAAAAACAAACGTGTCAGACAAAACAATATACGTTGTCAAAATTTAATATAAATAAATACTTGTAAAATTTTGTTTCACTTAATTGCTGGCCCGGCCATCTAAGCGCGTTATTCGGCCATCTGCAATTACATGCGGCAAAGTAATATTTTTGTACTTGTTAAATTTACTATTTTCTACTAGGATGTGGAAAACTTCACCTTTCTGCGCGCAAGAAGTTAGTTTTTAGGGAGTAACTGACAGAATAATTAAATAGTCTGCTATAATTTTTAATAAAATAAAGAGAAACTATATAATATGTGTTTAAATCATTTTGCGAAAAGATGATTTTGCATATTGGGTGTACCGGACCCGCACCACTTGGAGATCTTGGAGCAACGCGGTAATAAGACAACTTCAATATTTATTTACATTTCAATTTCGTCTAATGTGACATGTTTATTTATAAATTACATTAAATTTTTTGAAAAAAAAGGTACTCATACGTAAAATATTGTACCTAACACAGGCGGAAAGTGTCTCTACTTACCGCCGTTCGATAAAGGTACTTTACCGGACCCGCACCATTTGGAAACCTTAGCAACGCAATAATAAGACAACTTCAATATTTGTTTACATTTCAATTTCGTCTAATTTGACATGTTTATTTATAAATTACATTAAATTTACAAAAAAAGGTACTCATAGGTAAAATATTGTACCTAACACAGGCGGAAAGTGTCTTTTCAACCCTTAAATAACATATGGAGCATCCAATTTACAAAAACTATCCCGAAGCCTCATGATGTCGAATTTTAAGCTATTTTTTGTGTTTTTTTCTGAAATATGTCGAAAATATGTAAAAAAATCTAAGGCTTGGGGGGGGGGCCGGGCCCCGGGGCCCCCACGTGGGTGCGCCCATGAATTTATAAATAAACATGTCAAACTAGACGAAATTGTTAAAATGTAAACAAATATTGAAGTTGCCTTATTGCCGCGTTGCTAAGGTCTCCAAATGGTGCGGGTTCGGTAAAGTACCTTTACCGAACGGCGTGCGGTAAAGTAATTACTTTACCGCACGAAAGTAGGTAAATTATTTTTTCTATAAGCGTGCGGAAAAGTCCACTTTTCCGCACGCATTTTAGTGTGGAAAGTGCCACTTTTCCGCACTAGTGCGGAAAAATATTTTTTCCACACTAGTGCGGAAAAGTAAATTTGTTACGATTTTGAGGTGTTCTATAACATTTAGACCGTTCAAAATACATTTGTATCTTTCCTAGCACACGA
The DNA here is from genome assembly GCA_963576565.1 of Aspidapion aeneum. Taxonomy (NCBI): domain Eukaryota; kingdom Metazoa; phylum Arthropoda; class Insecta; order Coleoptera; family Brentidae; genus Aspidapion; species Aspidapion aeneum. The sequence continues at coordinate 180,233,701 of OY755038.1, read as the reverse complement.
AATATCCTAAAAATGTTCAAATTGACTAAAATTCTGCTATATTTTCAATATTTTCGATAAAATAAAGTTTTCAGTAAAATAGGTTCAAATTATAAGTTTTAAACCTCCCCGGTATAAATATCGTCATTGTCAATGTCAAACAACAATGAACACTAGTGGTTTTAGATTTGGCATCTTAAATCACCATAGCAACAAAGTACAAACAAACTGTCAAAACAAAGCCAATTTTGCAGATACAAGCGTCTTTTGAATTTTTCAAACAAAAAAATCAGATTTTCAATGGATTCTTCGGACGAAGATCTACTCCAGTCAGTTCTAGAAGCCGCTAGAATGTGAATAATAATAATTGATTTGATTAAAACGTTTTGAATATAAATAATTTTCTGATTAATTTTTAGTTTTTTCCTCACGCTTATAGAAAAAATAGTGTACCTAACTCGTGCGTAAAGTGTCTTTTCCGCACTTGATTGCTGGCCAAACTCCGCTATCGCGTCGTTTGGCCATCTGCAATCGCGTGCGGAAAAGAGGCACTTTCCGCACTAGTTAGGTAAACTACTATTTCCACACACGACTGCTTGACCGAACTTCTTAGGCGCAACATGTCGTCAACGGCTTAAGGAAAAAACCAAATACGTAATATATTTGGAAAAAACCTTAAATTGTATTTCTCCCCTTTGGTGCACTAAAGGCGTAAGTTTCCTTTCATTACACGCGCAACTGACGTCCTTATTGTTTGGTACAATAAGTGCGAAGGCTACGTGTGTAATGAATGTGACTCACGCCCTTAGTGTACCAAAGGGGAGATTTCTTTGTATTAAATTTTGTCAAGTTGGGGTTTTTAGTGATTTTTATGACTATAACTTTGTTGCTACGGGAAGGTTTCTTTCCGAATTAATGCGGAAAAGTGCAATTTTTCGCACGCAAAATGCATGATGATACAAAACAATATTATTTATTAATTTTTCAGAGAGATATTTACTAGAGGCAGTAGTTTATTTTTCACGCCTGTAGAAAAATAATATACCTATCTACCTACCTTGTTCGGCCATTTACAAATGCCTACGTATTTTATTATTTTCTGCTCGCATGCAAAAAATACCTAGGTACTTTGGGAACTGTTTAAGGATAAGTTTGGTGCGAAAGGTAGAATTTTTGACACTGTTATTAGATTATATAGAAAATCGTAAAATTAATTGTTTGAGTTTTAGCACTTCTATTGTAAACTAACACAGCACCATTTTAAAGACAATAGTGTATCTGTAGCCAGCGGCGTAGCGTGGGGGGGGCGCGGGGGGTTCGTCGCCCCCCCCGCCCCGAGGGTAGTGGCTCCCCATAGGTGGGAGAGGCGCCCTTGTGACTCATCGGCCGCCCCCTCACACATGATGACCTTTTTTTTTTTTTTGCCGCAAGATTCGTGAGTGAGAGGCGCCCTTGTGACTCATCGGCCGCCCCCTCACACATGATGACCTTTTTTTTTTTTGGTCGCAAGATTTGTGAGAGGCGCCTTTTTGACCTTTTTGTCACACGATTTATCATCAGTTTTCAGATTTCCAGAGGCGCCCTTTTTAGCTGTCGCCCCCCCCCCCCCCCCCCCCGCCCTTTCGGGCACGCTACGCCGCTGTCTGTAGCGTAATATAAAATTTTGAATCTAATAATTACAACAAATTTAATTCTATTAACTTTTTTATACTCTTTATGGAATTTAAAAAACTATTCTTCAAGGGAATACCAATAGTCTAGTGACGGCGCTGATTCGTTCGGGCGTGGCCGTTTTCGTATACGTGTAAAGGACAGACTTATGCAATTTTCGTATTGTCATCCTTTAATGTGATACTCAAAATCCACTTATAGAGTAAATAGCTAACCGGGTGTATTGGAATATTACGTATATGTACACAACCCGCAATTAAAAATTTTGAGATAACGCTGAAAATGTGTTATTTGGGTGTATTTTGACCTATTTTAGCAATATCGTCGTGATGTCTGTGTGTGAGTGTTGGTCCGTAACACGATAACTTCTAAACCGCTTAACAGATTTTCTTCAAATTTTTAGGTAAAATAGTATTTGATACTGTAACGATTTAACTAGATTTTGGTTAAAAACTTTATAAAATACTACCTTCTTAACAGAGCATCGCATCAATGTGTTTATAGAGGTATAATTGAACACAAAAAAAAATGTGTTATAACCAAAAACTTTGTAGGAGCTTTCGGTTCTGAGATATTAAAAAAAAAACTGTTTTCAATGTTATCATAGCATGGAGTTTACATCGAGTGTGCTAATGGGCTAGAAAGGTATCAGATCCATCATGGATACATTTATTTCTATACAACTTTGCTTTACAGGCAACCAAACCCATTGGAAACTGGACAGGCATTTATAATGCCACTAAAGAAGGAAAATCGTGTTTTTCGGTAACTGGCGATCCAAAGCAGCAAAGCGAAGATTGTTTATTTCTTAATGTTTACACTCCAACATTGAATGCAACGGTGAGAAAATGTATTGTTTGCACTTAAAAGGGATTAAATTACAGTATTTTTAAAAAATAGAACGACTGCCTTGTGGCCCTTCAAATTTTTTACTAAATGTATTTGTTAACAACTTTTTACTACATAACTGAATTTAGTGAAAAAACCTCAGTTGCTTAGACAGAAAACCAAATTTTTTTGGTTGTGGAAGTAGTCCAAAAAAGCTGAAAACTACGTTTTATTCCTACAAGCCTGAACGAAAACAACGCATATTGATAATTTACCCTCGTTTTTTCATATGTTTCCTATAAAAATATTAAATTATTGTTATGCTTTGAACAAACTGCTCCTTGCCTAACACAGAAAGATATTTCTCGTTAAAGTAAGTCAGGTACATTTTCAAAAATTATGTTTCAACCTTTTATCGGTTTCAGTATAAATATCTCCTATTTGCTGAAATAAAAAAAAACTATCTTATCTAACAAAAACTGTATCTGCCTTTATCAACGTGAACTTTTAGAATTAAGCAAATTTGTCGGTTAATTTAAAGTTTGGGATAACCACCACCACTGAAATTTTATGCTTATAAAATTTTACCGGAGAAGAGCATTGCTCTTCTCGGCTTTTACGTTTCTGATATAGTAGTAAGGAAATCCCAAATTTTTAATGTATATTATGTAAACCAAATCTTTGTAAAATTTAATAAGGTCTTTAATATTTAGATGGGTAAAGTTGGTGTTGACATATAGAAATTAAACCAGGTGCTGTTTTTAGTCTCAATTGTACAGAGAAAAATGTATGTTATTTTTTTCAACAATTGTTAATTTTTTTTGCCCAATTTGTTTCCAAAATGGGTGTAAAAGCAATTTGTGCAAAAATTTTGCATAGCTTTGTGCAATAAAACTTGTTGTAAAATTTTAAACAATTGTGCAACTGTTTTTGTTGCACAATGCTGTGCAAAATGTTATTTTACGGGTCTGTATAAAAAAATTTCACATATTTTTGCACAATTTGTTTTTATATTTTGCATTAATATTTTTAAAATTTTGGAAAATTTGCATGTATTTAAACATTTGTACAAAATATTGTGTAATTTTCCTATTCTATTTTGTGCAATATAATTGCACAATTATGTAGTTAAATTTTAAAAGATGTGTGTATTTTTTTGCACATTGTGAAATCATATTTTTATTTTTACCACAAAATATATAATATATCAATATAATATATTATATATTTTACAATAAATAATTTTATTTACACCAAAACTGCACAATTTTGTGCATATATTTCCTACAATTTTATTTAATAATAGTTAAAAATATTAAATTTTTACATAATATCCTGTCATTTTCTTTAACAATTAAATGAAAAGTATCTCTGAATTAAGCAAAAATTCTTGTTTGCTGGACTTCCATCGTTCGGATTTTTTTTTGTTTGGGAATTGCAAGAAAGGCAGCGAAGACAAAATAGCTGCTTGTCCGCTAAAAAAAATAGAGCCAAGTGCAAGGGAAAGTCCTTAAATTACGTAACCCAAAAATTCAGGATTTTTGACCTCCTCTCCACCTCTGGTAACGCATTTTCAAGAAAAGACAAGTGTAACGCAAAGCGAAACCCCCACTCCCCCTAGAGCGTTACGTAATTTAAGAACAGTCCCTAACGGACATTGAATTATTACATAAGACTATTCTGACTAATATTTTGATATCCTATAAATAAAGGTTACAGTTCTATAGATACCGTGGAAGTAAGACATGCAAAATATATAGTTTTACTTCTAATTTACCAATTTTTAGTTAATCAAAAATAGTATTGCAAAAATTGTCATTTACCTTCGTCTGATTTATGAAAACCCTTTTCAAACCACGGTATATGATCTTTGGTAAATTGATTAGCTTTTAATTTTAACAGCACCCAAAGTTTTGAACAAACTTCTGCACATTTGTCAAAAAACTGGCCTTGTTTTTCGGATATGTCATTGCAAAATCGTTTAAGCTAAACAATAAAAATTTTTTTTAAAAAGGGCAGTTTATAACAAAAATAGCTTAAACGATGAGGCTGAAATTTTGTAGATAGTTTTATTCGGTCAAGACGCCCAATTTCTTCTCTGCGAAAATTCTTGAAAGTGATTACTAAGAGAGTGCGCGAGCGCAGTAATGTTTCAAGCTTCAAACTGGCTAAACAAAGACAATTTTGGGGACAATGTTGTCATTTACTTTCAATCACAGAAAAAGAAAATCGGTTACTTATTCTTTACTGTTACTTTTATATCTTGTAATTTATAAAATGAAAAAAGTAACCAAAAAAAATAGTTGACTATACTCTTAAATATATTTTACACTTTAAAAAAATAACAAATTATCATACACAATTATTGAAAAATTTTACAGAATTGTATAAAAAGTTAAAAAATGGTGGAATTGGTTTAATAATTTTCGCACAATAACGATTAAAACAAAAAGGAAACAAAACATGCAAGAAATCGCTGAAAATATTAGCAAAATTGTTTGAAAAGATAACAAAATATAAAGAATGGAATAGATTTCATACTTACAATAATGAAACATATTGTCTTGCATACTGTTGAAAAATTTTATACAATTCCTGGAAAATTTTGGGCAATTGTATAAAAACTAGCAAAATGACTGGATGCGCTCCTTAAAGGTTTACAAAAAGCGATGAAAAAATGCAACGAATTGTTGAAAATATTTGTAAAATTGTTTAAAAAGATAACAGAATAGTATGGGTTGCACTCTCTCTAAAATTAAAAGAAAACATTTTTAGTATTTTTTTTTAATTGCTTGAAAATTTTGCACAATGGTTGAAAAAAGAAGCAAAATGGCGAGATGCACATATGTGCACATGTTTTCAACTTTATTTCTTTTATAGTTTTTCTCAGCAAGATCCAACAAATATACCTTTTATTTAAAATTTAACTAACACCTGAATAGTAGGAACTTACCTTAATACCTACTTATATAGTTCCATCTTCTTTATTATTATTATTCCAAAGAAAATGGATCAACTATACTCAAAAGCTTGGGTAGACTTATGTGTAGTAATTTACTTACCTCGAAATCTCTCTTTGAGGACTACAAGTAGGCACCCATTCCTTCAGTCTTTCGAGAACTAATTTCACAAAATCCATAGAATCAATTACACACTTAAAGTTGACGTACAAACTTATCAATTTATGGCACCAACTTTATACGGATCACCTCACTCAGCAGCCAAACACCACATTTAAACTGAAGGGAGCCCGATGCGGTGGGGCGATTGCTTAAAACGACTTTTACCGAATCGATGCGAAGACCGATTTCTACAATTTGGGGTATTTTTTTAATATCCCTAAATACCCGTTTTTGTGTTAAAAATATATTTGATTGAAAACATTAATAAAAGATAAAAGTTAACAAACCCTTTGGATTGGGGAAGTTTAGTTAAGAAAAGAAATTCAAAATTATATATGTTCCTATAGGTATTAGTTTTTAAGATATATTATGTCTACATTATAATGACACAATTTTGTACAACTTTGTTAAGATAAATTTAACTGTTGTTAACGAAAAAGAAAATTTTCACAATTTTTACTAAATGGGTATGACCTAAAAAAACATATGCACAAATTTTCATTAAAAAAATTACGTTTTATGTGTGTAATTTAATTACACAATCGGCTTTTATACAACGCTGTTGAGATTAATTGTAGTGTTGTATAATATTTTTACACAAAATAAATTACACAATCCAATTGGTAAAATTAACACAGATGTATTATTTTTTTTTAACAATTGTTTTATATTTTTTGCACAATTTCAGTTGCACAGCGTATTGAAAATTTTTGAATGGAGATTTTTTTCTGTGTGGGCAAAATAAAAAAAATGTATCTTGACCATTATTTCCTTTTTCGACCTATTTTTATTAAACTAAAATCATATTTTAATAAACCTGGTCTGGGTAACACTTTTTGTTTTATTAAAATCGGTTAAGAAATAATCAAGTATTGAACAAGAAAAATTTTCTCGTTTAAGCAAGTTAAAAGTTAGGACTGAAAAGTGCGCCTGGTATAATCGTCATATTTGAAAAACTAGCCCATTTTAATAAAGATTACTTTTTTGAATTTAACATAGATCTGGTTTACATAATATTTATGAAAAATTTGGGATTTCCTTATTCTTACATCTGAAGTGTTAACCTAAAAATTAGTCGTATTCCTCATCTTAAATTTTAATCAGTTTTTATATCTATAAAATCTGTTAATAAATAACAAAAAGATGATCAAATTTTCTTGTTTCAGCAAATAAGAGATATTCAGACTGAAAACGGTTAATGGACGGTTAAAGCGACATATCTCAAAAAGTGCACTACCGATTTCAACTAAAATTATCTTTTGGTGTTAGACAGGAAACCAGCTTGTTCACAGGCTAACAATAACTTTATATTTATATAGGGAACATAAAAACAAATGAGGTTGAATTATCACTTGGTATTAAACTAAACTAGTTCATCTTTTAAATTGTCTTTTTTTCATTAAAAAAAAATATGGTTTTCTAGGTGTGCAACGAAGTTTAGTTCATTAAATTCAGTTCTGCGATAAAAAATTGATTAACAAATAAACTTAGTCAGTCATCTGACCGTGACCCTAACCTACTAAATAGTAGGTTAGGGTCCGGCGGCTTCCTTTGACACAAGTGCGTGCGTTGGTTTAAATTGATCATATGATGAAGAGATCACAAGTGCGTTCATGATTGGGATTAAAATTTATAGTGTAAATTTTAACCAGACGCGCCGGGCATTGACCGGACGTCTTCTCTCTGTCATTTGTCAATTTTGTATTTTTGAATCGAAAGGAGTTTTCCGACAATAACACAGATTTAAAAGATTATTGAGTTTATAAGAACCCAATATTCATGTTATTATTTAAAGGAACCAAAAATTGTACTACTATTTTGTAAGAATAAAGAGGTGCCTTTTATATATTTTTTGACATAATATGGACAAATAATATTGATATTACTAAGCAATTTGAAGTTAAGTGAAAAATTTGGCTTCTAATAATGGGATTCCCTTCTAATTATGTTCCACATTATGTGAGTTTGTTGAAAAGAGCCTCTTACTTGCTCAAACACTTTGGTGGAATTTAAAAAAAAAATATTTTGACAAAAAAAGGAGTAAAGTTGGGTTAGAGTTTGCTCTCATATGTTACATCTTCGCTATGCGTATGCGCGACAAATTAAATTTTAACCAACTCATCGAGATAAATGGTTGTTCGCCATGTGTTAGTCGTGAACGTCTTTTCGCGTTCCCGGTGTGCGACCCAAAGACAGCAACCGAATCATGAACGGAAAATTCATCCAAACGGACCCGCGCGGCTTCAGTCGTGAACGAGCAAAAAGGAATCACACGGCGTTAATTGTGAACGTACTCCTGGAAACCTAACCGAACCGAACACACTTCTATTTTTCATTAGACGGCAGAAAAGTCTACGGCCGCTCGCTAAAGGCTTGTATGCTATGACAATAAGAATATACATGAGTGAGAGCCACCTCTTTTTTTAACCAAGGAGGCGTAGATATATCGGGCTTGACTGAATAGTATATGGTCACGGTCGAATGGCAAAAAGAACTGTTATATGGTACTTTGTACTTTTTTTGAACAAACCCTTAGATTGGCTGTCACCAGAGCTGTTACAAGGACATATTAAAAGTACTTGAAGTATTAAGTACATTTTCCTTTCAAATGTACTTCTAGTACCAAGTACATTGTAAAAGTACTTGATTTTCCCCAAGTCTTTTACTTTTACAATAGATGTACTCAAGTACTATAAATATATTAAAAAATAAGAAAAATGCCAAAAATATTTTAAAAAATTTCAAAAATGTTAAAAAATTTAAAAAAGGAAAAAATACCGGCCACATCTGCCACACAGAGGAACGGCTTAGTATATGAGAGACATAGACCAAAAAATTTTATTTATATTTTTAAAATTAATTTCACACAATTATTTAGAAAGAAGACCATTTATTATCATTTTGTTGTAATTTTGGCTGATAGATATCTTTGTGCGTTAAATTTTGGTTACAAGTGTGTCTAATTACAAATTTTACTACTATTTAAATGAAATGCCAATAAAAAGTAAATATAAAAAAAAATCTGGTATAAAATGTTGACTTTAGAAAATATTTTTGTTATATGATTGTCTAAAGCCGGGTACTCATTAACGAACCACGAGCATCGATCAACGAACGCGATCTATTCGCTAATGTGGACGGACGGCATTGTTCGGGGCTCGCAGCGCGATATCGAAACCTTAAATTAAAAGAAAGTACCCAGTAAATTTGAGACATAAATACACATCTCTTGAAAAAGTTTACCTACATAAATACATTTTTTAAATAAAAAAAAACATTAAAAAAAAAATTGCTAAATCTATTTGTAATAGTTTACTTGTAAGAAAATAGTAAGCTGTCAGTCTTACTTTTTTACTTAAATTGCGAATATCTCAAAAACTAATCTATTAATTTTTGAAATAATATCAATGCTGTAAAGGAATAGAAAAAACTCTTTTAAACCAGGTATCACTTGACCCACTTTCGCTCTCTAAATTCAAGAGGTCAAAGCTACCCCAACTAGGAGTCGATAGATATAAATATTTTAAGAAAATAAAAATAATGTGTCCAAGGATTTTTTCAAAAATTTACTTTAAATACTCATAATGGCATCCCGTATGCGTTTTCTGTGAGCATATTACTTTAAATTAAAATTGATAATGATGATGATAACGAAAATGATTATACGTATGTTTTATCGCTCCGCTTGTTTTGTAAAAAGAGTTTTTGCTTTTTTTTTTTTGGGTAATAAATTTTGTAGTATAAAAAGGAAAATAAATATATTTTGTTTACCTCACATTACTGATAACGGTAATTACCACTTATGATTGGACAAGCTAACCTATGCACGTATTAATGCTAAAAACTGCACAGAACAGATGTGGCTTGACTCAGGCGTTGCGATCTGTATTGAGAAATGTTAAAGGAATAAGAACAATTCGCGCGCGCTAGCTTAAAGCGCCTCTAGCGGTAGATATGTAGGAATTACAAACTGATAACGGTAGTGATGCTCTTATAGAGTACGTGTTTAAAATTTAATACTCATAACGGTAATGACGCTCTTCCAGGGTACGCATTTAAAAAATGTTATACTGACAACGGTAATGACGCTCTTCCAGGGTACGCGTTTAAAATGTTATTTAAAAAAAAATAATATTTATTTTTAACAGACGGCGATACTTATATATATATAATCATTAAACTAGTCTTATATAGCAATATAATGTTGAAATTCGTATGATATATTAGGTTTTTTATTTTAGTGATTGCAAACCTCTATCCGGTTATGATAAAGGAGTATGACGTTTGGGCCAGTCTTACACAAATGCTAACAACAAATAGCAACTTCAGCACCAACTTAATGTAGTGCTTTAGAGTAATATTGGAGGCAATTTTATTTGTACAAGAAAAATAACTAATATACTAAACACATTTAATTTTGGATGGTAACATGAAAGGGGTAACCTTTTTCAATAATGACCTAATACTTATACATGTTCTCTGGGTTATTTTGTCTGGTTCAGGCAATTTTTTTACGCTGCTGCTTGTGCGAGTCGGGCTCAGTGGTGAATCAAGGTGGGGGGGAGCAGAGGGGCCTTGCCCTCCCCCGTCCTTGACATAAAACTTATAATTTATAATTCCAGAGGAAAAATAACCAATGCATAAGCCGCAATTTTTTTTTGTATTAAATTTAACTGATTTTACTCAAATTTTCGCCTGCGGCACATTTTATTTGCACATAGTGGTAAACTTTAAAGCTAGTTCTTATTAAATCCCGCAAAAAAAAATATTTTGTGTTTTTTTCCCTCCTTGGCCCCTCCCCTCCGGACATCTTGGATCTGCCACTGGTTGGGCTTACTGGCAAAGCCATTTTGTTTTAGGCTAGTAACATATAAACCACGCATCTTCTTTTAAATGTTTTTTAAATAGTCTTTGTTTTTTTGAATCCCATATAACAGGTCTATTCCTGTAATTTTCAAATAGACAATACTTTTTCATCATTCATGGTATTTTTTTTATTTAAAGCGCATTGAACGACGACCGCCTATTGACTCGACGCGAATGGCTTGTTGAGCGCTGCGATCATGCCTTTTTCACGTCTACATTAGCGAATTGTTCGAGTCTCGAGGCTCGGTAATGAGTACCCGGCTTAATACTGATTAATGGTTTTTGGAAATTTTTACACAAATAAGTCGTCTTTTTTATCAGAAATATAATAATAAAATGAACAAATTACGTAAAAATATATCAACATCTAAGTTTTTGTATTTACAAAATTTGAGATTCGACAGGATTCGCTTTACCAGTAATCTCAATATAATTGCTGGAGTATTACGATCACGAAAATTACATTTATCTGCTACGATCTGCTACCAAGATGGCTATGGAATTAACCGAAGTTAAGCGTATGGCCAAAGCGTCATTTTTTTGCAGTTCATTATAAAAAGCGCATTTAAAAAGAGTTGTCAAAAATTTTATTAGTGCTTTTTAATTTCTAAATTATTTACAATTCTTATTGTGTGGACTCATTTTAAGATTTTTGTGGTAAGAAAATATTGAAACCTTATTTTATTGTTATCATAACAACGGCAATTTTTATTGAGAAAACTGGATCCAATATGAATTTGATTAAAACAAATCGGGACCCTTTTTTGATATTAAAGGATGCCAATATAGGATTCAAAAAAGGCAAAAGAGCCATTAAAAAAGTAAAAGAGCTTGCTAATATTGAACATTTACATTTGGGGATAGAAAAGAAGATCAAAAATTTTTGCGCAAAATTATATTGGAAGTGGAACAAATCCTGTAGAGTCGAGTCACGGTTTGTGGAGGAAAATAAGGTTAGACCACCCCTTTGAGTTTTTAAAAACTCATCCTAAAGGTATACGGTTACTTTTTATTGTATTTATAAAATATGTATATACAGAGCATATGCTAAATTTCCATTTTTAACTAGGTATAGATATATTTTTTTTAACTTCAAAGCAATTTTTTGTATTTTAGAAATTTGACCAAAATTTATTTCACAACACAAAATTATCTTAAAATAGACATAGTTGCCATATGGTGCAAACTTTAACGCGGGCACTGTATTATATAGGGTGTCCCAATTGCCATACCATGGGCTACAATTGCTATCTCGGTAACTATAAGAACTACAAGGTTGATCAAATAAGATAAAATGTACAGTTTTTGGGGGATATTAAAAATCTAGTTTCACATTAAGAAAAAATACATTTTGTACGGAGCTACGGGGGTTTTTCGAAAAATTGCTCAAAACTATTTTATCACACATCTCAAAAAGTGTAATTTTTACAAAAAATTCGTAAGGAACATTTTTTTTGTATTTTTGACGTTCTTCAATTTGGTATTTTTTAATTTTTTAATATTTGACTAACTTTGTAGTTCTTATAGTTACCAGGATAGCCATAGTAGCCCATGGCAATTGGGATACCCTGTATAATTAGACTCAACTTTCGTTTAGCTGAGACCAGTTAGGGAAAAAAAATTTCTGTGGAAATGCTTTTTAATAACTTGCATTGGATGTCTTTTCGCAATTTTATTTTTTATACGGGTAAAATTAGTTAAATTTCTGCCTCAGTTCTTTCTGTTCTGTTATTATTTGCAGTCATGTTTTTAAATGAATAATATTGTCAATAGGAAATGTCATCCTACTGTTTATATTTTTATAATATAACTGTGACAACCATCTTTTTTCTTGACATCAATATTTGTCAATCACGGCATACTTGATTTAATGATTAATGTTTATTTGCCTCTGTAATTTATTTTGAAAATGGTTATCAAATCAGAGGTATATTTTTAGCTGCCTAAATACAAAAATTTATTTTTTTAATAGCCTAATAGCTAAAATTTTCAGCCATCTTTATTGTTTATGAAATGTCGGACGTGACAATTTCTTAATGTTGAAAACAAAGTGGCTTTTTCAAAAATGACTAAAATTCTACAAAAATATATGAGTAAAGAGCAATTGTCAAAGACTCATTTTTGTTGAACACCCTGTCTAGTTTTTTACTGTTTTATAAAAAATATGTTTTTATAATAAATTTGAAAGATCCTTCTTTCCAAAAAATTCAAGACGAAAAATTTAGATAACATTTAAGCAAAGTTATATGCATATAGAGAAATAGGTTTTTGTAAAACGCACTATATTTTTGGGTCGCCCTGTATATGGTTTAAATCATGTAAAGTACCTAACTAGTTTTTTTATTGAAAACGTTGCTCTTTGTACAATATAACTGTGTATAAACTTCATTTCTAGCTTTTCCAGATTAAAAGTTTCAAGTAAAAAACCTCATGTTCCTCTGTTCCCATAAGGTCGTTCCACTGTGCGCCATTACCCTATTTACGGTGGCCGGTATAACCCCAAAATGGCATAAACTAATTTATTTGTGCTGGTTAGTTTTTTTTACAGCTATATGATATTGGTTTAATATTTTAGTAGTATGTGATTTTAAAATACCTTGTGTCGTTAAGTCAATAAAATGCAGTTTATTAGTTCTATTAATTTTTTATACTAGCTAATAACAGGGGGGATAAACAATTCGCCGCAACCAATTGGCCGCGGGCCGATTCATTCATAGGGACAAATCGCCGCGGACGAGGTTTACGATGGCAATAATTTTGTTTTTTCGTATAGTAAACATGATTTCTGTAAATTTTAAAAAATTATATATTTTTTAATTTTATTTTATATATTAGTTTCTGGAAAAAATACTTAAGTAGTTTTTTGAAAAATTATTTTTAAAAAGTTTTTTTTTTTTCGAAAAACTTTGTAGGGATATTTTTTTGCAAAACGTTGGTGTCTAGACCGGTTAGGATATGTTTGCGATCAATTGACCAAGGTTAGGTTTAATACAAGTTTCGATCGCCCAACAAGAGGAGAGGGAGCTATTCGTGGCAATTCGGACCGCGGCGAATAAATCCCGCGGCGAATCGGCCCACGGCAAATAACCAATAACACATTGTTTACGTATTGTAAATTACCTAATGTTTTGTTTTAATCTTTTAGGCAAAACTAGCAGTTATTACTTTTATTCATGGAGGTAGGTATATTTCAAGAAGTGGCGACATCGAAACTTTTGGTCCTGGATTCCTTATTGACCAAAACGTTATACTTGTCACGTTTAACTATAGACTTGGAGCTTTTGGACTTTTGGGTACAGAAGATTTGGTAAGTCAAGGCCTGATTAATACCCAAATACGTTAGAGCATAAATATGCCACCCCGATTTAATTCTTAATGTTCCTTTTTCGGGTAGACAGCATTTCGGTTACTGCGCATCCGTTAGTCTTGATAATTTTGGAACATACTCCGATACGTCACTCCATTATTTGACAATTGTCAAAAGTTTAGGGTTATGTCTATTATTTTTTTCTTTAAAAACTAGTTGATTGGGTGAAAATTTATTAAACTGTGGATTAAAATTGTAGTAGTTCAAAAACTATTGTGCAGATTTATTGTGAATTTATGAACAATGGCATTTATAAACCACTCTTAGCTTTATTAACAAATTATGAAGAAAAATACAAGTAGTTACCTGAGTAATGGCACTCCCTTACTTCTCCCGAACATTTTTCGAGAAATCGCACATGTTTTACGTGAATTATTTCCCATTTTTCACAGAAAAAGCATAATTTTACACGACAAACGCAAAACACCGCAAAATGTAAAAAATCAACAAAGATGGCCTCCACTCACAGGGCAGCTTTGAGTCTACATGACAAGACACACGCATGAGCACTTAAAACTTTTAAATTTGCCATTGTTTTCAAAGCCAGCCATGAGGGCTTCACTTTTCGATTCGTTGAACATGTATTTTTGCTATAACGTATTTGTTAATACCACAAGAAAAATTTAATGTTAAATTCCTTAAGTGATTTCAGGGCAAACAGTTCACAGCCGCTTAGTTTTCGACAAAAAACTTTTATTGTTTATTTTGATATATCTCTGTACCTACCATGCTGAAGTATTCTTTATTTTTATGTATGTAGTAGCCTTTGGCGTAACAGCGATTTTCTCTAAAACGGTAAGAGACGCCAAAAAAACGCTAGAGACATAAAAGTTTGCAACAGTGAGGTTAATTTTTGTTTTAAAATCTATCAGTAACAAAAAATAATGCAAGGAAAAACAACATGACCTCTAAAAAAGTATTATTTGGCATGTCTAATAGTGTATTGCTTATAGCTAACTATACTTGTCCAATTTGAGCTAAATATCTCAAAAACTGCACATGCCAGAAACAAATCACTAATAATAAAAGAATTTTAACACCTTGTATCTTAAAAACTTAGTGATTGCGGACTTTGTTTTAAAAAGAAATTGTCTTGAAATCACTTAAGGAATTCAACACTTAAATTCTGTTAATTAATTTTGAAACACCCTGTATATTACAATTTTATACAGGGTTTTATGGCATAAGATGCTAATATACAGGGAGGTAATTCTTGGGTCCAGAAAAAAACTTTCTTTAAACATATGTCCTCAACATCTTAAACGCAAAGTTTAGTACCCGTGAATAAAGAAGACAACAGTTTTTGGTATCTAAGCGAGTGAAGAAAGATAGTATTTTTCCGTGGGCAGCTCGAGCTGTAGGGGAGGGTTGGGAGACCCTCTCAATACTTCGATAAAGTATGTGTCATATCTTACCTCTAAGAAAATCCACGTAGATGTTTTTTATGTTGTCCCATGTACTGACAAAATACGTGTTTGTGTCATGATGCAAGTGTGCGGTCACATTGGACACTACCTTGAAACTAGAACAAACACTGATGAAAGTAATAATATTTACTTAAAAACGTATTTCCGGAAAATTAAAAAAATAAGTAATTTTTACTAAAACTGAAAAACTTGACAAAAAAAACAACTTTACCATTGACGGGGCACTATTACTATCTCAGTAAAATTCTCGTGAAATTAAGTTTAAAAAGCTATTTTAACAACCATACAACCTAAGCTTTCCTAATCTAAATATTTTGAACTGTCCAAAATCTTCCCGTGGGGCGTCATTACAAAAACTATTTTTTTGCTCAAAAATAGTTCAAAAATAGTTCAGTTACCTCAACAGTAAACATTTTTAATAGAAGTTTTTAGTGCAGGCGCTGAAGGTAGTTAAGTATGCAAAATATGAGGACCGCAGTTTGACAATGGATTGTAGCTGACAATAGGTCACACATTAACGATCTAACAAATTAAAAAATTGGGCCAAAAACTGGCTTGGCAACAAGCCAGTTTTTGGTCCAATTTTCTTTTATCCCCCCTCCTCTTAAGTCGTGTTCGAATTTCTGAATCTTTGACTAAGTTGACGCCCTAGTCACAATGACAGACAAATAAATAAAAAATGTGTAAAATCTAACCTAAAAATTAAATTAAATTGGTTTGTTAAATTTTAGCTTCAAAAACTCCCAAAAAGCCCCCAGAGCCCCAAAACTTGAGATTTTGCGTTTTTCTTCAAATTTTCTTAAAAACTAAGCTTCTTAGCTAAAAATATGTAATCTGGGACACGGCAGTGCCTCGCCAAGTTCGCGCTGCCGTACCATCTTTTCTTGACACATTTCAGCCCATATTTGACCTATCTAAAACTCTACTTCGAAATGAGCTACGAATCTCAAGCTTTGCACAGTCGTAGATCTTTATATGGTTAACAATCTCTCTAAGTTTCATGGACCTACATAAAGTGGTAAAGTAGTTACGAAATTTAAAAAAACGTCGAAATTGCCACTCACTCACTCATCTACCCACTCCATGTATAGATTATCAAACTTCTACTGTACTTCCAGACATGCTATAAAGCTGAAATTTGGCACACTGATAGAAATTGGAACCAAACCCTTGGAAAAAATCAAAAAACCCCAAAATTCTAATTCACTCCCCTCCCCCATACATGTAAATTTATGCAAAAGTAACATTGGCCACTTCCAGAGGCGCTAGAGAGCTGAGGTTTGGCAGACTGATAGGAAATATGATAAAACTATAGGAAAAAATTTAAAAACACCAAAATTTTAATTTGCTTCAACCCCTTATAAATGTAAAGTTATGTAAAAGTAACATTGCTCACTTCCAGAAACGCAAAAAAAAATCAAACTCAAACTCAAAAAATTTATTGCCGTCAAAATCAAAACAATGTTTGACAAAGCAACGTCAAAATGTCTACAAAATAGTTGGAACAATATATTATTTCATTTTTAAATTAGTAAGTGAAATACCTAAATAAATACATATAAACATTTTTAGTAAAGATAGTTTTTTGTAGCGTTTTTAAATTTTATTTAATTCTCAATTGATTTGATCTCTGTTGGTAAACTGTTGTAGGCTTTTATAGCTTTATAAAATGGTCCATTTTCAATAAATGTTGATCTATGCATAGGTATTGCGAGCTCAGCTCTGGCTCTGGTTTTAACAGTCATATTACTGCCGTATCTGTCACTGTTTGTTGGAAAAAGTGCTTTGTGTTTTTTAACAAAAATAACAAGTTGAAGGAAATAGATAGATAGATGGCACTGTCAGTATTTTTAGTCTAGGGGATAGACCAATTAGTTTACTGTGGTCTAGGGTCACTGCATCCTGGAAGCCTGGCATCTCCAGGGGTAGGGGTAGGGGTAGCGACCCCAAACATAACCTCATTTACAAAAAAATAAAGTCTGACACTGTCAGGAGCGTAGCTTTTTTATGTTAAAAAAAAAAATGGTTTAAATATGTTACGTAAAGAACTGTCTGTCACACCCGGTATATAAATTTGACTGTCCAAATAAACAAAGTTTTTTATGATTTCAATATTTATTAGAACCCTGTGTTAGGACCCACACAGCGCAAGAAACCAAAAATATAGTTTGTATGTTTTATATATATTCTAAAATATATAAAACTATTATGATTGGTTTTGTATCATTTAATAAATTTCTTTATGCTCTCTAGGGAATAAAAGTGTACGTTTAATCCCTTTTTTTATGGGCTAAGGTAGTATTTCTTGTCCCTAGTGATTAAAAGTAATTTGTTTAAAACTATAAAAGCAAAATATAGGTTTTTGGATTATTTTATTTTATCATAATACAAAAAGGAATCAAGATGGTTCTACTACGTTTTACCTCGCTCGTCAAAACGCACTATATAACGATTTTTTTGTATGAAAATGATTCTTTGGACTATTTTTGGTCGATTTAGATAGGGAAAATTGAAAAAAAAAGTTTGGTTTTTTTAAAAATGACTTTAAAAAAACATTACATAGGGATTTTCTTCGACATGTTTTGGTTGAAAAGAATCTACTTCTATAACTGCGTCGTCAAATTTTCGACACAAATTTATAAATTGGCTTTTTTCAATTTTGAGAATTTGTACAGTTGACCTTCCCACAGATATTTTGACACATTGACAGATATTTTTTTTCCTGGGCCGACTGCTTCCAGGTCATTTGGCCATATCATATTTTCCAATCCGATTTGCTTACTTACGGAACCGAACCGAACTTACCGTCAGATGCACCGTAAGCACTTAAGCGCGATCATGGGTTTAATCGCGATTGAGTCCTTGTTGCTCACATACAAAACAACAAAGAGGGAGAATGGATTAGCAAAGCCTTGTTGCGGTGCATCTGAGAGTTAAATGCGCAGATTACAGGAAATTATTTATTTGAAAGCATTCAGCAAGAATTCTTGCTGATTGCTTGTGCGGTACGGTTTGGTTCATGTTGGTTCGGTTTGGTTCGGTTTGGATCGGTTTGGTTCGGTTTGGTTCGGTTTGGTTCGGTTTGGTTCGGTTTGGTTCGGTTTGGCTCGGTTTGGTTCGGTTTGGTTCGGTTTGGTTCGGTTTGGTTCGGTTTGGTTCGGTTTGGTTCGGTTTAGTTCGGTTTGGTTCGGTTTGGTTCGGTTTGGTTCGGTTTGGTTCGGTTTGGTCCGGTTTGGTTCGGTTTGGTTCGGTTTGGTTCGGTTTGGTTCGGTTTGGTTCGGTTTGGTTCGGTTTGGTTCGGTTTGGTTCGGTTTGGTTCGGTTGGTTCGGTTTGGTTCGGTTTGGTTCGGTTTGGTTCGGTTTGGTTCGGTTTGGTTCGGTTTGGTTCGGTTTGGTTCGGTTTGGTTCGGTTTGGTTCGGTTTGGTTCGGTTTGGTTCGGTTTGGTTCGGTTTAGTTCGGTTTGGTTCGGTTTGGTTCGGTTTGGTTCGGTTTGGTTCGGTTTGGTTCGGTTTGGTTCGGTTTGGTTCAGTTTGGTTCGGTTTGGTTCGGTTTGGTTCGGTTTGGTTCGGTTTGGTTCGGTTCGGTTCGGTTTGGTTAGGTTTGGTTCGGTTTGGTTCGGTTTGGTTCGGTTTGGTTCGGTTTGGTTCGGTTTGGTTCGGTTTGGTTCGGTTTGGTTCGGTTTGGTTCGGTTTGGTTCGGTTTGGTTCGGTTTGGTTCAGTTTGGTTCGGTTTGGTTCGGTTTGGTTTGGTTTGGTTTGGTTTGGTTTGGTTTGGTTTGGTTCGGTTTGGTTCGCTTCGGGTCGGTTTGGTTCGGTTCAGTTTGGTTTAGTTCGGTTCAGTTTGGTTTAGTTCGGTTCGGTTTGGTTAAGTTAAGTTAGGTTCGGTTTGGTTTTAGGTTAGGTTTGTTGTTGCTGCGCCGACTCCTGCTGAATTACTTTAAGACATAACCCACTTATCTAAGATTGACCCGAACCGAACCAAACCGAACTGCTGAATTTCTGTTCTTTTGAGTTACTTTATGTAAGGTGAGGTTAGGCTGATAAGAATATTTGGCTTTGCTGAACTGAATGACATGGACATGATCATTAAGATAAATTACACATTAATGTAACTTTCTGCATCATTTTTTTCATTATAAATGCTCAATAGACGATTTTGGACGATGTTGCGGAGTCAAAAATGCGCGACCAATTAAAATGTTGGAGCAAGATGTCAGGTAGAACGTTACATTTCAAAAATATGGTGTACCCATTTTTCTATGCGTAAATACAATTCTAAAAAACTATAACTATTTATCGCCACCTAGTTGTCAAATGTCACCTCATTTTTGGCTAAATGACCATTTATTTAAAGCTCAGTCGATTGTGAGCCGTCCCTCTCTATCTCGACATAACAAACGTTAAATAAATTCTTTCTATAGCAATTTATATGAATTTTTACTAATTTTTTAATTTTGAAATTTAAAAAAAAAATGGCAATTTTTCCGCATTTTTTTTATTGGTCGGACAGCAAAACGCTATTTTCGTCAATTTTTCAGGGATTTTGATAAGCATTGGCACGTTTATACATCGAACAAAGAAAAGTAAAAAACCAAAAAATTTTTCCTGGATTTGTCTCTCTAAGCTGCGTATCAGTGCCCTGAACTTTACGGTTTGCACCTTTACACTTTTTTCAAAATATCTCAAAATTAAAAACAGTCAAAATATTTATTGCTACGGTTTTCATTAGGCAAGACCTGTCTCAATGGGCCTAGGTACTACAACTTTTCAAAATATTTATCGATTTAAAAAGAAATAATGTCGAAATCAAAACTTTGACAAATTTACCAACGTAGTGATTTTTTTAAAACTTGAATTTTTGGAAGCTGTCAAGAAATTTCTCAGGCGGATTTTATTTGACATACTTTTTTTTCTGCCTTTTGAGTCTTGCTATACTACCCTTTTTAAAATATTAAAAAATATAGCAAGGAAAATCTGTAGCAGAATCACAAATACCAAGCTGTTACGTTTTTCGCAAAATTCAAAGACTTTGCACTGCTTATACAAATCAATTTTTTAAAAATTTATTTGAACAAAACGTAAAAGACAATTTACTGCTTCTAATAGACAACTAAATATAAAATTTACTTTCCTAAAAAAAAACTTAGAAATATTTAAAAATTTATCGCAAACATGGAAAAATCACTGACTCAAATTAACGATTTTTTAAGAAAAAACTACACATTTGGGGATAAACGACTGGGGATTTTTTATTTTGCGTTTAATTTTGGGTCCCCTGAAAACCTTTGTTCTAATATAGACAAGCTTTTAAACGGTATGAATTTTTTTTAAAAATATACTTGGTGAGTGGTAGCGAAAAAGCGTTTTTATACGACTGTCTTGTAAAAGGGGGTTTTGCGCACGGAGAACACGATCTGAAAATGGCATTTTGCGCACGCTGTGTGCAAAACGTTTTGCACACGCTTATGTCATTTTTGCGCACGCCTATGTCATTTCTGCATACGGGTCTCCCGTCATTGTGATTTTTGTTGTTGTTACCCATCAATATAAGTTGGCTTAGTTCCGTAGCAACCGTCACTGCTCGTATGTTTTGTTGATTAGATACGTAAAAAAATGTTTAAATTTTTAAAGTTTTGTTGTAAAAATGTCGGAAATAAAAACAAGTTAAATTAAAATTTGATTTTTCTTTCTTTATTAGCAGTCGTATAAACAATATTGTAAAAAAGTCGTTTGAAAACCTCTTTACTCACTCCCTCGACTTGTAGTAGTACCAAACTGTCTCGATCGTGTGCAAAGAGTCGTTTTCAAACCTTATTGTTTAAATAACTATTAAAGTTGGATATTTTTCAGTTTTTTTTTTAAATATCTAAATCGTATACTGGTCGGTCACTCAGCCGCCATTTTCGTCAATTTTGATGGGAATTTCATAAAAATTAGCACGTTTGTACATCGACTTTAGAGAAGTAAAAAATAAAAAAAATTTGGTTGGTACTCCACTCTAAGCTTTTCAGTGCCCTTAAGTTTCCAGTTTGCACCTGTTCACTTTTTTTAAAATAACTGAAAATCAAAAAGAGGCAATTTTTTTTTTATTACGGTTTTAATTAGATAAGACCTGTATCGGCTTGCCTTACCTAACTTTTAGAAATATTTTTTATTTTAAGAAAAATGATTTCAAATTAAAAATATTAAAAAAAAAAGTAGTGATTTTTTAAAACCTATATTTTTTAACTCTGTGAAGAAATTTCTAATCTAAGGTTTTGTCTGACGTACTTTTTTGCTTCCTAATTTTAAAAAATATTGCAGGAAAAATCTATAGCCTAATCATAAATATCAAGCTGTTGCGTTATTCGCAAAATTAAAAAATTTTGGATTACTTATGCAGTACCACTTTTTTAAACTTCATTTGACCATAATTTTTGTTGCGAATAAAAAAAAACTACATACCAAATTCACCTGCTTAAAAAAATATATTATAATAATCCAAAATGTTCAAATATTTGCCGCAAACAGGAAAAAATCGTTCTTTCAAAATACCGATTGTGTAAGCGAAAATGACGCGTTTGGAGATAAACCGGTGGGGATTTTTTAGTTTGTGTTTAATATTGGGTTCCACGAAAATCTTTTTTTTACTGTTATATAGACAAGCGTTCAAACGGTGTAATTTTTTTTAAATATACTTGTTAAGTGATAGCAAAAAAGTATCTAAAGTTGGATATTTTTTAGTTTTTATAAAAAAATATCCAACTTATATAGTGGTCGGGCAAATTTAAAGATTTTGAACTGCTTAAATTCAAAACCATATTTTAAACTTTATTTGACTAAAATTTAAAAGCGTAGGTTTCTAATAAAAAAAAACTAATACACAAAATTATTTTAAAAAAATAGAAAAATAAAAAATTTACTACACACTTGGAATTTTTTCTGGTTCAAAATAACAGTTTTTAAAGCGAAACTATAAATAAATAGCAGGTGATTTTTTAGTTTGTGGTTAATTTTTGGTTCTTACAAAAATTACCATATACTAAAATAGTGTTAAGTTCTCAATATACTTTAGAGGCCTGAAAGAAATGGAATTAACACATTAGTAAAAGTGCTAACTTTATTTTATTTTATTTATTTACAAAGCTCAGAAATATTTATAATTTTCCATAAAAAATATTAATCTCTTAATAAATACAAAAGGTAAAAAAAACAAAATTACTTCATACATTAAATAGTACATGGGTGCTAACCGATTTTAAAATTTGTAAAATTAAAATAGTATCTCATAAATACAAGCGAGCCATTAGAAATAGGTTCTTCATAAAATTATATTTCATTAGAGACAAATAAGTTGATATAAGTGCTAAGGCTATTTTACTCGAATAAGTGTAATTTTCATTTTTCTTAAGCATTTCTTTGGATTCGATGCAAAGACATAAATGTCATATCCTGTCCTCAGTGACAAATCTGTTCATTTTAATTAATTTTGCCTGTAATAGCCAGTCATTTTAAAGTTTAGACATAAAAAAGTATTTCTTAGCACTAAAAAAAAACACAAGCCAACTTCGGTACCGCTATAACACAAAAATAATAATTTAACATTTTGTAAAAAATAATGAAAATTACCCAAACTAAAAATGTACCTATTTTTTCTGCAATATGTTTTAATATTTTAAGAAGCAAATTATAGGCAGACTCAAAAGGGAGAAAAAAAAGTACATCAGATAAAATCCTCATTAGAAATTTCTTTACAGAGTTAAAAAATTTAGGTTTTAAAAAATCACTACTTTTTTGGCAATATTCTTAATTTGAAATTATTTTTCTTAAAATAAAACATATTTCTAAAAGTTATGTAAGACAGGCCAATAGAGACAGGTATTATCTAATTATATATATTTATCGGTTTCACAACGTTCTACGTCTTCCGATACCCAATCTCCACTCGTTTCTGTTTGCCCATAATTCATTATCTAGGCCTCTTATTCTTATTTCACTATCTATTCCTTCTCTCCAGCTTCTCCTCGGCCTTCCTCGTTTTCTTCGGCCAGTTGGTGTCCATTGTAATATTTGTTTAGGTAGTCTTCCATCATCCATTCTTTGTACATGTCCGTACCACACCAGTTGTTTTGTTCTTATATCATCCACTAGAGTACGTTCACTCACTGTCATAATTTCTCTTATTCTTTGATTGGTAACTCTTTCTCTTTTTGATTTCCCTGCTGCTCTTCTCCAATAGTCCATTTCCGTAGCGGAAAGCATTTTTTCTTCTTTCTGAGCCGTATGTAATAATACTTTTTACAATGGTGTTATATATAAGCTTTTTGTTATGTTTTGATATACTTTGGTCCCAAATTATTTCATTTAATAAAGTTATTGCTTTTCTTCCTTGTACGTTTCTCTTTTATAGCTTTGTCTAGTGTTCCGTCAGCTGTAATTTTTATACCCAAGTATTTATACTCATCACATTATCTAATTAAAACCCTAATAAAAAATATTTTGACTCTCTGATATTTTGATTTTCAGTTATTTTTTAAAAAGTGAAAAGTTGCAAACTGGAAAGTTGAAAGTGGAGTACCAACCAATTTTATTTTATTTTTTACTTCTCTAAAGTCGATGTACAAACTGGTCAATTTTTATGAAACTCCCATTAAAATTGACGAAAATGGCTGCTAAGTGACCGACCAGTATACGATTTGGAGAGTTTATTAAAAAACTGAAAAATACCCAACCCTAATCACTTTTTTGCTACAACTTACTAAATTTATTTTGAAAAAAATTTCACACCTTTTGAAAGCACTATATTAGAACAAAGGTTTTCGGGGGACCCAAAATTAAACGCAAAATAAAAATCCCCAGCTGTTTAACTCCAAATGTGTAGTTTTTTCTTAAAAAACCGTTATTTTGAGTCAGTGATTTTTCCATGTTTGCGGTAATTTTTTTTTAGTTACGTAAATATTATATTTAGTTGCCTATTAGAACCAGGAAATAGTGTTTTAAGTTTTGTTCAAATAAAGTTTTAAAAAATTGATTTGTATAAGCAGTCTCTGAATTTTGCGAAAAACGCTACAGCTTGGTATGTGTGACTCTGCTACAGGTTTTTCCTGCAATATTTTTTAATGTTTTAAAAATTGGGATTGAGCCAGACTTAAAAGGAAGAAAAGAAAGTATGTCAGAAAAAATCCACCTCAGAAATTTCTGGACTGGATCCAAAAATTGAAGTTTTTGAAAAAATCACCACTTCCATAAAATTGTCAAAGTTTTGATTTTGACATTATTTTGTCTGAAATCGATACATATTTCTAAAAGTTGTGGTACATGGGCCCACAGAGACAGGTCTTACCTTATTAAAACCAAAATAAAAAAATAATTAGCTTTTTTTGATTTTGAGATATTTTGAAAAAAGTGGAACGGCGCAAACCAGAAATATAAGGACACAGATACGCAACTTATAGTGGAGTACCAACCATTTTTTAAAAATCTTTATCAATGTTTATCAAAATCCCCCAAAAATTGACGAAAATGGCGGTTTAATAACCGACCAGTATACGATTTGAATATCTTTTAATAAAAACTGAAAAATAGCCAACGTTAAACGCTTTTTTGCTACTAGTCAGAGCATATTATTTTAAAAGGCTTTCCGTTTTAGGTCTGGAAGCAAATCATATTACTTTTTGGTAACAGGCCATTTGACCCCGCTGAATCCGAATATCTCTGTTGCCATCTCGAAAAATCAACAAGGACGGAGAAAATCCCCCCCAAACCCCCAAAAACCTGTTTTTTTTTCAGTTTTATGCAATTTTCTCGAAAACTAACCTTTTTATCAGAAACTGCAAAGAACAGTTTTCTGTGGAGAATAAAATTCCCTTTCCAACAATATATTGGTCAATAAGGTTAGGAAAAGCAAGTAGCTCTTCAGTGGCGTACGTAAATTGGGATTATTTAGGATTAAAACATGTTTATTATAGGTTTTTCAAATTTTCTCAAAAACTGCACTTTTTAGGAAAAAATTTGAAGTATACTTTATTGTAGAACATAACATTTTCTTTTAAAACTTTTTTAAAATGTCGGGTTGTTGCCATATTTAAGGCTTCAGGGGCGTACAAATATAAACTTATTTTCAAAAATAACTTAAATAATCAGTTTCTCTTGCATATTTAAATATCTTTTCTATCTAAGATATTCAGAAAAAAATGTGCCTTTATTCTTTATTGAGGATAAGACAATTTCTTTTTAAATGATATATTACAAAGTGCGGTTAATGTTATGATAAATACTTCAAAAAGATTCATAATTTATACCTACTAAAATAAAATGTTTCCAAATTAAAATAATCTGTTTTTTGCTTAGATTAGATATTTTGATTTATCTAGATAAGTTCTTTAAAGCAAAAAAATACCGGTGGTTATAAGGGGAGGGGACATAGGGGCCATGAAATTGAAATTGAAATTGAGATTTTGATGGAAATTGAATGAAACCCGTAATTTGCAATTTACGGACGCCCCTGGAGAGTTTTCTATACTATGGGTCACATTTTGTGACACACTGTTTAAATGGACATTTTATTATCCGGCCCGCCGCCGAAGCCATAAAAGGTCGAAAGTACAAAAGGTCGAAAAAAAATGGTCAAAACAAAATATTAAAAATACAAATTTACATTATCAAGTCGAATTGACCTGTCCAGTCGATGTGGACCCGCGGCCGTACTTTCGATCTTTTGTACTTTCGACCTTTTTTACTTTCAACCTTTTGAACTTTCGACCTTTTGTTTTTTGATCTTTTGTACTTTCGACCTTTTGTAATTTCGACCTTTTGTATTTTCGACCATTTGTACTTTCGGCCTTATTTTTTCGACCTTTTGTACTTTCGACCTTTTATCCGCCGCTCTTTATTATCCACCGAAAAGCTAATAAGACACAAAATTGATTAGTTTGGATTTATCTTAAATAATTTCTTTAAATTAAGAACACCACTGGAGCGGTAAATATAAAATAACTTCTACTTTGTTATACATCGTTTGAAAGGAAATTTTATTGGCTATGACGCAGTAACAAACACATTTTTTGATAAAGAGCTTGGTTTTTAAGAAAATTGAATAAAACCTATGAAAAACATGTTTTTTTTAATGATTTGTTGAAATCACGGACTTCGCTGAAGAGTTTGCTATAAGTCAAACCCCACCGAGTTTCACATTTTTAAAAAGGGAATTTTCCTGTCTACAAAAAAATGTAAAACAAGTTTTTTCATGTTACGCTTAGTTTTTGAGAAAATTAGATAAAACGTGTAAGAAAAATCGTTCATTTTCTGTTTTTTCAAAATTAATTTAATTTACGAATGCCCCTGAAGTTTTATATATAAAACCGATTTAATCACCTTATACGTTGTTTTGAAGGAAATTTTATTGAATATACCAAAATGTAATACATGGTTTTTTGTATATATTAGTTTTTTAAAAAATTAAATAAATCTTGGAAAAAACATAAGAATTTTTTCAACTTTTTCTAATTACTTCAATAAACGGACGCCGCTGGAGAGCTTGTTATTTGTCTAACTTTATTAAGTTATACCACGTTAAAAAGAGAATTTTATTGTCTACAATAAAGTATATTATACATTTTTCTCTTAGAAGCCTAGTTTTTAAGAAACTTTGAAAAAACCTCAAACTTTCAGATTTTGGGGGGTCTGGGGGGGTTTTTGGAGGTTTTTGCAGCCATTGAAAAAAACAAATAATGTTATTAATTTTTAATTATACAAATATATATTTTGAATGTACACCTGTGACAATTTGGGCTTTCCAGCGGCAATTTAAAATTCCGCCGCAATTTTGGCCGCCATCTTGAATATCTCAGCCCCTGTCAATATTTCGAGTTGGCAACAGGGATATTCGGATTCAGCGGGGTCAAAATAGGGGGATCAGAACCGGTAAAAATTATTTTAAGTTTTGGTCAAATAAAGTTTTAAAAAATTGTTTTGTATAAGCAGTCCAAAATCTTTGAATTTTGCAAGATTTTTCTAAATTTTAAAAAGCAAGATATAGCCAGACTCAAAAGAAAGAAAAAAAATTATGTCAGATAAAATCCGCCTCAGAAACTTTTTGACAGGGTCCAAAATTTCAAGTTTTAAAAAAATCACTACTTTGGTAAATTTTCAAAGTTTTGAATTAAACATTATTTGTCTTAGTATAAAAAAAACTATTTTTAAAAGTTGCGTTTCATGGGCTTATAGAGAAGGGCCTTACCTATTCAAAATTGCTATGAAAAATATTTTAGGTGTTTTCAGTTTTAAATATATTGGAAAAAAATGTAAAGGGGCCAATTTGAAATTTAAGGGCACTAAAATGCAGCAATAATTAGAGTTCAAACCATAAAAAAAATTCTCTACTTCTCTTGGGTGGCTCTACAAATGTACAAAGTTCTACCAAAATCACCAAAAATTGTGTTTTGCTGCCCGACCATATTAAAAAAAGAAACACGCATTTTCAAGCATCGAGGTAAAACGTAGTAGACCCATCAAGATATATACACAATAACGATTATTTTGTTGCTTCCAGCTTGCCGTAAGCTTACTGTACTTTGCTGATGACTTGGTTCGTTTTGATTGTTATTGTGTCCTTCGGCATAGAATATTGCTTCCATATAAACGAAGCATTTAACTTTCTAGACTTCTCCAGGATGAATACCTTTTCAGTGAAATTTTCGAAATTCGGTGGTCTTTCCATGCCCATCTCAAAGTAAGAATAGGCGTTTGCTCCCTTGTTTGTTCCATCTTCGAGAAATGTAATTCGAAATTTTTCTCGACTAAACTTATATAGTTTGTTATGAAATAAATATTATTATTTCCAAATTTTTTCTATGTTTGTTAGCGTCTGACTGACTTTTGTTTAATGTAATGCCATGACAACTATCACTGCCCACTGTTTTATAATATACGGGGGGGTTGACATGCTAAAACTACAGTACCGGTAAGTTGTTTAATACCTATTTATTTAGGTTATGATTATTATTATTTTTAGTATATAAAATTAAACTTGGCATTAATGTCCCTTTTAGTCACTTAGCAAATTATAGCCCACCTTCCGGTCGGGCATGAAAATTCCCGCCGTGGGATTAAAAGTAAACACTGTAGGACCCAGGTTTATAATCTACCTACTATTATTTTTATTAGTGTTCAAAAAAAAAACGGGCGGCGAAGAAAAGGTCGAAAGTACAAAAAGTCGAAAATACAAAAGTTTGAAAGTGCAAAAGGTCGAAAATATAAAAGGTCGAAAGTACAAAAGATCGAAAATACAAAAGGTCAAAAAACAAAAGATTGAAAAACAAAAGGTCCAAACAAAGATTGAAAGTAGCTACACTCTAATGATTACAAAACAAAGTAGAAGTAAGAGACACACAGGTACACACACACACTCATAGAAAAGTTTTTAAAAAATCGACATTCAATAAAAAAAGGTCTAAGAATTTTATTTACCATCTCGCGGTATTTTTTGGGTAGCAACACGACGGGTTGCAGAACTTTGTTCGAGAACATTTTCTTCGAACGGAAATTTGTTCGAAAACCTTTTCTTCGAACGGCAATTTGTTCGAAAACATTTTTTTCAAACGGAAATCTGTTCGAACACCATTTCTTTGAACGGAAATTTGTTTTCGAACGGAAATTTGTTCGTAAGCCATAGTTGCTCAAAAACATTTTCTTTGAATAGAAAACATTTTGTTCGAAAGCAAGCTTTTCGAAAATAGACGCTCTAGACCTGGATTTCCAAACCTATCACAATTCATATAGTTTGACTAAGGCAAGGTCTTTCTAACATATTTTTTTCAAAAAAAGCCTGACTTCTTTCCCGGGATCGTAAACTGTCTGAAAATTTGTCTACTTTCCTCCTTTTGGAAGGTCAAAATTGGTATTTTTCTAAAGTTTGTCAATTGATCGCAAACGTATCCGAACCGGTCCAGATAACCCCTGATGCGCTAAATTGAAAAAGGTTAGAGTAACACCGATTTCAACCTTCCAAAATGAGGACCGGAAAGCTAATTTAGGGAAATCATTTTTCGAAAATAGGTTTCGGTTGGTTCGGTTTGGTTTCACACCCTCTAGGATCCCGGGAAAGAAGTCAGGGAAGTTTTTGTTCCAAAAATTGTTAGTAAAAGACCCCATTAGTCTAACGAACGAAAAATTTGATTTCAAAGAAATGTTTTTGAGCAAATTTCCATTTGAAGAAAATATTTTTGAACAAATTTCTGTTCAAAGAAAATAAATTTATGTTTGAAGAAAACGTTTTCGAACAATTTTTCTTTTGAACAAAATGTTTTGGAACAATCTTTTGTTCGAAGAAAATGTTTTTGAACAATTTTCCGTTTAAAGAAAATGATTTTCGAAGTTTATGCTTTCGAACAATAATATTAAGATATTTATATGAAAAGTACTATAAAATTATAAGTAATTAAAGCCGAACCTTACGAAAACTCGAAATGTATTTGGGCATTTTTTGTCTTTTGATAAAATGCAAAAATCGGGATAAAAAGACACTAAAAAAACCACAAAACCTAAAAGCACCCAAAAATGGGAAAAAACTTATGGAAAATAAACTAAACTGCGAAAAATAGCGTATAAAATTCGTGATATAAGTTTCATTTTATCCCTTGATATATTATATACTATTAATAAACTTTTAACATAGAAATGTATTTTTGTCTTTTTTGTTTATTTAGTACGCATTATGTTTCTAAAAAAAAACACAAATAATATTTAAAAGAAAATAATTTTTAACAATTAATATACCTACAATAAATACTCACAACCCAAAAACTCAAGAAAAATATTTTTTATTTCTTAAGCTGTATAAAAACGAGTTCTTTTTAAGTTTTATTAAAACATTTTTTTTTCTCAGACTGTATAAAAATCAGTTTTTTTTCACGAACGTCTATCCAGGCTTCCAGGATGCAGTGACCCTATTTTAGTCTGCTGAAGTACGGAGCACATGAAGTGCCTGGTTTAAGTTTCAGTAAACACCTTATAATTCTTTTTTGCGTTCGGAAAACATCCATTGCAAAAGAGGACGACCGCCAAAAAATAATACCATATTTAATACATATGTATACTTGCATAATAGTATGTTTTAAGATTGTCAAATGAGAGCTAGAGAGCTGAGCTTTGGCAGACTGATAAGAAAAATGATATGATATGATAAAACTATAAAAAAAATTAAAAAAACCCCAAATTTTAATTAACATCCCTCTCCTATAAATGTAAAGCTATGTAAACGTAACATTCTCCACTTCCAGAAAAGCTAGAGAGCTGAGTT
Source organism: Aspidapion aeneum (assembly GCA_963576565.1). NCBI lineage: Eukaryota > Metazoa > Arthropoda > Insecta > Coleoptera > Brentidae > Aspidapion > Aspidapion aeneum. Next base: position 180,203,164 of record OY755038.1, on the reverse strand, counting down.
TTGGAAGACTGATAGGAACTATTATAAAACTTAAAAAAAATTAAAAACTTCAAAATCTAAATTTACTTTCCTCCCCTAAAAATGTAAAGTTATGTAAAATTAACATTGCCTACTTCCAGGAACACTAGAGAGCTGAGCTTTAGAAAGCTGATAGGAACTATGATAAAACCATAGGAAAATATAAAAAAATCCTCAAAATTTTTAATAAGGCATTGCAAAAGTTTTGAACAATATTCCGCATATTTTATTACTTTAAAACTAAAATATTATCCAAATCCTTTAAAAAAAGATTGAAGTACGCGAAAGTGGTATTCCATAAAAAGAATTGAGATAAAAGTAAAGCCAAGTTCTCCAATACAAATTTCAAAATGAAAGGTTCTTACTAGTTTGGGAATGTTTTTCTAAACTTAGCTATTACGGCTGCAAATGACTCTTAGACACAGTGCTAAATTGAATATAAAGAATTGTGGTTGGACAGTTGTAAAAGTGTCTCGCGCTACCATAATCATAATAAAGGGTTTTGGAATTTCCAGGAGACTGTGCAAAACTTGAAAAACAATTTTCTATTTTCAAGATATTTCAGTATTTAACACGCAACTTGGCATTCCTAATGGCTTTAGGAAAAGTATCGGGCGCAACCTAATCTGGTGATATGTGCATAATTCCTTCTTGTAACGTTTACCAGAGGCTGTCCACAGGTACTAACCTTTTTAGGACAGCAAAAATTAATGGGAGAACTATACTATGATACATAAAAACTCTTTCTTTTTCCTTCTAAAAATATGTACTGTTTGTTTTAGATTGTTCCAGGAAATGCAGCATTGAAAGACCAAGTGTTGGCAATGAAATGGGTGAAAGATAACATTGCTAATTTTGGGGGTGATCCGGAAAAAATCACTTTAATGGGACAAAGTGCTGGAGGAAGCGCATGTGGATTGCACATTTTAAGTAAAAAATCTCAAGGTATCAACAATTATATCATAAGACAGTAATATCTATTTGTTACGGGAAATGTGATAAATTCGGTGATTTTGCAAAATAATTATCAGTTATTATTTTCAATCATCTTCAAATTTGATGGATGAAATATTTTGTTTAATTTATAAATATACCGGAGATTTTTTACCTTCCTAGCCCACATGGCAATGACTAGAGAAGGTATTATTTTCGAAGAATTTTTTTTTTTTGAGATAACGCCGAAAATGTGTTATTTGGATGTATTTTGGCCTATCCTAGCAATAACGTCGTGATGTCTGTCTGTGTGTGTGCGTGTGTGTGTATATGTGATGGTGTGTGTGTGTGTATATTAGTTTTGTCCGTAACACGATAGCTCCTATATCGCTAAACCGATTTTCATAGAGAGATTCTCGCCTCTCGTCTCGTGTCTCCCTCTCTCGACGAGACGAGAGAGATATTTTCTCACGAATGAAAGCTCAAGACGAGACGAGAGAAAAACCCTCTCTCGTCGAGAGAATCTCGTTTCTCTGGTTCTCTCGAGCAAAAAAGCTTGGCTTTATAAGTTTTTATGGGTTACCATCTGTTCGTATTGTCCTATTATAAAGTTAAGCTGATATTTATGTATTGATTTTTTTTAATAAAAGGTATGCAAAAATTGACAACATGTACTGTGGCTTACCATTCATTTACTTGAAATCAGATGGAGAAAATCCAAAACTAATTAAATCGTACTGTCACTGTTGATGCTTATTAACGTACCGATAATTTTTTTTCGAAAATTATTCATAAGCGGAAAATTTTGATGTTCTTTTCTAGCTTTTGGCCTAAATTTTTGTTATTTAGAAATCTGTTGATTTAAAAAAAAATATATTTGAACGATTCTTTAAAGAGCTAAAATTCTGAAAATCAAATAATTTTCTTGCGGAAATTAGTTTTTTTTTTTTTGAAAAATATGGAAATATCAGATGAAAAATCTGCTTGTTAAAAAAGTTTAAAATTTGTATTGTGCATTTATTTTAAAAAAACATAAACATTTCTTGGAAAAACATGTTTTTCCCTCAAAAATTACGAAAAATTAGGATTAAAAGAAATTTATTAAAAAAAGTTTTGGTTAGTTTTGAGAAAAACACATTTCCGCAAGGAAAATCTTTGAGTTCCAGAATCTGAAAATTCCATAGAGATCTGGATAGATTTATTGCTTTATTTTTAAGGATTTATATTGTTGGCAAAACACAAAATAATCTTTTGTCAACGAACACTTGTGATTTTAGGTACGGTTTTAAATAAATGAAGCGATGCAAAACTTTTCTACAGTTTTTATTTCGTCGGCATCTGCGAGGTATTTTAGTACATGTAATGCATTTACTTCTTTATTTATTGTATGTATGCATATACAGAGTATATCCCAGATTGGACTACCTTACTGTGGAAAAAGTAAATACCATAAATAATAACATTCACCTTGAAAAAACATTTTTACACTCAAAAACTTTTAATAGCTGATATAAATCACGAGACACGAGAGACAAGACGAGACGAGACGAGAAGAGAGAAAGGCTCTCTCGAGCAATAGAAGAGTCCTATCGTCGAGACGAGAGACCTATTTTATCTCGCATAACGAGACGAGACGGGAGAAGGCCTTGTCTCGTCTCGTCTCGCGGCAACACTACACCTAATAGTCCTTATTAAATTATTTTAGGTCTGTTTAGAGCAGCCATTTGCATAAGCGGCTCAGCACTTACTCCATGGTCGATTTTTAATTCGCCAAGGACTTACACATACGCCATGGCCAACATTCTAAATAACAGCATTACAAAAGATACTGACACCAAAGAAGTTGTAGCTTTCTTAAAAAAGCAAGAGCCTTCTAGTATTATTGGTGCTGCAAATAAAATTACAGAAATTGGTATTTTTGAAAAAGACGACGTAAGTAATATTTTGCCTGCAAAAACTTATTTAAAAAACATTTGAAAAGGTTTGAACAAATTTAAAAAAATTGGTTTTTTAAAAAATGCTTTGTTTGCTTAAAAATTTTTGGACTTCAATAAATTATTAAAATAAATATTTTAGCATGTAGTGCAGGCACTGGAGGTAGTTGAGTATGTAAATATGAGGACCGCAGTTTGACAATGGATTCTAGCTGACAATAGGTCACAGATTAACGATCTGGATGATGAGGCCAGTTTTTCGTCTATTTTTTTAATCACTCCTCCCCTTATAGTCATGTTCGAATTTTTCATAATTTAACGCCCTAAAGCCACAATGACACAGAAAATAATAAAAAATATGTAAAATCTAACCTAAAAAGTCGGTTGGATTGTTAAAAAAATTTAAGATTTAAAATTTATCTTGCATTTACACCACTTGGCCCTATTTGTGGTATGCTGTTCTTCACTGCAGATGTGAAAAACCCAGAAACATTTGGTTGGACATGACCCTTAGTAGCTTAAAGATCTAACCAAAAATAAATCCCTTTACACACCTCCTCTCTCTAGAATATGAGAGTCAATCATGCACACCCTGTATATAAGTACAAATTTTTGTTCTTCAATTTTTACTTTTATGAACCGATGTGTATTCAATTTGGAACTTTGAGGTTTGTAAAGTCGCTGAAAATAATTTTTGAATTAAATTTCCGCAAAAATTAAAATAACAGAAAGTATTTTTAACTTTGATGAAGCAATATACATATACATATTAAATTTTGAATTTTGGGGTGCTTGTTTAGATTTTGTGCTTTATTACATATCGGTTTTGCTTTTAAATCATAACTAGCGAATTAAACAGCTAAATCCACAAATTTGGATCCGTCAATATAATATTTTTTAAAGCCAAGTCAAAAATTTTATTACGTCGCCTTAAACACCGTAAATAAAAAACATAAATCTGTAACTCATCGAAAAGTAGTTAAAAAAGCTTTCGCAAGATTTTATACAAAAGCATAAATAATCAATCAAACAAATATACTAAACTCAAGCAAAATATAACTAAAACTAAAAGCGGCGGCGTGGTAAATTGTCTAAGCCGCAAGTGGGCCCGGCGCACAATGGGTTATATGGCGGAGCTAGCACGACATTAGTATATGTTTTTTAAATTATGATAACCAAACCCACCCAAATGTATTGCATAAAGTCCAGTTTATAAAGAAAATGCAACTGATACAAAAAGTCTTAATGTATTTCTCTGTAACAGAGCCCCAAATTTGAAAAATATTTTGAAAAATATTTTGGGAGAAAAATGTATGTATTTTTACAGTATTTTTAAATTAAAAAAAATGACAATACAAACAACAGTTTTTGGGTATGTGGGTATAAAGTGGGCATAAGCAGTAACTGCACTTTTCAAAACTACTAGTAATTTCCTAATTCCATAAACCTTTTGACGGTTAAAATTTTTTGAAATATATTACGTTTATTTTCGTCTCTATTTTTCCTTGTAAAGCCTGCAGAAACAAGCTTAGCAAGGCTTAGTAAAATCTCCACCAGAATATTAGAGAGAGGGGTCTATTTGACTAAAAAAACAAAAAATTTGCTGCCCTCGCTGCCCCTGTTTTTTGGGGGTAGCTCTAAACACTGCCATGTACGTGGTCTTCATACAATTAGTGTATCAGCCAAATGGAATAAATTCGACAGCGGATTGAATTTAGATTATTCTGAAAAATCCAAAAGTACTTCGACTAAAATATTTAACGAGCAATATTTCTGTTCGAAATTTTTTTGTATAGACCCCCTGCAAAGGGGTCTTCTCGCATAAAACTATTTTTTTCAAATTAGATAACCCCACTTATGGCACCTTGCTCGAAAGCTTATCAGAAAACAAAAACGATAAACTACTTTTTTGACACCTGTCAAATATTAAAAAAAGCTAACCTTTACTTTTTTGCCATTTTTAGACAATAAAAAATATCTTTTTAAGTGAAATTTATAGTTTAATTAAATTAAATTAAATTAAAAACTTAAGTAAAAAGTTAGTAACATCCAACCTCTTTTGCAACTGGTAGACCCAACATGTAAAAACTTGTTCGAAAGCTTATTAAATAAGCAAAAATATGGTGCGTGATCCTAAACCCCGAAAACCCCTCCACTATCCTTAAAGGTGGAGAGTTTCCAACTTTAGAGCTTTATAATATTGTATTGTCGCTGTAACGATAAGTTTATACCAAATTTGATGTTGATCGGATATGTAGAAGTTGGTCAAAATTGACTTACAAGAATGACAAGTGCGGGGTCAATTTCACAATTTTAAAAATATAATTAAATATTCGTAACTCCTATCCCCAAAAATCCCTACATACCAATTTTGAACAAAATCGGATATACTGTTTCCCTTCCACCCTCTTTAAAGGGGTGAGGGGTTGCCAACTTTGAAGCATTATAATATTGTATTGTATTGGCGTTACTTTCACAATTTTAAAAATCTAATTAAAAATTCTTGATCCCCATCCCCAAAAGTCCCTGCATACCAATTTTGAACGATATCGGTCATACTTAGATAGTAGCCCCCCCTCCAGCATTTTCAAAGGGGGGGGAGCTGTGAACTTCATAATATCAGTATATTGTATTGTCATCAAAAATTTAAGTGTGTACCAAATTTGAAGTTGATCCGATGTCTAGAAGTGGGTTAAAACAGTTAAAATTGAGTGTCGCGCTAGTCCTTTCATATAACCCATTGTGCGGCGGCGAATCGGGTAGGTGGCGATTTGCGACTGCGGCGAGTATTCAGCGGCGAACTGTCCCATGACGTGACCAGGATGTGTATTCTGTTTGTTAAAACTGAATAGGTATAGTTTGGGATTTGGGGGGATTTCCCCTTCCCTTCCCCTAGATTCCCGCCTGCTCGTAAATAATATAGGCAAAAAACATGATCGGAAAAACTTTATAGGGTCGTCACAGGTCACGTTCCCCTATTTGCTTATTGAATAAGGCCTTCATTTTTATATTTTTTGCATTTTTTATATTTTGTTTTATTTTATTTTTAGTTAGTTTAGTTATTTTAAAATATTTGTAAAACAGAAAAAATTTTTTTTATAAAAAATAAATTGGTAATGGAAATTCAAAAATAATTAATAATATACAGTAAAGTAGAAATGAAATTTCAGACTTCCATTGTCTTTATTTATTTTAAACTCGATGTTTCGGTGAGTAAGTATCTCTAACCGTTTGCAAGTGTAAACCGGTTAGAGATACTTACTAACCAAAACGTCGTGTTTAAAATAAATAAAGCTAAGGAAGTCCAAAATTTTATTTCTACTCAATATTTGTCTACGAGTTTTAAACATAAAGTAAAGTGTTACATGTCATTGTAAAGGAAATTTTACCCTGATCTGAAAAATTGAATAAAAAAAGGTCATTCTATAAAAAAAATATCTAATATCTGAAGTACTAAGAGTGAACAAGAAAATTTAGTTTAACAGTTGAATTATTTATAAAAAATACTGAAAAAGCAATTTACACCTAAGGAAATAAAAAAGTTACAAGCCGTACCTACGGGGATTAAGTTTGCTAAAAAAGATTTCTCAGCAACACAAATAGGACGAAAAATTGCAAAGTATTAAAATTGTTTAATCCCTATACAAAAATCGGATTTAAGGGTGAGTGAGGGGTATAATGGGGGTAAATTTAGAACTTTGAAATGAAAACAGATACAAACATGCCGTTGTTAGATTTACGATTTGTTCTGGTGACATGATAATTTTATAAAAAAAAAGGGCGTAAGAGGTAGTCGAGGGGAGTGAAGCGATGTTAATTGGTTAAGAAATACGGTGGTGGTTAAGGGTGAAAAGGGGAAAAATTCAAAACTTTGAAACCAAAACAAATACGAACAAATTGTTTTTACATTTATGATTAATTTGATCCGATGACAATATAATTTTATGAACAAAAATCGATGTAGGGTGTGGGTGAGGGGTGTGAAGTGGTTCAATTCAGAACATTGTAATCACAACAGATACAAATATGCGGTGTTCAGATTTATGATTTGATCTGGTAACAATATAATTTTATGACAAAAAAAGTGTCAAGGGGTAGGTGATGGTTGTAAAGATAGTAAATCCATAACTTTGGAATTAAAACCGATAAGAACATGCGGTATCCAGATTTATGATTTGATCTGGGACAATACAATTTTTTTAACAAAAATCCAGAACATTGTAATGAAAACAGATACAAATATGTGCTGTACAGTATTTTTGATTTGGTCTGGTTGTATGCACAAGACACACACCCTTTCGATAGCTTTAGGCACTGGTTAAACTTTTAACGCATTAAGGATAAAAATGGAAACTAACGCGAGAACCATACAAAATGTCGATTGACACCTACCTTGTGGTCTCGGCGGTACAAATTCCATTCACTGGGCGCCCAGGCTTCTACCAGAGTTCTTGAGTTGATCGAAATCACTGTGAGGAGTTGAGGTAACGGATTGGAATGATTTTAGAATTGATTGGCACTAATTGTAATTGATTGAATTGTAGTTTTGGAAAAACCGAGTAAAACACGCCGGTTTCAATATGGAGACTACGATGATCTCTCTCTCATCGTGCCGGTGGGTTGCGCACATTTCTATCCGCGCACTTTGCGGTGTCACGTGACAACCTGTATGGCTCAGTGCAACGGAATAATTAATATTTAGGAAAATTAACTAAGTATTATTTGTCTTGCACGTACATTTTCCCGGCCGCCCTAAAATACTATTTTAGAACCAGGAAAAATAATATGTATTATAACTAGGGAACAACAATTATTATTTCCAAAAAAAATTAAAAAAATTGCGACAAAATGTTATTCTATTTTTTGCCGCGATAAAACAAAAAAAATATATTTCCCGAAAAGGAATAAAATTTAAAAAAAAAAAGAATAATTCTATGACGACACTGACATAGAATGAACATTGCTTGAGTGTTCAGTTAAAAGGCAAAGGGCACAATTTAACAATTGGACGTTTAAATAGCCCTTGTTGAGTCCTAATCGTGACAACTCTAACATGTCCATCTGAACCAGGATGCAAATCTACAATCCTGCCTAAAGACCACTGCAAGGGTGGTTTGTTTTCATTTTTTATGACTACTAAAGTATTTAACTCGACTTTAGTAGGTTTTTCTGTCCACTTGGACCTCTGCTGTAGAGTATGTAGGTACTCCTCTTTCCATCGGGACCAAAAATCAGTGTTCAATCGCTGAACAAGTTGCCACCGAGAAAGAATGTTTAGTTTTAATTGTGATAAGTCTGGGTCTGGGACAGAGTTTAAAGGTTCCATGGTAAGGAAATGTCCGGGAGTGAGTGGACAAAAATCATTGGGATCGGATGATTGCGCAGAGATTGGGCGACTATTTAGCAATGCCTCGATCTGCACAAGTAAAGTATTTAGTTCTTCGTGTGTAAGCTTCTGATTTCCGATCACTCGGTAAAGATGTGTTTTTACTGATTTAACACCAGCCTCTGATAAGCCATTGAAATGAGAACTAGCACTAGGAAAAAAATGCCATTTGATCTGAAGATGTTCAGAGGAAGCTTTGAAGAGCTTTTTAAGCTCAGAGCTTGCTCCTTGAAAATTGGAGCCTCTGTCGCTGTATAAAAAATTACAACGACCCCTTCTAGCTACAAACCTTCTGAATGCGGCTATAAAGCATTCAGAAGTAAGGTCTGACGCAACTTCTGTGTGGATAACGCGCGTACTTGCGCACACGAAAATGCAGATATAGGCTTTTAATTCTTTAGTACTCCGGTACCAACGACCTGGTGAAATTTTTATAGGACCAGCATAGTCCAAAGTTGCATGAGAAAAGCACTTTAGCTGTGAAATTCTAAAATAAGGTAAGTCACCTTGATAAGGGATGTAAGCCTTTGGTCTAAGGCGATAACATCTTATGCATCGAGATAAAACTGACTGAATAGCTCTGCGGGATGCTAAGATCCAGAATTGTTGTCTTAGTAAGTACTGAACTGTATTTAGCCCTGGATGGCTATTTTCCTTATGAATATGTTCAATGATGAGGTCAGACAACCTGCCTGATCTGGGAAGCAATAGAGGATGTTTTGCATCAAAAGGTATAGAATTCGTATGCCTAAGACGACCACCTACCCTTATCAGTCCGGTAGTGTCCAAAATGGGTGCAATTTTTCGAAAAGCTTTGGGTAAAAGTTCGTTGTTTTTTAGTTGTTTTAAGAGGTCAGAGAAATGTAATTCTTGGCTTCTTCGAACCAAGAGTGTTAAAGCATACTGAATTTCAAAAATAGAAATAGGACCTGTAAGTGGTTCCTTTTTGTTTTTAAAATTATAAAATATTCGTCGAATCTGACAAATTAATTTTTGAATGTGAAAAAGGGATGAATATTTATTTACAAGGAAGTCTAGAATATGATAATCGATGTTTGTAGTAAGTGTTATTTTTTCAGGCTTTTCTTCATTTAAAATTTGCTGAAAATCGGTTTCTGAGTTTTGGAGTAATGCGGGATTTTTAAAGTCCCATGTAGTACATGGTTGACTAAGCCAGGAAGGCCCTGTAAACCACAAGGGGTGGTTTATAAAATTAGAAGGAGTTGTGCCACGACTGGCGACATCCGCAGGGTTTTCTTGTGATTTTACATGATACCAGTTGACATTAGAGAGTTTTTCTTGTGTACTTGGCTAACTCTGTTAGCATCAAAAGAGCGCCATCTATGAGGTAAGCTACAAAGCCAAAAGAGGACGACTTGAGAATCTGTATAAGCGTAAGTTTTATCTATTGAAATTAAAGGGAAATAAGTTTTTATAACAAAACTAAGAAGTTCAGTAAGAAGAAAAGTACCTAAAAGTTCTAGTCTCGGGAGACTAATAGTTTTTAAGGGACTGACCCTTGATTTGGCCATAATTAAGGAAGTTTTTATGCTTTGATCTGACAGCTCGATACGTAAATAAACGCAAGCTGCGTAGCCTAATTCTGATGCGTCCGAAAAAGCATGCAGTTGACAAGATATTATATCTTTAGAAAAAATGTGCCTAGGAAATTTAATATCTGATAAGCGCTTAAGTTAATTTTGAAATTGTGTCCAATGCTGAAGAATAGATTTGTCCACGGGATCGTCCCATCCTATCTCGGAAATCCATAATTAAAGGATCAAAAATAGAAGCAATAGCGCTTAGAATATTTCTTTTTGTGCATCGTTTTTCCGATGGCTGGCAAGAGAAAAACATATTGTCTGATTTTGGGTCCCAATGGAGTCCAAGAACCTTTATGAATATAGGATTTTCCTTGTCAAAAGAAAAGGGAATTTGGCATTCGTCTGGTGATAGAGAGGATAGTAGTTTTGGGTGATTACTAGCCCATTTTTTAAGCTCAAAACAGCCTGATTTTAGAAGAGCGATTAAATCTCGCTGTAGAGCTAGAGCCGACTCTATAGATTTTGCGCCTGTGCAGATATCATCGACAAAAATGTCTTCTAGGAGCACTCTAGAAGCTTCTGGGTAGTTTTTTTCTTGGATTTTGGCTAACTCTTGAATAGTTCTGATGGCCAAAAAAGGACTAGATGTGATACCAAACGTGACAGTATTAAGTCTGTATTTTTGAATAGGATCGCTTGAAGTGAAACGCCGCAGAAGACGTTGATAATCACGATCTTCCGGAGCTAATTTTATTTGTAAAAACATTTGCGTAATATCCGAGAGCATGACTATTTCATGATATCGGAATTTTAACAGAATTGAGTTGATGTCAGTTTGTAATTTGGGCCCTGGGAGAAGGGTAGAATTAAGGGATATACCTTTTGAACCCGCTGTTGCCGAGCCATTAAAAACTACTCGAACGCGTGAACTTGATTTATCGGGGCGTACAACGCAGTGGTGGGGTAAATAATTTATGAATTGATTTTTTGATTCTGATTCTAGAATTAAACTCATATGATCGTTTTTTAAGTAGTTATTCATAAATTCGGAATACTGTGAATATAGTTCGGGATTTTTTATCAGTCTAGACTCAAGAGATAAAAAACGTTTGTAAGCATGTGAGTAGGTATCTACTAAAATAGGTCTAGAGTGACGAAATGGCAATGAAACTTGAAAACGTCCCGAACTATCTCTCGTGACAGTTTTTTGATAAAATGATTCACATTTTTCCTCGTCAGGAGAGAGGAACTTCTTTGTTGGGAGAGACTCAACTTCCCAAAACTTGATCATCGTTTGATCTAGTGAATTATTTTGTAAAGAAGTAAAGTGACATGAATATGAAGTTGAATTGTATGTAGGTTGATTTGATATTTCCGTATTTCCCAGGATCACCCAGCCGAACAAGGTTTCAAGTGCTATTGGCTGCCCCGGTTCTCCAGGAATAATGTTAGGTTGAATTATTTGAGAATTAATATGTGCTCCTAAAAGCATGTCTACAGGTGCGGGAATATTGAAAGTATTATCTCCTAAATTTAAATTAGAGATATGATGTCAATTGTGAGGATTAACTTGAAAAGATGGCAAATTTGCACTTACCTTTGGCAAAACATAGACATCAAGAGAAAGCGTTGGATTATTTTGGCCAACAGGCTTAATTGTGCAATTTGTTATGCCATTGGTGGTTGAAGTAGATTGATTGATGCCTCGTATGGGGACTATGAATTTTTTCCTAGATAATCCTAGGCGATTAAGACAATTTTCAGAAATAAAATTGGCCTCTGACGCATTGTCGAGGACAACCCGTATAGTTTGATAGTATCCACGACTATCTAGGATGTCTACTTTTGTTGTAGAAAGTAAAATAGTACTTTGAGGTTTTTGAGTGGTGAGTGAGGTGCACCCTCAATTAATGTAATCAATGCCCTCATTGGGTGTTTCATTATGTGTTTGATTGGGGTTTTGGGAAGATTGAATTGAATTTTGATTTAAGTTTGGGGTTGGTTGTACATTTGTAAAATACGCGTTTTGTGAATTCGATTGAGTAGTTTGCGAGTTATTACAAATACTCGTATGGTGAGGCTGGCCACCGATACGGCAAGAAAAAGTGGATTGACATAAATTTAAGGGATGCGATCTTAAACAATTGCTACACGCATTATTTTGCCTAACGTAGGCATTACGCTCCTGTATAGTTTTTGATAAAAATACCTGGCACTGTGAAAGATTGTGAAATTGTTTATTTGTACATAAACGACATTTGTATTTATTTTGAAACAGATTCGAATTAAATTGTAAATTCGAATTATTTAATTGTTGTTGTCTATTTGAATTTGAGTTGAATTGATTTGTATTTGAATTTGAGTTGTTTTGAGTTTCTGGAGTGAAACTAAAACTAGATTGATTTGGTTGTTGATTTGAATTAAAGAATTTAGATTGATTTGGTTGGAATTGCGAATTATTGCTAAATGAAGTTATTTTTGAGTTTTGAGGATTTTGAGTTGTATTTGCCACGTAAACTTGTGGTTGATATGGTTTTGAGTAACTGTTGTATTTATTATTTGAATTGAATTGTCGCTTAGGTGTTTTTGAATTTGATTTTTGTAAATTGTCTGATTGCATAGTTGAATAAGAAATATTTTGCATGATTTGAACTGATTCTAAGGCCCTACAATGGTTTTTGAGGAACTCTGTAAGGTTTTCGTAGGTAGGAAGCTCCATTTTACTATATTCTATCTCAAAAGAAGTTCGTATTGAGGTAGTTAAACGCGAAAGAAGCATGTTGAAAAGTATGAAATCCCAATGTTGAGTTGGAAAACCTAATAACTCTAAAGCAGAGATATTTTCATTAAAACTATCGAGTAAAGTTCTAAGATCCTTGGAAGAGCAATTATTTTTTAAGGGAACCGTACTATTTACGGTGTTCCAGTAGCTTGTTGCCAAAAGTCTTTTGTTTTGGTATCGATCTACTAGTGTTTGAAAAGCAATATTGTAATTATTATCATTAATAGGCAAGTGTTTTATTAAACTGAGTGGTTCACCTCTTAAATATGAAATTAAATGTCTAAATTTCCTTACTGGAGGCATATTAGTGTTGTGCACTAATGAGCAAAACATATCATAAAAAGTGACCCACTTTAATAAAGTGCCATCGTAACAAGGGACATCCAATTTTAATAGATCTTTGTAATCATGACTGTTTGTTTGATTTTGAAGAGATACAAAATTGCCTTGTAAAGTATTTTGTTCTGGAAAAAGTTGATTGAAAATACTTTTAGTTTGAAAATAAAAATTGTCTGTATCTTCTCGCACCTTGTCTTGCACTTTATATTCGTTATCGTTCTCCACTAGGCTAAAGACGTCATTGTGCAGTTTTTTAAACTCATCATAAAATTCTTCCAAGTTCTCATACCTTGTTTTGAAAATAGATTTTACATTTGAGTCAGTTTGAGCCTTTATAGCTGCTGTGTATGTTTCGGTAGTCCGCGTAACATAAACTGTACGTTTTTGCACTGCCTTATCCAGGCCGGTTTTAGTCATTTTAATTGATTAATTAGTAATAAATATTATCACTGAACACTAAAACGTTTTTCACAATTTCTTATTATTTTATTTTATTTTGTACACAAAGTTTTTTATTTTTACCTTCGTTCACTCGCCCGTAGGTAAACAAAAAACAGTTGTTTTTGTCGACCGCGACCTTTAAATTTAAACTGCAGACAAATCGATAAAATTTAAACATGTGTTAGGAAAGGCGTGTCGCTTCGTCACTGATAAAGCCTGCCCCTTTTGGGTTGGTCCTTAATGGCGTCGTAAAATTTTTAGATTTTTGTTTTTGAAGAATGAACTTTGATTTTTTGTTGTATTTTTTTGAATATTTGGATAGAAGGACCATAAAAATGTATGCACAAGACACACACCCTTTCGATAGCTTTAGGCACTGGTTAAACTTTTAACGCATTAAGGATAAAAATGGAAACTAACGCGAGAACCATACAAAATGTCGATTGACACCTACCTTGTGGTCTCGGCGTTCTTGAGTTGATCGAAATCACTGTGAGGAGTTGAGGTAACGGATTGGAATGATTTTAGAATTGATTGGCACTAATTGTAATTGATTGAATTGTAGTTTTGGAAAAACCGAGTAAAACACGCCGGTTTCAATATGGAGACTACGATGATCTCTCATCGTGCCGGTGGGTTGCGCACTTTTCTATCCGCGCACTTTGCAGTGTCACGTGACAACCTGTATGGCTCAGTGCAACGGAATAATTAATATTTAGGAAAATTAACTAAGTATTATTTGTCTTGCACGTACACTGGTAACAATATAATCTTGTAAAAAAAAGGTGTTGATGGGCAGGGGAGGGGTGTAAAGTTGGTAAATTTATATTTTTGGATCAAAACAGATACGAACATGCTGTTTTAAAATGTTTAATTTAATCTGGTGACAATACAATTTTATGAACAAAAAACGGTGGTATTTTAGGTTATTTCACGTTAGCGTGATCGAAATCTTTACAGTTACTTGTAATGTTAAGAAATATGCTTTTCCGGTCGCAAATAAATCTATAAACTTGGTCCACTGGTCTTACTCTTTTGATGTTTAAGAACCTACTTAAAAAAATTATTGATTTTAAATATAAAATAAGGTTTGGAATGAAACAAATGTGTCGTATTTTAAAAAAATGCTTAAATTCTATTTGTTTTCATACGAAATAAACAAATTTCGCTTCCAAAAAAATAGGACTTATGCATAGTTTATCTACCATCTCATACGTATAAAAAATCTAACTTATATGGATGAAAAGCCGAAGATTTTTTTTGCGACCTTACCGGAACATGGCAATGCTTCTCCTAGATATTTTTGTTACTAAATTGCACCCAGGGTATAGGCAATTTGCACCCAAGACCAAAAACCAAAAATAATTTATTGTCAGATTGTTGCCGCGTGTCTCTCATTTTTTGTATTTAGATAAAACTACGCCTATCTGCGTGGTTTGGTTTGACTTGATTTAGTTAGGTTTGGTTTGGTTTGCTTTAGATCAGATCATTGGCATTGGTTAGGTTAGGTTTGGTTTGGTATTGATTGATGTTGATATTTTTTAAATTAAACGGCCATTTGTGGTAAAATACTTTATTGTATAATTTTAGCAGGAAGAATATTGCATTTGATGCAAGAGGAAGAATATTATTGAATTTGATTTTGCAAGAAATCGATTGAAAAAAGTTGGGGAAAAAGAAGGGATAATAATTTTTAACTTTTATCAAAAATGGCTATAATTTTATATAACAAAAATCCGCCTTTGAACCTACCAAGAGCTACTGCAATATCCCAGATACCACACTTCGTCCCAGGGACATACATTTTACGTCGTTATGTCCCGGGACCAATAAAATACGTACTATGTACGTCCACTAGCTACGTACATTTTACGTACTGTTTACGTCGGTACTTCTCAGGAAGAATAAGGTACATACTATTTACGTACAATTATATACATACATAGTACGTACACTATGAGTACGTACATTTGACGTCGGTAATTCCCAGGACCAATAAAATACGTACTGTGGACATACAAATGTGTACCTTCATGGTACGTACAATAAGTACGTACATTTTACGTTCATTTTAGAGATGCGCTTCCGAACATTTAACAACGGGTTTTGCTAATAGATGGCATACACTAGTTAACATTTAACGGCATTGTTAGAGATATATTACTTAAATATTAAATCAAACAAAACAAACTTCAAACCCATCGGGACTTCGAGCCTTGAGGTAAAACTGGATGATCGACACCAAAGTATGAATGTTCAGGAAGCCGGAATAGTTTTAAATGGTACCTAGTCCTAATCCTACACTTTCTTTATTTTAATATGATGTCCTATGTACGTACCATGTACGTGTAGGGTACGTACATTTTAGGTAGGATATACGTACCATGTACGTCTGTAGTACGTACATTTTACATTTCATTGGACGTACCATGTACGTACGTAGTACGAGATTTTGACGTAGATAGTACGTACAAATCGAAGGAAAATAATGGCTAAAGTTGGTTCCCTGCGACGTACATATTTGGACGTAAGTCCAAAAATGCACGTAACATGTACGTACAATACGTCGCAGTGTTACGTACTATGTACGTACATAGTGCGTACTGTCTGGGATTAGTGACTTTTTTCATTTGGCGCCAACCGCTAAATATTTAAAAATGCCTACTACTGGATTGATTGGTTTAGGTTTGGTGTGGTTTGCTTTGGATTAGATGGTTGGTGAAGGCAAGGGAGGTACCGAATTACTCACTTTTGGTAGAATCATTAATTTAGACACAATAACGCAGCCTGTGTGGGGGGTAGGCATGCCTTTGTCATTGATAACAGATTATTTTACTAAAATAGAATGTTGGCAACTTTTTATCAAGTTTCATAGCTGACCCTCGGAAATTCTAGAGACTTTTTTTTCTACTTGGCATACAATTTGCATGACCTTGTTTGGTTCAGGTAACGAAACCATTTTTGGGATGCAATTTGCCATGTTAATCTTTATTACCCAAATTTAATGTAAATTTTGTATTCTAGGACCGCCTGACCCCGTGTCTGGAAGTGGAGCACTCCGAGGCATTTTTAACCGAAAAGCCATATCAATTAATGGCAAATGGGCAGTTTAACCGAGTCCCGTTACTAATGGGAATCAATAATGAAGAGGCTTTACACTTTGTTGCAGGTAAGCTCAGTGGCGCACCCAGGAATGTGTCTTGGGGGGGGGGCCCGAGGCCTCTTGGGGGCCGACAGCTAAAAAGGGCGCCCATCAAAAATCGTGCGACCAAAAAAAAAAAAAAAGTCATCATGTGTGGAGGGCCCGACAGCTAAAAAGGACGCCCCTCAAAAATCTTGCGACCAAAAACAGAAAAGGTCATCATGTCTTTAGCGGGAACGCGACGAACTACGCCGCTGCTTGGCGGGGAGCCCAAAGCCTCATAATGTCAAATTTTAAGCTATTGTTTGTGTTTTATCATGAAATATGTAGAAAATATGTAAAAAAAAACCAAGGCTTGGGAGGGGGGGGCGGGCCCCGGGGCCCCCCCCTGGGTGCGCCCATGGGTAAGTTTTATCTATCTACGAGTATAATCACACTTATTAGCATACATTACGTAGCATTTGTAAGAGGGTGTCGTTATCTAACGAATTTCCCTCCTACTTTTGGCATCCCAGGCTTTCGATCGAATTCATCTAGGAGTTCGAAAATGAAGTTGGACAAAATTTTGCCTCGAACATTACTCTAAGAAAGTAAGGGACCTAGAATCTCCTTTGCCCGCCAATTTAAACAGTGAAGAGTAACCAGATAAGTAAACTACAATGTTAATAAAAACCCAATTTTTATGGGTATTTTGTTGTTTTAATTAGGCATTAGAACCCCTCAAAGAATATAATTAAATGTAACAAAATTAATTAAGCAAACTTATAAATTTTTAAATTTCTTATTTCTATCAAGTAAAATAAAAAATCCAGTTTTCTCTGTTTGTTTTGTTATGGCACAGACAGGTACTTAAAACAGCAAATTTACAAAAATAGACTTAAAACTTAACGTCTCATCATCTTGGAGCTCTAACAATTTTTTTTACCAACACATAAAAAATGAGAAAATATTTTTTAATAACATTTGGTAGTTGATTACGTAATTTAATTTTACAATAGATCTGGGATTCTCCTTCTTTTTTCTTTATAAATTAAAAAACATTTTGTTTATAAATATGCAGTTAACGTCAACATCCTTTTCACTAAAATTCTTTAGGATTATATTACGCAACAAAATTAAGAATTAGTTAGAAGATATAAAGGTTTTAATACAAAAATTAATTTAATGTCAACATTTAAATTAAACAAATTCTTGTTATTAGGGACATTTTGGGTCAGTTAATATAACAGAAAATTTGATAGCTGTTACCGTTATTGTTACTAAGAATAACGGCGACAATCAGGGCAAAAAAGATAGATTTTGGACACAGTCCTTCAACTTTTAGTTTATTTATTTTTATTAGATTTATAGCTTTTTAAAAACCAAACTAACGAATTTTAGTAAAAAATTTGACTGCATTTATAAAAGCAATACAAACCTAACCTTAAAAAATAACGGTAACATTAAAGGACGGCCATCGTAAGTACCGGGCACAGCGTCGTGACCGTACATAACAAAAAAGGAACGAGAAGCTGCTAATGTGCAGACTTAGTATTAACAATAACGGTGACAAAGTGTAAAATACGAGACCCAAAATGTCCCTATATATTAGATCAACCGTTAATTTATTTAACTCAATATTATTTCGCATAAGAATGCTTATAAGTAATTATGACATAGGCCAACACATTGTGGTGCCGATAATTTTTTAACTATTTTTGAGATTATCAAACTTTTATACTCATATTAGGCACTATCACCTATAGACCAGTCAACGAAGGGGTTGTAGAGTGCATGGAGGGGGGGAGAATTTTTCTCTCCGGGAATATGTTAAGGGTAGTTAGGACGTTAACATACTAAAAGTCCCCGTTCCTAGCCCTCCCGCTTCAGTGGCGGAGGGAGGTGAGAAAGTGCATTTTTTCGGTTTTGTGCCTATAACTCGATTACGGTGCGTGGTACAAAAAAAAATTCCCCACAAAACGGTTATACCAACCTTACATTTAATTGTAACAGATTCTGAGATAGTGCCCACCGAAACCGGTAATTTTTGAAAAAAAACTTTTTGCCCTATCTTTTTTCTCAAACCTGTATATCTAACACTTTTATATTAAACTTTCAAAGATATTCATTAAAAATAACAATATAAGGCATTCAATTTAAAAATATGTATTTATTTATTTACTAATTTGAGCTCATAAATTCAAAGTTACAGGTGTTTTAGTTTTATATTCATATTTGTGATTTAACACAAAAAATTGTATAATAATTACTTTTATCATCATCTTTCTTCATCATCATAATAAGCTTTTGGACAAGCTAAAGGTAATTTTGCCCAATAGTTTGTAAATTTACACTTTTTTCAAAAAGCTCGCAAGAAACTGTGTTGGATTAGCGTAGCGAGGGTTACAAATCATCGTGGAATAAATATACAGTTAAGGTACGCTATTTTCCGTGCTTGTAACAAGTTTTTTTTATAACTTTAAAGTTTTTAGGTTCTTTTTAGGATTTTTAAATTTGTATCCCTTATCCATCACTTTTTATCCCGGGAGTAAAAAGAAATAATTCTTACTAAAATAATGCATAAAAAGTGCACTTTGTATCACTAAAATGCGCAAAATATATTTTCGTTATTTGTTTAAGAACGCCACTGAAATATTAATAATAATATTTACCCAAGCAACGAAATATAAACAATTTTTACCGAAAGAGCTTTACTTTTAACAAAATTACATAAAAACCTATAATTAAAATGGATTTTTGTTGATTTCTGTAAATAACCTCCATATATGGATGCCACTGTACCATTAGAAATAAACTAAAGCCTACTAAGTAATATATCGTTGTAAAGAAAATTTTGTTCTATTAAAAAGAGTTTTATAGGTTTTTCATACAAAGCTTGGGTTTTCAGGTAATTTGAACACCCATATATTTTTAAAAAATCCTAATTTTAAAAAAAGCACTTTTGATTACAAACGACACTGAAACGTTACTTGTAATCCTGACCCCAAGCATATTATTCACTTATGGCCTAAAACACACCGTAAATCATTTTTGTTCTAAGAGCTTTACTTTTATCAAAACTGATTAGAAGCTTTTAATTAAAATAGATTTTTGGTGATTTATGTAAATATCCTTCATTAATGGACGCTACTGTACTTTTAGTAGTAAGTTTCGTCGCCTTTCTCACGAAGTGTCCCAACTAAATAAAGATAAATAAATTTTTCAGGAGAGCTAAAAAACGAAAACAGTAGGTATATTTCTATGGTTGGACCAAAACTAATTTTATTAACCAAAGCTGAACTATTTTTAATTAAGATATGCCACTTCGTGAGATCAAAGAGTTGCATGAGATCAGTTACGAGACAAAATATCTGAATTTTTATAATTTTGTTAGTTATTCTCCTTCGCGAGAAAGGCGCCGATTTAATCCTATTATATGATAAATACGTAAAAATCAAATTTTGTTTTCTTAATACTGCAAATATTTTCCTAAACAGCTTAGTGTTTACAAAAATTGCAAAAAAACAAGCAATAAAACGGGTTTGTTTGTGATTTTGAAAAATGAATCCAGTTTAGGGACGCCAATAAAATATTAACTATAATATTTATCAAGCTATGATATACATTGACGGATATAATTAAGGAACATATAACTTTTTGACTAAAGGGCTTGGTTTTCGAAAAAAATTGGCTAAAAATTTAAAAATGTAATAGATTTTCGACGATTTATGTATGCCATCCACATTATATGGATACCACTGGGTAGCTAGGAGTAAACCTATTCCTAATATGTAATATATCGTTGAAAATAAAATTTCATGTTATTAAAAAAAATTTGATCCATATATCATCAAAAATAATTTTTATGAAAGTTGCAAAAAAAAATATTTGTTGTATCTCTAAAAACGTTCCCAGTTTACGGACGCCACTGAAGTCTTATCTACTATCTCAACTGTACTATAGGATAAAATGTGCAAAAATTAATTAAATGTACGTATCTTTACAAGGACAGCACCTAGATAGCTCGGAGATATTCTGTTTAATAGCCCTTTTGATGGGCCTTAAATTTAATCACTACACAATTTTTTTATAAATTAGTAGTTTCTGAGTAAAATGCTAATAAAGAAACATAGTCGAATATCCAAGATGACGGTGCCATTTTGACAGTGTTTCTGAAAGGAAAGGAGTCAGGGCTTTTAGTATGTAGGATAACTCGCGGCCGTGACTCACCCACCGTAGTTTTGGTTTGCAATCTTGACAGATGTTTAGTGTTTCGGAAACAATACAATTTAATAAACCTGAAATTTAGTACCCGTGAATTTAAAAATCAAACAAGTTTCGTGGCTAATCGGGTAAAACGGAGTTTTTGTTTCTCTCATATTTTTCCGTGGGTAGCTTGAAAGCTTAACCTCACGGGGGTCGAAGATCTAATGGACACCTAATAAGTGTTGACAGTTAACTGTTTCGTCCTTATGGGACTCCTCAGAACACTGCTTGGTCAATGTGACACTCTTGCGAAGTTCATTAGACGGTTTTGTCTCTAATCCTATGCAAATAGTGAAAGAACCCTCGCAAGAAGCGACATCTACCGAGATACGAGGAAAACCAGAACATTAGCAGGTTAAAATAAACTGCTATACATATCGATCAATGAAATCCTAAAGTTCCCAGTTTAATATATATCGGTTCATAATGCAAATCAGCCATTTTGGATTAGCCATTTTGAATTTTTTAAAGTTTAATTTAAAAATCATACTAAGCGGAAACTTCAAAAGTTATACCCCATTTTAGATCCGCCATTTTGATTATGATAAATGGAAAAGACCGCCATTTTGAAACTGCTATTTTAATTTTTTAGGTTTAATTTAAAAAGTACAAGCAACCTTTAAGACCCAAAATTTATTAAATATCGGTTTTTAAATTGAAAAGTTCTGCATTCTGAATCCGCTATTTTGACTTTTATTTTAAGATTATTTAAAAAATAATATTTAGCGACCCTAAACTGCCAATTAGATTGAATTTTTACCCAACTGCAGCACGGCGAAAGGAAGGGTACTGTTTTTCGATTGTTGTATGTATGTAAGTTAATATGTATGTTTGTGTCACGCTAAAGGCTAAATAGTGGAGCGGCGGCGGCGTAGGGCATACAAAAGGGGTTCGCCTGCACCAAGGTGATGATGGTTGCCAAGGTATATTTTTTGAAACTTGGATGAATGAATCCCACTCTCGGCCATGCCCCCTTCACCCCCTTTCGTCCCTTAAAATGAATTCTTCAATATCTCAGTAACCAGCAGTGATAGAACAAAAATTTTTTCACTGTTGTTTGTGTAGTAATCTGTAGATTATATGATGTATTTACACTCTATTGCATATCTCGAAAAGTAAACAAGATATTAAACAAAATATGTATTTTCAAAAAACCAAATTTTTTATTTTTCTTCATATTTTCTAAACCAAACCAGATACGAAAAAAATGTTGGTACAAATATTTTTCCACCGTCTTCGCTCTTTTCAAAAAAGTATATATCTATGGAGTTTTGCGAACCCCCTCTCGCAGTCGCAATGGTTGAAGCCATTACGCCAAAACTGGGCAAGTTTCCGATATGATAGTCATTAAGATATATGGCAAAATCGAGCCTAGTCTACATTTGAGGTATTTTGTCACAATTTAGGGTGCCGCCTAATAATAAACATCTATCTTGACCCCTCTAGTCATTCCCCCCTTACCCCCCTTAAATATTTCAATTTAAATCTGAACCTTAAATTAAATTTAAATCTCGGCAACGGCAAGAGATAGAACAAATTTTTTTCACTGTTGTATGTCTATTGACCAGTAGATTGTGCAGTGTATTTGCATTATTTGCATATCTCAAAAACTAAACAAGATATAAAATAAAACAACTGCTTTTTCATTTTTTTAATTTTTAAATTTTTTTATTTTTGCCCATCTCATGAAAATTAAAGTAGATATAAAAAAGCTTTAAATAAATGGTTTTCTGCTGTTCTTCTTTCCAAAAAGATATGTAGGTTAAAGTTTTCCCAATGCAACTAATAAAATCGCCGTTTGATTGGGGCTAAAACGCAAAATGATATACGTATATATGAGTAGGTATGTAAAATTCAACTTCGACAGACATAAATATAGCAGCCATCCCTACAGACCCACCCCACCATTATCCAGATCAAAAAAATTAATAAGCTAGCTAGGTTTTACTTAATATTTATTATTTATTGCTGGTGTTAATAGTCCACGCAAGGGCTCTACTTGAGGAATCCGGTTGCTGCCGCTCTGACCCTTAAGCATTATAAGATATTCAAGATGGCGGTCGATCCCCTTCCCTTTAGGGACATTGTCAAAATGACGTAAAAGATATGTAATGTAGCTTCGTTCGGTATTTGCATGTCAGACGTGACGGCTTTTTGGTCACGTGATTACAGATTAGTCTGAGCAAATTGGAATTAACGAACGATCCAGATCAAATCGATCAAATTTTTATAAATGGTTATAACCTCAAATATAACCAAAAATATTATGTACATAAAGGGCTGTCTAACAAAACATATGATCAAATCCAAGATGTCTTCCATAGGACAAACAAACCGATTTCCCATAAGCCGTAATGTTAACAAAAACGACAAGAGCTTTGCTCTCAAAAATTAATCAGTTTTAAGAACAGATCCTTTGTGCATATGGGAAAAATGCGTTTTTCTTAAAAATATTAAACTAAAGCGAGAAAATCTGAAATAAAAGGGACCATCTTTTCTTCAAAAAAGTAGATTATGTTTTTGTTTATTTTGTTCTTTTTAACTTTTTTTCTAGTTTTTTCACTTATTTTGAATTATTACATGGGCGCACCAAGGGGGCGGGGGGGCTAGGGGCCCGGACCCCATCAAACCACATATTTTTTTAGATATTTTCCATATATTTCATGAATAAACAGAAAAAATAGCATAAAGTACATCATAAGACCTCTGGGGGCCCCCCTAAGGTATCGGGCCCCCAAAGGTTTTTGAAGTTTTTTGACCAATGAATCAGCCCAAGGTAGGGGAAAGTAGTTCTATTCAAAGAGCTCACTTCAAGGCTCACTTAACAGAGACAAAATTGAAATAGACTAAACTTTTCTCATCAGATTCAGGTTTTCTATTAGGATCTTTTGTTGTACTTGACTAAACCTTTTGCTAAGTAATAGGCCTTCTATAGCGTTAAACTGAGAAAAATATTTCACTATGATTTTTAGGTTTAGACAAAGTTTAATTGTTTTAACCCTCCAGTAGTGACACGAAAAAGAGGCACAACTTATAGGTAGGTCAGTCCAACAGATCAATATGCACATATGAGTTTCAACTGAGGTTGGTCAAGCAAACTTCTAATAAGTACTTTACAAAATATGTTTATTTAAAAAAATATAAGTAAACATTATATAAAAAAAAACTTGCAAAATTAAAATACAGTTTATCCTTGTCATTGGCCTCACACACCGTACATCACCATATGATTTTCCATAGGGCTTAAGTACGGTCAAACCTAAGGTTCATCAGCTCACAACAGTAAGTACTGTTCAAATTTTACAACAGTACAATATTCGCTGTTGTATTTCTACTGTTACTATTACTTTTATTACTGTTTTTTTGTAACAATATTTGCTCAATTATGTATCTAAAAGTTTATGCAAATAAATATATACTCTACTTTACAATTGGGCGTAACAGCATATGACCCATTAGGAGTATTAGAACCCAAGTTTTTTTGAGAGAAATTGAAAAAAATATCTGAGAACTTATTTGTTTTTCTTGTGGTCATCAAAGTCAACAAAGATTACTTTTTGTTCCATCTATTATTAATGATGCCATAAAAATTTTTTTTTGGTAATAAGCTCAGAACAGTACCGTAGAAATTTCACAACAGGACTTGTAGTAGGTCCAATCAGATACTATACAAGTTTTAGGTGTCAAAAAGCATGGAAATAAAGGAAAATTTGCACCAAAATAGTTTAAGATAAAAAGAGGTTTGAGTTAGGGAGATTGTCAAGTTCACCAGTTTATTCTAAACTGTTTTATATATATATATTTATCGGTTTCACAACGTTCTACGTCTTCCGATACCCAATCTCCACTCGTTTCTGTTTGCCCATAATTCATCATCTAGGCCTCTTATTCTTATTTCACTATCTATTCCTTCTCTCCAGCTTCTCCTTGGTCTTCCTCGTTTTCTTCGGCCAGTTGGTTTCCATTGTAATATTTGTTTAGGTAGTCTTCCATCATCCATTCTTTGTACATGTCCGTACCACACCAGTTGTTTTGTTCTTATATCATCCACTAGAGTACGTTCACCCACTGTCATAATTTCTCTTATTCTTTGATTGGTAACTCTTTCTCTTTTTGATTTCCCTGCTGCTCTTCTCCAATAGTCCATCTCCGTAGCGGAAAGCATTTTTTCTGTTCTATCTTTGATTGGCCATACTTCTGAGCCGTATGTAATAATACTTTTTACAATGGTGTTATATATAAGCTTTTTGTTATAGATCCTGTTTCGTTCCACCAATACACATATATTCTGTCTTATTGATATTAACCTCTAGTCCCCACTTATTGTACTCTTCTATTAGTTTTCGTGTCATATATTCGAGGTCGTCATAACCCTGAGCCACCACTATCTGATCATCGGCGAAACATAAAGTATACAAGGTGGTTTCATTCAACGGAATTCCCATGTTTTGGCATTTTCTCTTCCAGACTTTAAGGACCTGTTCCAAATATATCTTGAAGAGCGTAGGCGAGATACAGCAACCTTGTTTAAGACCTTTATTTACTTGAAAGCCCTTGGATAGTTTTGCTTTTATTTTAACTTTTGCCTTACTATTGCGGTATAACTCTTTGATGGCCTTAATTAGTTGTACGCTTATGTTTGTCTTTTCTAACGCTTTCCAAAGTAGATTTAGTGGTATACTATCATATGCCTTCTGCAAATCTACGTAAAGCAGATGGAGCTCTTGTCCGTATGCCATTTTCTTTTCAATAACTTGGGTTATACAAAAGAGATGATCTGAAGTCGATCTACCCGCCCTGAAACCAGCTTGTTCTTCTGCCTCCATATCTTTATATTCGCTCTCCACTTTATTTCTTATTATTTTGCCATATATTCTGCTTAGCGTACTAGTTACAGATATACCTCTATAATTGTCACATATATCTTTCCTTCCTTTTTTGTGTATTGTGGATATATATGACGTTTTCCACTCAGTTGGTACTACAGCTCCATTTAAATATCTTTGGAAAAGATTCCGTAATCTACAAAACAATTCTTCAGTGCCATATTTAATAAGTTCAGATGCGATATTTCCGGGTCCGGCAGATTAAGCTTTTTAAGGTTTTGCACACGTTTTTGACCTCAGATATTGTGAGGGGTACTGGAGATCCCATCGTTCTAATGATATTGTCTCTTTCGTCTTCCTTGAATTCCGCTCTATCTTCAGTTAAAAGTTTTTTAAAGTGCTCATCCCATTCTTTGTCTGGTATTGGTGAAATAATATCTCTGCATGTTTCTTTTTTGATCGATCTTATAGTTTTCCAGCTTTCGGTACTTCTCCTACCTCCTAAGTAAGAATCTATTTTCTGGCACTTTTGCATCCATGATTGATTCTTCTTATCACTGATCATTCTTCTCACCTTTGATTCTAAACTGTTTTGAGGTCTGTAAAATAAATATTTATTAAAGAAAAAGAAACTTTGATGATACAGGACTTCACTCAACACTATACAGGATGCTACACTACCAAAAGTTTATTTAAGAGTTCTGTAGGATGGTGCACAAATTTGGTTCAGCTCATTATTCACACTTTAACCTCATATTGTTTTCCTATTCTTTCTTCTCTGGACCCTTTTTTCAACCATCATTTTTAAAATTTTTCAACCGTTTTGAAACAATAATCCATTCAGGAGAGATCCAGTCATGATGATTGCTGTATTCTAGTTTTGAAAGTTGCTTGCCTAGAATAGTAAAAAAATCATAGTGAAATATTTCTTACAGTTGAACACAATTCTATGTTACACTTCTGCAAAAGGTCTACTCAAGCACAAAAAAAGGTCCCAATAGAAAATGTTGCCAAAATGGCAGTTACACATTTATCCAAAACAAACCTGACAAACAACTTTTGAATATTTCAATTTATCCTCTGTTAAGTCAGGTAATAGAGCACTTATCCACTTTCTTTTCCCTTCTTTGAGCTGATACCTAGTTCATTTAAATCAAGATGATTTTTTAAGGTCAAAATACTTGGCATTCCATCAAAACTAACATTATCAAGCTCTCCCCAGCTGCCACAATTCACAACAGCACAGAAACTAATAATAATGATTCAAACTGAGTAAAAAACTGGAAAAAAAGTTAAAAAAAAACAAAAGTAAATAAAAACATAACCTGACTTTTGAACAAAACAGGGTCCCTTTTATTTGAGATTTACTGACTTCAATTGATTTTTTTTAAGAAAAACGCATTTTTCCCATGTTTACAAAGGTTCAATACTTAAAACAGCATCTTTGTTGTAAGTTAAATCGTTTCACTTTTTTTAAAAATTACGTTTTTGTTAACATTGCGGCTTATGGGAAAACGCTTTGTTTGTCCTATGGCGACCATCTTGGATCGAAAAACAGCTGATCGTGACAGTTCGTTAGACAAGCTAATTGCAACTCACGCCCAGCTATAATTTTGACAAAATTTTCCTGTATCTAATGTCGGAAATTTATATAATTTGTTGTCTTCAACATCAAATAATTCGATTTCAAACTTTTTACACAAAAAAATTATTTATGTAAACAAAACAAATACACAACATACGTCACAATCTAAGATTAATCTGTTTCGTCGATCAAAATGCACGGAGCAACCAGATTTACGTCCGACTAGTCTGATCAGAATTACCGAACGATTCAAATCTACCTCCCCTAGATCTAGATGGATTAATCCGACATAAATACCGAACGCAGCTTGTGAGTAAAATTTTTACAAGATAGTCAAAACGTAAAAGGGAAGGGGGTCGGCACTTTTACCATGTTTAATAGGACCCCAATAGCTATTGATTGCACCCAGTCTTGATTTTTATTGTTAAATATATATACTTTTATATGCTTAAGGGTGCCAGAACGGAAACAACCTATATATACAATATTCCAATAATACTCCCCATTATCCATTTACACAATGAGCGGATTTTTACACATACAGAGAAAACTGTATCAGTCTACAGTTCATTTAGATTTGGAGTATTATGTATATGCCACAACGGGATTCCTCAGTAGAGCCCATGCTTGAAATATAAACACCTGTAATAAAATTTGTCTACTAAACTTTAAGTCAAACCATTCTTTTTAGGTACCTAGGTTATTTTTTATCATAGGTAATAGTAGGGGGTTTGGAAAGGAGGGGGACAACGTCAGGGGCTAATAGTTTAAATATTTTAAGGCTGCTATATTTATTACTCACCATGTCGAAGATGGATTTTACTTATCTGCTCATATACGTATATCATTTTGCATATTGGCACCAATGAAACGGCGGTGTTGGCAGTTGCGATGGTAAAATCCCATACCTATATAAATTTTTAGAAAGAGCGAAAACGACAGAAGAACATTTATTTAAAGTTCTTTTTATATTTACTTTAGTTTATAAAGTATTGGAAAAATATCCTTTGTTAAAAATTAAAAAATTGAAAATGCAGTTTTGGATTTATCTATGCCGAGATATGGAAGATTTAATTTCAAATATTTAAGGAGAGTGAGGAAGAATGACTAGAGAGGGAAGGCCAAGATAGATTTTTTATTGTCAGGAGCCACCATAATTTAAGAAAAAATACCTCAAATGTAGGTTAGGCCCGATTTTGCTAATTATCTTAATAACTATCATGCCCAGTTTTGGCGTATTGGCCTAAATCAAAGAGTGCTACTGCGCGTGGGGTTCACAAAACCCAATGGATATGTACCTTTCTGAAAAGAGCGAAAATGGAGGAAAAATATTATAAGACATTTTTTTGCGTATCTGGTCTGGTTTAGAAAATATAGATAAAAATAAAAATAAAAAATTTTAAATACATACTTTTTTTTATATCTTGTTTAGTTTTCGAGATATGGAATAGAGCGTAAGTACATTATATAATCTAGAGATCACTAGACAAACAACAGTGAAAAAAATTTGGTTGTATCTCTGCTGGTTGCTAAAATATTAAAGAATTAAATTTAAGGGGTTGAAAGGGGGTGGAGGGGGTATGACCGAGAGGGGGGGAGGCCAAGATATATTTTCGTAGTCAGGAGTCACCCAAGTTTCAAAAAATATAGCTTGGCAACCATCATCATTTAAGTGAAGTCGAAATGCCCTACGCCGATCTACTAAAACGGCTAAACCGATTTTGACAAAAAAGGTGTCGTTGAATTTCTACTGATCCCGAAGGTGCTATAGGCTATATTTTTGTCACATAATGTAGGCTTTAAGGCATACAGATTATCTAAATTTCAGGAGGTTTTATTAAAATTTCTTTGGGTACCCATTGCAAATGTCCTCTAATTTGCTGTACTATATATAGAGCGATTTCAAAAATTCTTTCTGCATACGCTTTCAGCTTTTTTTTCCAACACCATTTTACGAGTCCCCCCCGCGTCTCCCTCACTCCTCCCCACCATCCTTATTAGTAATAGTTACAGCTATAACTTTGTGTGTGTGTGTATTTGGGTTTTATGGCCTAGATCGACCCAACTGGCTTAGCTATATATATATACATCGGTTTCATAACGTTCTACGCCGTCTTCCGATACCCAGTCGCCATTCGGATCGGTTGTTCCATTGGCCTTCTTCTAACCCCCTCTCTTGCATTTCCTTATCAATTCCTTCTCTCCAACTCTTTCTGGGCCTCCCTCTCCTTCTTCTGCCCGTTGGTGTCCATTCTAGGATTTGTTTAGGGAGCCTCTCTGGAGTCATTCTTTGGACGTGTCCATACCATTTTAGTTGTTTTATTTTTATTTCTTCCACTATTGTATGTTTGACTGCCGTCACCTCTCGTATTCTTTCGTTTCTTATTCTCTCCAGCCTAGATTTTCCGGCCGCTCGTCTCCAGTAGTCCATTTCCGTGGCCTCCAGTGTTTTGGTAGATTTATCTTTCAATTGCCATACCTCGCTACCGTATGTAACAATGCTTTTCACTATCGTGTTGTATATGCGATGTTTGTTTTCCTTACTTATCTTTTGATCCCACAGAATAGTGTTTAGCATTCTAATAGCTTTCCTGCCCTGTACATTTCTCTCTTTAATGGCTTCATCTAGAGTTCCATCGTTTGTTATATTTAGGCCGAGGTATTTGTATTTACTGCACGATTTTAGTGTGCGTCCATCTTCCAGCGTCAAATCCTGTTGTGTACCTCCTATGCACATGTATTCAGTTTTGGCTATGTTAACTTCTAGCCCCCACTTTTCATATTCTTCCACAAGCTTTCTTGTCATGTATTCTAGGTCGTCCATGTCTTGTGCAATTACTATTTGGTCGTCTGCAAAACTTAATGTGTATAGAACATTTTCATTTAGGGGGATACCTATCCCTTTGCATTTTTGTTTCCATTTTGTAAGCGCTTTTTCGAGGAAGATTTTAAAAAGTGTAGGTGACAAGCAGCATTCTTGTTTTAGTCCTTTATTTGGGGCGAATCCTTTTGAAACATTGCTGCCTATTTTGATTTTTATTTTACAGTTTTTATATAGTTGTTGGACTGCCTTTATTAGATTTGTATTTATATTTGTAGTTTCGAGAGCTTTCCATAGTTTGGTTAAAGGGACACTATCATAAGCTTTTTTTAAGTCTACATAGAGGAGGTGTAATTCCTTATTTACTGCCGTCATTTTTTCGCTAAGTTGTGTAATACAGAATAGATGGTCTACAGTGGATCTCCCTGCTCTGAAGCCGGCTTGTTCTTCTGCCTCGCTGTCGGCATATTCTTGTTCTATTTTTCCTTTGATGACTTTTCCGTATATTCTGCTGATTGTGCTCATTACTGCGATTCCTCTGTAGTTGTCACACACCTCTTTGCTACCTTTTTTATGAATGGTTGACATAAAGGACAATTTCCATTCTGATGGTATTTCACCGCTGTTCAAGCAGTTTTGAAAAAGTCTCGTCAAGTTCTCGTAGAGTTTTGGTGTGCCGTACTTAATTAGTTCTGCTGGTATATCACCGGGTCCTGGAGCTTTTCTGTTTTTTAGTTTTGTACAGATCTCCTTTACTTCTTTAACATAGATTCTAATAGGCGAAGCAGTTATTTGTACTCTTTCGTAGTTCTCGGGTTCTTCTTTGAACTGTTCCCGGTCTTCGGTGAGTAGGGTGGTGAAGTATTCATCCCATTCATTTAGAGTAATCGGGGATATGATTTCTTTGGTCTTCTCTTGCCTTAAAGATTTCAGAAATCTCCAGCTTTCAGTGCTTTTTGTTCCTCCTATGTAACAATTCAATCTATTACAGCGCCTTTCCCATGTTTCGTTTTTCTTTTGCGTGATCATGTAACGTACTCTTCTTTGTGACTGTTTATATGATTATTTGTGGTGTTCTGTTTGAGTGCTAAGATATTTTTCATAGGCTTGTTTTTTAACTGTAATTTCCTTTTCTATGTCTTCA
The DNA here is from genome assembly GCA_963576565.1 of Aspidapion aeneum. Lineage (NCBI taxonomy): Eukaryota > Metazoa > Arthropoda > Insecta > Coleoptera > Brentidae > Aspidapion > Aspidapion aeneum. Next base: position 180,172,024 of record OY755038.1, on the reverse strand, counting down.
TCCCACCAATATGGTTTTTGGCGGCCGGTGTTTTCCAAGTATCCTAATGACTCTTTTGCTGCTTCATGTAAACAACTTTTTAGGTAATTGTAATGCTCGGTTGTGTTTTGGAAGTTTTTGATTTGCAGTTTTTTATCGAGTCTGTTCTTATATAACTGTTTGGTACTTTCATGTTCTAAGCTCTCCAGGTTGTATTTGATGGGCTGAAGTTTTTCAGTTTCATCTTGTTCTTGTGACTTTACAGCTGGTTCTTTATGAAGAAACGCAATTTTTGCCTTCAAGAGGTAATGGTCACTGCCGCAGGTTGGTCCTCTGTAAGCTCTGACATCGCAGATTTAAAAGTTTGTTTTTTGTCGCACTATTAGGTAGTCAATTATAGATTTTTGGTTTTGAGATGGTTTTGTCCAAGTATATTTATGGATCCATTTGTGTGGACAGAATCCATTCGTAATTCGCAGGTCATTTTGCTCGCAAAGTGTGATTAGCCTCTGTCCATTATCGTTTACCGTTTGCTCTCCATATTGACCGATCACTTTGTCTTGGGTTTTACTTCCCGTCCTGCTATTCATGTCTCCTAGGATAATTATCTCACGTGTATCTCCTATGTTTGTTATTTCCTGATGTAGCTGTTCAAAAAATTCGTTTTTCTTGTTTACTAGTGCATCGTCGTTGACTGCATATACTCCCAATATCATAATTTTATGTGCGTTTAGTGTCAGATTCATCTTTATAATTCTTTCATTTATAGGCTCCCATGAAGTTATGTACTTTCGTAGTTTTTTGGAGATTAGGATGGATACACCTTGTTGGGCACGTTTATCTTTCGGAACTCCACTGTAGAAGTGGTCAAAGTGTCCCAGGTTCTCGGAACCTTTGCCTTTCTTCTTTGTCTCCGTTATAACAGCCAGGGCGGTGTCTGATTTCTGGAGTTCGTAGACAACTTCGTTAATTTTGTTTGTCCAACCTTGCACGTTCCAAGTAGAGAAGTTCATTGTCCGTTTTCGTAGCTTATGTCGTCTTCGTTTGATCAGTTGATTGTTCCGAGGCTGGTTACTGGGTCTTTTAACAGTACATCTTTTTTACGAGTATTGGAGAGTTAGTCCAATGACTCAACCCCCAAACCTGGAGGGCCGGTCAATTTTTGATCAAGGTATTATTCCTCTAGCCTTTGGCGATCCAACGTCTGACTACAAGGCAGCAGCTTCACCTGTACCCCAGGCAGGAGCCCTTACAGGGTGCTATCATTCGGGCCAAATGAACCCTGGTTTTTTACAGAGGTTGTTACTCCTCTATCCCTCCTCCTTTCCCTCGGTGCAAAGGGACCCCAGGCTTGGGACTGGTATAGCGGAGCTATAAATTTCACAAATATAAAGCAATTTCAAAAGTCCTTTCTGGACACGCTTGACAACTTTTTTCCAACAACATTTTCCTAGTTTTCCCCTCCCTCTCTTTTCCCTCCCTCTATTATTAGTAATAGTTGTAGCTGTACCTTTCACAAATATAGAGCGATTTCAAAAATTCTTTCTGCACACCATTTAAGACTTTTTTTCAAACATCATTTTACTAGTTTCCCCCTTCCCCTCCCACTCTTCTCCCCACCCTCTTATTATTAATAGTTATAGCTATACCTTTCACAAATATAGAGCGATTTCAAAAGTTCTTTCTGCACACCCTTTAAGACTTTTTTTCAAACATCATTTTACTAGTTTCCCCCTTCCTCTCCTTCTTTTCTCCCCACCCTCCTTATTAGTAAATTACCCAATAACCTGATTCATAAAAATAGAAAACTGTATAATTTCGTAAATGCGCTTTGGTCATCAAAACTTAAAGTTGAAACATGTCGTACATTTTAGTTATACCTATCAATTTTGTACTCAACTGCGACTAGTACTTACAAGTAAATTTAACAGTTGGGTGTTTATTTAAATATTTTTTATTACATGTTATGGTACAAATAACTAAATAAATATCCAAGTTACAAGTTTGATATATACCGGTTTATAAATGTTTAAATTCCACCATTTTGGAAGCGCCATTTTGATTTTCTTTTAGGTTTTAGTCAAAAATTGTATCAAGTAGCCTGTCAGTGTGTTACAGTGTTTCAAAGTTGAGACAAATTGGCATATAAATACAAACTCCACCATTTTGAATTTTCTGTAGCTCATAGGAAAGTAGTTGAAAATGCTCTGTGGCAAGATTTTAAACATAAGCATAAATAAACCGTTTAATAAATAAAATTGCAAACAAAAACAAAGGTGGCGCCCGGCTGCGCGTTAGCCCGGGAGCGAATCGGGTCGGTGGCGAGTTAGGCCGGAAGCGAGTCGGTGGCTAGGCGAATTGTCCTAGAGCTTAACAAGCAGGTTTATCTGTGTGTCAAAACTAAATATAGTTTGGGATTTGGGGAGGGGGATATTTTCTCTTTTACAAAGACGGCTCAATGCAGTAGCGTGGTCAGAAATATCTTCTTTCTTATGTAAAAAAAGTTGTATGTTTTAGATAAAAAAACAGCAGAAACGGAAGCTAAAAAAATGGACAATGAGCCAGGGTACGTGTTGCCTTATAATTTTACTTTAAAAGCCGGTGTTAGCGAAACAGAAGTTGAAAAATACATAAAGGCCATTTATTTAAAAGGAAATGAAACGTTTTCATCCAGTCTCGATAATGTTATAAAGGTAGGTATTCGTACAGAGAAACATTAAAATTTAAGGTGCACATTGATTTTTGGTTACTGAATGGAAATTCATTGATTCAATGTGTTCACGCACGGGCGTTTTCTTTTAATTTTTAGGTTTTTCCTATTTTTAATACCCTCCCGCGAATTTCCTTCTAACCCGCAACTGTCTAAATATATTTGGGCACATTGAGCGCAATGAGCAGGATCAAAAGAGACTTCCAACATGTTCAGTTCTTAAAAATGACATAATTTCCGTTCTTTCTTACCTTTAACAATATTTTTCGGTGTTTTAAACTGGAGCTAATAACTAACTAGTGCGATATAAACTCAACTTGGTAATGGGGATGCTGTGAGTAGGGCCCTGTAGAAAAGAAGCAAGAGAATCAACTCAGTAAGTGCCCTAGAAATAAGCAGTTGTAGATAAGTAACTTTCACCCTTGCTTTCCGAGCAATATTACGCAATTCCTGCCATACAATCCACTCTTCCTACGTGCTGCGTGACCACAATGTAAACAAACAATTAATGAACTTTTAAAGAACTTCATCATCATCATCAATGTCATTAATGTCGTTTACATTGGATTAATGTTTTAAGTTGGATGGCAGAAGACTATGTTTAATTAACTGATTTTACGTAGATTTTTTTCTGTGGGAAAGGCAATGAAAAGTTAAGCTCAAACAAAGTATAGGTGAAATATATCCTTGTCACAACTACTTTACACCTGATTCCCACCTACGACTTTCTCGTGGGTGCCCGCTCACGCGTCACATGATCTCAATATGAAATGTTACCACAGTCATGTGACGCGTGCGCGGGCACGCACGAGAAAGTCGTAGGTGGGCACCGGGCCTTACATTTCAGTTAGCTCTGTTGGCGTATGTAACATCATGTATGTAACTATCATTAAAAAAAAAATCTTCATACACAGTTACCTTGAATATAGTACCACACAAGTAATATATTTTTACAAGAACACTAATTTTTGAAATCTATTCCCACCAGTTTTTTTGGCTTCTGTCTCGTAAATTTTATTCATTTTTAAATTGAACCATCTAGAGTGAACAACTCAATCTAGGTATCAAATTTCATTAAAATCGGGCAAGCAGTTTTTGAGTTATGCGCAAAAATTTGGAAACTTCTTGTTTCGTATTTTTGACACAGTCACCATAGCTCCCACTACTATAGTTAAGGGAAAGGGGGGCAAAATGGGATACTTAATGTTATAGGCTTATTTTTCCTATTAACTGCGTTCGTCAGTTAGAATTAGGTTGGCTAGATATGTTATTTTTTTTGTTTTAATTTTCAGTTTAGGCAATTTGAAATTTTTGTTAAAAGTTGGCTTTGCCTATTTTTCCCCGCATACGCATACGCATGGCTTTTGTAATTTAGAATCGATATTTTTGTAAAGTAAGCTTTATTTATTAAAATACTAACCAAGATTAAAATATTTATTTATAAAATATAAAGTTGTGATAAAAAATTTATATTAAATTTATAAAGAAATACAGCGACCTTGTCATCGCTGTCTACTTTCCTACATGAATTTTTTTCAGTGATGGTACCAAAAAAATTAAAAAACATTTTTAAATGGGGTACATATAGGTTACCAGGTATAACAAGGTTCTCCGTTTTGCCCCAAACCACCAGTCAAATTCACACAAACATCATACGCAGTGAAGGCCTAATTTTACCGGCAACATGTTGAATAAATAATAAACCCACTATTAGTTCAATTTAAACAAAATTTTGAAAAATCTGTAAAAAGTGTACTAACCGTCACAAAGTGCACAAGCTAATACAATAAACAGCGCACAACATCACATGTTGAGCAAAAGTCAACTTAAGCTGAGCCGACCGGCGCCAATCATATTGCAGAGAGTTGAGCCAGTCATGGGGATAAAACATCTGATATTAAGAGGTTTTATTCTTGCCCAGTTAACCTAAAACTGTGATATCCCGTTTTACCCCCTTTGCCCTATAGTATACGTGTGAGCTAAAAAACTGCAAAGAGCAATTATAGATGAAACTACATTGTTAGCTTTAGAATTTCAAATTTAACAGCTTTTAATGTTACCGCAGAACCCTTAGCTAAAAATAATTTTTATGCTATTAACCAAAACTTTTTCAGATGCCAACTTTAAGGCTTTTTCCATGAGTCACCCATTTAAGTAACTCAAAATTATGACAGGGTTACTTGTAGTGGCCAGTTGTATGACATCACCCGTCAGAACCCACATAGCACAAAAATGACATCAATACTAAATTAACGTAAACAAAAATAATAAAGTTATTTTTTACTAGAAAACAATCTCATACCATGTAATATATGTTTTGTTAAATCTACATGCTTAAAGATAACTTAAAAATAGAAGGAATCAAGCTATAAAAATGCAATTTTTGCTGAAGTTTCTGGTGCTGTGTATATAACGTCTTTTTTACCCTCGTTATTTTCATGTGCCAAATTCACTATTGAAAAGTCCTCCACAACATATTCTAAAACGCCACTAGATTAAGATTTCTCAAACCTACTAACTTTTTGCGTATTATTTTTTCACGTTTTTCTCTATTTGTTTTTGAATAAAAAAAGGCGCGAAAGCCTGTTCTTAACGCCCTCAAGATAAAGACTTGTTAAAAGTTATTACCTTTGTTTTGTCACTTTTTTCTAAATATCTTTTTTTAACTTAAGAGTGACGCGAAAGAAAGTTCTAAAAGTTGACTTATATATATATATATATATATATATATATATATATATATACAGTGTGTCCACGTAAGTTGGCGGCATATGGGAAACTTTTTTATTATTAGCTTTACGAAAAAAAGTTATTCCTCTTAAAAAGTTCTGCATGGTCCAAAACCTAAAATGCAACCATCAGATGTTAAATTTTTTCAGTCATATTACGAGGTTTGTAAAAAAATGTGATTTTTGTTCTAGAGTAAAGTGCCTTTCTTTTTAACAATATCGAAAATTGTTATAAAGAAAAGATGTTTAGAATTAAAAATAGCTTTCAAATATTAACATTGTTTATTTACATTAAAAAAATATTTTTATTTTTTATTTTTTTAAGTTTGCACATTAATGCATAATTAATCTAGGATGCAAATAATAATAATGTAAATAAACAATGTTAAATATTTGAAAGCTATTTTTAATTCTAAACATCTTTTCTTTATAACAATTTTCGATATTGTCAAAAAGAAAGGTACTTTACTCTAGAGCAAAAATCACATTTTTTGACAAACCTCGTAATATGACTGAAAAAATTTAACATCTGATGGTTGCATTTTAGGTTTTGGACCATGCAGAACTTTTTATGAAGAATAACTTTTTTTCGTAAAGCTAATAATAAAAAAGTTTCCCATATGCCGCCAACTTACGTGGACACACTGTATATATATATATATATATATATATATATATACTCGACCGTTGTATCTTGTGACATCCAGCAAAAACTCGGTTTTTGTGACATCCACTTTAAAACCTGGTGTTATCCAAAAATAAAAAATATGAAATGTAATGAAAAATATTTTATTTTTAATTCCATAAAAATATTTGTATAAACTCACAAATTTAGAAATAAAATTTTTCATATCTTTGTGGCGTCCATTGTATATACAAAAAATTTTGACGTTGTAACATCCCTAAATATTTGTGTTAACTTGTGACATCCAGCAATGTTGCCAATGTTTCATAAAAATAACGGATGTAACAAGTACCTCTATAAAAATAAGAAATATACACTGGATCTCACGAGGAAACAAACAAGTAAAATATACAAAGACGTTAGGGATGTCACAAAAGTGTGCAAATATGTTACAGGTATATGTATGCAAATAAGAAAAATATACACTGGATGTCACGGGGAAGAAAATAACAAATAAAATATACAAGCACGTTATTGATGTCATAATAGGCTTACAAGATGAATATACGGCAAGGACTAAAAAAAAAATACTCTGCTAATATATGGGCACCTACCCTCACACTAGGTACTTTAATTATAGTGTACGTGTAAGCTAATATTGTCACGACTATATTTGTGACAAGTGGTATCTCTACCATATATGTCACAAGGTTTATTATTTAGTGCCCTTGTGACTGAGGGATTTAGGGGAATATGAAAATTAAGTATAAAGAATCCACATTTATACATGTACTTTATATAAGAAAACAGATTAACAGGAATAGAGGTTATTGCTATAAATAATTAAATAATGTAAAAAGAGGGATGCTGGCTGGAGAGAGTTGACCTAGGGGCCATAAGAAATAGACCTTATAGGCCGTAGAGAGTTGGCCTTATGGGCCATAAAGCGTAACCACCATAGTGAGGTTTTACTTAGGTATGTTAAGTAGGGGCCACATTATTTCAGTGGTGTACTGGGTTCGTAGGGACCACGTATTTCAGTGGTGTACTGGGTGTGTTTAGTAGGGACCACGTATTTCAGTGGTATACTGGGTTAATCACTTGCTAGAGTGATGCCGGTCTATTATCCAGCATCGGCTTTTATAGACGAAATTAGTGCAAGCACAGCAATATTGGTTATTGCTATGGTAAAATGATCGGAATTTAAACTTAATTATGACAGTATAACTAAAACCTGTAATATATTTTATTCAACTCCAGACTCAATTACCTTTCGTTTGATACCACATAAACCATGTTTTGACCTTAACTCTAATTTTTTTAATTTACCCCCACCTTTTTTTTAACTAAAATGTATTTGTTTAACTCCAGACTCAATTACCTTTCGTTTAATACCACACAAGCCATATTTTCATTTAAACTCTAATTTTTGACATTTACCCCCACCCTTTTTTAAAAATAAACTAAAGTGTATTTTGTTTAACTGCAGGCTCAATTACCTTTCGTTCGATATCACACACGCCATATTTTCACATAAACTCCAATTTTTCAAATCTACCCCCACCCTTTTATTTGGCTTGCGTTAGGTGGATTTTGTTTATATTTAAATGGGACCATCTCGACCCAAGACCCAGACTAGGTACCAAATTTCATTCAAATCGGGCAATTTGACGTTAAAAAAACTCGTCAGATTAAATTTTATCTGACTAGATTTAAAAATTCCTTATCTATTCAACTTAACTTTAGTTAAATTTAGTTGAAAAATAATGAGCCTATTATTAATAATTGTACCCTATATTCACAGTTTGTAGGTCAAATTAGATAAAAGTTGTCCGTTTTTGTATGTAACTCCCATTATCTTTTTGGACTCAGACTTCAGTTTTTATCAGTCCCAATTTTTACTTTCCTAGTTCGTGCAGCAAAAGCTAGGAAAGGAAAGGTATTATGTTCGAGGGATTTTTTTTTAAGATAAGAAATATTTTGTGACATTTGTTTGTTTGTATATATATTTAACCGGTTCGGTTCGGTTCTTCGGACGTTTGAAAAACCTGTAGCTGCACATTAAAATCGGCTTACTATATCGAAATGGCTTTACTGCCTTTTACCTTGAAATTTTTTAACTTACGTACAGCCATCTGAAAAACGCAGTCGTCCTGGGTGTTTAGGCGCTATATTTTTTTTTAAATCAGATTTAATTAATTTCTGAAAACTTCGTTACCAGAATAAAAATTGTGGGGAAATAACAAGTTTTCGTATTTTGTAATTTCTTATTTTTGACACGCTTTTATTAGCTTCACCTGTATGTTTGTAGGTAGGTATGTATGTTTGTAACTGACTCCTTTGGACTAGATTTTGACCTACTTTAAACGAACAGATTTAATCATAACAAAAATATTTCATGTAAAAAAAAACCAAGTACGCGAAAATGGCATTCCGTAAAAAAAATTGAGATAAAAGTAAAGCCAAGTTTTCCAATACAAATTTCAAAATGAAAGGTTCTTACTAGTTTGGAAATGTTTTTTTAAACTTTGCTATTACAGCCAAACTTCTTTATGTTCAATTTAGCACTGTGCCTAAGAGTCATTTACAGCCGTAATAGCCAAGTTTAGAAAAATATTTCCAAACTAGTAAGAACCTTTGATTTTGAAATTTGTGTTGGAAAACTTGGCTTTACTTTTATCTCAATTCTTTTTACGGAATGCCATTTTCGCGTACTTGGCTTTTTTTACATGAAATGTTTTTGTTTATGATTTCACTTCTTTTTTAAAGGAATTGGATAATACTTAATTTTTAAAGTAGTAAAATATGCGGAATATTGTTCAAAACTTTTGCAATGCCTTACTTAAATTTTTGAGGTTTTTAAATTTTTTTCCATGTTTTTTTTATCATAGTTCCTATCAGCCTTCCAAAGCTCAGCTCTCGAGTGTTTCTGAAAGTGCACAATGTTTATTCTTACATAATTTAAATGTATAGGAGAGGGGAGTAAATTAAAATTTTGGGGTTTTTTCGGTTCGGTTCGGTTCGGTTTTTTTCAGGGGTTTGGTCATAATTTCTATCAGTCTGCCAAATTTCAGCTTTGTAGCATGTCTGGAAGTACAGTAGAATATTGATGATCTATACATGAATGAGTGAGTGAGTCAGTGAGTGGCAATTTCGACGTTTTTTGAAATTTCGTAACTACTTTACTACTTTATGGAATCCATGAAACTTGGAGGGGTTGTTAACTCCATGGAGATCTACGACTGTGCAAAGTTTGAGATTCGTAGCTCATTCCGAAGTAGAGTTTTAAGTAGGTCAAATATCGGCTAAAATGTTTTAAGAAAAGATGGTTACGGCGCGCGATCTTGGCGAGGCACTGCCGTGTCCTCAGATCTACTTACCTTTAAATTCAATAAACTTTGATTAAAAACAAAAAACACTTTGCCGGAACAGCTTTTGCTCGATTTCTACGCGGGGTCACAAATAAAACAAAAACATAATTATGTATGTGTGGATGTCACAGAGAGACGAATTTAAATCAAAGTATACATACTCAACTCAGCCCAGGGCTGGCCGATTGCGGACCGGCCGTTTGAAAAAATAGAATACCTACAGGGACGCCCACTACGGGGGTAGTAAGGGGCTAGGGCTAAGGTCACTCATCGTCAAGCAAGCTTTACAGGTAGCGAAGCCTAACTCTGATTTTATATTTTTTGGTTATAATTTTTGACTTGTTTTCCTCGGTTTCGCATTGGCGGCTCGTTGTTATTTTAAAAATGTGGTTTTAACACAGTCTAAGGATCTATTTAATAATGATACAGTTTCAAGATAGTTTGCAGCATAACTTTTTAATTACATAAATAAATATAGTTTAGGTACCTTCATCCTGTGTATACTGTCAAAAATAATAACCAAAAAATAGAAAGCTTGACGTTAGCTTCGCTTCCTATAAAGCTTGCCTTTACGATGAGTGTCCTTAGCTAGGGCACCTCCAAGACGTAAACAGGGAGGTGCGAAGCACCCCCAAGCATAGTCACATAGAAACTGATTACTAATCGGCTTTGTTCGGTACACAAAAAATGGCCGATATTCCAGTAAAATCTATGACTACAGTACCTAGATTTAAAAAAAAAATCTAGATAATCTGGACTAGGTACTTACCTATGTTCAGCGAATTTTTGATAAATTATGTAGCTCTATACCTAGCTGGATATGTTTTATTTACTGACGCTGGCGCCACCTTGGCGGAATTAAGGCCCTTAATTATTATGCAAATAATATAAAATAAAAATATAAGATTTTCATTATTCAGTCTAGCAATTTATTCCCATTTTCTTTTCTATTATATCTATATTTTTTTTCCAAATCCGCTAACCCATATGTTACTTTTTTTTAGGTACCTAAATTATTCTTCTGAATTTTTCCTTTATGTGCTACTCCTTGGAAATAAATAAATAAATATATTAGAGGCGCAATTAGGGGGGGGGGGTTCTATAAAATCGGTTAAGCAGTTTCTGAACTCGTTTCCTTTACAGGGTGGGCCAAAAAAACCTGGCCATTTTTTTATTATAACTTTTGAACTATACAATCGATATTAATGGGACAAACTGCACTTGCCAAAGATGGCGGACGAAATTAAAATGTACCTCTCAAAGATGCTCGTTTATTCTTGTGTTGCGAATATGTTCTAATTATTTTTTTAAATTAGTAAGAAAGCTGCGTTCTTGCCAGGCACGACAAGGTACGATTCAGCAAAATTGGTTCAGTGGTTCTATAAAAAAATATTTTTGTTCAACCAATGTTTTGCATATTATACGATTGCTTGCCAATCATGTCTGCATTTATTTACTTATAAATTCATTACTACTGAACCGATGTTAGTGGAAATAAACAACATCCTGGTGAGAATTGATTGCTTTTTTAAGATCATGATCAAAGTTATCGCCATCTTAAATTTTAAGATGGCGGATAGAATTATTCTTGATTCTTTAAAATGGCGTGTTTATTCTTATTTTCCGAAAATGTTTTAGATTTTTTTTAATCTATGAAAAAGCACTACTTTTTCCCCACACAACGAGGTAAAATTAATTAAATGGTGGTTCTCAAAATATCTATTGTTGTTTCAATCATTGTTTTAGAGATTATACGATTGTATTGCCAATTCCGTCTGCATTAATTTTCTTATAAATTCTACCAATTTTAGTGAAACACAAAAAATCGTGGTAAGAATTGATTGCTCTTTAAAGATTATAATCGAAATTTGCCGCCGTCTTAGAATTTAAGATGTCGAACAGAAATTGCCAATGCAATCGCATAACTTGTAAAACAATTGTACAAAATCAGATTTTGTGAGAACCCCTTCGCCGATTTTATTAAATTGTACTTTATAAAGCGGGAGAAAGGTAGTACTTTCCAATAAATTAATAAAAAAACTAAAACATTTTCGAAAAATAAGAATAAAAGTGCCTCTTTGAAGGATCAAGTATGGTTCTGTCCAACATCTTAACTTTTAGGATGGCGGCAAATTTCGATTATAACCTTGAAAGAACAATCAATTCTCACCATTATTTTTCTTATTTTACTAAAATCGGTTTGGTAATAATGATTTATAAGGAAATGAATGCAGACAGGGTTGGCAATGCAATCGTATAATCTGTAATACAATGACGAAAACAGAAATAGGTTTTTTGAGAACCAATACACCGATTTTGCTAATTTGTGCCTTGTTGTGCGCGGGAAAAGTTGTGCTTTTCTATAAATTAAAAAAAGCGGTACACACTTCTTGTGTGTTTAATTTTACGTGTTGTGTTTTTTTGTTTTTTTAGTATGTCTTTTAACAAATGTTAAATTTTAAAATTTCTCAGGTAAATTTTTATTTATTTTTATTTTACTTTAAACCATTTTTATATGAGTAGGTTAATTATATATATTTGACGCATCCTATAAATGGAAAGGTATATGCTTATAAATAAATAAATGTGTTATTTTTAATATAATTATTAGCGACATAGGTGTACGTTGTACCGCGAAGTGATATTGATTTTTTATATGTTTTGGCGTAAACATTATGCTTTGTCCACAAAATGTTAAACATTTTTCTGACAATAAAGCAGTTTTGAATTGAAATTGAATTGAATTGATTCTGTCCGCCATTTTAAATTTTAAGATGGCGATAAATTTTGATCATGATCTTTAAAAAACAATCAATTCTCACCAGGATGTTTTTTATTTCATCAAAGTCAAAGGTTGAGTAGTAATAAATTTGTAAGGAAATAAATGCAGACATGATTGGCAAGGCAATCGTATAATTTTCAAAACAATGATTGAAACAAAAATATTTTTTTTAGAACCATCTAACCGATTTCGCTGATTCATACCTTGTGCGTGGCAAGAACGCAGCTTTTCTACTAATTTAAAAAAATAATTCAAACGTGTTTGCAACATAAGAATAAACCAGCATCTTTAAAGGGTACATTTTAATATTGTCCGCCATCTTGGATTTTGAGATCGCTGACAAATAATTATAATTTGTCAAAACTTTGATTAATTCTCAGCCAAGCGCAGTTTGTCCCATTAAAATCGTTGGTATAGTTCAAAAACTATAATGAAAAAAAATTGTGCGGTCTTTTTTGGCCCATCCGGTATATATGTATTGATTGATTTATAAGAATTCTAATTTAATTCATTTTTTTTTTTGTAAAAAAATCACTGAATAGTGTTAAAAATATACTATTATAAATCAGTACGTTTTGACGTAGCTAGATTAAAATTTAGCGCTCTTTTTACTCATCTGACTTTAACTACGTGGTAAAAAGGAGGACGGAGATAGCAATTCACAAATAGTATCAAGTCCCTATCCAAGTCCGTTAGTTAATTCACTTTTGCTCTGAGGTACATGAAGAAATATTTATTTATATTTTATATTTATGTTCCCAATAAGCTAGCTAACATTATTTATTATGCTAACATTTTTAAATATTTTTACAAAGATGCAAGTCAAGTGAATCGCTGGACCACATAGCAACAGCCGCCCCAAAATAAAAAATAAACCAAATTTAATTAATAAAATAGGCATAATGCAAGGTTGTCGCTTTGACGGATGTTACAAGTGCGTGCAATTAAGATGAAAATATACATTGGATGTCACAGAGTGATGAATATCAATTGGATCGTTTCTTGAATATACTCGCGCCAATATACACGGAAATTTTGGCGTCAAAATTTTTTAAAAATTTTGCTGTATTCTTCATCAGACTCATGGTATGCTATGACATCCATTTAATTTAGGTACACCCGGGCCCTCCCCATCAGGACTGTACCAAAAACATGGAAAAACGTTGTGACATCCGAATTTGGATGTCACGGCGTCGAAGGATGTCACAAGATATCTAAAATTTTTACGCCTGGATGTCACAACGATCAGCGGATATCTATATATATATATATATATATATATATATATATATATAACGTTAAAGCTTGTTTTCATATATGAAATAAAGGTTTTTTTCTCGCAGCTTTTAAAATCAACGTTTTTTTTTCTCACGCGTTTTTTACGTGTTAAACACGTGATTGTGCTATGTGCTATGTTTTGGGATTACCAAGTTTTAAAATAAAATAAACGCACTTAACCTTAAAATTTTCAAGCAACCTCGTCTGCTAAGCTCACTTGTGACGTCATAGTTAATGCTACTCATCAAGGAAAAACAGAAAATGAGTAACCAGGTTACCTGGTTACTTAAGGTTACTTTGACGAAATAGGCTTTTTGTAAAAATAGTCCTTTTAGACCACTTGTTTTGCCGTCATATTATATTAAAGAAAAACTTTTGAATTTGTGTATATTTTTAGTACTTAACCCATTTACCTCAAACTCAATTAATATTAAAAACAAAAACTGTAATTTGATTTTGAAAAAATTTTTTGACATAATTTTTTTTATAAAACGTATTTGACCTTTTGGGTTTCTTAAGTTATTTACAGCAAAAAAATGCATATTTTATAGACGTTGTAAAAATATAATTAACCTCTTTCATCGGCGAAATGTTTTAATAATGTCTTAAGAAAAACTAACAAAAAGTATAAATAGTTTTCAATATTGATTTTTTTGTGAGAAATTACACCTATCAAAGATATTTCTATTTTTAAGTAATACCGTTATCGATCAACGATCAAAAACCTCTCCAAGATCAATCCGAGATCAATCTCAAAAAGATTGGTCTGTTCGATTTAAGCGTCGCGTCGCACGGTTAGGTTTCTTTGTTCGATTAAGCAAAACATTTGTTCACAAATCTCGCGTAAATCAATCTCGCCTGCTCTCAGTACTAAGATGGATCAACAGGTTTGGATTAAAACAATAAACATAACACTACTTTTTTATTATTTCTCTTGGCGTGTTTTTTTCTTTTTTCGTTTCTGTGTAGTGCAACAAAACAAATAAACAATCTTGGTCGTAGAAAGACCAAAATAATGGTGTTGGAAAAATTTTTATCTCTAAGATTATGTTTTGAAGACAAACAAAAATATTTATAGAATTTCTTGTAGATGCATCAAGAAATGGAGAAATATAACGCACGCAAACGTTATCACACTTCTTAAAAATCGGTTTTTTTGCTTGTTTAAAAATGTTAATAAATAACCATTTTGAGGGTTTGTTGTTCTTAAGGCGCGTTCGATTAGAACTCCCGCTGGGAGTGCCCCATTTAGGATTTGGACCAATCAGGGATCAGTTTGCAGTTGCTCCCACAAAGATCTGCTACACAGCAAGGAGGGATTTCTGAGCGGACGAGAGCCGTCTTGATCTTCAGTTTTGGCGGGAATCGCGCGGATTTTGATTACTGCTGCGACCAGCTGTGTGGTTTCCGCAGAGCAAACAGCGCCTCCGCGCGAATCAGCTTGATTAAAAAATATACGGCCCTGGGCTATGGATGCAAGTACAGGGTGTCCCAAATTCGATATTCTTTGGGTTGTTTTAGATATTTCTAGAGAAAAAAAAAATTGACTTTCGCTATCATGTCACGATTTGCAAAAAGTGAATAAAGGTAAAACCCGCATCTTGATACATCCAACCATTTTTAAACTACATACATGTTTTAATAAAAAGTCAATTTTTTTTTAAATAAAAAACGTAATTAAAAAATAACAATATAAGAAACACTAAAAAAATTAAAAAAATTAATTATGGGTATCGCACTCATTTTAAAGAAAATTATGCGCTGATAAAAATAGTATTTTAGTGGTTTAGTGATTCTAAAAAAATATTTTTGGTTTCTACCATTATTTATTTTGCCTTGCCAACCATTGTGCATTTATTGTTCTTGTAAATTCATAACTACTGAACGATTTTAATGAAATAAAAAACATCTTGGTTAGAATTGACTGCCTTTTAAGGATCATGATCAAAGTTTACCGCCATCATAATTAGTTCTTCAAAATAGCGTGTTTATTCTTATTTTACAAAAATATTTTAGTTTATAGAAAAGCACTAATTTTCCCCTACTAAACGAGGTACAAATTAGCAAAATCGGTTTAATAGTTCTTAAAAAATATATTTTTGTTTCAACCATTATTTTACAGATTATACGATTGCATTGCGAATCCTGTGTGCATTTATTTTCTTCTAAATTCGTTACTACCAAACCGATTTTAGTGAAATAAAAAAAAATCATGTTAAGAATTGATTGCTCTTTAAAGATTAAAATCAAAATTTGCCACCATCTTAGAATTTAAAATGTCGGACAGAATCATACTTGATACTTCAAAATGGCGTGTTTATTCTTATTTTCCGAAAACGTTTTCATTTGTAGAAAAGCACTCACTCTCCCGCTCAACAAGGTACAAAGTAATAAAATAGGTAAAGTGGTTCTCACAAAATCGGATTTTGTTTTAACCATTGTTTTACAAATGATACGATTGCATCGCCAATCCTACCTGCATTCATTTATTTATAAATTCATTATTACTGAACCGATTTTAGGAAAATAAAAAACATAGTGGTGCAAAAATGCGAATGTGTTAAGTTAGATTAGGTCAGGGTCAGATTAGGTGTAGGTTCCGAAATTTTCTGTTTTTGATTTTCGATATTTAGTTGTTTCGATATATTGTATTTTCGATATTTTGTGTTTTCGATATTTTGTGTTTTCGATATTTTGTATTTTCGATATTTTGTTGTTTCGATATTTTGTTGTTTCGATATTTTGTATTTTCGATATTTTGTATTTTCGATATTTTGTTATTCGATATTTTGTGTTTTCGATATTTTGTATTTTCGATATTTTGTAGTTTCGATAATATGTACTTTCGATATTTTAATTCGATATTTTGTTTTTCGATATTTTGTGTTTCGATATTTCTTCGCCCTTCCGGATTGGCAATGCAATCGTATAATTTATAAAACAATGGTTAAAACAAAATCAGATTTTCTGAGAACCACTACACCGGTTTTATGATTTTGTACTCCTTAGTGCGTCAGAAAGGTAGTGTTTTTCTATAAATTAAAAAAAAACTAAAGCATTAACGGGAACTAAGAACAAACGTGCCTCTTTGATGGGTCAAGTATGATTCTGTCCGACATTTTAACTTTTAAGACGGCGGAAAATTTCGAATATAATTTTTAAAGAGCAATCAATTCTCACCATGACTCTTTTTTATTTCACCAAGATCGGTTTACTAATAATGAGTTTATAAGGAAATGAATGCAGGCAGGATTGGCAATGCAATCGTAAAATCTGTAAAACAATGGCTGAAACAAAGATAGATTTTTTGAGAACCACCGCACCGATTTGACTTATTTGTAATTCGTTGTGCGGGGAAAAAGTAGTGCTTTTCTATAAATTAAAAAAAAAACTAAAACATTTTCAAAAAATAAGATTAAACGCGTCATTTTGAAGAATCAAGTATGATTCTGTTCGTCATCTTCAATTTTAAGTTGGCAATAAATTTTGTCCATGATCTTCAAAGAGCATTCAATTCTCAGAATGGTTTTTATTTCATCAAAATCGGTTCAGTGCTCAGTAATAAAAAATCTATAAGGAAATAGATGCAGACATGATTGACAAGGCAAACGTATAATATTCAAAACAATGGTTGAAACAAAAATTTTGTTTTTTGGAACCACCAAATCGATTTTGCTGATTCATACCTTGTTGTGCGTGGGAAGAGTGCAGCATCTTTACTAATTTAAAAAAGTAATCAAAACTTGTTGGCAAATCAAGAATAAACGAGCATCTTTATAGCAATTTCATTTCGTCCGACATCTTGGATTTTAAGACAGATGACGAAAAAATATAACTAGTCAAAACTCTAATTAATTCTCTGCCAAGTGCAGTTTGTCACATTAAAATCGATGTTATAGTTTAAAAGTTATAATTAAAAAAAATTGTCCGGTTTGTTTTATCCCACCCGGTATTTATTAAAAAAGAATTATAAAAAAAATAATTTACACTAAAATTAAATTTTCATAAATAAAAAATTAAGAACACTTTGTAGCTTAGAAACGACATACTATATCAAGATGCGGTTTTTACAGTTAATCATTTCTTGCTAATCGAGTCTCGGAATTGGTAAGGTCACTGTATAACGAAGTTCCTTCTGGAACTTCGTTATACAGTGACCTTAGGAATTGGTGGTTAGTTTTTTGTATCTCCCCCTAGAAATACCTGAAACGCCCCTCCAAAAACGTCGCCTTTGGGAAATCCTGTATATACCGATCTACGCCGTTTATATTAACACAAATTTTTTGACAACTGTATGTAGGTACCTATATCTAGAGTCCCTGTATGTTGACATATTTGGAAAATATCCAAATACGTCAACATAGAGGGACTCAAGGTATATCTTATCTTTGTGAGCCAAACCTGACCCTTAACTAAATTCGTTTTGCTTTAGCCTAATAAAGACTGTAGAGACAGTGAGTAGAGCCAGAATATTTGCAAGGTGTTTAAAAAGTACCCCCACTCTTTTTTTAGGCTGTGTCCGGTGGATTTTACTTATTTTTAAACGAGACCATTTAGAGCCAAAACCCAACCTAGGTACCAAATTTCATTCAAATCCGCCTAGTTTTTCAGTTATGCGCGTTGACAAACAGACACAGACGGCGCGACAAAAAACGTTCAAAATCATCTGAAATGTAAAAATATATAATTTTTTTTGAAATCAGAGCAACTGTTTTTTCTTATTTTTCACACGATCATCATAGCTCACACTACTATAGTTTATAGTATTCGTGTGAGCTAATGTATTGATAAAAACTTAAAATATTATTTTTTTTTTTATTTGAATAAAGATTGTTAAATATTACAAAATACTGTTTTTATTTTTAGTTTAAAAGTGATGATATGTTTGTTAGAGGTACCATTAAACACGCTTTGATGCAATCTAGCTTTGCCGATGTTTTCTTTTACATGTTTTGTTATCGTGGAAGTTTAAATCCTCATCCGTCTGCTGAAGGTTTTCCAGGATCAGGTATGTGGTGACTTTATAGCCCATCGCACCGACTTTTTTTCCTTACTTAGCCGTAAGTGTTCCTTATTACGTCATATTATGATTATATTAAGAAACGCTTTAAGCTAAGTAACGAAAAAAAAGTCGGTGAGATAGACCCTTCTATTTAATTTTGCTTTATTTATTTTAGTGTATGGTATAGGTATTATTCCATATGGGAAAAAGCTATACTGACCACAGGGAAGCATGCTTAGAAAAATAAAAAAATCATTTAGCTGGTGTTGAATGAACCAAACCTAAGCGTTTTCCCCTTTTTACATATTCAACGCGATCTTTTTGCCGGCTGAAGATCTTCATTTTATCACACAAAAATTAAAGGAAATATCGAAGAAAAACTAATTTTTGTTTTAAAGTGATAGGAGTTAATTTTTGTTACAGTTCGAATTGAGTGTTCGACTTTAATTAATTAATTTCATTTCTCCTAAAACAGAGAATTGATTGTTTTTCCCTAAATTTTGCAGTCGGAAAATCGGGGATCCTCGACTAAAAAATTAGCTTTGGGTGGAAAGTACTACTATACAAAATATAAAAAATATACCCTTTATGCAGCTTTATTTTAAAAATTTACTCTACTATTTCCAGCAAGGCTAGAATATAAAACCGCAAAATTTTAAAAATGTTAAAGAATTTCATTTAGATATAACAAACCAAATTGCGAGAACTTATATGAAAGGAGGTTTTCCGTACGCATGCGCGCTCTAAGGAGAGGTATAATACTCATGCAAGCGCTAATTCTTTTAAAAAAGTAACGAATAATTTCTCATTTCTTTAAGATTCCCCTTTGGACCAAATAAACTGCAAAAAAAAATTACGGTAATTGCTAAATTTATTTATTATTTTTGTGACTTGATTTTTTTTACAGAAATGGACAATAGTTGTGGCCATGGTGATGACCTTAAATACATATTTGTGGAAGGCCTAAATTATAACCTAGATGACAAAGAATTACTTGTGATGCGAAGGATGACAACAATGGTGGCAAACTTTGCTAAATATTTGTAAGTACCAGCTGTTTACCAACAAATTCGAAAAATTGCAATTTCCCGCATGCTAAGGCAATTGGACACATCACGAGAAATTAGAATTCGGAAAATTTGCAAGGTTGAATAATAGTTTTTAACAAGTGCGGAAAGTAGTACTTATCGGTACGCATCGGAGTTTGCTCGCCATCGAAGTTCGTTCAAGCCTAAAATGCGGTTAAGGTGCTTTTCGCACGAGTTAGGTATAGCATTTTCTAACGAGCGCAACGTTCGGAAATATTAAAAATATTGTTTTATTTTGTTTAATACATTTTGAATGCTGTTTATTCAAAAAACTAGCGTCATTGACTCTCTTGTTATAACAACCGTTACGAAAATTCAAACTGACTTAAAACGTACTAAAATCAAAAACAGCCTGCTGTAAAAAATTCCTACTAGTGGGCGTGCGGTAAATCGCATTTTCCACACTATTTTAAGTGCGCAAAATCCGCTTTTCCGCACCAATATGTCAAATTTTGAAAAATCTGTATAGATTTAAAGTTTCTAAATTTCTTTAAACAACTATTTTGGATTTTAATTTAATGTGGTGTGGTTGTGGTTTAATTTTTTAAATTTTATATTTTAATGCTTAAATCGATTTTCTGCACTTGTGAGGAAAATAGCTATTACTCGCACGCAGTGAGGTTAAAGTAGTATTTTCCAGAAACGAGTCTAATATTACTGACAGAGCTTTAAAAGTGCACCCCACATATATTGTAATTTTTAAACATACTCATTTGTATCTCTTTTTAATGCACAGCTAGTTTTTTACTGCTGTAAGTTACACTTTTGTGATTTTACATACTTCCTAACCAGAAATATAATATTAAAAAGTAAATATTTCATGTTGGTATAAAATTAAAGGTAAAACTGCCATTGTCTCTAGACAAAAAGATGCTGACAGTAGGTTGACAAAAAAAACGCACAGATAAAAACAATTCAAAGACAGACCATTTTCCAGATCTTTTTGTTGCTGTCATAGTATAAGAGCCCAGTAGGATTTTGGGCTTGAATTGCAAACCGATACTCATATATTTTAATCGATTCGTCATAAGACCATGTCCCAAAAAAAAATGGAGATACCTGCGAAAATCCTGCATAAACAACCCGCCATCTTTGTTTAAAAATGGCGAAAAGGAGTTTGAATCAAATGTACGTCACTTTTTTGTTATGACATCGATTTTACCCAAACAAATTGTGATTAGCTTCTATTATAATGGCCTCTCAAAATCACTATCAATACTTTGTTTTTTATTTGTCTCTATACTATAAATTCTGTAAGTTCCTCAAATACGCAATTTTTTTTTAGGTGTTTTGATTTTTTAAAGAAAACTACTGGATTTACAAAAGAAACATAAAAAATATGCAGATTGTCAAGATGTATTCATTGTGGGTTTTGCTGAAGATTAAGTGGTTCTCGAGTGACACTTAAAAAACCACTAAATTGACGTATACAAAGTCATGCAAGTTACCAAAGAACTATACAGATCGAAAAAGGACATCAAGCTCAATAAGAAACGGCTATTAGTTTCAAACAGAAACTGATACTGAGGTAGATATGGCGGCTTAAACATGGCTGAAGCGTAATTTACAATTTTATTTTTGAGGGTAATTTTTTTATGTAAAACGAACCCCTAAAAGGCAATTTAATTATTTTCAAAAAAGGATAGTACACTTTTTGTCGTAAAGTTAATAGTTTTCCTGGAAAAAACAAAAAATATGGGGCATACATAATTCGATGTTTTCGTTCCATAGAGGTACGACAATGGCATGGGCCCATTAAGGGAAAAAAAATTATGCACAGATAAGCGAATCCCAGTTACATATTTAAACTCAGCGTCAGAAATCTTACAAAAAACATATTTGATACTTTTCTCTTAAATTGACAGGTGGTCACGTGATTTTGGCAACTTCTTAACGGTTTGAGCTAGAGACTTGGTTCTTTTTTGCTTTGTAGACAAAAATGTCCGATCAAAATTAATCACCACTGGCATGTTTTTAAATTTGTAAAAATATATACAGGGTGTCCCAAAAATCCGGGTCTACTCAAATATCTGCTGAACTATCGCAGATAACTGAACCATGTTAAACGATGACATCAAGAGATTTATTTTATGCATACATTAACAAAAAATACATTAAGAAAAACGTTATATTTAAATTTTAGCTATTTATTCGATTTTTGTTTTTTAAAAAACACCCTGTATTTCGATAACGGAGCAATGTCGGACTAAAGTAGGTGGCTTTTATTGTACTGACCTTTCATAGACACAGAGTGTATAAGTAATTTTATCCATATTTCCGTGCTTTTCCATGTTTTTCCCGGGTATGCTGTAATTGACCAGAGGCAAACAACCAAAACCTTAAACTACATGGCAATACCAACATAAAAATATGTGTCAAAAATTCCCACGTATGGGGGATCGTGGGTATAGCTATATTTAAAAAATTTTTAAAAATGGTAAAAGAATAAGTTTGACAGTCGATAGAATTTGACAAGTTTTTTATCATAGGCAAGGGACAGTTGGCGTACATGGGTTTTCAAAGACCTTTCAAACAAGATATCTCTCAATAGGGTTTTTGTTTAAAACAACAAACTTGTTAATTTTGACAAAAACTGAAAAAATTAGTGACAGTCGATAGATTTTGACAGATTTGATTGTGTAGACAATTAACGGCTATATCAAAATATGTATTTAATTGTCAAATACCTTTAAAACGAGGTATCAATCGATAAGGATTTATAATTAAAAATTTTTAAACTGATCGCCCCTTTGTCGCCCCCTAATGCAGGGGCAGCACAACCGCCTCTTCATAAAATAGATCTCTTGATGTTAACGATTACTGCCAAATAGGGTTCAGTTATCTTCAATAGTTCAGAAGATGTTTGAGTGGACTCAGAGTTTTGGGACACCCTGTATATATATATATATATATATATATATATATATATATATATATATATATCTTGTTTTCGTTCACTCTCGTAGCATCTCCTTCTTACTCTCTTGGCTAATTTTAGTGCCAGGAAGAGCAGAAATAATAGGGACCTCTTGGATTAAAGCCAGGCAATAATTGTGCCGGGCACTATTCTGACATTTTCGCATTAGTCCCTAATACAAAAAACAAGGGATTTTAATCTTAGTAACCAGCTCAGGAAAGGAAAGACCTCGGGCAAGACTGCATTCCCGGCCATTTTAACAAACAGTAAAAATAAAGAGCCCTCAAAAAGTTGGCGGCAAATTCAGTTGAAAAGGGTACACTAGAAGATTGGATTTTCAATAAACCAAAACATATTGACAAAACTTATTTCATAATAATTTTTATTGGGTTCAAAAAAACGTCATATAGAAATAGCGGTATATGATTCCGGTAACAGCGTTAGTATAAGTTTTTGTGTTTGCCTCTCTGAGTGGGAACATGAAAAAAAACCTTTTAAACTGATGTAACTCGTAAACGAAATGATCGATGGCTGTTTCGTTTTATCCATTTATCAGGGAAAATACTACGAATTTACTTTTTTAGGTGAAATAAAGCAAATATTTACCTGTAGATAAGCAGGTACTAAAACTAAAAAAAAGTTTAGGCCTATTAAATATAGTATGTATTCCAGATACATTTACCTACTTATTTTATAGAGATTTATGTAAGAAATACAACTTTGGATTCATGTAAAAAAAGCAAAAACTAAAAATTGTCTTTATAACAATACCAATATCAACATTTTTATCAGAAAATTTCAAAAAATTAATTTGGAAAAGTATAAAATTTTAATTATGCAACAGTTAAAATATCGAAATGCGGATTTGACTAGTTATAACATTTTGGGCGCCAGGCGGCACCGTATTCAAAATTTTCAAAAATATGTTTTGTCGTCAAAATTGGATAATTTTGTCTAGAAATCAAAAAAAGAACCAAGTCTCTAGCTCAAACCATTAAGAAGTTGTCAAAATCACGTGACCACCTGTCAATTTAACAGAAAAGTATCAAATATGTTTTTTGTCAGATTTTTGACGCTAAGTTTAAATATGTAACTGCGGGTTCGCTTATAAGTGCATAAATTATTTTTTCCCTTAATGGACCCATGCCATTGTCGTACTTCTATTGAACGAAAACATCGAATTATGTATGCCGCATATTTTTTGTTTTATTCAGGAAAACTATTAACTTTACGAGAAAAGGGGTACTATCCTTTTTTAAAGATAATTAAATTGTCTTTTAGCTGAGGTGCAGTTTAACCCCGTGGTTCGTTTTACATAAAAAAATTACCCTCAAAAATAAAATTGTAAATTACGCTTCGGCCATGTTTAAGCCGCCATATCTACCTCAGTATCAGTTTCTGTTTGAAACTAATAGCCATTTCTTATTTATCTTGACATCCTTTTTCGTTCCGTATAGTTGTTTAGTAACTTTCATGACTTTGGTGAAAGTATGAAAATTTTGAACCTGGGGGTAGGTATAGGCCAATTTAGTGGTTTTTTGAGTGTAACTCGAGAACCGTTTAATCTACAGCAAATATTAGACCCACCATGAATACATCTTAATAATCTGCATATTTTTTATATTTTATGTTTTTTTTTGTAAAACCAGTAGATTTCTCGAAAAAATCAAAAAACCTAAAAAAAAATAGCGTATTTGAGGAACTTACAGAATTTATAGTATAGAGACAAATAAAAAACAAAGTATTAATAGTGATTTTGAGAGGTCATTATATTAGAAGCTAATTACAATTTGTTTGGGTAAAATCGATGTCATAATAAAAAAGTTACATACATTTGATTCAAACTCCTTTTCGCCATCTTTAAACAAAGATGGAGGGTTGTTTATGCAGGATTTTTTTTGGGACATGGTCTTATGACAAATCGATTAAAATATATGAGTATCGGTTTCCAATTCAAGCCCAAAATCCTACTGGGCTTTTAGACTATCAATATCATTAACGTATTAACCGGAGGAGACTGGGAAATAAACAAAAAAATCGGCCGTCTAGATAAACAATTTGTTTTAAAAAACGTACTTCTCCAGTAAAGAACTCATCGACTATTTTTGTTTGGTGCATAGAAACTCTATTTCCTTTCTCTTTAAGAATCACCAAAATTATCCAATCTTTCCTTTACTTTTATTTCTTTTTTAAACCAATGCAAGGAAAAAAGACGAAACTGTTCTTCTTACAAACCCTTAGCAGATTAATTATACACCACCAAATATGGATATATAACTAGCAGTGATCAATTTAACTTGTGCTTCCAGCATTTATTTTGCTTCTCCTTCATTTTCCTTTATTAAACCAGTGCGAGAGAAAAAAACAAAACTATTCTCGATTACAGTCCCTCACTAAAACAAAAGAATTAGAAACATGCTGCAATGGTTTAGGCCCGCGTAAAGTATCTTATTTTGTTCCTCTTTTGTTAAACCGATGCGAGAAAAAGAGACAAAACTACTCTTGATTAGAAGGTAAGGCGTTTCTGACCTGTTTCTTTACGGTTCGGAATTGTTTTCGTGTTTTTTCTTAAAATATATTTTCGATCTGGACTCAAAATTAATCTTAAAAGACTTTAAAATGGTGTGGGGGTGTATTTTGTGCTAAAATCTCGACCATCTTAATCCAGAAGTTTCGTTTTACAAGTAAGATAAATAACTTGTTTGACCTTCAAAGCAAAACAAAGACCAGTGCCGTAGAAATCAATATAAAATCAGAAAAAAAATATTAGGCTATTATATAAATAATTATTTGTTTGTTAAAAGTGTTTAAACATAAGTTTAGTTAAAAATGTACAGGGTGTCCCAAGTTTTGGGGTTTTGATACTTTTAACTGAACTACGAGCCTTGATTTTCAACAGATAAGATAAAAAGGTATCTTATTAATATGGAAAGTAATTTTTTTACGTATACCTTTTTTATTTAACCGTTTTTTTTGTGTAAACAGTTTTTTTAGATTTGGATCGAGGCAATTTTTTAGGTTGGGTTAGTCCTTTTGACCTACTCTGAATTTTTAAGGTTGTCTAACCTAAAATAAAATACACCAAGCTAAAAGCATCCTAATCAAACATCTAAAAAGTGTAAAGACGAGGTCTCTACATGCAGATTTGTTTTTAACCCTATAAAATGTCAGCAAAATTTTTTATTCAAAAAAATTTAAAACAATAAACTATAGTTACCTACTTATTATTTTTTCATTGTTAAATAAAATCCATTTCTAAGGATGTTTGTTATAACCCAAAAATTGATTGCAATTTATTTAAAAACGAAAATTAAATTTCGGCCCTGGTATCTAAATAACCCTATGTTTTACATCATTTATAAAATATTTTTTGTTCCTTATTTTTAACTATAAGCGAGACGATATAAATATATGTTTTTTTATTTAACTCATTTTAAATGTTAAATAAAAAAAGTTATTTTTCAAAATAGTATCAGCATTAAGTGATGTGTCAAAAAATAAAACTGGCAAATAAAATTAATTTTTTAAACGAAAATGATATTTTGTTCAAATTGCATTGCAAAAATATTCTGTTTAAAATACAATTTGATTTGACATTTTTTTCAAAAATTACTTTTTTAAATGACATTTTGTTCAAATGGCGTTTTGGTTGAAAACAGTTTGTTTTAAAACATCTTTTTCAAAATCATTTTGTTCAAACATCCACCTGATAAAAAAACTTTTGGTTTGTTGAAAAATTAGTTTTTCGAATGACATTTTGCCAAATGGGGTTTTCTTTCGAAAACATTTTTTTTAAAACATATTATTTTTGAATGTCTTTTTTTCAAACATTTTGTTTGAATGTCAATCTGATTATAAACATTTTGTTCAAAAATATCTTTGAAAGCAGTGGGTTTGTATGACATTTTGTTCAAATGGCAGAAAGCATTGAGTTTAAATAATATAATGTTCAAATTTTTTAGTTTCAAAAATATTTTGTTCCAATGACGATCTGATGGTACATTTTTTATGAAAATATCTTTTTTATATTATATTTTTTTGAAAAACATTTTGTTCAATGACATTTTGTTCAACATTTTTAAATGAGAATCTGTTCAAAAACATGTTCAACTGTGTTTTTAAAACATTTTGTTCCAATGATAATCTGACCGAAACCATTTTGTTTGAAAACATCTTTTTTAAGTGACATTTTGTTCGACTTGCATTTTTTTTGAAAACATTTTGTTTGAGAATCTGATGGAAAACTTTTTGTTCAAAAATTGCTTAAATTCATATAATATTTTGTCAAATTGTTTTGTTCAAAAATATCTTTTTTCAATTTTGTTTAAAAGCAGTGTGATTGATTGGCATTTTTTTCGAAAACATTGTGATCGATATTATGTTCAAATGACCCCTTTTTTGAAAACATTTTTAATTTCTTAAAATGGATACGTTTGCGATCAATTGATTAGAGTTCAGTGTGGTTAGGTTAACAGGTTAGGATCAATTGATAAAGGTACCACCGATTGCGACCTCCCAAAATCAGCTAGTTTTTCGAAGAGTTTTCTGTTTGAAGAAAATGTTTTTGAACCAAACGTTATTCAAACAAAATGTCATTCAAAAAAGATGTTTTTGAACAAATTGTTTAAAAAAAATGTCAATTGAACAAAACATCATTCGAAAAAGATGTTTTTGAAAAAACTATAATAAAGCAATTACCACAGAACAGAAATTAATATGTTGCATTTTTTTTCCAGTTTCTTTTCTAATGAAACTGCTGATGAAAACCGAGATGGTAGTACGTCGGAATAAGTGTCGCATTACCTTTTCTCAAAATAACTCGCTATAAAAAAGAGTTGTTTTTTAGGCACATATTTTTTGTAGGTTTTTGTAGACACACCTTTAATCTTACTAAAAGGGACAAAACCACCGTCGTAGGAGGCAGTATATACAAATATATTTGCAAGAAATTTTAAATTCAGGGAAAATTGAAAAATGTAGAGTAGCATAACCAAAAAAACTATTTTAGTTCTGGCCATGGTTACTATCCTAATTAAAACAAATAGGTAAAAGTAGCCCCACTGATGGGGTGCATCCTAATAAATCCCCAAAGTAAGCAAATTGTCTCCCCATCAAAGCAATAAATCAAGGGCTTTAAAAAAAAAAAAATTAAGTCCAAAATATCCTTATCCAATTAGAGCTCTGTTACTTTTTTACAATATTACTACCAATTTTTCATAAAAAAAGGAACTAAAATTATATTTACTTTTTTATATACAAAAGAAAACTAGGCACTAAACATAGGAAATAGGAATAGGAAAAAGAGAACCTTTAATACCGTTTTCGGCTGCTGGAGACGACTTCACAATTTTCGGTGAGTGCCCCGGTTCGAAAATCAAGTGGGCTCTCAAGTTTTTATTAGAGCCTGACTCCTATTAATGTTCGACTTCTGTATTTGAGAACATAATCTCAACAATGCTATTAATGTAAATTTTTATTGTCAATGGGTATCTATTCAGCTGTAAACTAAATTAAATTGCTTGTTTTAATAAGTTAGGTATTTACTTTTAATAAATAAATATTTTGCCGCCGTCACTGGTAAATCGATGGACCATAAAGAATAAACATACGTCTGCTGTGTGTCGTACAGCGTTGCCATCGTCTTTCCAAAAAATATTTCCATTCTTTTCCAACTCATTGAAGCATCTAGGGGTCAAATCGAATTGTTTTGATGAATGAATTTTTGCCGCGGTTCCTGGTCTCCTCCGGTTAATACGTTAATGATCAATATACATCATAGACGAATGACAGATTAGTTTACTGTGGTATACATATGAATAAAGAGGTTGGAAATGTCACAAAAGTGTAACTGCAAGGACTATGGACCACTGTTTGTTTATTGATGTAATAGGTATTTAAGATTATTAGGCTCCCTTACTAATACATTAATTTAAAAAGAGATAATAAATAATCAGGTATAGTTTTTGCAAAGTCACCTGAAATGCTCCTAATACGGGGTTCTATCGATTTCATGAAATTTTGCTTCAATCTGCCCTTCAAAAGTTATCCAAATTCATATAAAATCTTCCTGGTATAATTTCAACCCTACCGACAGAGAAAAGGCGCGCTCTTTGCGGGCCGAGCCCAAAGTATTTGTTATCTGACCGACCCAGCACAGGTTGTAGACGGCATCTGATTGGCAGATTTTTTTGAGATGCGCTTTAAATTGCTTTCAGGTGTTCTTTGCGGGACCCCTTTAGTCGGCAGTATGCAGAGTTAGAAAATAAATCAGTGTCGTTTCTGTAGGTATAGGAATAGAAAGTTTATTATCTATTTTTATTTCTTTAGTTTACGCCATAATTAAATGAAATAATTTTCATGAGTGTATCTACCGCCGCCCATGTCACTTTCTTTAAAGGATATGCCGATGGTCGGCTTTAACCTTTGTGCAATTGACTTTGCAAAAACTATAATAACAAGTTTATTAATTTTTTTGTGGGCTTTGAGTATTGCCCACTTTTGAACGGTGCGTGGTCCGTTCCAGAATCATATTTTGTGTCGGGGTAAACTTTTTAACCTGTTACGTCACAGCGCCTTATTAAGGACATTTTGGGTCAGTTAAAATAACAGAAAAATTAAGAGATCGTACCGTTATTGTTACTAAGAATAACAATACCAATTAGGGCAAAAAAGGTAGATTTTGGAACACTTAAGATAAGCATAACACGAACGTTAAATTAATAGTTTCACACTCGTTCAACTTTTAAACGGCCACCGTAAGTACCTGGCCGGGCGTCGTGCCGTAAATAATAAAAAGGGAGCTAATGCGCAGACTCAGCAATAACGGTAACAAAATGTAAAATACACGATCCAAAATGTCCCTATTATTTGATTATTTTATGACAAAAATTCTAGACATCATTTGCCAAAGCGTTTCCGCTCATGCGTTGAGTGGATAGTAAACTTGGTCAGTGTTACACGCTAATTTAACCAGTACCAGTAACCACATAATAATTTGTTTTCTTTTAGAAATCCCACTCCTACAGAATTAGATCTTCTTAAAAATTTAACTTGGCCAAAAATTAAACAAGATAATTTTCAATATCTAAATATTAGTGAAGATCTTAAACTAGCCAAGGATTGTAAAAACGAAACTTTTACTAAATGGACTCATGTTTATAACACGTGGGCTCAAACGCCCTTAAGAAGCTTTTAGTGTACCTATCCCCGGTGTTGCCAGATTTGAAGGTTTCCATCAATATGAAGGGTTTTGAACAAAAATTTTGACTATTGAAGGTTAGAAAGGTTTTATCCGAATTTGAAGGATTTTGACTATTTTGAGGCAATGTTATAATTTTTGCAAATATTCCAATAATTTTATCAATAATTTTAACTT
The DNA here is from genome assembly GCA_963576565.1 of Aspidapion aeneum. Lineage (NCBI taxonomy): Eukaryota > Metazoa > Arthropoda > Insecta > Coleoptera > Brentidae > Aspidapion > Aspidapion aeneum. The sequence continues at coordinate 180,142,168 of OY755038.1, read as the reverse complement.
ATGTAGGTAAGTTAAACACTATTTTTAATTTTGGTTTTAATAATTTATAATTTATGTTATAAATCTTTTATTTATTTGGTTTTTTCTTCCATTTTTATTAAAAAAAATTTGTTGATGGTATAAAGTTTTTTTGTTTTCGTGTTTACCGGGTGGGTTACTCTTTTGAAGGAAATAAACGATTTTTTTCACTTAGTTGAAGGAAAGTCGTCAGAAAAGTCTGACAACACTGCCTGTTCCTGATTTGCGGTACTAATTATTAGGAAGAAATTTTGTGATACTTAAATAAATTGATAAAACAATTTATTAGGTAACTTATTTGAACCCTTAAGAAATAAATTTTGATCTGTTAGTTGTTTATACAGAAATAAGTATCAATTTAACACATACATAAATATAGTCTATGGACAAATCGGCCTAAAAGGGGGTTTCGTGTGCAAGTCGTGCCAACCTTTTGCCGATAACCTAAGTTTGTTAAAGGCACTCCATAGATCAGGTTTTGACTTGTCGCCGTTCTGGCAAATGGTTTTTTAAAAGATATGGCCCCCACCACTTTTTTTTTGCACGATACTTTTTAAAGCGATGTAAAAATTGAGTAGTAGAGAGTTGCAAAAAATGGCAAATGTGTCAGTAAACACCCGCAATAAAATAACTCTTCATCATATTTTTTTAAATTTTGCTTTGTTTTATAGAGAAATTAAAATAACTGAATTTATACTATTTGCCCGCGCAGCAATGGCTAGGGATGGTATTATTTTCGACGAAAAATTATTTTTTGAGATAACGCCGAAAATGTGTTATTTGGATATACATATTTTCACCTATCTTAGTGGTTGGGCAGAATTTCCGAAGTTGTGGTGATTTTGATATAAATTGGTACGATTAATAAACTTATGAAGACATTTACAAAAATCATATTTTTTTTCCGGCGACGTAATATATGCGGCGTCGCGACGCTTTCAAATTTGACGTGAAATTGATCCAGATTTTCTGAATTAACTTAATAACTACCTTAGATAGGACTGTTCTAATTTCACTTTTAGGCAGGCAATGAGTGTTCCTATCTAACAAGGTATTACACTTTAGAAGCGTGATTAAGTTCCATTAAATAAAAAAATTTAAATTTAGTTTTTATCAAAATTTACATTTTTGTATTTTTCCTTAATTTTGGTTTATCTGAAGCGGTTAAGTGGTTTTAGGGGTGATTTTGGGTTTGGCTGCAAGCTTAGGTTCCTTTTAAGTCTGCCTATAAAAATATATTAGAACATTTTTTACTACACTTTATTTTGAACTATTTTTTTCTTAAGTTTTTATTATTATGTTTTAGAATTTAAAGAAAATTTTAAAAAATATATTGCAGTTCAAAAAAATAGTCAGGGAGTTTGGGAATTTAATCCAAACACAAGAAATGATACTTTAAAAATCCTTGTATTTTGAGTCAATTTTGGCACCTCTTCATTCATGCCCATGGGATGTTTATATTTCCCGGGTGATTTTGTTCCTCCAAAAGAATTTACTTTCCCAAGGAACAAGCTTTCAAAATTTGTGTAAATCTCCAAAAACCATATTGAAGTTTTCATGCCATTTGCCCCCAAATATAGCTATTTTTAGAGAATCTATGAAATCCCATAAAAACAAGTCGTTACTGTTATTAACTTGCTGTAGATCTATGACTTGAACTTAACTATAGAAATTTTTGTACTTCCATTATATAAAGCATTCATTTTTTTTAATATATATATAATATAATAATCTACTAAGCCTAGAACATGACAGCGTAAAAAACTTATACAAAAAGAGACTGAACGAAAAACTTAATACAAGTTCAGGTGAAACCCCAGATGAGGAATACGAATGTATTACATTAAGCATCCACCAAGCTGCAAAAGAAGCACTAGGATTAGTGGAAGAAACTTCTAAAAGAATAAAACCATACTGGTGGGATGCTGAGATTGAGAGAGAAACAGAGGAAAAAAGGAAATTATATCACACCTACTTATCCCAAAAGACAGATAGAAGCAGACAAGAATACAAAATCGCGCAATCAAAGGTGAGAAGAATGATCAGTGATAAGAAAAATCATTCGTGGACGCAAAAGTGCCAGAAAATAGATTCTTACTTAGGAGGTAGGAGAAGTACCGAAAGCTGGAAAACTATAAGATCGATTAAAAAAGAAACATGCAGAGATATCATTTCACCAATACCAGACAAAGAATGGGATGAGCATTTTAAAAAACTTTTAACTGAAGATAGAGCAGAATTCAAGGAAGACGCAAGAGACAATATAATTAGAACGATGGGATCTCCAGTACCCCTCACAATCTCTGAGGTCAAAAACGTGTGCACAACCTTAAAAAGCGGTAAATCTGCCGGACCCGGAAATATCCCAGCCGAACTTATTAAATATGGCACTGAAGAACTGTTTTGGAGATTACGGAATCTTTTCCAAAAATATTTAAATGGAACTGTAGTCCCAACTGAGTGGAAAACGTCATATATATCCACAATACACAAAAAAGGAAGGAAAGATATATGTGACAATTATAGAGGTATATCTGTGACTAGTACGCTAAGCAGAATATACGGTAAAATAATAAGAAATAAAGTAGAGAGCGAATATAAAGACATGGAGGCAGAAGAACAAGCTGGTTTCAGGGCGGGTAGATCGACTTCAGATCACCTCTTTTGTATAACCCATGTTATTGAAAAGAAAATGGCATACGGTCAAGAGCTGCATCTGCTTTACGTGGATCTGCAGAAGGCATATGATAGTATAGCACTAAATCTGCTTTGGAAAGCGTTGGAAAACACAAACATAAGCGTACAACTAATTAAGGCCATCCAAGAGTTATACCGCAATAGTAAGGCAAAAGTTAAAATAAAAGCAAAACTAACCAAAGGCTTTCAAGTAAATGAAGGTCTTAAACAAGGTTGCTGTATCTCGCCTACGCTCTTCAAGATATACTTGGAACAAGTCCTTAAAGTATGGAAGAGAAAATGCCAAAACATGGGAATTCCGTTAGACGAAACCACCTTGTATACTTTATGTTTCGCCGATGATCAGATAGTAGTGGCTCAGGATTATGACGACCTCGAATATATGACACGAAAACTAATAGAAGAGTACAATAAGTGGGGACTAGAGGTTAATCTCAATAAGACAGAGTATATGTGTATCGGTGGAATGAAACAGGATCTAATCTTAAATACCGGGCAGCGAATTCACTCCTGTGATGAGTATAAATACTTAGGTCTAAAAATTACAGCTGACGGAACACTAGACAAAGCTATAAAAGATCGAAACGTACAAGGAAGAAAAGCAATAACTTTATTAAATGGAATAATTTGGGACCAAAGTATATCAAAACATAACAAAAAGCTTATATATAACACCATTATAAAAAGTATTATTACATACGGCTCAGAAGTATGGCCAATCAAGGATAGAACAGAAAAAATGCTTTCCGCTACGGAGATGGACTATTGGAGAAGAGCAGCAGGGAAATCAAAAAGAGAAAGAGTTACAAATCAAAGAATAAGAGAAATTATGACAGTGGGTGAACGTACTTTAGTGGATGATATAAGAACAAAACAACTGGTGTGGTACGGACATGTACAAAGAATGAATGATGAAAGACTACCTAAACAAATACTACAATGGAAACCAACTGGCCGAAGAAAACGAGGACGGCCAAGGAGAAGTTGGAGAGAAGGAATAGACAGTGAAATAAGAATAAGAAGCCTAGATGATGAATTATGGGCAAACAGAAACGAGTGGAGATTGGGTATCGGAAGACGTAGAACGTTGTGAAACCGATAAATATATATATATTTTTTGTTTAATTATTGGGGGTGCTGACCATATACTATCATCCAGTTTATTAAAATATCGGGTGAAGAAAAAAAAACGGAAAAAAACCGGAAATTTTTTTCGTTATAACTCTTGAACTATACTACCGATTTTATTGAAAAAAGCTGAAATCAGGATTAAAAAAAAATATCCGCAATCTTGAAATTACAAGATGGCGCACAAAATCATGTTAAACCCTTTAAATTTGCTTGTTAATTTTTATGTTCCAGATCTTTTTTTATTTTTTTTTAATTTATAAAAAAACCCTATTTCTGCCACGCACGGACGAGGTACGCATTACTAAAATCAAATGGATGTTCCAAAAAAATTAATTTTTGTTTTAACCTTTATTGTACAGATTTCAATTCTGTCTCCATTCATTTCCTAAAAAATTAATTATTACTAAACCGATTTTCCTCAAATAAAAAGTATCAAGGCAAAAACTAATTGCGCTTTTAAGGTCCCTATCGAAATTTATCACCTTCTTAAATTCCAAGATGGCGGTCAGAATCAAACTTAACCTTTCAAAGAAGTTTGTTTATTCTTATATTTCGAGAAACTATTCGTTTTTTTTTAATTCGTTAAAAAGCGCCGCACAGAATAAAACTTAAATCATTTAAATTGGCTTAGCAGTTTCGGAAATATAAATTTTTATTTTAACCATTGATAGAGCAAAGATGTTTCACAAACTATACGATTGCCTAATTCTAGCTGCATTTCCTCACAAATTCATTAAAACTATACCGATTTCAATTAAATGAAAAGTATCAGTAGATAGGCAGCAAGAGTTCAGCCTATTTTCCCATGTAAATTCCCATAAGAAAACGCTAAGGTTCAAGTTAGCGAAAATTGGCCCCGTCAAGGTCACACGTCTGTGTGACGTCACAACTGTCAAAACGTATTTAATAAGTTTGAGGTGGTCTGTCAAATATCATTGGTCAATCTGTCATATGTCAATCTGTCATGTGTCAATCTGTCATATGTCAATCTGTCATGTGTCAATCAGTCAATTGCAATAATAAGCTAGCATTTGAAAATTTTTAATGGCTTCGTTTACAAAATGGGTGTCCTAAGTTTACGGTCGATATCAGTTAATATTTGTATGTAAACCAAAAAGACCTTAGTCTGGAGCAATATTCATGAATGATGTTCGAAAACGTTTAAGTAAGAGAGAGAGAGAGAGAGAGAGAGTAAGAGAGAGAGAGTAAGAGAGAGAGAGAGAGAGAGAGAGTAAGAGAGAGAGAAAGAGTGATGGAGAGAGAGAGAGAGAAAGATAGAGAGAGAGAAAGAGAGAGAGAGAGAAAGAGAAATAGTGTGTGCAAGGGTCTTACTAACTGTTATAGCTCTGGTTGAACGAAGTGTTGGTTAAAAAGATATAAGGCGAAAGTTGCTTGTGGTGTAAACACGTGACCAATGCAAGATATAATAGTGATGTGTGTGTACTGTGTCACCTATTGTGCTACGTAACCCGTGGCTGTAGTTCAAGTTGGGGACCTATATGAAATGTATACCTATTGTGTTACCTAACAAGGTGTAAAATTGACAGAATAGCCAAAAAAATACTGCACTAGCTTTTCCTGATATGTTTTAATATAAAAAAGTTGGTTGATCCCTGTTTGTTGTTAAAAATAAAATCATTTTTAAAAATATTTCTTTGAATTTTTCGATGTGCATTTTCCTATATGTATCCCTTTGCACTGTTTATGTAGTTAAATGATAACCTTATGACCCCTTACATGTTTTTGTTTTATCTACTTAGCAAGGAGGATGCAATACGTAATGCAGTTGGTTATTTATATGTGTGGCGCAATTGTCGTAATATTTGAAAAAATTGCAATTTTTAATTATTTATTTTATAAAAATGGTCGTAATGATCGTCAAGAATATTGCAAACGTATTGAATGTTAATATTTCAGAACAACTAAAACCGCATCAAAATAATTATTAATTTTAGTATCTATTGGAAAAAACCCACAAAGGCTAAAAGCCTCCCTCAAAAAGTGCCAAAAGGCATATTAAAATAAAATAATAATAAGGGCATATAATGAAAGATCGCTATCAGCTGGGGGTAGCAAAGCTACTTTTTACGCTATGTGCGCATGTTTTGCATTGACAGTTTCCAAGAAAGGCGCATTTCGGTGTACTGCGCAAATCTCATTTGGTCCTTAATAGTTTTTCACTAATTTCTCAGCACCTAATGAACCGATTCGAGAAATTCTTTTTGTATTGGATTGATATGTTTAACTTGTATTAAATTTAAAGAAGCAATAGATCACCCAAAAGGGCCTTAATAGTTTTTTGACTACTTTCTCAGCACCAACTAAACCGATTCAAGAAATTCTTTTTGTATTGCATTGGTGTGGCTTAACTTGTACTAATTCTTAAGGAGATCTAGACCAATGAAAAGGGTCTTTATACTTTCCACTAATTTCTCAACATCTATTGAACCGATTCGAGAAATTCTTTTTTTATATTGGATTGATATGTCTAACTTGTATGAATTTTTAGAAAGACAAAGGTCGATCAAAATGTTTTTGTTTGTTTTGCAGGACAGATTTCAAAAATTGTTTTTATTAGATTCACAAAAATAAAATGATAAAATTGGAATGTAGTTTAGCAGGCAATCAAAAGGATATTAATAAATAAACACACACACACACACTAACCTACTATAAGTATTATAATGCATTACGTTTTTCATATACAATTGTAGAAATTTAATAAACAAGCAGTTATGTTTTGTTATGTTATATATTTATTTCCAATAAAGAAAAGTTTTACATAGCAAATATATCAAAATAAGAAATAAACAAAGATAAGCCACTGAAGCCTTCGAGAAGCTTGTGCGTGGCATTTTTCTTTTATAAATTTCAAATTTTAGAATTACAATAGCAACACTAAGAAATTAATCCTAAAATACAATAACAACAATATTAATAAAGAATAAGATTAGATTGGTAATATTTTGCAGAATAAAATCATCAAATTCAATATGTACCTTCGTTGCAAATTATACCCTTTTTATATCACCCACTTTTTCAATTAAAAAATTTTAAATCCCAAAGCATCCCTTTAATAATCTTTGTTAAAAATGATCGAGGTGTGGATTGTATCCAGATTTTAACTCTTTTTTTAAATTTTCTTTTATTATTAATTGATCTAACCTCTTCCGATATCAGACGATATACATGTGGCCCAAGAAAAGCAATAGTTCTTTGACCCCTTACTGTTTTAGTTTTTATAGTTTTTACATTTATTTGCATTCTATGTCTTGTATTGCATGTGTGTTCTATTTCTATTAAATTATTTTTGTTTTTGTGTTGATAATTAAGCAATTGTAAAATATATATTTCATTTAAATCCATCAGGCCGCTCTCACTATACAAAGAATCTGTTCCGCACAATCGAGGTTTATTTAACAAAATACTTAAAAATGTATTTTGAATAATTTGTACTTTTTTTATTTTGTTATGACTTACAAGTTGTTAAGTTAAAAGTAGGAATCCTCTAACCTTTACCTTAGTATTAGGGGTTAGTTGTGATAAAAGAAATTGATCTGGTTTAATTCTATTCTTACCCATTTAAACTTTTGTGACTTTTTAAACATTAAACATACAGGTTCTAAAATAAAAATCAACACAAAGTTAAAATCATATGCCTCAAAAAAAGAGGTCTGCAAGAAACGCGCTTTTTGACTCCACACAATGTTCCATCTATCTAGCCTTCTTCGATCCATCTTTAGATATAGGCCTCCCCCAATATCGTCTATTCTTCTCTGTCTGTCGCCATGTTTATCCATCTAGCTCCTTTATGTCTCTTCAAATGATCCGCCCATCTTATTTGAGGGTTTTTCCTACTTCTTTTATTTTCCCAAGGTCTCCAGGTTACAATACACATGTTCAATCAATCGTCTTTCTGTTTGATATTATGACCGGAAAATTTCCATTTTAAATTTGCTACTTCTCCTCTCACATCCCTTACTTTTGTTTTAATTCTTATCAACTCATTTCTTTTTCTATCTGTTAGCCTTATATATAACATTAATATTTCCATTGATATTTGGGCTTTTCTTACCTTATCCATGTTTGATTTTGTAAGTGTCCAGGTCTGAAATCCATAAGTAAGTACAGGAAGAATACATTGGTTATACACTTTTGTTTTGAGGTACTAAGGATAGTTTTAATTTTTTAATATGTAGCTTAATTTACCGAATGCTGCCAATGCCAATGTTAATCGTCTCGTGATTTTAGCCATTTGGTTTTCTTTTTTAGTTCCATAATTTTTCCCAGGTATATATATCTCTTATTAAGGGAATATCATCAGCATATCTTAGGTGGTTCAAGTCCGTTTACTTTGATGCCTATTTCTTCCCAATCTATGTTTTGAAAAACCCTTCTAGGGCCTGGTTAAATAGTTTAGGGGATATTGTGTCACAATATCTCACACCCCTTCTTATGCGGATTGGCTTGGTTCCTTCGTTGATTTTGATTGATTTTGTTGCTTTGGATATATATTGGCTATTAAGTCAGTGGATCTGTAATCTATTCGGCTATTAATTAAAGATGCTTTTACTACCCAGTGCTCAATGCTATCAAAAGCTTTTTCAAAGTCTATAAACGCAATATATAGTGGAATGTTATATTTGGTGGCTTGTTCTATTAGGATTTTTATAGTTAATAGGTGTTTAACTGTACTAAAACCTTTTCTGAAGCCTGCTTGTTCATTTGATTGATATCCTTCAAATTTTTTAGTTATTAATTATATTGAGCAGTGATATAGGTTGATAATGGTTATTGAATCTTTCCAGTTGTTTGGGTTTATTATTTCTTTTAGTATTTTATTCAGGAGAATATGTATGGTACTAACTACAGCTTTACCACCGTATTTGTGAATATCTGCCGTTACTCCGTCTTTTCTAGGTGATTTATTATTTTTCATTATCTATAATCCTCTCTTTATTTCCGCTTTGCTTATTTCAGGTTGTAGCTCTGAGTTTATGTTCTTTATTTTTTGTTTGGAGTGGCTTCGTGGTTTCTCGTGATGGTTCCCTTTTTGTTTGGTATAATTCTGCATAGACTAGTTGTGTGATATTTATAATATCCCCTTCAACGTTAGTCTCCATACCGTTCATATCCTTTATTTTAATTATTTCATATCTAAATATTCGCCTTAGACATTTCATATTTCTGTTATTTTCTACAACTCTCTCAATTTTTATTTCTTGGCTCTTTCTTTTATTTTCTTATATCGTTTTTCTTATAGTTTTATTTACTTCCGTATATTCAATTGATGTTCTTTTTCCTTCTGTCTCAAGGTACCGCCTTTTCTTCATCAGTTTCTTTATTTCTTCTGATATACAATTTTCTTTCTTTTTATCTTTTTATGTAATATCTTTTCTTACTTTTGTTATAACTCTTGTCAGCGTATCATTCATTTCATCTATATTTTTATTTTCGCAGGTTTGGGTTAGCATTTCTTTGTATAAAACTTTATTTTGTGTAAGTTTTTTCGTGTCAAGTTGTTCATTCTTTTCATTTCGGAATTGTTGTCAATGTAGATTTCTGTTCTGACCATCCTATGATCACTGCCTGTTGTAAAGCTGTTTAGGACTGTTCCATCTCTAAGATGTTTTTCTTAGTAGTCAGCATGTAATCAGTTTCGTTTTTCGTTATTCCATTAGGGCTGAGCCATCTCCACTTTCGTTGCGGTTTTTTTTATATAAAGAATGCATTGCATAAAGGTTTTTCGTCTAGATAATTCACACATGTAACTTACCGACAATATACTAGATATATAACGACTTGTACAATTATTTAAATGAAGGAACAACCAAGTCAAAATACTTGCGTTCACTTGTAAAATTAAATTCTAAATTATTATACGATATCAAATCATAATCAAAAAGATGTTAGTATTTTCAGTTAAGTAATTCACCATCGCTTTCATCTGTGGCCTCGGTTGTAAATTCTGAACTTGTCTGAAGAATGCTATAATGTCCCCACGGCAACGTTTCATCCGTTCCAGGAACGAGATACCTCTTATCATCATATGGTGAAAGGGCAATTTTAAGCTGGGTGATAGAGTGTACCTGATGGTTCTCTGACCGAATGAGATTTTGCGAAATCGACTTTTGCTTAAAACTATCGAGACATTCAATATAATCTTCAAAATTAATATTGGTTTTAACAACTGAGGATTTGACTCCCTTCGATTTTTTTGTTATTCCCAAGTTTAATATGATGGAGTTAATTTCTTCTTCATCATAACCGTCATTCTGTAATTTCTTTATTTTCTTTAGTACATCATTTGAAGACGTTAAAACTTTGGTAGCATATAATTTCGATCTAAGACCTACATACTGAGTCATAGGAACACCGTTATTTTCATCCGTCATCATTCCTAAAACTTTTTTATTAACTTGTGGAATTCCAAAAGTATTATCGCTAGGATAATCAGAGGTATCAAAGTATTTATAGCAGTCTCGCTTTATAACTTCATATGGATCTTGAAAAAACTCATAAATCAGGCTGTCTGTGTCCGTGTAGTGTACGGAACAATTTTCAAAATTTGACTTTATATATCCATAGTGAAATTCGTATATTGTAGTCTTCGCTAAATCTAAAATTGCCTGGCCAACATAGATCGGCTTATTTAACCAAATTTGCAGTTTATTGAGCTCAACCGCAACTAGATCAGGTTTTTCGTTAAATATCACACATGTTTTGAATTCAGGCTTGGCTATATATGACTCAGCACCATAACGTCCATTCCATTCAGTTAGCAAACGAACATTGACACGCTTCCTAACATTCTCCATCGTTTTACCTACAACGAAAAAAGATAAGTTTAAGATGTATATAGATACAGTATTTTTCAAATAATAAATAAACGATAGTACCGTACTTAAGTACGTCGTTAAATATGTATTTTTTCACAAATATCACTTCAGGTCTACGTGAAAATAAAATCAAAATCCATATTTTTTCAACTTACCAAAGACCGCATTATTCATCAACTTGAATAAATTCTTCTCAAATTCATTCGCTGCCTTTTTACGAAGCTCTGTGTTAAGATCGATATAGCTCTTTAGCCATGGAGCTTGATTAAATTTAACTACGCGATGTACTTTCTTTAGTAGCAACCCATATGAAATTGCTTGTTTTAGAGCTCTATAATGAACCACATACTTCTTCTTATCTTCAAGTGTTGCCATTAGTTTGGTAAGCTCTTTAACATTTTTTGGAAGCTTTCCAGTCTTAGGATTTATGTGTTGCGGACAGAATGGGATATCTTTATGCTGATCATGTAGTTCGTAAGGATAATCTAAATCAACTTCCAATATATAGCCCTCGTTAGCATCGTCAGGGATTGTCGTGACATCAATGTTTGTATCACACCATTGGAAACCACCACAGGGAAGGTATTGCGACATCGCCCAACCATACTGTAAGAAAAAAATATAATTAATAATGATGACTAAAATGTATACCAATTATAAGCAATTATTTAAAACGGATTAAACGCACCTGGTTATTTACATCAAAGTACATCAGGAAAGATTCGGGCCTGGAAGGATCGTAGCTTGGAAGGTATTTGTTGTTAGCTCTGGCTTTTCTCTTACTGCAGACTTGACTTAGACCGCCTCTAATACCCCTTTCCACGAAAAGAAACATATCAGCATCAGTAAGAAGCTCTAGCTCTATACCAGTATACTTCATCATCGCATCCCATGTATATCCTGGTAAGGTGAAATAGTGAGCAGGATCCAGTTTATAAGTTTTAAGGCAGCTCTCTCGAAACCTTTCAAAGACATCTGTCAAAATCATGATATCTGTTTTCATATAAAGGTCGACATACTCTCCTAACGTTCTACAACCAAATTCATTCCAGACGAGTTTTGCTTGATGGTAGAGTCTGCTGGGACATGGTTTGTTCTCCAACTTATTATAGAAGGCATCTTGAGTCGGTAAATTTACTTCATCAAATTTATCGAAAGCGTCGAGGTAATCATAAGACATCACTCCCTTTTTTGTTAACAGCTTAAACTTTTCTTTTGGTAAATGTGAGAACTGTGATTCCAGACTTGGATATTCCTCCAAGTACGAAGCTAGGTTCTCCAGTGAAGAAGCCATAAAACGAAAACTATCAACAAACCGGAATTGGATGGGAAAGTCAGCGATATGTTTTGTAAAACTTATGTATTTTTCTTTCGTAATCGGATCGATAGACCCTTTCATTCTCGTAGCAATATCTGTTATTATAAAGTGGGCATCATAGCCACTTAGATTATGGAAGACTACGGGTATAACATGAGTGTCTTTATAATTAATGTTGCAAGATTCGTGAGCAGCACCGCGATAGTTGTTATTGGGGATCAGGTGGTTATGATCTCTAACTTTCTTATCGTCAGGAGTAAATTTTTGTTCGCATATATGGCAAAGTGTAGCTCTTTGTTGCTCAACTTCCTGCATCCATGTCATAAATATATCGAAAGGGCACCAAAAGACGGTTGCCAAGTCTTCTGCTAGACTATTCATTTCATCAGCAAACCACTGCATGCAATCCAAACCTCGGTATGAACGGTAAAAATTTAAAGAGTCGTCATAGCTACATTTTAGGTAATAGCCAACAGCGGCAGGTATATGATGTTGGTTTATCTGAGGTTTTTTGGGATCATTCGTGGGTTTAAGCACACTCTCCAGATCAGCATAAACTACAAATGGGACTTTCTCCTTATTTTTAAAGTTCGTAAATTTCAATGTATTTTTTCCTGGTTCAGGCATCTTGATTGCAGTTTGATTGATCTTCAAACAATCTTCGATATGTTTACCAAGTTTCTCTTCTCATCTACAGTAAATGAGACAACGGTCACAGAAAAATTTTTCACCGTGTTCTTTACTGAGTTGACTGGAGAGGAGGCGAGATAAATTCTTGATCCAGACATAGTGGTATCGCACGGGAGTCTCAACGTCATCGTAACGATCTTGAATCATTAACAGATTAACATGGCGGTCCTTCTTATTTTTCGTTAGATAGGTAGGAAGTGTTTTCAATACATTTTCGTTTTTCTGAAGAATATAGATATTTATCGATACATTATTTTGTTGCTCAAAGTTTGGTATTTGCTTAAAAATCATCGGGAATTGTATTCCTTTTAATTTAAGAACTGATGAATAGTGGGGATATGAAGTTATTAAATCTGAATTTCTTCTACCTACTGGATATAAAGCGGACGTAATAGCCCAAGCAAAACAGGCGTCATCATTATTCTTGACGTTGATACATGCATGCTTTTTTTTAATCTCAGCAGGTAAATCAATGTATGAGGAGCCTAACTGCGGCGTGTATTTATTTACGTTTACTCCCAAGTTAATCACTTTCTTTAATGCCCAACCACTATCACGCTCTTGGAATTCTTCAAGTTCTTTTATGATTGGAGCTACAACTTTGGAGTCAAACCACGCATTCAAGTTGGTATCTCTATAGATGGCTGAGTTAGACGTGGTGAAGTACTTATATTCTTTATGTATAATATCACCCTTTATCACCTCGAATTCCCCGCAAAAAGCTGCATTGACCTTTAGAGTTTCATCTTTTTTGAGAGCGTTCTGGATGCGTCTTATAAAAATAGCTTTGCAGTCAATAAAAAAAGCTTTTGGATCTTTATGACTCAGGTTCGTAATGACCGCCGTGCGAATTCTAGAAGCAAAAGCTGATTCAAAATCATCCCAGCGGACTCGATCTCTGGCAGTTTGCTTCCTTGATAAAATACCTGAGCCTTGCTTTTGGGCCGCTTTAATTTGGTTTCTGAGACTTCTAACGTTCCGTAGACAAGCTATAATATGTTGCTTCTCTCCCAAATTGCCTGATTTTTTAATTTCTTTGTTCATCATTTTTATTGCGCGTGTACATGTACTGGCCACTTTCTCATTATAGTGTGGTTTTAGAACCCCCAAGATGGCAGCAATATGTCTTACAACATCAGTAAAGACAGACATTTTCTGTAAATAAAAATAGTTAAATTAACATTAGGCGATATAAATAATAAAATAACGCGCTTGCAAAATATAACCTATCTAGCTACCTACTTATTGACTTTACGTCGCGTCTTTTTAAAGAACCACTAAACCTTTTCTCTTCAACGAATTAAAACATAATGAATAAAATGATGAAAAGCTAGATATATTAGCAAAATACAAAACCAAACAGACATTGTGAACAACAATATCCCATGGCTACCAACTTAATAGAAATTAAACCAAATTTCACTGCTACTAGTGTTACCAACTTAATCAGTCAATAATACTCACAACATTTCACTGCTACCAGTGTTACCAACTGAAAAATTATTAATATGTCAATGAGAAAGACATCTACAAAAATTATAAAACTAATTGCACAAGATTGTATAATTTCAAATACAGAAACGAATAAGAAGTATTCATTATCAAGCTTTTGATGTGACCAGTCATGCCTGATATTATACGAGAGTACATCAGATTGAATATAATCAAATATGGTATTAAAACGGCATTTAGTCGGGCAAATTACTGTGGCGTATGCTTAGCTGCAAGTTTAGTTTTCCACGAATTAGCTGAGGAATATGGAATAAAAACCAAGGTGCAAGTGGGTACTAAGTTATATTCAAATGGAATTAAAATTTCACCGCATTTCTGGATTGAGCATAATAATTTAATATACGATCCAACTATTGCGATAACGCAACATTTTCTATCACATAATCTTGTTGTTACTCATAGAAAAGGTGAATTAGTATGCAAGACAATGGAAGGTTTTAAAATGTTGGAAATTTTCCATGAATTTGAGAAGACCAAGTCAACAGCTGCTTACTTCGATAAGGCTCCAAATAACTTAATTAAAGTGCGTGAAAATATTCATCAAATTGTAAGCAAAATAATAAACAAATAAACTACTAAAACTTAAATAACAGTCACATCTTTACTATGTTTGCCAGGGTCTTATGGATTCTACAAAATACAATACAAATTATTATTTATTAGCAACATAAAAGGGAAAAGGTGCTCTGCTTTGAGGGGAGATCAGTAATTCTATACATATTGTAAGTAAGAAATTGAAAACTTAACACATAATTATATAATCTAGCTGTACTTCAGACATAACTCAGCTGTAGTTTAGATGTACTTCAGCTGTACTTCAGCTGTACTTCAGCTGTACTTCAGATGTAGTTCAGATATACTTCAGATGTACTTCAGCTGTAATTCAGATATACTTCAGATGTACTGCAGACGTAATTCAGCTATCCTCAGGTGTAGTTTTAACATAATTAACTTACCAATATGTTGTACGGTGTAAAAGATAGGTGCTCCGTATTAGAAAGAATGGAATTAGACAAGGAAGAGCAAACAGAAAACTTTTTAAAGCCATTCTTCGAACCTCAAAAACAAACTGCTTTAAGTTTTGTTTAAGACGATAATGATTCCAATAAGGAAGCTGTGTATGATAAGGTTTTCGGTCCCCGATATTATATAACAATAAGTGGATGTTAGGCAATAGGAAAATATCAATGGATAAAGAGAATATTGCTTTAGATGATCACATTTTCAAGAACACTTCGTGAGTTGGAAACTTAATATTATTTAAAGAACCAAAGAACTTTTCACCCTTAGAGCATCAGATCTACAAACAAATATTAGTGCTGAGCGGTGTCCATCGAGATTTTAGAGGGCGTTTAAGAATGCAAGCTTGTAAGACTAAACACAAAAATATTCGGCCTTATTTAAAAACATGAGAAAACCTAAATATGATAAAAATATAAATTTGCAGGCAGCATATTTTTATTAAAAACAAAACTAGTCCCTATTCTTGAGACCATACTACTTGTTTAAATTACGGCCAGTAGTTACTATATAATGTTGTATACAGGTGTCTGACAACTTTAGAATAATATCTTAAAACAAAAGGATACCGAAAATTTGGGAAAAATAATTTCACTATCTAAATATGGTTTCCATTATGTTTGCTCTGGTTATTTAACTATCTGTATATATAGATGAACACATTGTGTAAATGGTAACCTTCGGAAGTTGTAAGTACCTGAGTACGTGATATTATAAGGAATTCTCATTTGTTTAAAAGCATATCCCCAGGCATTTTATGAGTACTTACGTATAATTTGGTTATTCAAAAATCACTAAAGAATTTAATCTGAGGCAGACTAAATCTAAATAGTTATTTCATGATGTCTATAGCCTCAGTACAATTCTTTTCAACGACAATGTAATTTTGCGATAATAAACAGCATAAAACATAAAAATTTTAAACATGTGTTTTTTTTTTTTGGGGTGCATATATAAGAAATTACTAAACCTTACTAAAAATATTAAGTTATTTGTATGTAAAAAAAACTGAAAAATATTTTGTATCCAGGTCACTCGTGTCCCTAGTCAAAAACTTGTTTCTGTGTTTGTGCTTCCATTACAAAAAAAATTAAAAAACCTAAGTTTAAAACTACAAGCAAAACATAAGTAAACTATTTTTTAGCAACTGTTTAAATCCTGGAAAAATTTCACATTCAAATCAAGTGATTTACCATGACCATTTAAAAAACAATCAGAGAACATTAATGAAAGATGTTTAGAAATCTTACATAGAACAAGTGAATGGCTTTGGACAAACAATTTATTGTTAAATGAGGACAAAATCAAAATAATTGCCAAATTATTAGGAGTTACAATTGATATAAATCTTAATTACATCGTGTATACTTAAAACTTATATATTAAGTTGAGTAGGACAACCTATGCAATTAAGATTGTAACTCCTTAACAATTAGGTTTTGGGGGTCATAGCAGTTATGCAAATAGCGTATTTGTAAAGCATAACGAGTCATTCGTATAATGTTTAATCTTAACTTTAACGAAAGCTGCCGGGGTACTTTCAGAGAAAACAATCTTTTAACAGTAATAGGTATATATTTTTGAATGTGTCATATACCTAAAAAGGAACATACACAAATTCGATTATATTAGACCAAACCATTCTTACGATACGAGGCTGAAACAACAAACAAATTACTTTAATTATCCTATTCTCAAATTAAGTTCCACAGAAAAAGGACCAGACTACGCGGCTAATAAATACTTTAACAAACTTCCTAAAGACATAAAAGATTTAAATAGTTTTAAAATGTTTAAAAGGTGTTTTTATTCAGCTTTTTAATATTTGTAATTTAATAATATACAATATATTATAAATAAGTAATTTGATTTTTGGTTTAACCTTGGATATTTATTGAGTTTTGGATATTTTATTCTTTTAGCAGCTTCGAATTTTTACAATAATTAGTGTTTTTTTGTTTCAGCTTTTTAATATGTTATGTTTTTTTTATATTTAATATTAATTTTTTAATATGTCTGTGTTTTCATTACACTTTAGGTCACTGTTATCAGTATATTATAAATAAGTAATTTGATATTTAATTTAACCTTGGAAATTGATTGGATTTTAGATATTGTATTCTTTTATAAGCTTGACATTTTGAATTTAATTTATCATTTATTATATGATTATTTTCCCAGAGTAACTGAAAACCAGGTTAAAATAACAACCATAATTTTATTATTCTTATTGTAATTTTTGTATTTTTTATAATAGTATAATTTTAAATATTAACTATGCATTTAGTTGACATACCATATATATGTAGTGTGAATTATATAACTAATATGGCAAATAAAGAATCTAATATAATCAATATTTTTTTAAAGATTTACTTGATAGGTAGGTAGATAATATTATTTATTAACGTATTAAGAGAGCAACGGAGACCAAAAGACCCGGAACAGCGGCAAAACTTCATTCATTAAAAGAATTCGCTTTGAGTAATATTTTTTGGAAAGTCTATAACAACGCTGTACGACACACAATATAAGTATGTCTAATGTCTATCGATTTACCAGTGTCGGCGGTAAAATAGTTATTGGATGTAAACAGTAAATACCTAACTCTTAAAAACAAGCAATTAAATTTAATTTACGTCTGAATAGACATATAGTTACAATAAAAAAATAATCAATAACGTTTTTGAGGTTACATTCTCAAATACGGATGCTTAAGTTTAAAAATATGAGTTAGGCTCTGATGATTTACATGTCCCCTAAACCTAGAAGTAATAAAACCCTCAAAAGTTGGGACACCCTGTACATTGTTTTGAATGACAGGATTAAAAAATGTACTGGTATGTGCTACAACAAGTCACACTAAATTATTCTTAAAATATCTTTGATTTATTTGTACTTATGATTTTGAGTTGAAAGGTTCGGTTCAGGTCAAGCAGTTTAAAAACATTTACCTGAGAAACGAAATTTATGAACATTTTTGTTCAGTTTTTTTGTAAAAGAAATTCCTGCATTAATTTAGCGTCTCCCAAAAGTTATTTTACTTTAAAAATAATATAAAAAGAACTTAATCCCAATCAAAGATTTCAAACTTCGTTACCAAGGAAGTACATTTTTTAAAATAAATTTAAAGTTTATTGTTTATATATAATATAGTATAGAAAATATAACTCACCAACAGTTGTTTAATAAAGAAACACTCGTTTGTTACCAAATGCCAAATATTGTTCAATAAAGAAACACTTGTTTTTATATGATGTTTTAATTCTGTTTTTCGCTTTTAAATATACAAAATGATTTAAAAAATATAACGCTATCTACAAGAAACATGTGCATATTTTTGTCAAAACATTTGATAAATTGTTCTATCTGCAAGCGCGTGTACATTTTTTTACTGATTAATTCAACAGCTATTTCTAAATATAGGAGTAGTAGCCTCAGAGGTTATCTTGTTATTCCAATAAACACTTTTTATAAAGCTGCTACACAGTGGTAGTACAAACTTAAATTTAATATTATTTTAAATAAAATATATTTATACAGGGGGCCTACTTGATTATGATTGATGATTATCGAAATTAAAGTAGAGGGGTACAGGTAAATTTTGATACCTGTATATCCTACACTAGTGATGTGGGCATATAAGCCATAGCATTTAGGTTAGGTATGTGTGGATATTAATAGTTTAGATATACCGTGATTTTTATAAAATTGGATTGTTATTTCCAATGATAATAAATTAAGTACATGCTTTCGGTCATTTTCTTCTATACATTTTGTTAGACCAAAAATCTACGATGCTTATTCAGTCCATCGCGATAATTTATACAGCACACGTAGTAGTTTTTATACCTACTCTATTCACTATTCGTAAATCTTCGCTTACTTTCGGGCAACTTCGGACTCCGATGTGATGTTGGAGAGTGCTGGGTAAGGTTAAAACAAATAAGAAAATGTTAATAATATTTGTAAAACTTAATTTTGGGTCTAAATACAATTGCATATGAAAAACGTACTGCATTATAATACTTATAGTAGGTTAGTGTGTGTGTGTGTGTTTATTTATTAATATCCTTTTGATTGCCTGCTAAACTACATTCCTATTTTATCATTTTATTTTTGTGAATCTAATAAAAGAACAATTTTTGAAATCTGTCCTGCAAAACAAACAAAAACATTTTGATCGACCTTTGTCTTTCTAAAAATTCATACAAGTTAGACATATTAATCCAATATAAAAAAAGAATTTCTCGAATCGGTTCAATAGATGTTGAGAAATTAATGGAAAATATAAAGACCCTTTTCATTGATCTAGATCTTCTTAAGAATTAGTACAAGTTAAGCCACACCAATGCAATACAAAAAGAATTTCTTAAATCGATTTAGTTGGTGCTGAGAAAGTAGTCAAAAAACTATTTAGGCCCTTTTGGGTGATCTATTGCTTCTTTAAATTTAATACAAGTTAAACATATCAATCCAATACAAAAAGAAT